>OX439134.1:22286161-22998661 GCA_949318235.1 Ecdyonurus torrentis | reverse complement strand
CTAGTTTTATTACAGTTTTTTGGCATTAAAATATTCTTTTTTCCTTTCATTTAATTTTCTTCCTTCCTTTCTTTCTTTTTTTTTTTTTTTTTTTTTTTTTTTTTTGCGAAACTTTTTGAGAAAATTAAGTAAATTTTGACTTCAAACCTAATAGCTTCTGTTTATTTTTAGTATTTTGAAAACCTCTAATCAGAATTAATAAATATACTCCATAATAAATACAAATAATTTTGATAATTTTGGCAAAATCTGAAATATTAGCACGTCATTTTTTATCACATATAATGACGGAGCAAATTAATATTTTGAAACCGCAAATCTTCCAAAACTATAAAGCGTCAGACTACAATTTTTTTTAGGTAATATGTAAACAATACTGGATATACCTTCCAGAAAAAATATCGGTCTGAGCTATTATCAATTTTCTAGGAAAAATCTACCAATATCCACTATAATAGGTTTTTTTTATTTTTTCATTTTGAAACGAACCCTGTGACGTCACGAATAAAAATCAAAATATTAAGTTTTGAAATTGTATGAAGAGTTGACTATAATTATGTAACAATTTTGCATAATAATTTCCTTAGTTTCGATAATTTTTTATTTTTAACGATTTTTTTAATTTGACAACTTTTTCAAATATCCCGATTTTGAAACCCGACTTTTTCTAAAAAGCCGGCCCGGACTCAACTTAAAAATCAATGTATTCATACTGTGATTGATCTTAAGCACCTTAACTCAATTTCTGTAGAGAAATCTTGATAAATATAAACTCCCCTATTAAAAATTTCTAATTAGGATTTTCTAATTAGAAACAAAAAAAATTTCTACTCAGATTTTGAGCAAATTTCTAATTAGAAATAATTCTAATTGGAAATAATTCTAATTAGAAATGTTCGATCTAATTAGAAATAGACATTGCTTTAGAATTTTTTTCAAGTTTTGGTGAAAAGAACCAAAGTTAATTCGTAATTAATTAACAAATACTTACTATTTAAAATTTTAGATGACTGATCTGGGTATTTAAAATCAAGATACATCCAAAAACGCAAAAAAATTTCTAACGGGTTGGCAACTTTTCGAAAAAAACGCACTTTTTGGGCAAAAATAAAAAAACCCGAAATTTTTTTTTTCGTTGATTCTATTTACAGAATAAAAAATAAACACTATTTATTCTTATGTATTTTTTAATTTTTTGCATAGAATCCTAGAAATTGTGTAAAATAAGTTTTTATATTTTTTATAAATATTAACTAATTTACTTCTAATTAGAATCTTAATTCTAATTAGTCTTCTAATTAGAATCTTGATTCTAATTAGACTTCTAATTAGAATATTGATTCTAATTAGACTTCTAATTAGAAGCTTGATTCTAATTAGAACATAAAGCAAATCTAATTAGAATTGGTGCTTTTCCACTTAGAAATGGACCTTTAATTCTAATTAGAAACTTGTTCTAATTAGAACATAGCAAATCTAATTAGAATATTACTTTTCTAATTAGAATAATGCAAAACTAATTAGAAATGGTGCTTTTCTACCTAGATTTGGACCTTTCTAATTAGAAATCGTAATTAGAAATAATGAAATTTTTAATAGGGTCATGAGTATTTTTAAATACATTTAAGAAAAATCCAAAATATCGAGTCTATAGTTACAATTCAAAAAATCGACAAAAATCGGGTCACTCAAAGTATAGTTTTTTGAGCTCCTCAATGCATGGGATGAATTTTGGTATATAAAAAAAATGGTCAATTTTTCGAAATTTGCACCTGGACTTAACCGCAATTTCTATACATCCACTCTTCAGAGGTCAAGTCCTAGTGCAAATTTCCAAAAATCAACCACTTTTTTTATATACCAAAATTCATCCCATGCATTGAGGAGCTTAAAAATCTATACTTTGAGTGACCCAATTTTTATCGATTTTTTGAACTGTAACCATAGTCGATATTTTGGATTTTTCTTACGTCATTTGAAAATACTCACGAGTTAGAAGCCATCAAGTTTTTCATATAGAAAGTGAGCTAAGATACTAAAAATCCATCTTAGTATAAATACATTGAATTTTAAGTTGAGCAGAATAGAAAAAATCGGGACTCAAAATCGGGATTTTTAAAAATGTTGTCAACTTAAAAAAATCGTTAAAAATAAAAAAAAATCGAAACTGAGGAAGTTATTGTGCCAAGGGGTTGAAACTATAGTCAGCTCTTCAGAAAACTTAAAAAGTTATTATTTTTATTTTTACTTGTGACGTCACAGGGTTCGATTCAAAACGAAAAAAACGCTGATATCCAATTTTGGTCGATTTTTCCTAGAAAATCAATAATAGCTGGGACCAATATTTTTCATGAAAAAAATCCAGTACTGTCTATATATTACACAAAAAAAATTAAATGTGCTCTGCCTCTTTTAGTTTAGCAGATTTACGGTTTCAAAATGTTCGTTTCGTCGCATTTGTGATCAAAAGTGACGTTAAACAAACTCCTGTCAAAATTTCAGATTTTATGCTAAATACAACAAATATAATTTTTTGGAGAAGATTAAACCAAATTACTGGTTCCGAGCCTTTTGCTCATTTAAATCATAGGGCCACCCGTAGCATTTTTGAAAAATTTAATTTTTAGTCTACTTTAACGCTTTTTTTTTCCAAACGTCTTTGATCGGTCCACATAAAGTTCTTTTATAAGAGAGTTTTTTTTTTTTTTTTTTTTTTTTTATGATTAAAAATGTGTAGCATACGCTTTTAATGATTTAAGTAAATTTGCTGCATTATAGGTAAACTGAACATTAATATGTCTCTGATTTGACCCTTTTGGGACAAATCAAAGACATAGGTTTTTAACTTTTGTAAAATTTAAAATGAAAAGGTATTGGGCAAAAGATCTTCTGCCCTAATAATTTATTTTAAATTATTTACAAAGTTTAAAACATACGTCTTTGATTTGTCCCAAAAGGGTCAAATCAGAGACGTATTAATGTTCAGTTGACTTTAATGCAGGAAATTTATTAAAATCATTATTTTCAAATGTAAAAATATAACATTTTTATATTTAGTGTAACTTTTTTTTATTTTATTTAAACATAATTTTTCAACGTTTTCTATATGCCCCATTAACGTCTTGTTGAAAGACGTCACAACTTTTCTAAAGTTTTTTAAAATTCTTTTTTTTTTGCATCAATAAGATAGACAAAATGCTAAGCAATACTCTCATGTTACTATTATGGACAAAAATTTATTTGTTTTATACAAATAAGGCCAAAGACATATGGTTACATATTACAGACGTATCGGGGTCTGTCTTCAAGACTGTCTTCAGTGTCCGGATGTTTACTGGGAATTATTATTTCCGTGTGGTATAAGAATCAACATTTTGTACAGAAAATGTGTTTGTTATTTGTTTTGTGACTTTTATTATTGTTTGAGTCACGACTGACTATATCGTAATAATATATCACAAAACTATAACTTGCCCAGGCATCACGTGTTGTGAAATATATAATAATTAAAATATAATAATATAAATTGTACAGATTATCTGAGGTTACTTGAACTCAAATAAGCTTATTTTTATTTATATACGCACGAAAAACATAAATTTAAGAAATTATTTTGTTTTTCAAATTTGTCATATTTCAAGCTTTAATTTGATGTATAAAAAGTATATTTTACGTTGAGCCTTAAGTGTTTTATTAACTATTAACGTCGCTAAACAACACTCAGAGACTTTATGGACACCCTGTAGAATAAATGTAATTTTTCGGCAGCGGTAAATAGTTTAAACTTTTTAGATATTAAAAAACTTTGTACATATATATCTCACAAATTTATTATTGATAAAAGACTAATTTTAGTTACTTTTTTACGTGCAGTGCAGTGCTTTTAAAGTGCAGTAACTCAATATCTAGATTATTGACAGTTTCGCGTGTGTTTCATTACTAAAAATAAAGTATACTTGCCCGCTTTTTAATTTTGTCCTTGGCAAAAGTTTTGAATACATTGAAGACAGTCTCAAATATTGACGGATTGTTGACATAGTGAAGTCCCTTGGGGCGGAATGGATATGCGTCCTACAACATAACATTATATCATTAATCATCGAGTGAATCAATGATGAATGAATGAATGAATGAATGAATGAATGAATGAATGAATGAATGAATGAATGAATGAATGAATGAATGAATGAATGAATGAATGAATGAATGAATGAATGAATGAATGAATGAATGAATGAATGAATGAATGAATGAATGAATGAATGAATGAAATCCTCAGCATGCTTCACTTACTCGGATATATATTAAAATTAATTAAGTACTTATATAAATAATTAATTTTTTTATTAATTACCTGGAATAGCGTCATCATTTTCTTGCTAAGACTTGGTGTCATTTGTGCGGCATGTGCTAGCGTCATTTCGGACATGTCCATCATAGACATGGAGCCACAGATAACCATCTCATCTACTTCTCTGACCATGTAGTCCATCATCATCGTGTTTAACTGACAACATTAGAGCATTACTGAGATATAAAGTTGCTAGAAACTAGCAAGTACGCTCACTCTGATACTGTTGAAATTCTCGCTCAATAACATGCACTTAAATAGCAATCGTGACCTCTATCAACAATGATTTTTTAATGTGGAAAAAAAAGAGAGAATTCTTATGAAATGAGAGTACATGATATTTTCAAAGGGCTTATCTTATATCGATGTTTACCCGTCAAAGTGAGCGAACTACACTTTACAAATTTCACTTAAAATGAACGATCTACGTTTGGCGCTTCTAGGCTTCTACGCATTTTAACAGTAGAACTACACGGGTGAACATGGAATTTCTAAAGTGTAGATCGTTCATTTTTCACAAAATTTGCAAAGTGTAGTACGTTCACTTCGACGGGTAAGCATCGATAAGTGACTGTGAGACATAAATATTACATGTGTTTACAAGTCATCAACATTGCTATAGTATGGCCCATACTATAGCAATGTTGATGATTTGTAGTATGGCTATCAGTATAGCTATAGACAATGCACTCCTACCTTGCACATATTTTCCATCTGATGTTTGTCCGGCACTTGCTTACCAAAACGTCCCAACAATACGCAGCGTCCTTTAGGATCGAGACCAGGCAGTAAAACTAAAGTTCTGTAACCATGGCGACATGCACAAGCAGAAAAAATTATTAATTTAGCGGGTTATTTTATTCTGAAACAGGACATATAGTACTTATAAACAATAGAGATGCGAATTTATATTTTTTAAGGTTATGATTTTTTTTTTTTTTTTTTTTTTTTTTGTAAATTGATGTCACGGTTGTTATCTTTTTTTCATACGTCAGAAAAAAACGTAGCAAAAATAAATTAATAATATATAATTATAATAATTAATATAATTAATTATAATAAAATTAATTTGAATGTTGCATATAATTAGGGCGCTATTAATTTAGAGTTTGGTCTGAAGTGCATGGAAAAATCTATATCGACGTTCGTCCACCTCGTGTAATTATTGCATGTGCCATCTTTGTACTTTAGCATTGAATTATATTATAATATTTTCCACTTTACTATTTTGATAATTAATTTTAACTTCTGCATCGTGTCTGTAAAATGTCAAAGGCATAGACCACATAAAACAACATGTGCTTTAAAATGAATCAACATGAAATGGGATCTTCAAAACTGATGACAATTTTTACCAGAATGTTAATGTAGTCCCACGAGAGAGTGTGAAAAAACTGTAAAGTATGCAATTTGCGTGAAAATGTCTGTTTATGACGTCAGAAACATGCAAAAATTAGTATGAAAATGTTGTGCGGGTTGCATAAATCAAATTTTCTGATCACTGCTACGGGGCTACAGTTGGGTTTTGAGACAAACTAAAGTTATTTATGTAAATCCCATCAAGTGTTTTGTGATATAATATAAATGCTTATGTTTTTCTCTGGTCTATTCCTTTAAACGATGGAAATACTCTTTCTACAAATATATAAATAACATTGCACTATATTTATAATAAAGCTATATATTTATTTAGTATCTATAGAGTGTATAAAGTCGATGCCATGTTGGATCACCCAATACGTACAGTACATTAACCGTAATGGAAAATAACTCATTTTGTCAGTTCAAAACCACTATGCAATATTTTTGAGAGCAGCATTGATGTTGTAACTATGTTGAATTAGTATCTCAAGTATGAGAAAGAGAAAAAACAAACCACAATTTAACTTATTTCCCAAAGAAAATAGACAAAAACGAAGTTTTTATCATATGCTGAGCAATGCTATATTACTCCAGTATGGCATCCAAGCGTATTAAATATGACGTCATGCGCATACACCCTATAACAAATATTTATAAAATATATATCTGAAACTTTTATGAAATACTGTGTATTCCTGTGTAACTATTTTTGTAATCTAAATGTACCAATTGGTATTATGATCAATAAAGAAACTGAATAATAATAATAATAATATAGTAAAATAATTATTTGTTATTTATGTTTAAAAAGTTTTCAGCTGATAGAAAATTTAAGTAATCAGTGATTTAAGAGATTTCAGTTACATCATACATACAGTATATCGATATATGACCATATACATTTGCATATGTACGAGGCAACAATGTGTGCAATGCACAATCGTTTCTTATATGGAAAACTGCACATTTCTATTTCTATATTACATTATTATCAATATACGCATTAAATTACTGATTAATTATTATTAATATTAACATTTATTTCGTTAAAAAGTTGCTTATACGCAATAATCAATTGCAGTTTTTTTTTTAAGTGAAATTTGTTATTATATTTATTATGGAACTCGTTATTTCAAGTTTTGTGTACTGACCCCAGACCGAGCATATCTTTGATTCCCTTGCTCTTGGTGTCACGATTCTCAAAGAACTCCGGCAGTGCAGTCCTCATCGTGTAGTACATGTCCAGCTTTTCCTTGGTGCGCTCTAGACTGAACTTACAGCCACGGAGGAACGTGATGATCATCTGCAATAATTAAGTCTCAGATCATTTTAATTTACTTTCACCTCTTTGACTTTTAAAACCATATAAACTCTTAATAATAATAATAATAGATCTTTATTTAAGGCGCATAAAGGGCTTTTTCAACCCTATTACATGAACCTTGGCTAAAACAAATGCCAATATAATTATACATAAAGTAATTAATTAATATAATAATAATATATATATATATATATATATATATATATATATATATAATAATATTAATATTAATTAATTAATTAGTATATATTAAAGTAATAGACCAGAGAAAAACATAAGCATTTATATCACAAAACACTTGATGGGATTTAAATAAATCACTTTAGTTTGTCTCAAGTCAAAACCCAACTGTAGTTACGTAGCAGTGATCAGAAAATTCGATTTATGCAACCCGCACAACATTTTCATACTAATTTTTGCATGTTTCTGACGTCACAAACATGAATTTTCACGCAAATTACATACTTTACAGGTTTTTCACGCTCTCGACTCGTGGGGATACATTAACATTATCTGGTAAAAATTGTCATCAGTTTTGAAGATCTCATTTCGTGTTTATTCATTAAAAGCACACGTTGTTTTATGTGGTCTATGGCTTTAATAGTAAAACTACCACCTCAACAATCAAAATACATAAGTAAACAAAAGTTTTTAATGGAAATTGCGAAGTAATTTACATTTGCTTACCCATCTCCTCTTATTATTTACTTGTTATTTTTAACTGCATTGCCCTATATGTAAATGACCCATAGACAAACTTTAGACATACAATAACACATTTTTACATGCTTTAACACAAATATAACCTTTATTTTCGTAAAATTAGAGTAAAAAATCTTGCCGTATACCCAAAAAGAAAAGATAAAAAAGATAATAAATGATAAGTTATCAAAGTATTCGAATATTATGTAAAAAATATATAGGGTAATAGCTTTTTATACGGAATGCATTTTTTTTAAATTGCATATCAGTTTCAGTTTCATATAGGTTTTATTATAAAAGCAAGTATACAAAAACACATAAATGAGATCAGATACATACATATCTTTGTTCTCCTCTAAACCTGATCTAAAATAAGAAATATATTTATATATAACTTACATACTCCATAAACACTTTGTATTAATATAAATAAAAATTCCCATGCCCAAGCCCATGCATGGAAAATACACAATAATATTTTGATTGCATTTTTAAATTATTTTGCATGAAAGAAGAATTGAAGGAAAAAAAAGAACGTTAAATTTTCACTGCTCTGAGTTACACTATAATAAATTACGTAATTGATGCTCATTGAACACTGCTTGCTATATTGTAGAGCACAAATGTTGTTATTTTGTAATAACAATAGTATATGCTGAGCATCTTAACTATTATGCAATAATTACAATAAAATACATAAATTTTGCTTACATTGAAGCTAGGTAGATTATATATGATGACGTATTTATTCGTGTCCTTACATACCTGATCATCAGGGTTGGCTTTGATGTGCGGCTGTTTCTTGAGCCAGTCTCTGATGTGCGCGATGTCGGCGTCACGTCGCGAGGGATCCTCGTTCAACTCCCGCTTGGCTCGCTCAAGTAACTCGGGACTGAGCTCTCGTATCTTGGACATCGCACGTCGACCTAACTAGCCTGCCTGTAACATAATACTGTATGTACCGCCTTTATAAACGAACACTCAAATAATATAATATATAACTCATATATAAAATAAATATTATACACTCGTATATTAAGTTTTTAACTTTTATTTTATTATTAATATTTGTTTTATTTGTTTGCATTTATTGATTTAGTTTTGCGTAATAATTTTGATAAATTTTGCGAAAGTTTTTGCGTTAATATATTCCGTTAATTTACTAATAATAACTAAGCTCGTTCTGTAAAGTAAAGTGAATCTCAATAACAGTGATTGGCTAAACAACAAAATAAGACACATTCATAAGTTGATTTTTTTTTTTTTTTTTTTTTTTTTGAGCCGATAAAAGTGAGTTGCATATTCAGACTGGAACTTTTTTTGGGAATTTTCCTTCATTCTCATCAAAAGTTCAAAATTCTAAAAGAAGAAATAACAATGATTGACCATATTTATAAACGTCGTAAACTCTAGTATAATATAGTAATAATACGTACTAGTAATTCTTCAATTGATCTAATGTTCAGAAGATGATAGTTAAAACATGTAATATGTCTGGGTCTAATAAATATCAACAAATAAATAAATATATAATAAATAATTGATTTAAATACATCCGCTCGCTCACCTGTGATATGTACAAGAGTGATATGTACGTTTTGTATAACAAAATATTATCTAGCTTTACTCAAGTTTGAGATAACACTGAGATAATACAGCTGATAAGCATGCAGATATTTCAAGGTAATTATTGAAAACTCTTCTTTTACCTGTGATATCTTAAATATTATTATTATTTTACTATCATTATTATTATCGGCCAAAGCCTTATCACTTAGTTCACCACAAATTAACAAAAAAAAATCATTTGCTCAATTTATATATTAATATTTTGAGCATTTTTGTTTATTCTTAAAGGCGTAGAACACCTTGAACAAAAAAGTTGTGTAATATCCTTAACAAACCTGAAAATCAACATTGATTTGGCCGGAGTTGTTGGCCTAATTTATTTTACATTCACAAAATGCCACTTGCGGTCACTGACGTCATAGCTTGCTTGTTTTATACGCGCACGTTAACCGGGCGAGCTGTGATGTTAGTGACCGCCAGTGGCATTTTGTGAATGGAAAATAAATTAGTAATCAACGACTCGCCAGCCAAATCAACGTTGATTTTCACGTTTGTTCTAGAGGATATTACACAACTATTTTGTTCAAGGTGTTCTACGCTTTTAACGTATAATAAATAAATTAATTAATAATCGTGTTTATTCAAAAAAAATGCATAGAAAAGATACAAATTTTTGAAAGGGCGAGGTTTAAGCCTGAAAATATGTCTGGCCCACTCTTACACCTAACCCTAACACAAAACATTCATGAAAATCTTTGATTGCATACAAAATTATAATAAGAAGGAAGTAGTTATAATACTACGTAGCAAGGGAGAAAGAAAAATAAAAGTTACAAATATCTTTAAAAAACTAATAATAATTGCAATGAATATCACAATTGTGAATAAAAAAAATAAAATAATAATCATAAAGAAAACTAGTGATGAAGAATAAAAAAAAATGAAAGGAAAAAATACTACAAGCAAAGCTGTTTGGCATTCAGATATGTGCGCCTATAATCACTTTTAAATGTTGATAATGTCTTAGAATTTCTTAATCTACATGGCAGAGTATTCCAAAGACGAGCTGATGTTAAAGTGAAAGAATTTTTAAATGGCATATAACATATAAACATTTCACCTTTATATTTGATGTTAATATAATTTAATATTTGACAACCGTTCAGTTTGTCAGCCGCTCAACTAATTGACTAGAATAGAATGGGTGTGCGTCTCTTTTGCTGTTTTGTTTTGTGTTTTTATGATCTAAATTTGACCAAATAACTACAACAATTAGTTAGCCTATTTTTAACTAGATATTTCGTTTTAAAATATATTAACAGTATTATAATACTATAGTATAATAGCATTATAATTTTCGGAATTATTTAACTATGAAAGGGGAAGAATATAGAACAAAGATGCTTTTGCTTCAGATATGAAATGAACACGCTGTTATAATAATTTTTCAAAATTAATATTGTGGAATTTCTTAATCTACATGAATCATAAGATTTCCATTAACATCAAGATTTGCAATGTACGATTGTAAAAACTTTTAAAATATTTAAGTGTGTACTTTAAAAATAGTCTCACAGAGCCAAGAACTTTAATAATAAAAATATTTATCATATTATAATATACATCTCATAATATGACGTATAGAATTTTTCACCGTACCAAGATACTACATACAATATAAAGACACGCTGGACCAAATTGGGCCGCCGCGAAATTAAAAATGAGCCTCTAAACCAATCAACTCCCGAGTTGAAGGTCACGTGATCAATATTGACCAATCACACTGCCGCTAAAATTAACATGGGACCAGTTTGTGTCGCTATCTTGTATGTAGTATCTTGGCCGTACTACAGACGGTATTATACAATGTATGTACTGTATGTACGCCCATAAGAGACTGACTAACTTTTTCGTCCATCATCCATGTATTATTATTTTTTAACGTGCATATACAGTATATATATATATATATATATATATATATATATATATATATATATATATATATATATATATATATATATATATATATATATTTATATATATATATAGGGTGTTTATAAAAAAACGCACGATTTAAATCTTAAATTCATGAAGTAAGTGAGAAAAATAATGTTTTATACATCAAATGAAAGCTTCAGTTTTGACATTTTTAAAAATGAACACAGTTTTATTTTTCATCAAATTGTTTATTTTTTATTCGCCAAATGGCGCCAAATGCCAAATCGCCAAAACGCCCGCCTTTTTTCTTGCATTTTCAAGAATGTTTTTTCTCAGTAAGAGAAAAAACATAAAATGCTTACTGATCAACAAAAGGCACAGTGCGTTCTTTGGTATGAAAATTCAATGTCTCCTACGGAAGTCCAAAGGACATATCTTGTTACATATCAAGTAGATTATCACCACGTACCTTCTCGCAAAACGATAGTCTGGGGTTCAGAGAGACCTGATTTTTCTCGCACTTATGAGACAGATAGCCCGAAGATGAATGTTTGGTGCTGTGTTCTCTTTGATTTCATTATTGGACCGTTCTTCTTCCACGAGGCTACAGTATGGTGGAATATTTACCTTGACATGTTACAAAACTCCGCTGTACCTCAGCTACTTCAAGCTCAGAAGGAATGGGGCTTTGACTTGACATTCCAGCAAGACGGCGCTCCCGCGCATTGGGGACTAGCGCTTAGAGAGTACCTAAACCAAGTCTTCCCAGAGAAGTGGCTGGGTCGTGATGGACCAACAGCATGGGCTCCAAAATCTCCTGACCTAACACCACCTAACTTCTTCCTCTGGGGATACGTGAAAGATGTCCCGTGAAAACTCCAGTGCGAAATATCAAAGATCTCAAGCAACGCATTACTGCAGCTATCCACTCAGTGACAACAGCCATGTTCGAGAACGTATGGCGTGAGCTGGAAGTGCGTCTGGACCAGTGCCGAGCTACAAATGGTGCCCACTGTAACGCCCCGGACCCTAATGGTCTTGATTTGTCTAGGGGTACTTAAATTATTTTAGCTCAGTTACAAGGCGCTACGTTTATTCTTCTTATTTCAATAAAGATTGTTTAATTTACCTTCTTTACTTATTAAAAATTCCTATTATTATCTTTCCTTACTGTTACCATGTACGTTGCATTCCTCACTGGCAATGTGCAGAGTCCAAGGTCAAGTGACGTCACCTGCGCGTTGTGCCGTCTCCGGAGCTCAGTTCTCGTGGTCTAATCTCC
This sequence comes from Ecdyonurus torrentis, assembly GCA_949318235.1. Taxonomy (NCBI): domain Eukaryota; kingdom Metazoa; phylum Arthropoda; class Insecta; order Ephemeroptera; family Heptageniidae; genus Ecdyonurus; species Ecdyonurus torrentis. The sequence continues at coordinate 22,986,130 of OX439134.1, read as the reverse complement.
CTAAAATAACTTAAAGCTCTATTTTAGACTTTGTAATACTATTATACTAGATTTAATTTATGGTTAGCTAACTATTTCCTAAATACAACATACAAAAAGAAAGACCTAGTCTAATATTGAAGTCGCCATGAGGCTTCTCCATCATGTAATGTTAGATTGGAAGAATTAGGTTTAGGTTCTGTATATCACACTAAACTTTATAATTGAGTTATGGTTTATTTTCTCCATACTCAAATCAATTTAATAAACACAATAATGATGCTCTTTACCTTAATTAAGATAAGAATTCGGGGAGCCACTACTGTGAGGCAACCTATTCAGAATCCCGTCGATGGAAGAGTGCTAATTGATTTTTCTTCACTCTATCACATCTGCTCAGTTTTTCTCGAGAAATCAATTAGTACTCGAATTCTCATTGGCCCGATCTTTGCAATCAGTCTAATGAGAATTACTGCCTTAATTGATTTCCCGAATTCCTGTGATTTTACTCCCTATTTATAACTTTATTTAATTTTAAACCGCACAACCCTTTTATTGAAGTGACCGAGGTACGCGCCCTTGAGATATATATATTTTTTCTTCCCTCTCTCTCTCTCTTCTATCCTCCACCCCCCATTTTTTTTTAATATAAAATTAAGGTATCATATTACTTTGGAATGCCAAATAAGTATTTCGGGAAATTTGGATTTAACATATTAAAAAAAATAAATAAAAGAATAAGAATAAATAATTTAACTAAAAGAACATTATGAAATATAATTCTTTTTTAAATGGAAGAGGCGAGAAGAATGAGCCAAGATGGGCTATAGCTCAAAAATAACCTTACAGAGAGCGAATCAACCAAGAAGGGTGAATACCTCTAGGCACGCTTATTACTATGCAGGAATGCAAGGCCGTGTGCGGGATATGCAGGGAAGTTCGGATAGCAAAGCCGCGGGTTTTGCACTCTTGCAGCCGCTACACCCGCATAAACCACACGGCACTGCATCGAGCATGAATGAGCAGGCAAAGGACAAATTTCAATGGATGCTATAGGTTTAGCACGCGGGGAAAGCTCAGGACACTCTAACTTAACATTACGCTTGTGGGGAAACACGTTTTGCAGTTTTTTGAGAAATTTACTCCACCGATTTCGGTGAAAATTGTAAGAAATACTATACACATGCTTCTCATGTTTTAAGCCATACAGTTTTTTTAAACAATTTTTCTAACCGATATCTTCCATTGATAACTAACAACTTACCCTAATTATGACCAGTAACTTTAAAATTTAGCCACTTATATGCTTAACTAAATAAATAAATAATTAAATAATTATATGAATAACGGAATAAATAAATAAATGAATAAATGACTTAATAAACAATACCAAAAATAAGGAAAAAGCATACAGGCGTATATGTATAAACGGCCAGGACATATGTAATCAGATTATTTTAGCAAGCCAGAAAAAAAGAAGAAAGAGAGGACAATCATGCCAGCTACGAGTAATATATGTGTTTGAGCTCATCTTACGCCAAAAATGTGGTACCGAATAATGGCCATAGAAATAAATAAAGGTATGGGAGTATGTGTATCCATTCCAAGTAAAATATTTAATCCATAAGAAAATTAGCATGATGAATGACTATATATGTATAAAAAAAGGGTAGTTAGGAAAAAAATGAAAGTTAAATTATAAAAAAAAATTATTGATAAAATATGTAAATTGGTTTCGAACAGTCAGAAGAAATGTATAGATGCAACCGGGAACTTGAGTCATATTATGCAAGTGGCAGTAGGATTTGCGCGAGTTGAATATGAAGGTGGGAACCGGGGGGGTCTTTGGGAAAAAGGAAATTAAGGACAGGAAGTAAGCGGTGAGAAGTGAGAGAGAAAGGACAAGGAAGGACGAGAGAAAAAAATGAGAGAACGAGAAAGTGGAATCGTCAAATTTGGATGATGGTAGGTGGTTTTTAGTTTCTAGACTTGGTTTTTATACATAAAAGCTGACTGTTCGAACCCCATAGATGATTTTTAATGTACTGTTTCGCGTGTTTTTAAAGTGTGATATCGTCTTATTAGCGGTAAAACTGAGCATCATACTCGATATTTTGGACGATTTGATAGAGTGGTTGGCCAGCTACCACAAAGTGTAGTAGATATAGAAAAAAAATAATGGCTTTTATTCGGCGTAGCTACGTGTTTCTTTCAGTTTGCACACCATTGTAGCCTACGGCTCACCATTTAGATTATGAGACTGTTTATATTTAATTTTAATGATTTTTGCCCTAATTCAACAATAAACTGAATAAATATATACGACAAATAGTGCAAGGAAAAGTGAAAGCTCAAATGGCAAAGAAGCCTCAATTGCAGACAAGCATGAGCGAGCAGGTTGCTCGAGTGCAGAGGCACCAATAAGACAAACTTGCAAGGTAGCCAGACATATAGGCTACCAGAGCAGCGACAATGAGCAAAGTGCCATTACGTTTCAAGTTAAATGTGAAGTACACGCGGAAGACAGTGACCATGGGAAGAGACGTGGAGAGCAAGAACTTATCGGAAAAGCAAGCGCAAAAATGGGCACGAATGACAAACTTACCAGGAGAGGCAAGGCTCGCCTCGTGGAAGTAAAGGACCTGGGCCCTGCATGCAGCTCGTCTGACGAGGATAGACCACGTCTTACAACTGAAAGAAAAAGACAAAAGACAATTATAAGAGACATAAATAAAAACAGTGCCCAAGAATTAGAAAGCATTTTACACCAAACACAAACAGCACTAGACATCGGCAGCGAGGTGGAGACTTACAAAAGAGAAAGAGATTACAAAATTTAAGTACTGACAGATGTTTGGATGACGTCATATGGAAGAAAATAAAAGATAAGAACAGAGAGAGACGGAAAGAACCTGAACGTTCGAAGTTCAAGGTAGATAAATTATTCAGTGACACTGTGGAGTTATACTCCGAGCTACCATATATAAGAGAAGAAAACTTTCAGATAAAGTACGCAACAAGAGAAATAGAAAAAAATGGATCATTTAGAGTGAAAGCAGACAAGAGAATTGTACTGCGTCCTGCATGCGAGCGTATAGTATGGGTACAGCAGACTGGAAAACTGCATGACAAAATTTTATGTTTTGATGCGTACAACGAAAATCACAGACAACATATGGTGGGAGAAACTTTATATACTCAAAACAGCCATGAAAAAGTGCCTATAAGGTTGCTAAACTTTACAAACGAGACAGTAATTATAGAGTAAGAATAACAGTTAGAAGAAGCCAGCAAGATCCAGGAGCTAATTACCTTCTCCCAGAATGAGTCACAGGGCACGGTACCTGAATTTAAGAGTAAATTAGAACTAGCAAAAAGCATGAAAAATTAAAAACACTGCTACAGCTAGAGCACCTGACACCTGAGAAAAGGAAGAAATTAGAATTATTGGCTGTCCAATATCACGAAGCTTTTGCGGTAGAGGTCAGCGAACGAGGCCTGGTAATTTGCATGACTGCAAAAATCGACACTGGAGACGCGCCGCCTGTTTGTGTAAAGAATTATAGATAACCATTCGCACATTATGAGGAGATAGAGAGACAGATTAACCAAATGTTAAGTACAAAAGAGATAGAGTACTGCAAAGGCTCACCTTACAACTCCCCGGTTCTCCTAGTAAAGAAGAAGGACGGAAAATACAGATTTATTAGTGATATGAGGGAGTTAAATAGAGCTGTTGTGCTAGACAAGTTCCCTGCACTTAACATACAGTACAGTTTTTACAGTACTGGACATGGCAAACGGCTTCAGGCAGATACTGTTGGACGAAGATTCAAAGAGTAAAACAGCATTTACGGTTAAAAATTGCCAGTACATGTACCGCACTCTTTCCATGGGCAGCATAGTAAGTCCCAGTCTATTTAACAGACTTATGAGACAGGTGTTCGGGGACTTAATTGGCACAAAACTGTTAATATACATCTACGACGTGGTGTGTTTCACGCCTGACGAGGAAAGCCCCTATGAAATACTAGAAGAAGTTCTCAAAAGACTCGTGAAAGTAGGCATAAAACTGAAACCATCTAAAAGTCATTTCTTCAAGAAAGACTGTGAGTACTTGGGGATGAGGCTATTACCTAATGGTCTTCTCCCTACAGAGGACAAAGTGGAGGTGATTAAGAACTTCCCAAGACCACGCACACCAACTGAAATCAAAAGATTTATAGGAATGGTTTCCTGTTTAGGGCGATTCATTGAAAATTTCAGCAGAAATACAGACCCCTTGAACGCATTACTGAAGAAAAATGCTCCTTTCCATTGGACTTGTCAGCAAAAAGAGGCGTATCAGGTTCTTAAAACAGCACTTGTGAGTCCGCCAAATCTCAGATACCCCAACTTCAAGCGTGATTTTTATATCACGGTTGACGGCTGCATTACAGGACTCAGTTTTGCTCTGCTGCAAAGATATGAGGATGGATTTCACGCAGTAGCTTACTGCAGTAGGGCACTAACTCCTTCAGAGAAAAATTATTTCTCAAGTGAAATCAAACTGAGGGTACTGCTGGCGGCAATGGACAAGTTCCACGTCTACATAGCAGGAGCACCAATAGTATACCTAATTACAGACCACAAGCCGCTGTTATACCTGCTTAAAAACAGAAACACAAATACAAGGATCTTCAGGTGGTCTCTGAAGTTGAGCGAGTACCCATTTAAAATAATCTTTAACCCAGGAAAAACACAAAAATTGTCCGACGCACTGTTCAGGATGTACGAACACGCTCCAGAGAGGGTGGAGCACTAATTAACACATCCCAACGAACCCATGGACCCAAATTTGGAGAGAATATTTTCAGACGAAATGAAGCGCTAGGACAGCAACGAGACCACCAGCAATCAGCAACAATCTGAAAGAAAAGAGAAGGAAGTCAGCACAAGTTCAAGTGCACGGCTAGAGGAAGATACACAGTTTATACGGGTGCTCCAGGAGCTTCCTGAAAGAATATGGGACAGAATACGGATTAGAGATGAGCAAAGACAAGACGCTGAAATTTTTAAAATAATTGAAAAATTAGAGGCGGGATGAAAAAGTGATGATGAATATGTCCTTGACGAAGACAAAGATTTATACCGGTGTTGTCACGGACTCGTAGAGGAAGACGTTATAGTGGCTCCTTAAATAATGATAAAGTACATTATATCAAGCTTTCATGCGTCAAAATGGGCTGGACATCCTGAAATCAGAAAAACTTATATGTGGATTAAAACAAAGTTCTTTTGGCAAGGAATGCAAAAAGACATAGCGACATACATAAAGAAATGTGATATGTGCGCGCGATTAAAGGAGCCAACGAATCAACGTAGAGCACCTATGCAAAGATTCTTAGAGCCTGAAGACGTAATGGATCTAATAAGCCTAGACGTGGTTGGACCACTGGCCGTGACTGACGATGGAAAACGTTACATCATAACACGCGTAGATGTATACTCGCGTTATCCGTTCGAAATAGCAATGAAAACACAAACAAGTGCCGAAATAGCAAGAGCATATGTGGAGAACGTGGTGCTTGTTGCAGGAGTGCCACCTAGAGTATTAACCGACAAAGCAAAAAACTTCACGAGTAAACTGATGCATAGTGTACACAAATACCTAAACACAGTCACAACACAGACGTCAGGGTTCATGCCTAAATCCAATGGCTGTTGTGAAAAAAATGAATCACTCACTGATGAGAATTTTAGCTACGTTGGTCCAGGATCACCAAATGGACTGGTACCAGCACCTGGTTTATGTGATGGCGGCATATCACGCATCACCATGCATAGCAACAGGATTCAGCCCACATTACTTGTTTCATGGAAGAAACATAGAACTGCCTTTCCACTCGGCCTTGCAAAAACATCGTGGCTTATGTGGCTTCATAGTCCCGCGATAGGTATGGAAAAAAAAAAGAAAATACCCTGCGGTACAAAGGCCCTTTCGTGGTTAGAAAACAGACCTCTAATGTAAATTTTATTATTAAACTATTGAAAGGAGGACCCGAACAGTTGGTGCACGTAGACCGACTGAAACGATGTGAGGGTAATCTGATTTGGGAAGGCTCTGGTAGTGATACAGACGTCTCTACAAGTAGTGCAGGTAATAAAGAGGAACCGGAAACCAACCTGTCACGTGACAGCTCTGAGTCTGACATGGAGCTATGGCTTTGTGACCCCAACTTAATGTCCTTAGAAACCCATGATCAGAATGAAAGCGGAAGCAGTTCTGAGCGCAACATAGGATCAACGAGGGAGGCCGACCTCACGGGGCAACGTGTCACCACGGTGGACGAATCTACGCCTGGCCATGCACGAGATGATCACCAAAATCTGGGAGCCTCAAAGAGGGTGTGTCTGCAGAGATAGGACAACCATGCACCACTTCTGCCGCACCGAGAGTTGACCTAACTAACCATGAAAAAAGGTGGGCGATTATTAGCGACCTGCAAACGAGTGACTCGAGCAATGATATAAGCACGGGGGGAGTAATTTAGTACGAAACAATAGTACCCCTAGCATCGAGCACACCAAAAGTACCAATGACTTTTGACCTCTCGGACACAGGAGACACCCCTTTCCTAGGATTTTCAAGCCTAGAGGAAATGAAAACAATAGAAAGTTATCTACACTAAACCAGTAACAGTTCTAGTAGTACAAGAGAAGAAAAGTCGGATACAAGCAGTGCAAGTACAAGGGATATACATAGTTTTAATGATAAGGAGTTGAAAACAATTAACGATCAAGGGATACACACGCAAGCAGGAGAGAAGGTAGCGGCCTATTATGACACAAGTAGCATCAGCAGCGAGAAATCAAGCAAATCTATACGTAAAGCAAAATTTCACAGGCATGAACATCAGATAGGAAGTTATTCACTAATACCACGGAACACGCTTCGAAAACCAAATTGCGATTGTCTCCAAGAATAAATTTGCCTAGTATTATTATGATATTACTAAAGAAAATAATGTATTAATTTTGATGCACCGTTTTTAATTATACAAAAAGTGGGGGTTTATTTAAATTTGACTGTTACTTAGAAAAAAAAACGCAAGAAAAGATCGAATGTACGAGTTGTTTCATTCATCATATGCTGCCTTAATTTTTAGTGGACATTCTATATATAATTTATTTTATTTAAAAATAATAATAATGGTAACAATAATTTATTCTAATGCTAGTCACAGTTAACTGAACATCCATTTGCCAAATATTTGTAACTCATTGTATATATAACAGATATTTGTCAAAAGAGACAGATGCAATAGTAACACGTACATACGTTAGAAAAAAAAAACTAAAAAAAAAACGAAGGGAATAATAAGTTAGGCAATAATAGAAGTACTCAGAAGCACGTGGCAAACATAATTACACTCTTTCTACAGATAAGATGAAATATGCATGATCAATCTGTCAAAGCAAGAACCGTTACTTTCATAAAAGATGAAGTAAGATCAGAAAAATTAAAAGACAAATGTATAATAAAGGCCTAACGTATGTTACGTATAAAATAATGCGTACCAATGATAAGTCGTAAATAGCAATAAATGTCAATAAAATATTTATAAAAGTGAAATGGAACTGACAAAGAAAAGTTACGTCGCATTAGGTGGGAAAATGTTGCTCAATCTTTGTAAACAATGAGCCTTCACTTACAGACTAGCAGACAAAAAAAAAGTTTTATAATAAATGTTAAGCAGATTTGAATATATATATATATATATATATATATATATATATATATATATATATACATATATATATATGACATAGTTTTTGTCAGTTCTCGAGCGCGTCTATGGACCCCCCTAAAAAACGCCTGAAAAAATATATGTTATTTAGGGACTCAATTGAAGCATAAACATCATGTTTTAGCTTGATCGGAGAAATTTTGGATTTTTTATAGCTTTTAGAAAAAAAGTGACTGACGGCACTATAAATGAAAGGTCGTATTTTAACGTTTTAAACTGTATTTTGCTCCCTAATTATGCATGTCATGATGTCATATGTATTTTTTACAATTAATATACAACTATGAAAGTAATTCTCGACGATTTAAAAATTTCAAAAATGTACAGTTTTTTATTAAGAAAATTACCAAAATGGCCCACGGCACTATTTTTTTGATATTTGATTTTGCCATAACTCACCTAATTTTTGAAATATTTTTATAATACTTGATTTTGAAGTAATAGTGCTTATTATTTAACTATTCGCACAAAAAAAGTTTCTTTTTGTTATCTCTAACTTTGCGGCATGGCCTTGAACTTGACTCTATGTCAGAAAGGTGGTCCCAAAAACCCGCAAAAATAACAAATTTGCTGTAAACATTTTTTTGTTTTAATTAGAACACAAAGCCAAAGATGTAAGATGCATAGTATTATGCGAGACGTAATGTATATTTTGTTTTGAGTATTTTTACGAATATTTTAAAATTGCACATTTTCGTAAATGTTACGTGTATTGCATCGACCTAGCAAACACTTTTAAAATAATGTTAATTATGCAAATTAGATTTTTCTTCATTGCTTGACTGTAAAAGTATTAAAAATATAGTATTTATCATAAATTAGAATAAAATCATATATTAGGTACAATCTTTAAATAGAAAAATTGATTAATTAAACATCATATTTAAAGTACTTAAACATAAAGATGCAATATAAAAATATAATTTAGTGCTTGAAATTGTAAATTTTCTTAGTAAAGTTGAAATAAAACTGTATACATTTTAATACCTAGCTAAAAGGTTTAGCTGTTTCGCAACTCTCCATTGTCTTCCGCGCCTATACCTTCCGCCGCATCAATGCTGCACTTAATGAAAATATGTGTTTGGCGGCACGTGACAGAATACACACGATGATAATGGAAGGTTAAATGAACTTACCTGACAGGGTGAAATATCATCCCCTTCTTAAAAATGCGTGCGCAGTCTAACCTTTTCTTATTATTTAGTAGTATTTGAGATTTGAAAGAAAAATGTTGTGTGTATTTTTTTTCTGCAAAAATAACTTTATTTTAATGTTATTATACAGTACATAATCAAATACTTTATTTTAATAATTTTTGTATATAAAATGGGTGACAAAATCAATGTTAATTTGGTTTGTGTATGAAAAGTAACTGTCATAAAAGTTACTACACAATAGTAAAAGGTCTAAAAAATATAAACTCACTGTTAAGTGCTAACAAAGAACTAGTTTTACTTCGTAGTAAAAAATCTAATCAAGAATTGCAGGTATATGGTGATGTTATTACAATTTGTGAGCATCATGAACGTGAATATTTAAAGTCCGTTGCAAGAAATCAAGTAATGTGTTGTGATCCTTTTTCTGTACATAAATCAAAAATTAAAAAACGACGTTCTTTAACTTTAAGTGAAGTGACGTATATAAACAATATGTCAGAAGGTGCTAAGTGTGTTGCTCCTGGGGAGGCTCTATGTAATAACTGTAGTGTTAGAATTAAGAAAAAAATGGAGAGTGAACCACAGAGCAGTGATAGAAATAGTGGAACAAACGGTGGGACAAGCAGTGATGTGTCAGGAGTAATTCCATTATCTGATATAAAACGTGAAGAAATAAATAAACAGTGTTTAAAAGAATTACTGTCAACAAGAAAATTAGATTTTGTAAAAAGAGAGCAAGTCAATTGATAAATATAACTTGTAGAAAAGTTGCAGTGGCGTACAATGTTGCGCACAAAGAGTTAGATATTCCTTTTATTATAAGTAATATTAAATTAATTAGAAATGACAATGAAATTTGATTAAAGAATTAAAAAAAATTAGCAGAAACTGTAAATATACAAGAACGAATATCTATTCTTACTCTTGCACCACAAAATTGGGCAGTTTGTAGAATAAGTAGTGAATTTAACGTAACTGAACATGAAGCACGCACTGCAAAACACATGCTTGCAGAAACAGGAATAATTTTACCCCCTGCAAAGAAAAGAAAACGAAAAACGTTACCAGCAAATACAGTAAAATCTGTAATTGAATTCTATCAAGATGCAAACTATACTCGTCAGTGCCCAGATATGAATCAGATGGTGCCCGTTTGGGAGTATGATGAACCATTAAAAAAAAATTTAAAAAGAGTTCCCAAAATATTAATAATGGTTAATTTGAAAGATTTATACCATGCATTTAGATCAGAGCCTATTCACAAAGAATAAAATTAGTTTTTCAATATTCTGCACACTACGACCAAAATGGTACGTGACAGTAAATTCAAGGAGAACACACAATGTGTGTGTATGTTTTATTTACCAATATCTGAAATTAATGACTGACGTGATTCCTAACATAACATACAAAGATTTGTATGATAATATGGTGTGTGACTGAAATAATCGTGACTGTATGGTGGAACGGTGCAATGATTGCCCTGGAACAGGAAAACTACAAGAATATTTAAATACAATTATTATTGATGATGATTTAACTTACAAGATGAAATTACATTTATACAGTGGAATTAGCAAGGCCGGAACACTACACTGGAAAAAAAGACGTTAACTAATTATGAATTTATTGAAGAATTAGTGAAAAAAAGTGACTCTTCATCGGACCACCACTTTATTGCTAAAGGTGGAGACAGCGGTCAAAGTTACGCGTTTTTATTGTGACAGCGATAGTAAACTAGCTCTCTGATTGGCTAGTGGGGTTACGCGCTAAGAGCTGGCGCATTTCTTTAACTTTTGCGGTAGCGGTAATGCGCTTTGCATAAGTTAGACTTCACCTAACTTTTGCGAAAACAATAAGAATGCGGTATGACGTGGGCCAATCAGACGCGCCACACCAAGGCCACAGCTGGCCACAGAGGCAGCAGCAGATGACAATCGTATTATGTCCCGGCGCCAAATTCAAACCACTTTTTAAACCCCTGTGTGCATTGTGTTAAATCTTCTTAATAATAAGGTCTGATATAAAATTTTTAGTATGTAATTAATTTTTTCAACACTACAAATAAATGCAAATCGTTAATTTTGCTTAAAAACCTCTATTATTAATTCATTATTCTTTTCTATTTTTGTCAGCTGGGCATGGTCCGCCATTTTGGATGGCCGTTTATCACAAAACTTTTGGGGGAAAAAATTTGACCACTGTTTGCTCAGCTATCGCAGTCACATTTTAATGGAAATGCGATTGCGATAATTTGACCGCTGTCTCCACCTTAAGAATCAAAGCAATAAATTTAAAGAAATTAAAAACAATCTCCCACATAATGTATTTACAGTACAACTTGACTTTGCAGAAAGTGCAGCGCTTGATTTCCAAGATTCACCCCAAAGTCAATATTTTAACAGAACTCAAATTACAGTTCATACTTACGTATTTAATCATAGGCCTGAAGCGTCAGATGAGTGTATATCTGAATGTGTTTGTGTCATTAGTGATGAACTTTCTCATACTGCAAAAACTGTGCACGCTTTTCTGCGAAAAGTTATACTAGCGTACAAAAAAAACATCCACAAAATCGTAAAATTATATTCTGCAGTGACGGTGCAGTAAGTCAGCATAAAAATTGTAACAATTTTATTAATCTGTGGCATCATTTAGGAGACTTGGGTCTCGAGGCTGAGTGGATGTTTACTGCCTACATGCACGGTAAAAGTGCAGCGGACGCAGTGGGAGCCGTAACAAATTGTTCAGTACGTCGAGCTAGTCTGCAAGGAAAATTGATAATAAATACAAAGGAGTTTTACGACCATTGCAAGTTAGCGGTACCAAGCATCACTTATCATCCGTGTACCAAGGCGGAGGTTGCACAGGTCGCAACTACATTGATAGAACGTCTAGCTCCAGCCACCACCGTAAGCGGCACGCGTAGTCACCACCACTTTATACCTGAGAGTAGTGACGTGCTGCGTATGTATCGTGTCACAGGTGACGAGGCGTTTACACATGTATCCTTAACCAACACTCCACTCCCAAACCAACATGACAACGTTGACAGTAATTTACTTCAAGTTGGTGTCAGTGTAGCGTGTGTGTCATACTATGCAGGAATGCAAAGCCGTGTGCGGGACATGAAGGGAAGTTCGGCTAGGGGAGCCGCGGGTTTTGCAGTCCCGCTGCCGGTACACCCGCATGAACCACACGGCACTGCATCGAGCATGAATGAGCAGGCAAAGGAGAAATTTCAATGGAGGCTATCGGTTTAGCACGCGGGGAAAGCTCAGGACCCTCTAACTTAACATTACGCTTGTGGGGAAACACGTTTTGCAGTTTTTTGAGATAACTACTCCACCGATTTCGGTGAAAATTGTAAGAAATACTATACACATGCTTCTCCGTGATTTAAGCCATACCGTTTGTTATAAGAATTTTTCTAACCGATATCCTTCATTGATAACTAACAACTATCCCTAATTATGACCAGTAAATATAAAATATAGCCGCCCATATGCTTATTTAAATAAATAAATAATTAAATAAAGGTATAAATAAATGAATTATTAATAAATGAATAAATAACTGAATAAACAATACCAATAATAAGGAAAAAGCATACAGGCGTATATGTATAAACGGCCAGGACATATGTAATGAGATTATTTTATGTATATATAGCAAGCCAGACGAAAAAAAAAAGATACAGAGGACAATCTTGCCAGCTACGAGCAATATATGTGTTTGAGCTCATCTTACGCCAACAATGTGGTGCCGAATAATGGCCATAGAAATAAATAAATGTATGGGAGTATGTGTATCCATACCAAATAAAATATTTAATCTATAAGAAAATTAGCATGATGAATTACTATATATATATAAAAAAGGGTATATAGGAAAAAAATGAAAGTTAAATTAGAAAACAAAAATTATTGATGTCGATAATGTTGCGAAAAAAATGTGTAACTCGTATTTTGTCAGGTGAAGCAAAATGTGTAAGTCGTTGTTTGTCACGCTAAGCAAAATGTGTATCTCGTATTTTGTCACGCGTAGCAAAATGTGTAAGTCGTTTTTTGTCACGCGTAGCAAAATGTGTAAGTCGTAAATAAGAAATTTTACAGGAGAAGCGTTTGCAAAAAAATATTATATATTATATTGTTTTAAATATTAAATTACCTAATTTTTTATGCTTAATTAATTTTTCAAACAAAATTTTTACAAGATATTATTATAGCAAACAAAATGCATGATTTATGAGTAATATTGCTTTTCTTTTATTAAAACTTTATACTAGGTAAGCTAAAAAGTGCATTATTTGTATAAATAATAATTTTAATTTCATAAATTTAAATAAAAATAGGCTTATTCTTATCAATTTTATCATTGTTCTTAATTTTACGTAATCATATCCACACTAACACGCCCACGTGTTTTTCGAAAAATTTGCACACCAACTGTACAAAGAAACAACTAAAATAAAATTATGGTTACATAATTCTTAAAATGTATCACGTCATTATTGAAAATACAGGCTCGTTGTTTTCAATAATTAATAATTTTAGAAAAATAGAATACAGCTCATAAGTAAACAATTTGAAATTATGAGGGCAATAAAATTAGTTAGTTATAAATTTTAAAACTCTTTAACATTGGTACTTCTCTTTTAAAAATATTATTTTTTAAATAAAAAAAGTGCCACCTAGCGATTAAATTTATAACTAAATATGCGTTTTAAGATTGACCAAGAGAAGCGATGAGAAATAAACAATAACTTAATAAATAAATCGATTCAAACAATAAAAAATGAACTCAAGGAAGTACATAATTCAAAGAATTCAAAACATTAAAAAAATCATTTTTGTCAAAAAGTGGAGTTACACATTTTGCTTCTCGTGATAAAAAACGAGATAGACATTTTGCTACGCGTGACAAAATACGAGTTACACATTTTGCTTAGCGTGACAAAAAACGACTTACACATTTTGCTTCGCCTGACAAAATACGAGTTACACATTTTTTTCGCGACAACCTCGATATGTAAATGGGTTTCGAACAGTCAGAAGAAATGTATGGATGCAACCGGGAACATGAATCATATTATGCAAGGGGCAGTAGGATTTGCGCGAGTTGAATATGGGGGTGGGAACCGAGGGGGTCTTTGAGGAAAAGGAAAATAAGGACGGGGAGTATGTAGTGAGAAATGAGAGAGAAAGGACAAGGAAGGACGAGAGATAATAAAAAAAAAAGAGAGAATGAGGAAGTGGAATCGATACACTTGGATGACAGTAGGTGGTTTTTAGTTTCTAGACTTGGTTTTTATACATAAAAGCTGACTGTTCGAACCCCATAGATGATTTTTAATTTACTGTTTCGCGTATTTTTATTCTGTGATATCGTCTTATTAGCGGTAGAACTGAGCATCATACTCGATCTTTTGTACGATATATTAGATTGGTTGGCCAGCTACCACGAAGTGTGGAAGATATAGAAAAAAAAATAAAGGCTTGTATTCGGCGTAGCTACGTGTTTCTTTCAGTTTGCACACCATTGTAGCGTACGGCTCACCATTTAGATTATGAGACTGTTTAAATTTAATTTTAATATTTTTGCCCTAATTTAACAATAAATGTAAAAAATAAATATGACGAATAGTATATATATATATATATATATATATATATATATATATATATATATATATATATATATATATATATATATATATATATATAAATATATACATATATATATATATATATATATATATATACATATATATATATATATATATATATATATATATATATATATATATATATATATATATATATATATATATATACATACATATTTCTTTCTAATTCTAAGTTTTACAGACTTTTCTCTTTCTTATTAATTCCGAGTCGAAAGATCAAAAATTAAAAATTAAAAAAAAGAAGAAATCAAGTTTTGAAGCTTGACTATAGTTGAAAAAGGGTGGAATGGAATGTTAGCGAAGATTACGACCAGGAAGGAGCTTCGAGGTAGGCATCGAATACATACGTGAGGGCGTGAAGGAAGTAGGTTAGGACCAAGGAAGGTAGACAGGTGGCAGGTAACACAGCTATAGTAGAGTAGAAGACGAGCATAAAAAAAAGGTTACAAAAATAGTTGGTGAGTTTATTAATCATTGAAATCTAACTCGAGTACACCAATAAATAGACGAGAGCTCATTTTAAAATTATTAAAAATAAATAGAGAAACTGTAATCAAGCATATAAAAAAAGTAATATATATATATATATATATATATATATAAAAATTATGAGTAATAGGTCAACGGCCAACAAGTGACACTATGTGATCGGAGACGAGGAGCAGACGAGGAAAGGATAAGGTGGCGTTACTTTATATTATATTATTTTTCCCCTTATTCACACTTTATTTATCCCTTATTGGTTTTACCTTTTTTTTAATACCAAAGTAACGCTTTCCTTAAACACGCCCCCTTCTTATTCACGTAGTCATTTGAACACGTTGCCATGGTTACAGACAGATCTTATATCTTGATACTTTACAATTAAACAATTATTTAATTATCTGAAACAATCTCCCTTATTCCCTCTCAACAAGGCGGAGAATGTCCCCTACAATGATTACTTCGATAATTTAATATTTGATCTGACTCACGTAGTAGGCCCCTTTTGAATGTTGGTTGGCCGGGGGTTACAAACTACCCCCACATTAAATTATTCGAAACAATTATTGGGGACCCCTCAAGAGCATAGATTACATTTTTTTATACAACATTTTATATATTAAAAATAATTAAAAGTTGTCTGAGAGCAGACTCCATTTCTAGCTGATGTCATCTTGACAGGTATGATCTGGTTATTGGTGGTAAAATAGTTGCAGGAAATCATTATCCAGTTCCAGTGCGCTAGAAGGGACCTCCTTCTCTTTCAAATCCTGCAAGATTTCCGCATGCATCTGTAAATCAATTTCTTTAACTATGGGTTCTTCCACCTTTGCTATCAATTTAAAAACTATAACATGATTTTTTAAAACTTACAGCTTTTCATAGTCATCCATGATATTTACGCATGGTACTTCAACATCCAAGGCGGGAGGCACATTTTTAACTCCAGCAGCTTCATTCTCTGGGAATGACGCTGCTGGCTGAACTGCTTGCACAAGAGACTGTGTGAAAGTCTCCTGCCTGTACGAATCCCCACCTTGAATGTCGACACCTACATTGGATGCTTGACTTTCTCTCGTAGTTACAGATTCTTTCACCACTTGTCTTAACAACGACTTTTTGCGAGCTTGCAAGCTTCTCCTACTGTTCCTAATTGTCCTGGTCTTCTCTTGGTGTCGACTGTTGGTGTAGGGTGGACGGCCACTGCCGCTGAACATGCCTTTAGACCTCAACCTTTCTTGTATACTTCTTCTCGGTAGGGTCACTACAGGCTATCTTGGCTCGGAAGTAGTCTGTATCACATATGGCTGCTGCCAAGACTGAGTGGTTGGCTGAACCACAGCCATCCTAGTCAACCCTGCTGGTGGCTCTTGTTCACCTGTTCTGGCAATCAACAGTAGAGGTACATTTAACTGACTACCTGGGTTCGCCACAGTCACCATTTGTGGTGGTGGTTGGGTCGATGGTGCCAAGCACTATGTTTGGAAGGTGCTCGCTGGCATTAGCATCCACACTCCTTCTGAGGATCTTGCTGCTCCTTGAGTCATATACGTATTTTGTTGTTGCATCTATAAGTCATAAAACAATGATTAACTTTTTTTTCTATTTTCTTTTTATTCATAACGTTTTGGCTTTTTTAGATTTTGCCTACTCCTGAACGCATACAATGGCATAGTGGGTAGACCCATTATACCAGGACGCATAAAATTTAACCTGTACCGGACAACACAGGGGAATGGATAGGAATAGGCGTAACCTTGGATAGAACCGCATCTTCTTCCAGTGGGTTATTTCTAGGTTCTTTACTCCCTGATACTTGTTCCTGGTTGCTCCATTCTTCCTCTTCCCCTTCCTGCGTAACCTCCGGCAGGTTATTCACCCATGGCGGCCTTCTGTAAGAGGGTTTTACTTGATCCACGTTTATAGTTCCTCGAGCCTGGCCGCTTAAATCCTGCAAAGTAAATACATTTTCTCCTAGCTGGGTTTTCAACTTATAAGGACCCTCATACAATGGTACCAACCCAGCCGCAATTTGCTTACTAGCATCCTTCAACACGTGAGTTCTTCGCAACACATAATCTCCACATTTAAAGGTATGTCCCTTTCTCCCTTTATTATAGTTCTTACTTTGCTTTTGTCTTTCCATTTTTACCTTACTCTTGGTCCTTTCCACCACCTCCTGCAGTTTCCTCCTGGTGGTTCTTGCATATTCTCCTGGCTCCATGTCTTTGAGCTGAGCCAGCGGCGAATGAAAGGGAGTCTCTAATTCTCTCCCATACGTTAGCATGGCATGTGTATATCTTGTAGCATCACTCACCGCTGTCCTCATGGCAAAGGTTGTTGCATGAAGATACCTATCTCAATCTTTGTGTTTTGCCTCATAAGTTTTGATGCATTGCTTGATTGTCCGATTTGCCCGTTCAGTTGGATTTCCTTGAGGGTGGTATGGTACAATTTTCCTTGGTTGTATTTTCAGAATTGCAAAAACTTGGGACCATACCTTGCTAGAAAAGACCGAAGCGTTATCAGAAAGTACCGATGTACAGAATCCATACCTACAGCAATATTCAATCAACCCTTCCGCTATGACCTTTGTAGTTATTTTCCGCAAAGGGAAACGCAATTCGAGAACGTGTCCATAACAACTAACGCATACTTATGGCCTCTCCCTGATTTAATGAGAGGCCCAATCACATCAATGGCCATAGATTTACCTGGTGCTCCTTCGGACTTTGAATTATACATCCCATACGGCCCACTATTTCTAGGTTTTTCCCTTTGGCAGACTGGACAACTTCTGACGTTATCTTGGATATCCTTTTTGATGTTCCTCCATACATAGGAATTTAAAACTGTAGCTTGAGTTTTCTTATAACCCAAATGCCCACACAAGACACTCTCGTGATACTGTTGTAATACTAGTTGGCGTAAGTGCTTGGGTACCACGATTAAGTCCTCTCTATGCTGACCTATCCTAACTAACATACCTTGTATCAACCTATATTGGTTAGTAGTTATGGTGGTTGTAGTCTCAACAAGCGCTACCAATTCAGGGTCTTTGCGTTGCTCTTGTTCCCACTCCGATACACTTTGCGGCAATGGTGTGGGACATACTTGGGTCAACATAAACTGCATTATACTTGGCAACATTCTTTGTACTTGTGCTATACTAGCTCTCTTTACCTTGGGTTTCACTAAGACTGAGCGTGGACGTGTTACCTTTTTCTCTACTCTTTCTTCCTTGTAGTGTTCCTCCGTACGTGGTTCCGCGAAGAAAACTTTCAGATTCAGTGTTGCCTCTATTCCACTGATCTCTTTCTCCTTCTTCCGCTTACCTTCTCTGTACTCCTTTCTGAGTCGAGAGCAACACTTACGACACTCGTGAGCCGCCGTTCCTTCATAGGGTAAGAACGTAAATTTTCCTTCTTCTTCATCCTCTTGGAGAGGCAGTACTTCATTCAGCATGATTCCCTTATCATGGTTTTTTTCTGGTCCACAGGGCCCTCTACTTAACATTTCTGCCACCAGATTCATTTTCCCAGGGCAATGTTTAATAGTGATATCCTGTCCAGCGAGTCTCTAGCCCACCTTCTTATACGGCCTGAGGGCTCCTCCATGTACAGCAGATTTTTGAGAGTGGCGGTATCTGTCTCTACAGTACAGTGGCTGTAGGCCGAATAATGACGGAACTTATGCAGCGCTGAAACCAGTGCCAATGCCTCTATCTCTACTGCGCAGTAATTTTGTTCCGCAGGAGATAGTGTTCTGCTTTAGAACGCCACTGGTCTCAGCCTTGCCTTCTCATCTTCTTGCATCAAGGCTCCAGAGATCTTCAACATACTTCCGTCTACATGTACTATGAACTCTCACGTCATATCAGGCAGCGCCAGACAATCTTCGGAAAGCAATGCCTACCGCATACTAGCAAACGACTGCTGCTGTGCTGGCTTCCATGACTACTTTTCTCCCTTTTTTAGCAATCTATACAATGGTTTTGCCTTGAGAGCAAAATCTCGTATATACTGCCTATAGAACCCTATCACACCTAAAAACTCTTGTATATTTTTCTTTGTTTTAGGGACGCGAAACTCTGCGATGGCCCTTACCTTGTCCGGGTCTGCCCTCACTTCACCTGGCGTCACTATATGGCCTAAAAATTTTATTTGTTTACAAGCCACCTGTATTTTCTCAGGATTTATAATAAATCCGGCACTGTGCAGTCTGGCAAATATATCATGCAGATGGGTTGCATGTTCCTCGTAACTATTGCTCCACACAGGAATATCGTCTTAAAAGCTACAGCAATATTTCATCGAAGCCCCATCCAGTACCTGATCCATCACTCGCTGGAACACCCATGGTGCGGGCTTCACTCCCATAGGCATTCTCTTATACTAGAAGCTTTCCCTATGGGGCGTCACGAAGGCTGTAACATTCTTATGTTCAGGTTTCAAGAGAATTTGATGAAATTCCATGCTTAAATCAAGAACGCTATACACCTTAGCGTTACTTAATTGTGACAAGATCCAGTCGCTGCGTTGTAACTGATATGGGGTGCTCTTTATACGGGACCCCAAAAGCCTATAATCTACACAGAGTCTATAATTAGGGGCCCCTTGTTTATTCTTACCCTTTTTCTTTACTATGACTGGGCAAAATGCCCATGGACTGTCATAGCATGGTTCTATCAGGTTGTCTTCTATTTGCTGATCGATCAAATAGTCGAGTATGTCTCGTCTGGCCTTGTTCAGGGGGCAAGGAGAGCTCCTGTAGGGAGTAGAATCTCCCACGTCCAGCTTACACTTGAACCCCCTGACAGTCCCTGGCTTGCTCGAAAACAACCCTTTCCTTACATACTGGCTAATTACCTTACCGAGTGCATCCTTGTTGTCCTCACTCGTCTCCACGGAACCTACTAACGTTTCAGTCCACTCACCCTTTACTTCCATAAAATTTGCCTCGTCACCACACGTGGCCTTTGCAAAGCGCACTATTTCCAAGGGTTCGCCTCCAACTGTCCATACTTGCTCTGCTAAATTAACATTTAGTTTTGTCGCAGCTAAGAAGTCCCGCCCTAAAATGATATGCTTGTTTAGAGTTGGCAATAAATAAAACTTTTGCTTTCTACTCCCTCCTGACCACTTTACATTTACCGATGCGGTCCCCTCTAGATTTGTCATACCCTCGGCCAGAGTAAATGGCCTTTGCTCTCCGTTAATTTTTAAACCTGCAGCTCGTATGGCTTGCGTTATGTCCCCTCCTACTATACTATTGCTGCTGCCAGGATCCAACAGAGCCAAATACACTCTGTTTAATATTTTTACGTGGATCAATGGCTCTACTACTGGCTGAACCTTGGTTACATTTGCACTAACCTGTGATTCCGCTACTCGTTCAATCACATTTTCGGATTTTCTTCGCTTGGGTATTTTTTATTTCTAAACTATTTGGACTTACATTTAAAATATATAATGCTAACACGTTAAAAACTTCTTCATCAACACGCTTTGTAGGAGAATCAACATGGATCCCTACACTGTCGTTTGGTGTCATTGGATTGGCAAGAAGGTCTGACTGGTGATTTCCTAGCCATCGTTATTTCTTTTCATACCATCTCCTTCGGTTCCTTCTTGCTCGCTACTGCACACGACTATACTTTTTTCTTGCTAGGATTGGATAACTTTCGTTATTCTCATGTTAATCCCCCTCCTGCACCCAGCCTATTCGCGTGGTGGGGGTCTGGCATTTCCCTCATCAGTAGGATTTCTCCCAGCGGAGGGACAATATCTGATAATATGACCCGGCTGCTCGCACCTATAACATCTTATACCCCCGCCCCTGGGCCTTCGCTCATTTCTTTCTCCTCTTGGTACAGGGGGTGTATCGCGAGGTCGCTCTTGACCTGGAGCGGGTCTCCGCCAAAATCCTACACGTGCATCGCCTTGACGCGGGGGTCTGATACTTGGTGCTCGTGCTGGTTCTGGTTCACAACTGTTAGCTTGCATTCTTGCTCGATATGGGTTAAGCGCTGCTAAACTCACGGGTCCTATACTTGGCCTCGCTGCTGGTGGAGTTTGGGTTGCGTGACACTGTCTCCTTGGCTCGCTCTCCTTTCGTTTCTTTGCCGTTCCTTGCTTCCCTTGCCCGCCATAAGCCAAAGAGGGCTCAAACATTGACTTGGGTCTGGTGGTTGGACGTATGACCTCTGCAACAGCACAGCCTCTTGAATGACCAACGCTTCCTGTGCTAGCTGCCTCATCGTATAAAATCTCCTGCCATCGATGAACCGCCGATATTCTGGGTGCATCTGACGCAGGACTCTCTGTACTCTCACACCCTCTTCTATATTGTCGTCTATCCTTCTGTAATATCTGTCGATCACTTGCACATAAATGGACAATGGCTCATCTGCATGTTGCGTATGGCGGTCCAACTCCCTGGTCAGACTTTCTATATAATCGGCTGGCCAACCTAAGAATGCATCAAGATCATCCCAACCACCATAAAAATCCAACCATCTGGCGGCGTCATCTGTCAGAATTATGGGCATATGCGTGGTAAGCAGCATTTGCGGGGTTCCCCCGAGTGTTCTTGCATACCTCGCTTAAGCCTCCAGGAAATCCGCCAGTGACATTGGGTCATTATGCCCCTCAAAGGTAGGTGGTGCGGCTCTTGGCATGCCGTACGGGCCCATCAGAGGATGCGCAAAGGGTGGGAATGGTTGCGGCGGATATTGCCACACCCAAAAATCCCCCCTTGGTGGTCTTTCATACTCTCTTCTCTGTGGTCTCTCATACTCTCTTCTTTGCCTTTCGTACTCTCCTCTCGATGGTCTCTTATACACCCTTCTTGATGGTCTCTCATACCATTCTGGCCCATCTCTGCGGGGAATTTCCCTACCATCTCGCTCCTCTTCTTCCTCTTCTTCATATACAGGTGACTCCCGTCTCCTACCTTCTTGCCTACCATGTGAACACAATGACTCACTATCGTACTTAGGGTTTGCTACAGCCCCAACCTCTTCTTCAGGCTCTGGTGGAGATAAGTTTAGTTCCTGCATATCTTCTCTACCTCGTAAATTATTCAACCTACGCTCCAAACCTGCCCTCTCTACTTCTGTTATTATACCCCCTCCACTTTGCTCCTCAATTTCGTTATCCAATTCGTACAAGGTTCTTACCTGCCTCCTCGCCTGGTTTTCTTATCCCAGACAGCATTTGTCGTTCACGAGTCGCAACATTTCCGGGGGGGTTCTAACGGGTACATGAGCTGGTCTAACAACTCATTTCTTCCCCTACCTAAAGCTGCCCTATTACCCTCATCTCGCAACCCTGCAGGGTTTTGCAAGGGGGCTAATGGCCTTTGCCCTAGGTAGTCTGGTCTTACTCTAATTTGGCTATGTTTACCCCTACCTTCACGCGTCACGGTCAAAAGTCCTGCAGGCCGTGCACTGCTCGCTGGTCGGCCTTGATGAGACCGTCATTCTCTACGTTCCGCAGGACGCAGTGGGGGTTCCGCCTGGAGGCTCCTTTGTCCCAGGAGAGGTACTGGTGCTCCTCTCTCCCGGTCCTCTGCTTCTTGCAGTAACTCCTCCAGCTCAGGGCTAAGTCTTTCGTTTCCTTCGCTGTCCTTATTCTGTCTCTGCAAAACACGAATTTTTAATCTTTCTGTCAAGCAAAGTTAACTTCTCCCTTTATGGGGGCCACTACTGCTTGACAAAATTGGTATTATGAGCAATTCAATATAAATGTTAATTTAGACTTTAGTTTTGGATTTTTATCCCAGCCGTTGTCCCCACTTTGTAACGCCCCGGACCCTAATGATCTTGATTTGTCTTGGGGTACTTAGATTATTTTAGCTCAGTTACAAGCCGCTACTTTTATTCTTCTTATTTCAATAAAGATTGTTAATTTTCCTCCCTAGCAAAAGTGTATCCATGGAATAAACATTATCCATGGGGATAATGTCGGAATCCCCATGGATATCATACTATCCATGGGAAAATTAATCAATTTCTCATGGATAGTGGTGGGAAACACCAACTGTCCACGGGAAAAACAATATTATCCATGGGGAATTGGACTATCCATGGACTATTTTTGCCAGGGCTTCTTTACTTATTTAAACCTCCTATTATTTCCTTTCCTTACTGTTACCATGTAGTTGCATTCCTCACTGGCAATGTGCAGAGTCCAAGGTCAAGTGACGACACCTGCGCGCTGTAGAGGAGAATGTCCCCTACAATGATTGCTTCGATAATTTATTATGTGAACTGACTCACGTAGTAGGCCCCTTTTAAATGTTTGCGGGCCGGAGGTTACACCACGTAGAGAAGTCATAAGGTAATGTTTGCGTCAAAACTTTTAATTAATCGAGATTTTTAACAAACGTGTTTTATTGCAGGTCTATGCTGTGAATTTTAACGAAAAAATGTCAATTTTCTATTTTTCGTTCTTTCTGGTCTCAAAAGAAGACAAATTTTTGTACAGAAATAAAAATTTTATTTTTAAAAATTTTATGTATGATGTATACATTGTTTGATGTATAAAACATAATTTTTCTCCCCTAGCTTTATGTCTAAATTTAAGATTTAAATCGTGCGTTTTGTTATAAACACCCTGTATATAAATATATATATATATATATATATATATATATATATATATATATATATATATATATTTATATATATATTGAAATTTTATTTGTTTTTTTAGTATTGTAAACCCTCATTTCAATTTATATTTCAGCTTGTAATTTTTTTTTCTTCTTTGTGTTATTATTTATTGAAAGTATTAGTTTTGAATAAAAATATGAAAGTGAACATAATGGCAGCACCAAGTTCTGTGCATAGTGTTTAAGTGTTTTGACCTTTTTTTTTCCTAATTAACTTTGATGAATACTATATAACATAATTTTGTATTACTGAATGCAACAGAGATTTACAGAAATATGAATTTTCTCAAAAAAACGACAAAGTTTAAAATATATCCACTTTTTTTAAACTATATAACAAAACTATTATTAATAAAGTAATTTACTAACAAATAATGTTATATTTTAATATATATATTTAAATATTAGCAATTCAATATAATTAAGTATAATTTTGTGAAAGATTCAGGACGTTTGGGAAATCGCTCGCCGTATTACACACACACACACACACACGCACACACACACACACTGTCACACACACAGATATATATATATATATATATATATATATATATATATATAATGTACGACATATGAGAGAAAAGAGAAGACAATAAGTTTAATGCAATATATTTGAAGTAAAGTTCAGTCCACATTGAGTTGTCTAAAAGAGCCCTCAAGTCCAAATAAATCTTGTTGTTTCGGGACGTCCAGGACGATTACTTTCGTCGACTTTGAATTCAGCCTCGGCCAGGAACCAGTCGTGGTACGTCTACAGTCTGGCAACCCACGCATCTGTCAATAATGCTGTTCGTAAACCCTGTTTTCTTGCACCAAGAAATGCGCATTCCATTTGAATAACCATAGGCGATCGTCATTTTTGGTGCAGAAAACAGGGTTTACGAACAGCATTAGTGTGTTTATATGTTTTTAGTATGTAATACTATTCTACTACTAATTCTATTATGATGATAACAATAATAGCTTGCGGCGTCTATGCATAGGTAAGCAAGTAAGTAAGTAAGTAAGTAAGTAAGTAAGTAAGTAAGTAAGTAAGTAAGTAAGTAAGTAAGTAAGTAAGTAAGTAAGTAAGTAAGTAAGTAAGTAAGTAAGTAAGTAAGTAAGTAAGTAAGTAAGTAAGTAAGTAAGTAAGTAATAAGTAAGTAAGTAAGTAAGTAAGTAAGTAAGTAAGTAAGTAAGTAAGTAAGTAAGTAAGTAAGTAAGTAAGTAAGTAAGTAAGTAAGTAAGTAAGTAAGTAAGTAAGTAAGTAAGTAAGTATTAGTAAGTAATAAGTAACAAGTAATTAATAATTGTTTTTATCAAAGTTTGTGTATATGTTAATTGTATTATTAGTTTCTTATTAAACAACCGTACAAATAATGTGTATACTGTAGAACAAGCGATAAAGACGAAATAATAACTATTTTTAAAAATGAAATCAAATAAACTATAGACCGGTTGCACTCATATTTAAGAGTCGCCATTTTGTTGGTCAATAATAGATAGGCCAGCATACAAATAACGTCATTTTTATTTTTTTAATAGCAAAAGAAGCTTCAAACCTCAATCAAAGCCTTATTTCTAGCTCCTAAAGCACTACAAGAATATCAGAAAAAAACTCAGTTAAAATAAAAAATTTTTAAGTGAAAAAACTAGTAGAAATGATGTTTAACTTATGCTGGATAATGCATTAGGCACCATAAACATGGCGACAAAGTGCAAGGCTCTGCAAGGGGTCTATATAAGAAAGATGTATAGCAGTTTTTAACCGACATATTATAATAATATTATGTTATTGCTATAGTTGAGCGTGGAATTCATTTTTACGGACGGTAAAAAATAATAATAATAAAACATCGTTGACAAATAAAATAGGAACAGCACCAGGTGCACACCGTTGATATCCTTGATGTTTCCCGCCTTGCCGCCGTATTCTGTGGGCAACATTTCTTGTGGAATATGGTGGTAAAGTGCCTTCCTGTTTTCTCCATGTACCGCAAGGAAATGAATAACCTGCAATTTTAGTCATGCTTTTCAGTTTATAGTTGCGCAGGTTTTTCATTTCCTTGCGGTACATGCATCTATAAAAAACATAACAACAGTCAATGGAGATTTTCGGTTTAAAAAATTAGTAACACATTTCTATGGCTTAAAACACGTAAAAGTATTCTAGTATTTCTCATTTAAATTACTTCGAAATCATAGTGCAGTATTTTCTCAAAAATAACAAAAAAAAATGTTTTTCCGCCTCAGCGTAATGTTTAATAAGGGGACCCTTAGCTCTCCCCGCGCGCTACACCAATAATCGTGCAGCTCTGGCAAAGAGTTTGACAACGATTTGCATAGGTTATTAAAACCCTCAATCACACTATGTTATCTTTAACAGAAAAAGCATCGATCGCTGCTGCTCAAATCCGTTCGAGAACTTTTTTTCAGAGCTGGCGTCACTGCAACTCAATCCATAATTAAATATATATTTACAAAATGATAAGAGAAAAAAAAGTAAAAGAGTTAAAATTTAATAAGAAATAATTTTTATAAATTTATAAATATTTTAATTAACTAAAAACCATAATAAAAGATGATGAAAGTTATAATAATAAAAAAATATATGGTATTATTCATATTAATAACGAATATCGTAACTTGAGCATTAAACATTTTGACCTCGCTGCAGCGTGGCAATTATCAAAAAGCCACTCCGCGAACTGGCTAAAATGTATTTGCCAGTCCACGATCTGGTCAAATTACGATGACCACGTCACGGAGTGGCATTTGATAAAAACCACTCCGCGACGTGGTCAAAATTACGATGCACAAGTGCCGAATTTCGGATCTTGGCAAAAATACATTGCCACGCCGCGACGTGGTCAACTATTTCGGCAAATGAGTGAATTTGGCAATGGTTGCCAACATATAATATATATATATATATATATATATTTATATATATATATATATATATATATATATATATATATATATATATATATATATATATATATATATATATATATATATATTTATATATATATATATATATATATATATATATATATATATATATATATATACATAATAATAATAATAATAATAATAATAATAATAATAATTAATAATAGGTTGCTCACTCATTGTATGAGCACTTGGAGGACTTCTCTTCATGTGGGGAGGGGTGTAAACAGTGTTACAACGGAGGAGATCTACATTAGAAGAGGGATATTCCAGGGGGATAGTCTGAGCCCGCTCTGGTTCTGTATGGCACTTAATCCGTTGAGCAGAATGCTAAGGGGCTCTGGGTTGGGCTATCTGGTTCAGAGAAATCCCCGATTGTTGATCTCGCATCTTTTCTACATGGATGACCTGAAGATGTATGCATCGAGCCCTGCAATGTTGCAGAGTATGTTTGAGCTTGTTAAGAGTTTCAGCGATGCCATCTGTATGGAATTTGGTCTGGACAAGTGTGCTGTGGTGCATGCAAAGAAGGGTGAGGTCCAAGAGCCTGAGGGAGGTCTTCAGCTTATGGGGGGTATGAGTATTCAAGACTTAGGCGTTGAAGATAGTTATAAGTACTTAGGACTTCAGCAGCTTCTAGGTATTGGTGATGTGGAGGTTAGGAAGCAAGTCGAGAAGAAAGTTCTGTCCAGAGTGTTAAAGATCTGCCGATCCATGTTGAGCTCAAGGAACAAGATAACGGCTATCAACTCTTGGGCGGTTCCGGTTGCAACGTACACGTTTGGAGTTATCAAGTGGTCTGACACGTCATTGCAAGCATTTGACAGGAACATTCGCACAACGCTCACCAAACACAGAATTCATCACCCTCGCAGTTCCACCGAGAGGCTTTATTTGTCTCGGTGTTCAGGTGGTAGGGGACTGCTGAGTGTGGAGGTGATGTGTCGCTCTAAGGAGAAGAAGCTGAGGCAATATTTTGTGTCACGTGAAAGTGAGATGCATAGAGCTGTCTGTGAGCAGGATCGTGGGTACACACCGCTTCAGTTGCAAGAAGAGAATGTGGAATTCAGCGTCAAGATGCCTGCTGAGAGAATGGAAGTGTGGAAATCCAAGCCTCTTCATGGGAGGTTTGTTGCTGCTTTAACAAGTGAGCACATCGACGTTAAGTCCTCGACGGAGTGGATCAGAACGGCGGGTCTCTTTGCTGAGACTGAGGGGTTCTTGTTTGCCATTCAGGACCAGGTGGTGCGCACAAAAAATTATGAGCGGTATATTCTTAAAGCTAGAATCGATGATCGTTGCCGTCTCTGCAAGACTACAAGTGAGTCTATCCAGCATATTACAGGTGGATGCCCTGTACTTGCGCCCAAGGAGTACTTGGAGCGGCACAATGCAGTGGCTAAGGTGTTGCACCAAGCGCTGGCCAAGAGATTCGGTCTTGTGGAGAAGGAGCTTCCATATTACAACTGCAAGCCCGAGCAAGTGCTGCGTAACCAGGACGCTAAGTTATTGTGGGACTCCGTTATTGTAACAGACAGAGCAGTAGAGGCAAACAGGCCAGATTTGGTTTTGTTTGACAGACAAGCTCAAACAGCGATAATCATTGATGTTGCTGTTCCTCTGGACAATCATGTAGTTACTACAGTTGCTGAGAAGAAGAGGAAGTATCAGCCCCTTTCCATTGAGTTGAAGGACATGTATCGGCTGAGAAGTGTTGAAATTGTCCCTGTTGTGGTTTCTGTGAATGGTCTGGTTAGCAAAGATTGGTTAAAAGCAAGAGAAAAGTTAAACCTTGAGCACAGGCATTTACGTGTCATGCAGAAAGCTGCAGTGCTTGGCACAGCTAACATCGTGCGCAAAGTGCTTAGTTTGTGACCCCTCTATATACCACCTGTAGTTTCTAACATAGTTGGTACTGGATTATTCTCGCTTTCACCTTGAATCAAGTAGGATTCCGGTGTTAGTGTTACAGAGGAAGAAAGACAAGAACACTATAATAATAATAAGTTAAACCTCGAGCACAGGCATTTACGTGTCATGCAGAAAGCTGCAGTTCTTGGCACAGCTATATAACATCGTGCGCAAAGTGCTTAGTTTGTGACCCCTCTGTATACCATCTGCAGTTTCTGATATAATTGGTACTGGATTATTCTCACCTTCACCTTGAATCAAGTAGGATTCCGGTTTTGGTGTTACACAAGAAGAAAGAAAAGAACTCATAATAATAATAATGATTTTATTGAGCAAAATATCACAATACAAACATTGCACATTGTCAAAGAGGTTGCTCAACAGGAGATCAAAAAAGGCAAAGCCCATACAAAATTTGATATCCCAATAGACGATAAATAGAATACTATATTAAGAAATAGCAAGTAAAGTAGATTTATATATATATATAAAAATATATATACATATCCATATATATATATACATATATAAATATATATGTATAATAATCAGCATTTTGTACAGAAAATGTGTTTGTTTGTTTAGTGACTTATTATTGTTTGAGTCATGACTGACTAGATCGTAATAAAATATCACAATAAAACAATAAACTATAACTCGCCCAGGCATCACGTGTTGTGAAATATATAATAATTAAAATATAATAATATAAATTGTACAGATTATCTGAAGTTACTTGAACTCAAATAAGCTAATTTTTATTTATATACGCACGGAAAACATAAATTTAAAAAATTATTTTGTTTTGATTCTCAAAATTGTCATATTTCAAGCTTTAAATTGATGGGGTCACAGGAATTGATTAGAATTGGAAATGGTTAGAATCGGAATTGGTTAGAAAAAATAAGAGTGGTGAGGATGAGTTCGATGAGACGACGTCAGTGGTGGAAGGTGTCTTATTTTATAATAATATGGCAACATGGCATTGACTTTTATTTATTACATTGTGGAATTGATTAGAATGGGAATTGGTTAGAATCGGAATTGGTTAGAAAGATATTTTCATTTATTTTATTGAGTGGAATTGATTAGAATGGGAATTGGTTAGAATCGGAACTGGTTAGAAAGATATTTTCATTTATTTTGTTGGGTGGAATTGATTAGAATAGGAATTGGTTAGAATCGGAACTGGTTAGAAATAAATTTTCATTTATTTTATTAAGTGGAATTGATTAGAATGGGAATTGGTTAGAATGGGAACTGGTTAGAAAGATATTTTCATTTATTTTCTTGAGTGGAATTGATTAGAATGGGAATTGGTTAGAAAGATATTTTCATTTATTTTCTTGAGTAGAATTGATTAGAATGGGAATTGGTTAGAATCGGAACTGGTTAGAAAGATATTTTTATTTTTTTTATTGAGTGGAATTGATTAGAATGGGAATTGGTTAGAATCGGAACTGGTTAGAAATATATTTTTGTTTATTTTATTGAGTGGAATTGGTTAGAATGATATTTTATTTACGCGCGTCTTATTTAAAACTTTATTTAATCGTTATCTACTGTATTGTTTGCTATTTAAAAGCATTATAAACTATTATTCAGAATATAACTATAGACTTTAAGCATACATATTAAAGCCAAAGCCATGTTGGATCAATCAATATCATAAGCCGCATAGGAAAATGACTCATTTTGCCAGCTCAAAAAAACTAAACAATATTTTTGAGAGCATTTATGCTGTTAATAGGATAATTTAGAATCTCAGATATGTGAGGAAAATAATAATAACAGAACATTGACCGATTTTATAAATAAAAGTGCCAAAACTGAAGATTTTCCTATGCTAAGCCATGTTGTTCATTGATCCAGTATGGCGTCAAAGCGCAGTCAGTATGATGTCAGGCGGATATATGTACTCTGTAATATATTTTTCTCGTTAATTTAATTGCTGAGGCTGTGCTGTAGAAATTTAGACTTTAAGTAAATTTATATAGGGTTCAAAGTATTGTGTGTGTTTTTTGTAAAATATTTTCTTTCATGCAAACGCCGCATCATACATGTTTTTACTTTACTTCATGCTTTATTAATTAATTATACAGTCGGTAATATAAAAAAAATTGAGGGCTTTCAGCAATGATATTGCGTCATTGACGGCGTATGATATTGATTGATCCAACATGGCTTTGGCTTTAATATGTATGCTTAAAGTCTATAGTTATATTCTGAATAATAGTTTATAATGCTTTTAAATAGCAAACAATACAGTAGATAACGATTAAATAAAGTTTTAAATAAGACGCGCGTAAATAAAATATCATTCTAACCAATTCCACTCAATAAAATAAACAAAAATATATTTCTAACCAGTTCCGATTCTAACCAATTCCCATTCTAATCAATTCCACTCAATAAAAAAAATAAAAATATCTTTCTAACCAGTTCCGATTCTAACCAATTCCCATTCTAATCAATTCCACTCAAGAAAATAAATGAAAATATATTTCTAACCAGTTCCGATTCTAACCAATTCCCATTCTAATCAATTCCACTTAATAAAATAAATGAAAATATCTTTCTAGCCAGTTCCAATTCTAACCAATTCCCATTCTAATCAATTCCACTCAAGAAAATAAATGAAAATATCTTTCTAACCAGTTCCCATTCTAACCAATTCCCATTCTAATCAATTCCACTTAATAAAATAAATGAAAATTTATTTCTAACCAGTTCCGATTCTAACCAATTCCTATTCTAATCAATTCCACCCAACAAAATAAATGAAAATATCTTTCTAACCAGTTCCGATTCTAACCAATTCCCATTCTAATCAATTCCACTCAATAAAATAAATGAAAATATCTTTCTAACCAATTCCGATTCTAACCAATTCCCATTCTAATCAATTCCACAATGTAATAAATAAAAGTCAATGCCATGTTGCCATATTATTATAAAATAAGACACCCCCCACCACTGACGTCGTCTCATCGAACTCATCCCCACCACTCTTTTTTTTTCTAACCAATTCCGATTCTAACCATTTCCAATTATAATCAATTCCGATGTCCCAATTGATGTATAAAAGTATATTTTACGTTGAGCTTTATGTGTTTTATTAACGTCTAAACACCCTCAGAGACTTCATAGACACCCTGTAGTATAAAAATGTAATTTTTTCAGCCGTAAATAGCTAACTCTTTAGATATTAAAAAACTTTGTATATATCTAACAAATTTATTATTGAAAAAAGCCTAATTTTAGTTACTTTTTTACGTGCAGTGCTTTTAAAGTGCAGTAACTCAATGACAGTTTCACGTGGGTTTCATTTACTAAAATTAAATTGTACTTCTTCGTATACAGTATCAAAGTATACTTGCCCGCTTTTTAATTTTGTCCTTGGCAAAAGTTTTGAACACATTGAAGACAGTCTCAAATATTGACGGATTGTTGACATATAGTGAAGTCCCTTGGGGCGGAATGGATATGTGTCCTACAACATAACATTATATCATTAATCATCGAGTGAATCAATGATGAATGAATGAATGAATGAATGAATGAATGAATGAATGAATGAATGAATGAATGAATGAATGAATGAATGAATGAATGAATGAATGAATGAATGAATGAATGAATGAATGAATGAATGAATGAATGAATGAATGAATGAATGAATGTATGTATGAATGCAATCCTCAGCATGCTTCACTTACTCGCAAAGCAAAATAAAAATTAACTTTACATTTTCCTAATTGATGCTATATTTTTAATTTAAGTCAACTGCGTATTTTTTTTTTTGCGAGGCTGTAAACTCATGTGTGCTTCTCTTAAAATATATTAAAATTAATTAAGTACTTAAATAATTAGTTTTTTATTAATTACCTGGAATAGCGTCATCATTTTCTTGCTAAGACTTGGTGTCATTTGTGCGGCATGTGCTAGCGTCATTTCGGACATGTCCATCATAGACATGGAGCCACAGATAACCATCTCATCTACTTCTCTGACCATGTAGTCCATCATCATCGTGTTTAACTGACAACATTAGAGCATTACTGAGATATAAAGTTGCTAGAAACTAGCAAGTACACGCTCAACACTCACATCAGTCTGATCGCGCTCAAATAACGTGCACTGAAATAGCAATTGTGACCTCTATAAACAATGATTTTTTAAGTCCCTCGCAGCCGTCTTATTTTATTTCATAATTAATTAAATTAAGAAAATAAGCCGCTGTGTGACTCTCACCCAATCACAGCGGCCTATTTTCTTAAATTAATTTAATATTAAATAAAATAAGACGGCTGCGCGGGCCTTTAATGTTGAAAAAAGAGAGAGAATAC
The DNA here is from genome assembly GCA_949318235.1 of Ecdyonurus torrentis. NCBI lineage: Eukaryota > Metazoa > Arthropoda > Insecta > Ephemeroptera > Heptageniidae > Ecdyonurus > Ecdyonurus torrentis. Next base: position 22,953,159 of record OX439134.1, on the reverse strand, counting down.
TTATGAAATGAGAGTACGTGATATATTCAAAGGGCTTATCTTATAACGATGTTTACCCGTCAAAGTGAACGAACTACACTTTACAAATTTCACTTAAAATGCACGATCTACGTTTGGCGCTTCTACGCATTTTAACAGCAGAACTACACGACACGGGTGACCATGGAATTTGTAAAGTGTATAGATCGTTCATTTTTCACAACATTTGTAAAGTGTAGTACGTTCAATTCGACGGGTAAGCATCGTCGTAAGTGACTGTGAGACATAAATATTACATGTGTTTACAAGTCATCAACATTGCTATAGTATAGCTATCACTATCGTTATAGCTATAATCAATGCAGTCCTACCTTGCACATATCTTCCATCTGATGTTTGTCCGGCACTTGCTTACCAAAACGTCCCAACAATACGCAGCGTCCTTTAGGATCGAGACCAGGCAGTAAAACTAAAGTTCTGTAACCATGGCGACATGCACAAGCAGAAAAAATTATTAATTTAGGGGGTAATTTTATTCTGAAATTTTCATTCTGAAACAGGGCATAGTCCTTAATCGATAGATATGCGACTTTTTATTTTTTGAGTTCATGATTTATTTTATTTTATTATTTATTTTTTTTTTTTTAATTGATGTCACAGTTCACAGTCGGTAACTTGTTTTCTTATGTCAGTAAAAAACGTAGGAAAAATAAATTAATAATATATAACTATAATAAAATTAATTTGAATGTGGCACTATTAATTTAGAGTTTGGTCTAAAGTGCATGGGAAAATCTATATCGACGTTCGTCCACCTCATGTAATTTTTGCACAAGTGCCATGTACGTACTTTAGCATTGAAGTATATAATATTATCCACTTTACTATTTTGAGTTTGATTTTTTTTTTCAACTTCTGCATCGTGTCTGTAAAATGTTAAAGGATGGAAATACTCTTTCTACAAATTTATAAATAGCATTGTACTATTGTATAATAATACTATTTATTTATTTAGTATCTATAGAGTGTATAAAGTGGACGCCATGTTGGATCACTCAATAACAATAACCGCAATGGAAAATTCTCATTTTGCTAGTTCAAAAAAACTAACTAACATTTTTGAGAGGATTGGTGTTGTAAATATGTTGAATTAGTATCTCAAGTATGTGAGGAAACAATAATAATAACAACAAATTAACTGATTTCCCAAAGAAAATATAGACAAAAACGAAGTTTGTCCTATGCTGAGCAATGTTATTTATTACTCCAGTATGGCATCCAACATCCAAGTGCATTTAGCACATTAGATATGACGTCATGCGCATACACCCCATAACAAATACTTATAAAATATTTGTATAATATATAATATGATAATAATAATATAATAATTACTTGTTATTTATGTTTAAAAAGTTTTCAGCTGATAGAAAATTTAAGTATAATCAGTGATTTAATAGATTTCAGTTACATGATACAGTATATCGATATATGACCATATACATTTGCATATGTACGAGGCAACAATGTGTGCAATGCACAATTGTTTCTTATATGGAAAACTACACATTTCTATATTACATTATTATCAATACACATAACATTACTTATTAATTATTAACATTTATTTCGTTAAAAAGTTGCTTATACGCAATAATCAATTGCAGGTTTTTTTTAACTGAAATTTGTTATTATATTTATTATTATATTATAAAAAAGAAAATCATTATTTCAAGTTTTGTCTGCTGACCCCAGACCGAGCATATCTTTGATTCCCTTGCTCTTGGTGTATCTATTCTCAAAGAACTCCAGCAGTGCAGTCCTCATCGTGTAGTACATGTCCAGCTTTTCCTTGGTCCGCTCTAGACTGAACTTACAGCCACGGAGGAACGTGATGATCATCTGCAATAATTAAGTCTCAATTTGATTTTCAGATGTTGCAGATCATGTAACATTTTATTTAACTTTCACCTTTGACTTCTAAAACCATGTAAACTCTTAAATCCCTTGTCAACTTACTTTTTTATCATTTAGAATACTAGATTTATTATTTAGGTTATTTCACGTATCTGACGTCGCAATGTACCGCCGTCAATCACAGTCACCGCTCTGGTCACGTGATAAATTTAAGCCCCTCCCTAAAGTTCTTCACCCCTATCACGTCCCCATCGGCACATTGTGACGTCAGATACGTCATACGTGAAATAACCACTAAAATGAAAATAAATACAAAATTAACGTGTTGGTGTCTAATTCATTATAGAGACCGGATTTAATGGTACTTTTTTTTTGAAAAATGGTAACAAAAATGGTAACATTTTGGGCCTAAAAATGGTAAAAAATGGTATAAAAATCGAAAAAATGGTAAAAATGGTGAAAATGGTAAAACGTTTAAAATAGCGTAAAAACTGTTAATAAGCAGTTTCTGTCGTGTTTTTTTTTTTTTTTTTTTTTTTTTTTTTTTTTGGTAGCAAGATTTTATCATTGGACAAATAGAAAAATAAAAAATTAAGTTTGATATTTTGAAACTTATTATTTCATTGCTTTTGCTTCTATTTTTTTAAGATCATTTTTGTTTTGAGCTAAAACAATTAAACCGATCACTTTAGCCAAAGTAAAAACCAAAGAACAATTTTTATAACTTACAATTTGCTCCACTAAAGCATATTAAAATAAATGTTTTATAAGCTGTTTGAAAGAAAGACGCGCTACAATAATAAAAAAGTTACATAGATTAATACAATCCTACAAAATTATCTCGCAGTGGGGAAAAAAACAATAAAAAAATATACTGCACGCCCGTATAAAGTATGCAACTTTATGGAATAAAAAATAAAAATTAAAGAAATAAATGTGGGCCTAAATATTTGATAGATACGTAAATTTTGCGCGAAATGTAAGAAAAAAATTTGAAATACTATATAAATATGAGGAGTTGAACACGTTTTTTTTTTTTTTTTTTTAATTGAATTGACTTTGCTAAATTTATTTGTTTACGTCGACAGCAATCTCGTATTCATAAACAAATGAGAACAAAAATAATTAAAAAATACTTTGCAGTTTGCACAGTGATAGAAACTTAAATTTTTGGCATTATTGAAACATTGTTATTACAACAAAACTTCATGTAATTTTAGATATTCGATCGAGATAGCATTTACTTATTTAAATTTATTTTATTTTTATTTTATCGCACGCGTTTCTAGAAGAATTGTCGTAAGAGAGGACGCAATGAATCAACGAAAATTTGGATTCATTGCCTATTTTTGGCTGAAAATTTATTATTTTTTGACTTCACTTTAACGAAAGTTCGTTATATGGGTTTTATTTATGCTTTTATACTTGTAAATTTAAGCGAGACTGGTGAAATTACTTCGCTATAATGAAATTTCGCTATATCGAGGTTTTACTGTTGTCTTTGTTCACGCGTAGGTGATCACTCAACCAAGTTTCAAAAATGGATTTGCTCCAAAAAAAATTATGTTGTATAGGAACTCTTTAAACTCACTCAGCTCGAATATTTCTGTTCTCAGATGAAAATTGTAATTTTGGGAGCCATTTGAACCATTGGACCTTTTTTCCGTTGTCATTTTCAAGTGATTTTTTTCCATTTTCAAACTTAAATATCGTTTTGTATAAAGACATATGGGCATATTTATAATTTTTTTTCTAATACTAAGCCGTCATGTAAGTCAATTTGAGTGATTTTCAAATTTTTATAATATACAGGGTGTCCACAAAAAAATCGCCAAAATGTCAAAAATGCTAATTTTTGACAAATTTAAAATGGCTTATTTTTATAAAATAAATTATAAAGTTGGTAAAATATGTACCCAAATGGTTACCTGAGTGTATTTAAGTGCCATTTAGTGAAAAAGAATTTTTTGGGGGGCGGCTCAATACGCGTACAAATTTGCTCAAAACAGGTCTATGGGCAAAAAAGGGGTCACTTTGACTCCCATAATCTCGATGCACACTAAGGATATTTTTGATTTGATGGTGGGAAATATTAGCCAAGATAGTCTACTTTTTGAATCATATCAGAAAGTCATTAGTATTTTGTTCCTTATAAGTGGATCAGCGCAATGAAATTTTCAAAGTTTTATGTGACCGCGCTATACTAGGGCACCAATGCCAGGCACGATAAAAATTATATTTATTCGTTTTAAGTCTCAAAATAGCTTCACAAGACAGTAGCAGTGATATGCTGATATAACATAATGTTTCTTACCTGAACTATCTTACCCCTTCCCCCTATTTCTGCTTTAAATACCTTTTTTGACAAAAAAAAATTTTAATGATTTTTTTTAATTTTTCATGGAAAGTTAAGTTAAAAATGACAGTGAATGTTCGGTTTTCGTCCAATTATAAAATAAAAGATAACATTTATGCTATTTAAGTACTTAATTTTGTATTTTATATTATTCTTTTTTTTTTTTTTTTTTTTTTTTTTTCTATCGCACTGCACATTTTTATGACAAAAAAAAATTATTTCTTCTTCTTTCTGGCAAAATGTTATCTTAAAAAACTTACCATCCATCTGAACTTTTAAATTTGGCACTAATGTACTAAAACTTTAGATGAAATAATAATCAGCAAAATTATTGTGCATTTATTTTATTCATGTACTATAAGTACAATTTTAATAATTATAATTACAAAGCTAAGTTTCGTAGGATTATACAACACAAAATAATAATTTAAAATTTTTTAACTTAAAATTCTTTTAATAATTATTTTAATCTCATAAAAATGTGCAGTGCGATAGAAAAAAAAAAAAAAAAAAAAAAAAAAAAAGGAATGATATAAAATACAAAATTAAGTACTTAAATAGCATAAATGATATCTTTTATTTTATAATTGGACGAAAACCGAACATTCACTGTCATTTTTAACTTAACTTTCCATGAAAAATTAAAAAAAATCATTAAAATTTTTTTTTGTCAAAAAAGGTATTTAAAGCAGAAATAGGGGAAAGGGGTAAGATAGTTCAGGTAAGAAACATTATGTTATATCAGCATATCACTGCTACTGTCTTGTGAAGTTATTTTGATACTTAAAACGAATAAATATAATTTTTATCGTGCCTGGCATTGGTGCCCTAGTATAGCGCGGTCACATAAAACTTTGAAAATTTCATTGCGCTGATCCACTTATAAGGAACAAAATACTAATGACTTTCTGATATGATTCAAAAAGTAGACTATCTTGGCTAATATTTCCCACCATCAAATCAAAAATATCCTTAGTGTGCATCGAGATTATGGGAGTCAAAGTGACCCCTTTTTTGCCCATAGACCTGTTTTGAGCAAATTTGTACGCGTATTGAGCCGCCCCCCAAAAAAATCTTTTTCACTAAATGGCACTTAAATACACTCAGGTAACCATTTGGGTACATATTTTACCAACTTTATAATTTATTTTATAAAAATAAGCCATTTTAAATTTGTCAAAAATGAGCATTTTTGACATTTTAGCGATTTTTTTGTGGACACCCTGTATATTATAAAAATTTGAAAATCACTCAAATTGACTTACATGACGGCTTAGTATTAGAAACAAATTATAAATATGCCCATATGTCTTTATACAAAACGATATTTAAGTTTGAAAATGGAAAAAAATCACTTGAAAATGACAACGGAAAAAAGGTCCAATGGTTCAAATGGCTCCCAAAATTACAATTTTCATCTGAGAACAGAAATATTCGAGCTGAGTGAGTTTAAAGAGTTCCTATACAACATAATTTTTTTTGGAGCAAATCCATTTTTGAAACTTGGTTGAGTGATCACCTACGCGTGAACTAAGACTGTTGTACTTTTTTTTTTTTCTAAAAAATCAATAAGAAAATTAAACCCGAGAAATTAAAAACTATAAGCGGATTTCTTTTTATTATTATTTTTTACTTGTATATTTTTTTTATTCTTTGTAAACCCTTAATTGCGTGCCCTTAACATGTATGTATAATGAAATATGTATATAGGAGATTATACTACAATAGAAGATATTAATAGTGAATTGAATAAGTTTTTTTTTTTTTAACAAATCATGCTAAGATTATTTAGTACTATATCTTTACCAAATTATTATTTATAAATTTAAAAAAAATGTTATAAAGTATAAACGAAATAAAAATCAAAGCAATTACGTCTTCTAATACTTCGTTTTGTTTTTTCGTCGTCTTTTTTTTTTTTTTTTTTTTTTTTAGCTTTTTGATGTTTTTTGAAAAAAATGGTATAAAATTGTTGATTTTTTCCTGAAAAATGGTAAAAATTGGTAAAAAATGGTACTTTTTTTGAAAAAATGGTACTTTTTTTGAAAAAATGGTAAAAATGGTAAAAAATGTTGAAAATTGGTAACGCTTAAACGACTTCAAATTGTCCAATTCGTACTCATTTTTGGTCAAAAGTTACCTAAATCTTATTAGGTAATTATTAGGTATTATTATATATTTACTTATTATTTTTAACTGCATTGCTCTGTATGTAAACGACCCATAGACAAACTTAAGACATACAATAACACATTTTTACACGCTTTAACACAAATATAACCCTTATTTTAGTAAATTTAGAGTAAAAAAATCTTGCCGTATACCTAAAAAGTAAAGATAAAAAAATATAATAAATGATAAGTTATCAAAGTATTCAAAATCATTATGCAAAAAAAAAGGGTAATTATAGCTTTTTATACAGAAAAAAAAAGCACGCTAAATTTACACTGCTCTGAGTTACACAATAATAAAATACGTAATTGATGCTGCATTGAACACTTGCTATATTGCAGAGCACAAATGCTGTTATATTGTAATAACAATAGTGTCAATAGTATATGCTGAGCTGAGCATCTTAACTATTATGCAATAATTACAATAAAATACATAAATTTTGCTTACGTTGAAGCTAGGTAGATTATATATGACGTATTTATTCGTGTCCTTACATACCTGATCATCAGGGTTGGCCTTGATGTGCGGCTGTTTCTTGAGCCAGTCTCTGATGTGCGCGATGTCGGCGTCACGTCGCGAGGGATCCTCGTTCAACTCCCGCTTGGCTCGCTCAAGTAACTCGGGACTGAGCTCTCGTATCTTGGACATCGCACGTCGACCTAACTAGCCTGCCTGCAACATAATATGTACCGCCTTTATAAACGAACACTCAAATAATATTATATATTATACTCGTATATTAAGTTTTTAACTTTTATTTTATTATTAATATTTGTTTTATTTGTTTGCATTTATTGATTTAGTTTTGCGTAATAATTTTTATAAATTTTGCGAAAGTTTTTGCGTTAATATATTCCGTTAATTTACTAATAATCACTTAGCTCGTTCTGTAAAGTAAAGTGAATCTCAATAACAGTGATTGGCTGACCAACAAAATAAGACACATTCATGGGTTGATTTTTTTTTTTTTTTTTTTTTTGAGCCGATAAAAGTGAGTTGCATATTCAGACTGGAACTTTTTTTGGGAATTTTCTTTCATTCTTATCAAAAGTTCAAAATTCTAAAAGAAGAAATAACAATGATTGACCATATGCACGGCCGGCTTGGGAGCTAAAAGCCCGGTCCGGGAGGAAAAAGAAAAGGCCCGCATCCCAGCGGGGTGTCTGGGGGCTGATTCTGTAAGCCGGTTTTCAACAAATCGTTTTTGAAAACGATCGTTATTGTTGATTCCGAACGGAATCAACAAACAGAGCGATTCTGTAACTTTTTTTCATTTCGATTCTCGGAATCAACAAACCAAAACGATCGGAATGAAAACGAGACTCGTTTTATTTCGTTAATATTATTTTAATTAGTGTATAAAAAAATGTTTTAGGATTTTAAAATTACTTTTGAACATTTTATGAGCTCTAATTTTATGAATTTGAGTCACAGAAATACATATAAAAGGCGTGAAACGTAAAATTTTTGCTCACACTCAAAATGCGAACATTTTGCGAGTCGTAATTATTGATTTTCTTAAACATGGGAAGCAAGCTTATTTTTTTATATTTTTTTTTTTCAATTACTTTTTTTATTAATCACACATTGCAATTTGCAATATATCAATCGATAGGAATTTTAGTGGGGATTTACTAATATTATAATTTCATTTGGGAAAATTTTAAAATTGCGGAGATAAATTTTAAAAACTAGACGCACCTCGTCACATTTTGGTCATAAATATGAAACTCATAATATAATATAAATATTATAATATATTAAGTTTTTAACTTTTATTGTATTATTATATTATATTATGTATATATATATATATATATATATATATATATATATATATATATCAGGGCTGTAGTCCTAAGGGAACGCGGTGGGACGGCGTCCCACCTGGCGAAAAAAAAAGCCAGGTCAGTCCCACCTGGAAAATTTCCAGAGGAACGCGGTGGGACGGATATCTTGGCAAAATGTACCCTAGTTTGTAAATTTCCTGACTAATTTTGCCGTTTATTTGGCTGAAATTACTAAAAAAAAAAAAAAAAAAAAAAAAATCGCTCGGTACGCTCGCGATTTCCTTTTTATAACAAAGCTTATTTGCATCACTTTTCACTTTATTATTATGCAGTTTCGATTTATCCGAAAATTTACGCATAAGTTGTTTGACTTTCTTTCTTTTTTTCTTTTTTTTCCTCAGAATAAGCCTTTAATGTCAAGTTAATGTAGAAAATAGTTACAGCGTGCAAATCGAAAAAAAAAAAAAAAAAAAAAAGACAAGATAGAAGGCTTGTTAACTATAACGATATGTAATGAAGTTAAAATTATTATTATTATGATTTTGGTGTTTTTCTTGGGCATTTATTAACAGTTCATACGAAGCAATGTTCAAGCACTATAAACAAAATATTGCTGCGTGTTAAATCTTGAAAAGCTACAATATAATTTATTTCATATTTTATGCATTTCATGTTTTTTTTTTTTTTTTTTTTTTTTCATTGCAATGGAAAAAGAAATATATATTAACGTTCTTACATTTTTCATGATGATTTAACCTCAATCCTCAATGTATGAATATCCAGAGCGCCCAAAAACAGAATTCGCAAAACAAAATAAATGTCATGTTTTGCGTCAAAGTATCTAATAATAATAATTGAGCATCCGGCCCGAATCTTGTGGTATAGCGTACGATTCCAGAGCCCGAGGTCGGGTCCGTCACATAGGACCTTATAGGTGTGGGGTTTGAGGGTGCGGGCCTCGTCTTCTGAAGCCCCTTAGCCTAGCTCTCGTTTTCGGTCGCGAGGCGGCCGAGGCATGGGCTTGGGATGTCAAGAGGCACTCCGCCCTTAAGTGCATCGGTAACTATGGGCATCCGGCTCCAATGAGCTTGCGGAAAAGTGTCCCACTGCGCCCAGGAGTGGACGTCAACCCGATGGAGCCGTTCAGGGCCGAGTGCCTAAATACTAAAAAGGGGGCTATTTTAAATAGCCATCAACTCGCCTCCTAACAAAATATAGTCCCAAAGTTTTGGGTATTAACAGGATGCGTGCATCTTGGCTTCAGTATGAGCCCGTGAACGCAATAGCCCCTCACATGAAGTGTGAAGTTATAAATTTAAATAATAATAAAAATGAATCGTTGAGTGGTAAAAAAAATTAATTGGTAACTTACGTAACTTACGTGTCGATTGTGATGCATTGTCAATAAAATTTTGGTCAGAATCAATTTTACTTATCTAACGTAATTTTTGTATTCTTTTACAAAAAGTGGGCGTGGCATTAAAAAATTTCGCACCTGCGGCGGGCAAAAGGGTGCCTCTGCCCCCCTTACCCCCCAAACTATGTTCTGGCCCTGTGTTGGAGCGTCCCACCTGACAATTTTTTAGGACTACAACACTGATATATATATATATATGATTGAAGAAATGTTGGTCTTACCTTTTTAAGACCCTGGGCTTTTCACTCGCTGAAGTTTGTCTTGAATTTTAACAAATTAAAATTACGTCACAATACAATGTACATATTAAAAACTCAATTCACTATAGTCTTTAAAATTTACATAGCTATGTTAAAATTACACTACACAAACATGAACGTTTTCGGAAAACTGCATATATAAAAATATATGTGTGTCGGTTTTCCTTACTCCTATGTCACTGAACTATGAAATGTTGGTTCGTTTCTCTATGCGAGCCGACCGTTGCAGAGGGAGGGGAAGTTTGTTGTTATTTTGCACGTGATTCTTCTCCTTATCTATACGGTCAGGTTGTATATAGCTTTCTTATATGGGGGTAAGAGTGATGTCCAAATGGGGGGTAAATCATAACTTGGTTGACTTATCGTGTCATTCTGCCTTCTCACCATCTCTATTGCTTCTAATATTTTCCTCTTTTTATAATGACTCTCCCTGCCAATTACCTTAGCCTCATCCCACTTAATCTGATGTTTGTTTTCTAATGCATGGTCTACTAATTTTGAATAACCAGCGTCTTCTTTTTCTATCTTTTGTCCTGTGTTCTTTCACTCTTATATCAAGTGGGCGGCTTGTTTCTCCAATATATTCTTTTTCACACATGCATGGTATTGAATATACTACATTTTTGTTAATATTTTTATTTGCTTCTGGTTTGGTTCTAACTAAATTTGATTTAACTGTATCTTTTGAAGTACAAACAGCACGTAAATTAAATTGTCTACTCAGCCGTTGTATTACTTCACTTAACCCTTAACCACTTAACTTAAACCAGAAGCAAATAAAAATATTAACAAAAATGTAGTATATTCAATACCATGCATGTGTGAAAAAGAATATATTGGAGAAACAGGCCGCCCACTTGATATAAGAGTGAAAGAACACAGACAAAAGATAGAAAAAGAAGACGCTGGTTATTCAAAATTAGTAGACCATGCATTAGAAAACAAACATCAGATTAAGTGGGATGAGGCTAAGGTAATTGGCAGGGAGATTCATTATAAAAAGAGAAAAATATTAGAAGCAATAGAGATGGTGAGAAGGCAGAATGACACGATAAGTCAACCAAGTTATGATTTACCCCCATTTGGACATCACTCTTACCCCCATATAAGAAAGCTATACAACCTGACCGTATAGATAAGGAGAAGAATCACGTGCAAAATAACAACAAACTTCCCCTCCCTCTGCGACGGTCGGCTCGCATAGAGAAACGAACCAACATTTCATAGTTCAGTGACATAGGAGTAAGGAAAACCGACACGCATATATTTTTATATATGCAGTTTTCCGAAAACGTTCATGTTTGTGTAGTGTAATTTTAACATAGCAATGTAAATTTTAAAGACTATAGTGAATTGAGTTTTTAATATGTACATTGTATTGTGACGTAATTTTAATTTGTTAAAATTCAAGACAAACTTCAGCGAGTGAAAAGCCCAGGGTCTTAAAAAGGTAAGACCAACATTTCTTCAATCATCATGTTACCTCGCTCGAAATTCAATTGTTACAACATATATATATAATATATTTATATGGATTTATTTATTGTTTGCTTCACTCAAGTTCGAGATAACACTGACATGACTGGTCAGCTGATAAGCATGCAAATAGTTCAAGGTAATTATTGAAAACTCTTACCTGTGATATCTTAATTATTATTTTACTATCATTATTATTATTATCGGCCAATGCCTTATCACTTAGTTCACCACAAATTAAAAAAAAATCGTTTTCTCGAGTTATTAATATTTTGAGCATTTTGGTTTTCTTAAAGGCGTAGAACACGTTGAACAAAAAAAGTTGTGTAATATCCTATAACAAACCTGAAAATCAACCTTGATTTGGACGGAGTCGTTGATTTATTATTTATTTTTAAATCACAAAATTCCACTTGCGGTCACTGACGTCATAACTCCCGGGCGAGCTGTGACGTTAGTGACCGCCAGTGGCATTTTGTGAATGGAAAATAAATTAGAAATCAACGACTCGCCGGCCAAATCAACATTGATTTTCAGGTTTGTTATAGGATATTACACAACTTTTTTTTGTTCAAGGCGTTCTACGCCTTTAATAATTTTAATTGTGTATTTAATATTTATATTTATTTACTTATTGTTTATTTTAATATTTATACTTATCTATATTTTATATGATTTAATTTATTCCTTTTACTCGCGTAATATCGCAGCTAAGGGTGATGTGATAACAATTAACCACTGTACTAGGCTTTATGTAGAGTATGTAGACACACCGCTTGCAACATTTTTTATTCATATGAAAAATAAATAATAATCACCGCAAAAATGAAATTCCCGTAATTATTGTATACTATGAGTGTCGCTTATATTAGAAAATAGCAATTTACGCCTCACAATAAAGAACATATAAATAAATGAAGAATTTTTGTTTTCTTTTATGTCATGTCACTAAAAAAAGTTATCAAACATAGATAATTTTTTTTTCTTTTGTAAAAAAAAAAAAAAAAAAAAAAAAAAAAAAAAAAAAAAAAAAGAGTCTCATTACCATTGTAATTCTTATTACTTTTGCTTATAATATATTATAAGTATTTATAATATATTATACTTATTAACTTATTATTATTATTACAGTGAAAATATTTTTATATAGTGTATAATAAATGGAGCCCGCAAAATAGAGAGGTATCTTCTAATAAAAAAAACTTGCAATTTTATTTTGAAGTCCGATAAATCTGATATAAAATTGCATGTTTAAGAAATAAATAAACAAATAAATATAAATAAGTTAAAATAAAGTAAATGAGGCATAATATTGAAAATTTATAATTGTAAAGTATTATTCACATGACGCGTAAATTTGACGCGCGTCACCGTGCGTCGACGCGCGTAACAAAGTTGGAATAATGTAAACAAATGGAGCCGTTCACATGGTTTTTGAAAATTACATGTGAACGCCTCCATTTGTTTACATTGTTCCAGCTTTGTAACGCGCGTCAACGCACGTTGACATGCGTCAAATTTACGCGTCATGTGAATAATACTTTATTCTTACTCTATTAAAAAATTATAGATTATAAATAAGTGTTATAATTTTCATGAACCGTTTACCACCACACGGAAAAAAATATCTCAAGAGTTACTTTGAACTTTTTTATAATAAAATTGTTTGTTTATGTTTACTCAAAAAGCGGAAAAGGAAGTGGCCGGAAGAGGAAACCACGTGACGATAAAAGTGGGAGGTAGCTCAAGCCTAGCTTGCTGCTGGCACCAACTTTTCTCCCACTTTTACCGTCACGTGATTTCCTCTTCCGGCCACTTCCTTTTCCGCTTTTTGAGTAAACATAAACAATCAGTATAAACGTTATCTCAGTATTTCTTCAGCGGTAAATATTTCTTTACATCTTAAAAAACTTAATACCTATTACAATGATTGTTTATGTTTACTCAAAAAGCAGAAAAGGAAGTGGCCGGAAGAGGAAATCACGTGACGGTAAAGTGGGAGAAAAGTTGGTGCCAGCAGCAAGCTAGGCTTGAGCTACTTCCCACTTTTATCGTCACGTGGTTTCCTCTTCCGGCACTTCATTTTCCGCTTTTTGAGTAAACATAAACAATCAAGAACAAGTTACTGTTTAAAAAATTTTCAATTTATTTATTGGTTTGTACTGAATAGTTACATCCAAATGTATCTGAATAAATTCTTAAATTTATGTTTAAAGTGTTTTAGTATTGGTCGCAAGCTTGTTTTTGGATGGCAAAAAGAAAAAAATAAATAACCGATGTTACCCCCATAAGCTGCGACACTAACTAACTAGTTAAACCGTAGTTAAGTTGTTTGATTGTTGCAACAATTAAAAAAAGATAACTAAGGTTTAACTAGAGGTTGCAGCTTACAGCCCTTAGATAGGTATAAAAAGAGATATTTTCACTATTATAAAATAAATAATATATTATGTAGGTTTTATAGTGCTTATCTTTATCTCTGGCCAAGCAATCGGTTTATCTCTCTTACAAGATTACATTTAGTGTCGAACACTAATTCACCTATCATTTTTTAGACACGTTCATACGTCTTTACCAGGTAGGAGTACTATAAACATATTTATGTATGAATGAGTATTACCATATGTGGTGGTCTTGTACTAGGTACCACTTACTTCATTGTCCGTCTGTCATTAAGTCATTATGCAAAACTGTAGACGTGTAGCAATGTATTTATGTTATGTTTAATAAATAATAATAATTTTCATTATTATTATATGTTTATAATTAATTAGATAATTATTGAATGTTTAGATGTATGTTGTACACACATTGTGTTTAATTATTATTATATTATATTATATATATATATATATATATATATATATATATATATATATATATATATATATATATATATATATATATTTATTTATGTGTGTGTGTGTGTGTGTGTTGTGTATATACTATATATATATATATATATATATATATATATATATATATATATATATATATATTATATCATACCACTATAAAACATACGTTTCATAAACATAGAAGCTGCTTAACTTGTTATCTCAACGCTACTTCTACATGGTCAAAAATAAATACGTAATAATTATGCTATCTTATTTTCCGCACAATTTGTTCAATACGGCATAATTTATGCTATATTGCATAATAAATATGTTATATAGCATAAATATTATGTTGTACAGTATAATTATTTATATTGTTCCAATTTAGCATTATTTATGCTATATAATGACATAAATGCAGCATAAATTATGTAATTTATTTTTTCCGTGTAAGTAAACAATAGTCATTATAATAGTTAGCGTTGATTCTAGAATTCTAGGCATATAATATAAATTGTGTAGTCTCCAGTATAAGAAGTCACTATAGATTTTAGGTGCAGTGTTTGAGAAAACTTTTGCATCGACTCAGTTTATTTATTTTTTTATTTATTTTTTTATTTTTTTTTTTTTTCAAAAAATGACATCATGGTCCGTATCTTATATGTATGGGGGCATGGGGACAAATTTATCAACTTTTCATAGACTATATGCAGATAGAGAACACTGGCAAATCAACAATACATAGCATATAGCATACAACAATGCAGGTATGAACAACGTCTTGCCTGAAAAGATAATTCATGCTATAGTTTGGTCAATACAATAATAATCTAAGTTTTATACTTCATAATTGCTTTATGATAACATACCATAAATATTATATTGAACAGCATATATTTATTTTTGCTGTTGTAATAATTAAGTCATTTATATTATGACATATATAAATACAGCATCAATTACGTAATTTACCCTTTCCGTGAAAAAATAATATAATAGAAATTACTAATGGGACTATAGAATACTTGAAATTTCTATATATAGGGTACTTTACTTATTTTAAAATTCTTGATAACATGTAATACGTAACACGAAATAATTGAAAATGTTAAGTTGTCATTGTTAGCTACACGATGACAATAAATTTAGACCCAAAACATTTCTAGTTTTTAAGATATAAGGTTGGTAACCAACTCCCTTAATAAAAAAAGTTTTAATGTATAAAGAAAAGAAAGGTACTCTTTAATTTCTGTGTCTTCAGTAAACACAAAAACTAAATAGTTATGCACTGTAGTAAAGTCTTGTATACACATATGACCATGTTATGTACTTTATAATGTAAAAATATAAACGTCTAACCAGAATTATTGTTAAGATATGGAAAATGTACTGATTAAAAAAAAAATAATAAGAAACGTCATTAGAAAAAGCATTGAAAATGTATTTTTCCGCTTACAATATATAGGGTGTATATATAGGGAGTTCATTTATAAAGGCGGTGCATGATGACATTATGTTGCAGGCAGGCTAGTTAGGTCGACGTGCGATGTCCAAGATACGCGAGCTAAGTCCTGAGTTACTTGAGCGAGCCAAGCGGGAGTTGAACGAGGATCCCTCGCGACGTGACGCCGACATCGCGCACATCAGAGACTGGCTCAAGAAACAGCCGCACATCAAGGCCAACCCTGATGATCAGGTATGTAAGGACACGAATAAATTAAATAATTTATTAAGGACATGCAGGAGATCAATAACTGAAATATAAAATTTTTAACATCAAATCAACTTAAAGTTTAGTTACGTCAAACATGCAGCAAATATTTGAGTTATTGCACTGCAAAGATAACATGTAAATGTAACAATTAAAAAATAATCACAAACTTTTTAAATGAAATATTAACTCTTTTCAAATTAAAAATTTTACTGCATATAAATTATATATATATATATATATATATATATATATATATATATATATATATATATATATATATATATATATATATAAATATATATATATATATATACATTTTTTTTATACAACTTTTTTTTTTCATTTAATTATTTATTTAAAAATTATAGTATTTGTTGTGTTATTTAAATAATATCAATTTTAAAAAATAATAAAGTTGCTGTTTTGAGTATTTCCGCTCCCAGTGATCGGTCACGTACTGCCTTACGTATTGCCTTACTATTAAAAACTAGTGTTAAAAATTATTACTTGTAATGAATATTACTTAAAACTATGACACAAATGTATGAATGTATAATGTTAATATAATTAATGTATAAGACTGAAAATACTAAACTGCTGAATTAAGATATATTGCTATTTCTATGTAAATAGTTTCTAAGATAATTTTAATTTTTATAATTTTTGAATGTGATAAAATATAAAACCAAAATCAAAGTTAAATTACAGCGAGTTTTATAACCTTCATTTTATATTATAAATATTTGTGATTAAAAATTAATAAATTTATACTGTTCTATTTGGGGTGTATACCTTTTGTGGCCTCTCAATAAAAACCATTTATAAAATTTATTATTATTACTATTACGTCACAGACACATTATACACAAGAGGTTCTCGCTCTTACCAACGACCAAGTATGAGAGAAAATAATTAGTGACAAAAAAATGTGACTAATTTTGCAACGAAAATATCCAAACACGATGTTTATACAATGTGGATGAGATCATTGCTCCAGTGTGGCTTCGAAAGCGCATTCAGTATGACGTCATGTGCATATACCCTGCTTATCTGATATGTCAATATTGCAGATGATCATCACGTTCCTCCGTGGGTGTAAGTTCAGTCTAGAGCGCACCAAGGAAAAGCTGGACATGTACTACACGATGAGGACTGCACTGCCGGAGTTCTTTGAGAATCGTGACACCAAGAGCAAGGGAATCAAAGATATGCTCGGTCTGGGGTCAGTATAATATACTCTTAAGCATTATTCACATGACGCGTGAATTTGACGCGCGTCAACGTGCGTCAACGCGTGCAACAAAGCTGGAACAATGTAACCAAATAAAGCCGTTCACATGTAATTTTCAAAAACCATGTGAACGGCTCCATTTGTTTACATTGTTCCAACTTTGTTACGCGCGTCGACGCACGTTGACGCGCGTCAAATTTACGCGTCATGTGAATAATACTTTACAGTGAAGTAATATCATCATCAATTATGTACTCATTCATTACATACATTACAAAATTCATCAGACTTACATACTTGAAAACGTATAGGATAGGGCGTGTACGCATGACGTCATTCTGACTGCTTTTCGATGCTCTTCTTGAGCAATGAATAACATTGCTCAGCATAGGACAAACGTAATTTTTGGCTATTTTCTTTGGTAAATTAGCTATTTTTTGGTCATTATTAATTTTTTTGTATACTTGAGGTACTATAATTCAACCTGTTAACAGCATCAATGCTCTCAAAAAAATTGCGAAGTATTTTTAAACTGGCAAAATATGCCATTTTCCTATACCTGCCAATGTTATTTATAGTACTCACTTATGACGTCGACTTCAACATGAATGAAACCACCCTATTAGCAGTTCTCCATATAAGAATATTACTATAATACTAAAACTACATGCGTATATATATCTGATATATCTCCATCAAACATCAAAAATGATTATTTTTAATTATAATCTAAAAGTTAGCGACGATGTCAATTTTAAAGCCATAGACCAGATAAAACAACATGTACTTTTTAATGAATAAACACGAAAAGGGATCTTCAAAACTGATGACAATTTTTAAAAGAATGTTTTTGTAGCCCTACGAGCGTGAAAAAGCTGTAAAGTATGCAATTTGCGTGAAAACTAATGATTATGACGTCAGAAACATGCAAAAAATAGTATTTAAATGTTGTGCGGGTTGCATAAATCGAGATTTCTGATCACTGCTGCGGGGCTACTGTTGGGTTTTGAGACAAACTAGTGTTTTTTATGTAAATCCCATCAAGTGTTTTGTGCTATAAATGCTTATGTTTTTCTCTGGTCTATTCCTTTAAGTTTTCGCATCGATAAGGTCACTTTTTCATGTGATTTAACAAAACTATGTCGCTTTTTTTGTGGTTCTTGCTGGAGGAGAGAAACTTATATCGTTCATACGTCGAGATATCCATATACTATGTATATCAATATAATACTATTATATGTATTAATATATCATGTATAAAATAGTTATATATAGTTATTTAATATATATGCATAATATGTATATCTATATTCTATATCATATGGTAACACACAAAACTTTAAAGAAAAATATTGCCTGGAAATATTAAAAAAAAAAATCTTCATAAAAAATTATTAACTGAGAATTGAGAAAGAGAGAGAGAGAGAGAAAAGAGAGACAGAGAGAGATATATATCGTGCTGTCTAATGCTGTATAATATATACAGGGTCGGCCTGGCCAGGTCCGCTAGTCCGCGATTGCGGACCGGGCCCCCCCGGGCGCGGGCCCATGCCGTGCCCACAACACTCCAATTAAAAAAAAAAAAAACTAACAAATGTAAGAAAAAGAAGAAGAAGAAGAGAAAAAAAAAAAAAAAAAAAAGAGAAGAAGAAGAAGAAGAAAATTAAAAGGACAATAAGGACAATTTCAGACTGATAAATTTTCTTTTTCTTTTAAAAGACGATAAGAAATTACATCCAATCTAAAAATTCTATCCGCTTTTAATTTTTAAAAAAATTGCACTCCTATAGTGAACTCTAGTCTAGTGGTCAATTAGCAATTGTTTTGTTAGTGTTCACCTCCTTCATATAATTTGTCCCCCTTTATATTGGTAAAAATAATATAAAAAAAAGGTGACTTTTTGATTGAACGGCGGGGAAGAAATGTGACTTGGTGCGGCAAGTGTGTCGGTGTGACAATACTAATTAGTAAAGATAAATTTATAATTAAATTATCCCTCCTAAATTTTTTCTCAACCAGAATATAAACACAATACTGGTGCACTGAAACGTACTCAGTCCGCTAGAAAAGAATTGGATAAGTATGGAAATGATCCTAACAAAGAAAGCTGTCGTTCTCCGCGTTTAAATAAAATAGTTGTTTTTATTCAATTGTATTTTTTAATTTAAGCTTTTTTCGTAACACCATATTTTTCTCCATTATCTTAGCTCATTTAAAAACATTGTAATGATTTTATTTGTAGTGTGCATGTCATAAAAATCTCATATACAAAAGTGAAGTATTTTAAGGGAGTAGGGTACCGACCTTATATCTAAAAAAATAGAAGTGTTTTGGATCTAAATTTAGTGTCATTGTGTAGCTAAGGGTTACACCTAGCCGTGATAAAAATTTCATGGTGTTTGACCGTCCCGAAAATAAGAAAAAATTTATTGAAATTAACATTGGGCCTTATGGGCTTAATATTTCAAAAAATCGCATATAAAATTAATTTTCACGGTGACCCCACAAAGTTTTTATATATTTGAAATTGTCTCAAGCTGAAGTATCATTGTGCAAAATTTCAGATTGTTTTGACGAGAAAAGTTTGAGTCTAATGGCCAACGTCGGTCCCCTACTCCCTTAAGTAAATTACTAATTAAAAGGGGGCGTGGACTCAAAAAATTTTCGCCTGCGGCGCATTTTTTTGGGGGCTTCGCCCCCAAACCCCCCTTTGTTTGCGGGCCCTTTTTTAATCTCGCGGACCGGGCTTTTTCCTCCCAGGCCGACCCTGGATATATACGTAAAATAAATACTTTGAAAACAAGTCAGTATTTTTTTAGTGCCGTTTTAAAGCTTTATAAATTATTTCCCAGTTGATAATGAGGTTTTTTCAAAGACAAATAAAAGTGCTCTCTCTCTCTCTCTCGTGTTCTCCACACGTGACGACGTATTTTTGTCAGATAAATATTTCTTAATTGAGGCAGGCAGTGCACAGTAACAGTTTATACCACAAGGCTTGGTAGCAAAAATTATTTTCCAAAAAAAAAAAAAAAAAAAAAAAAAAAAAGTCATTGCTGAGAAGATATAACGACGGCAAGTAAAAAATCAATGCACATAAAGAAAGCATTATATAATAGAAAACATAACACAAAGAGACGAATACAAACGATAGTGCACAAATGCTTCATCAGCATTGCAAATTTGTGGTGTGCATCAGTATATCAACTTTATCGAGGTTAAAAAATTAAATGGCTTGAAAAACGTAAAAGTATGTTTCATATAATTTAAAAAAATTCAAAATTCAAAATATCTTTATTTCCAGTCTCCTACAACCAAACAACCAAACATAATAAATTACATTTGTATAAGTTTTACATGGAATTGTCAACTTACGTAGAACACCTTGAAAAAAAAAAGTTGCGTAATATCCTAACAAACCTGAAAATCAACGTTGATTTGACCGGAGTCATTGATTTGTAATTTATTTTCCATTCACAAAATGCCACTGCCGGTCACTGACGTCACAGCTCGCCCGGTTTAAGCGCGCGTGGACCAGGCGAGCTGTGACGTCAGTGACCGGCAGTGGCATTTTGTGAATGGAAAATAAATTACAAATCAATGACTCCGGCCAAATCAACGTTGATTTTCAGGTTTGTTAGGATATTACGCAACTTTTTGTTCATATATATATTTTTACCATAACATTACTTAAGGCGGTGGGGGACCGGCTTGGACCGGAAATCGCTAAAATAAGAACTATATTTTCCCAATAATTTTTTGTACGTGATTTAATTCCAAGAAAACAACCACTAAAATTTTCAAATAAAATCAAGTAAATTTAAAAAATATTTTTTTATACCCCCAAAAAATTTTAACGATATTTTTAATTGTAAAAAAGTTTCTAATTTGACTAAAATTTCCCGCTCAAATTTAAATTTCCACATTTACATGTTATCTTTAAAGTGTAATAACTTAAATATTTGATCGTGTTTTCACATGTTTGACATAACTAAATTTTTTAGTAACATTTCTTCTTTACTTTGTGTTATTATTATTATTCGCAACCGTCCTAGTTTGCGAGATATCCGTCGGTCACCTACCCCCTTAATGCCGTCGGACGGTCAAACATCACGAAATTTTTATCACGGCTATATGTAACCCTTAGCTACACAATGACAATAAATTTAGACCCAAAACACTTCTAGTTTTTAAGATATTATAAGGTTGGTAACTAACTCCCTTACTATGTACTCCCTTACTAACGCCTTTACTATGTTACACACTAATGTTACTTACTAATTGACTACAATAAGGGAATAAATGCCTCGAGGCCGACTCCAAGCGATATTACCCACATCCGCATCCGTCTCCACCTACTACGCATGCGTAGGAAGTCGAAACAGAAGCGGACGTGACCGAAAATAGCCCAGATGAGTCCGCCCCGTATTCCTCATATGCGTAAAGTTAAATTAGGGAACCCTTATAGCTTTATTTCCCCGCGTTATACCCCGTGCGCTAAACTGATATATAAGCTCCAATTTGTAATTGGTGGAAGTAAAAGTAAATTAAGTGTTGGGTACTCTCTGGTTACAGGACGTTCATCTTGTTACCGGGATGTGACGTTAACGGCTGCCGAGTATTGTTAGCTCGTCTAGGTCAAATGAGCCCGGAGAAACATCAGATGGAAGATATGTGTAAGGTACATTGATAACAGACCCTATCTCTGGCCAAAAGTTTATGAACGGAGCAGCGGTGGCCGCAGTGTTTTATCATAAAGATAACGTAGTGTGGTTGCAGGTTGCCTGTACAAATCGTTCTCAAACTTTTGGCCAGAGCTGTACAAGTATTTTATTTCAATAATATATATATATATATATATATATATATATATATATATATATATATATATATATATATATATATATATACATACATATATATATATACATACATACATCATATATATATATATATATATAAATATATATATATATATATATATATATATATATATATATATATATATATATATATATATATATATATATATATATATATATATATATATATATGTTTCGAATGCATTGAATTTCGAGCGAGGTTGCATGATGATAAGAAAATTTCTTTGATGAAAATTATTTTTGTCTTACCTTCTATGAAGACACTGCGGGCTTTACACTCGGCGCTGATGTCACTATAACATTAATAACATAATAGTCAATTGTACATAATATTAAAGAACACTCAATTCACAGTCTTTTTAAAAATTACATGCATAATATAATATGTTATTTACACACAATGTTTAACGTTTTTGAACACTCTATAATATATTATATCATAAATGATACATAAAATATTATCTGTCTTCTTCTTCACAACCTACTAGTAGGTAGGTTACGTAGAACTTACGTATAAATATATATCCATTTGCTAACTTTTATTTATTTAATTTTGAGTTAGATTGAACTAGATTACCTATAAAATGATAACTTAACCCTTACAATATTTATATGCTGATAAACATATAAATATGTTGTCATATTTTGTTGTCAGTTAAACACGATGATGATGGACTACTTAGTACGCGAAGTAGATGAGTTGGTGATCTGTGGCTCCATGTCTATGATGGACGTGTCCGGAATGACGCTAGCACATGCTACACATATGACGCCAAGTCTGGGCAAAAAAATGATGACTCTGTTCCAGGTTAGTATTTTACTTCTCTATTGTAAGAGGCATTTTTTTTAATACAGTATTACTGAAAATTTTAATTTTTTATTGCATCATTTTTTTTCTCTTTTTCTCTCTCTTTTTTTCTCTTTTTTTTTTTTTTTTTTCTTTTCATTTGATTATTTTAAATTTTTTATTGTGGCTTGCCATTAACTTTGTCTTTAATTATTATTGTATGGAACAAACACCTAGCTGGTATGGCCGAGTGGTAAAGGCAGCTTACTCGGAACTGTGTATACACTCCTCACCGAGTATAGGTTCGAGCCACTGCTATGGGTGGGTACGTCAAGTGTGAGAGCACTACACGTTGCACGATGCATGTTTACATGCATTCCATAACGACGCACAGCATTCATGGAGATGCATGATCGATGTGATTGCACCGCGACCAGCCTGTCTAGACGTTTCTACGGTTTCTCTAATCTGTCATGGTGAATGTCGGGCTGTGTATTTAAGCCATGGCCGGCCCGTGTGTGCTGTTTATATTTATCGGAAAACCTTTACCTGTCGATAAGACAATAATGTCTTGACTGGGACTATTGAATGGTGTAGCACGATAACACAATATAGCAAGCAGAGAAATATTTATTTATTTATAAAATATTGTGTTCTAGGACGCATATCCATTTCGGCCCAAGGGACTGCACTATATCAACACCCCATCAATATTCGAAACCATGTTCAATTTGTTCAAATCTTTTGCAAAGGAGAAAATCAGAAAGCGGGCAAGTTGTTTTTATTATTTATTTAATTGAAAAGCACGCAAACGTGTTTTTATATTCGTCACTTGCTTTGCTAAGTTTAAATAACTTGACGAGATATTAACAATAAAGTGACCACTCATAAATTAAAGTATATGTCAGCAATACTTTATTTTTATATATTATTTTATATTTGCATATAATATTTATTTTGTGAAAGTATAGTAGGTATTTCTACTAGTACAGTATATTTTAAAGCCATAGACCACATAAAACAGCATGTGCTTTTTAATGAATAAACACGAAATGGGATCTTCAAAACTAATGACAATTTTTACCACAATGTTAATGTAGCCACACGAAAGAGCGTGAAAAGGCTGTAAAGTATGCAATTTGCGTGAAAATTCATGTTTATGACGTCAGAAACATGCAAAAATTAGTATGAAAATGTTGTGCGGGTTGCATAAATTGAATTTTCTGATCACTGCTGTTGGGTTTTGAGACAAACTAATGTTATTTTTATGTAAATCCCATCAAGTGTTTTTTGATATAAATATGCTTATGTTTTTCTCTGGTCTATGCATTCAAGTATTTCTAGGGACTTGAGGCTACAACATTAAAATTAAAAATATATAAATTAAGTTATACATATAATACATATGATATGAACACTTGGCATTTATGTGTTTGTTGTTATGTTTAATATAGATGCACATGCATGGAGAAAACTGGGAGGCACTTTATCAACATATCCCACAAGAAATGTTGCCCACAGAATACGGAGGCAAGGCGGGAAACATTAAGGATATCAACGGTATGCACCATATATTTTATAAAAGCATCCGGTAGAAATTTTATTACTTATAATGATGCTTTTTTTTTGTGATATATCTTTTTAAAACACGTAAAAATTCAAATTTTATCCCAGACTTGGCTACAATATATTGTATATAATTTCTTTAAAAAAAAAAACATAAATATTTGCTTCTTATAAAAGAGCACATTGTCCTCAGTCAAAAGATATACAAATGTATAATTTTTGAGCTCATGAATTATTTTTAATTAATTTTTAAAAGTCACGATCATGCAGGAAAACTTAAACATATGTGTGCATGTAGGTGCACACCACTTTCAAAAATTAATTAAAATATGTAATTACCTCAAAAATTAGAAACTCGAATCGATTTATTTATTCTTGTTACAGTGGAGTACTTGCAATGAACGTTATTTTAAGTTTTGTAACAAATTTTATTTATAATGATGACTTTTCCATAAGAAATGTATGCATTTAAAATGCTTATAGATTTATACTTTAAATAGTTCGTTCATATAAAATAAGACCGTTGCTATATGACTACTAAACATAAAAATTGTTGACAGACGCCTGGGTGGCCAGACTGGAGACGTACCACGATTGGTTCCTGGCCGAGGCTGAATTCAAAGTGGACGAAAGTAAGCGTCCTGGACGTCCCAAGACTCAACAAGATTTATTTGGACTTGAGGGCTCTTTTAGACAACTGAATGTGGACTGAACTTTACTTCAAATAACTTCAAATATATCACACTGAACTTTGTATATTGTTGTCCCATAGGGTGTAGGGCGCACACGGACCCAAATTAATATGTAATAATACTGATAGCCCAGGTCCAGCACAATTTGTTCAATACAGCATTAATTATGCTATATTGCATAATAACAATGTTACATAGCATAAATATTATATAGTATTATATATTTTTATGTTGTTCTAATTAACATTATTTATTATATAGTGTCGACATAATAAATGCAGCATAAATTACGTAATTTATTATTTCAGTGCACATGACGTCATACTGAATGCGCTTCAAAGCCAAACTGACGTAATTAATAACTCAGTTGAGAATAGAACAAACATACATATTGTTGTTGTTGGTTTTTGTTTTTTACTATATTTCATTCACGGATATAAAATAAGTACGTAATAATTATGGTATAGCTAATTTTCAGCACAAGTATTATTATGTGTGAAGCATAATTATGTATGCTGCATGTATTTTAACATCATTTATGCTATGACATAGATGTAGCATAAATTACGTAATTTATTCTTTTTGTACGTGTTGTAAAATCCATTTTATTATTTTTTTTTCTTGCATACTTTGAAACCTAATTCAACCTATTAACTAACAACATCAATGCTCTCTGCTAAGTGTATTTTTAAACTATATACCCAAATGTATAATTTTCCTATACTGGCCCATGTTATTGAATGATCACACATGGCGTCAACTTTGATATGAATGCAAACACACTATATCGTATGGCGAGAAATCCCTTATGTCCGCGGGTCATGCACATAATTACTTTACATAATTAGATAAGGATTGCAAGTGTTGAAATATATTTAGCAATTTAACATTATTTACAAATCGTTATCATTATAAACAAACTGATTTCTTTTATTAGTATTATTATTTTTGTAGAAAATAATAAATATTATATGAATCAAGCGGACGACACTTTCAAATAAAAATTACAAATAATAAACATTATTAAATTATAATAATATGTTCTAAGATAAAAATGTTCTATAGATAGATAGATAGATAGATAGATAGATAGATAGATAGATAGATAGATAGATAGATAGATAGATAGATAGATAGATAGATAGATAGATAGATAGATAGATAGATAGATAGATAGATAGATAGATAGATAGATAGATAGATAGATAGATAGATAGATAGATAGATAGATAGATAGATAGATAGATAGATAGATAGATAGATAGATAGATAGATAGATAGATAGATAGATAGATAGATAGATAGATAGATAGATAGATAGATATATAGATATATAGATAGATAGATGTTCTAATAATAATAACCTGCCTAATTTAATAATAATATTTAATAATAATAACCTATGCCCATGTGGTGTAGTGGTTAGCGTGCTCGTTTGGCACGCTGGAGGTTCGGCGTCGGCGTTCGTTACCAAGCCGGGTTGGTCTTGAAAGGCTAGCTTGTAAGAGGGTGGTTAGAACGGTGAAGTTTCAGTGTGTTTCAATGAGTACGTTTCCGCTGCAATGCTTGGGTTGGCCAGGCAGTTTGACCACCTCTCGTCCATAGTGGCGAGTGCTGCCGTCGTAAGATTTTGTTGTCCGAGCTACACAGGTCTGGTATTAGGAGCCCAGAGGAGTGTGGTATTAAGGGTCGTAGAGCCTGTGGTCTGGTAAGCCACAGATCATTGTAAGCCCTCTTACTAAAAAGGATTCGTCCTGGCCTACCCCGGAAGGGATTATGGCGTCATGATATGTATGTTATGTATGTATGTAATAAAGTTACAAAACATGGATAATCTAATACAGTATAATACAAAAACTATTATGCATGTTGAAAATAAGGAATAAAATTTGACAGGAGGGATTAGCCAAATGTTAATAGATTTGTGTTGCCGCCTGCAAACTTGACATATAGGCAACCAGTTGGTCACATCTGCTACAAAGTTGCATAAACTGCAGGATACTCTGACATTTTTATTTTTTACTACTCCAGCCACTGCTTTTTAGTGTGCGTGGTTTTGTGTTAACAAATAAGAGGCTGGCCGATTTAGACAGGATAGGAACTATATTTTTACAATATTTCTTTGTACAATGATTCCAATAAAAAATGAAATTGTATTGGCTTATGGCCATTCAATGCAATCAGATGGAGATTTCATTTGACGCAAAACTGACTATCTAAATACATATTCCCTTATGCCAATAGAATTTCATTTTTTATTGGAATGACTGAACAAAGTTTATTTACAGCAAAACAAATACTATAAATTTCAAATGAAGTCGAGTAAATTTAAATAAACGTTTTTTGTGGCGAAAAAAGTTTTAAAAATATTTTTAAATCTAAAAATGTTTCTAATTTGTCTAAATTGACTAAAATTTGACTAAAGTAGTCAGTTTTATTACTTTTGCATTTAAGTGCAACATTTATTGCACAAAAAAATTAATTTCAGCATTTATTTTTATTTATGTTTAAATATTATTTTGGAAAGTAGATAACCATAAATCAACTGGAATTCGTCGAATGACTGAAGGTAATCCCTTTTAGTGCTTGATGTCAAGCCTACATTAAGCGGGCACCCTGTGTATATATGCTGAGTTAACAACAGTACTCGCATTTCATTGCTCACCGCATCAGGTAAAAAGATAAGAAGAAGAAAAACAATCAATTTTATATAATTTTTTAGGTTCATAGTGAACCAAGGAACAATAAATTATATACTCCAAAAAATGTCGGCTCAAATCAAATCTTCCGTAAATTAGCGTTAAAAGTCGTTGGGTAACGCCCCCTTTAACACGTAAAACATACAAAACTTCAAGCACACCATGTGCAAAAATTTTCTTGATCAACTGCTAAACAAAAAATACTAGCGTGTTCTATAGATTAAGTTTTAATGAATTTGACTTTTTAAACGATTTTTACGAGACATATTCACGGAGAAAAAAATTATTGACTATTGCATATTCAAATTAACGGGTCAATGAGGAAGGTGAATTCTTTTTGACCCCCACTTTTTATGACATTTTTGAAAAGAGCGTTAAAAAATTTTGAGGCGTTATTTTTTCTTAGAACGATTGGAGCATGGAAAGTGTTTTTAATTAATTTTTGAAAATCGACCTAAAAAGCCTGTGACGTGATCAATCGGGCATTTATTTCGGTAAGTGGTAAGTATTGACCGTAGAAGGTTCGAACGATTAGTATTTGCCTTTAAAAAGTGGACTGATGACGTCACAGTCTTTCTAGGCCGATTTTCAAAAATTAATTAAAAATACTTCGCATGCTCCAATCGTCCTAAGAAAAAATAACGCCTCAAAATTATTTAAAGCTCTTTCCAAAAATATCATGAACTCAACAAAAAATTTCAATTCACCTTCCTCATTTGCGATAATTTTTTTCTTAGCAAATTCATCCTAGAAAAATCTAAAAAATCATTTTTCATTAAAGTCAACATGAAGAACACGCTAGTATTTTTTTTTTTTTTTTTTTAACCACTGAAAAAAATTGAAGTGGGGTCAAAATTGGGGTTCAAATATAGACTCATTAGCATAGGGAGCGGGGTATTTTGCGGTACTTTGACGCTCTGTTGTGACAAGAGTTTTTGAGATAGAATTTTTTTGATTTCATTTTTGGGTATACAACAGCCTGAATTCTATTTATAATCATAATAAAAAAAATACACTCCTACCCTAAAGTAGTACCTTGGGACCATGGCACCGCAAGCAGTCCCCTGTTCAAAAAAACGGGCCGATTCCGGCGCGTAAATAATCCAAATTCACGGATCGTTTTACGATCGGGATTCTAGCGTTAAACGCTCGTTTAACGCACGTTTAACGCACGTTTAACGCTCGTTTTACGCTCGTTAAACGCACGTTTTACGCTCGTAAAACGTACGTTTAACGCACGTTTTACGCTCGTTAAACGTACGTTTAACGCACGTTTAACGTACGTTTTACGCTCGGGACACGAGATATTCCTGCGCCTTAATTAAATTTTATTATTTAAAACAAAATTAATAATTAATGTGGTTAAAAGTATATTCCAATAAAACAAATGTCTAAAACCCCGGAAAAACAATATTCCAGGTGAAAAAAGTAATTTATTTAATTTTGATTTTTTTTTTCACCCATCCAAGTACTGACCACGCTCGACGTTGCTTAACTTTGATGATCACCATGGTACCGCCCTGGATCGTTCTGCCATTGGTCCTCTTACGTAAATGATGGTTATTAGTCATACTTATATTGCAAAAGGCTTTATATTAAATGTGCATGCCTCAACAATGGTTTCAACCCCAAATATCGTAATTGGGGTAAGAATTAACTAAATTAATTAAATAATTAATCTAATATACATAAAAACTACAATAAATTATAGAAAAAAATAAAAATATTCGAAAATTGAAATATAATGTCTTAGAATCAAAATTCATTAAAGTGAAGTGTTCAGCAATAGATTTTAAAGGTTGATGTAATTTTTTTAATTAATTAGTGTTAATTACACGCAGAATTAAGTTTCACGGGCCGTTTTTTTTTTCACGAGCCGTTTTTTCTTTACGTGCCGGAAACGATCGGGAGTTTTAACATTTTAGAATATGATATTCGAAAAATAAGTCCCAAAAGGCCCAGACCCACCAATAAGACCCACAAACAAGAACAAGAATAAATTGTTAAACATTATATATTTTAATTGTAAAATTTTAAATATAAAATTTTTGAACTATATTCCCGGCCGTATAACGTGCACATTTAAGCTCGTGAAATTTAAATTTTATAAAAATTATATTTTTTTCTGGGATTTTATATTAGTTTCTACTTGATCATGTGTGTGTTGAGTTGCAAGGGTAGTCAAAAATAAAAGCAATTATTTTTTATCTTAAATAAAATTCATGTATGCAAAAACTCGATTTTTTTTTTATATAAGAAAATTGATCGAGTCTATGAAACACAGTATAATTATAATGTTACATAATGTTATAACATAAATTTTTATATGTAGTCCGTCCAATAATCTGATATGTTGCAAAATTTAGGACCACGTTGACCGCCATTTGACTCAAACTTATAATGGTCTACGGTGCGCAGCACCACCCCAAATACAGGTCCGTGACGAATGCCTACTAATAACGAGGTCTAGTGTGCGCACCACCAAGGCGGAGCCAATATGCCGCAGGTCTACGGTGCGCACCACCTTAAAGGAGCCAAAAGTGCCATGCGGCTGCGCGGCCGCCGCACCTCAGGTCTAGTGTGTGCACCACCTTGCCTCAGGTCTACTGTGAGCACCACCTTCCCAACTTGCCTCGCGCGGCCTCAGGTCTAGTGTGTGCACCACCTTGCATCAGGTCTACTGTGTGCACCATCTAGAATCAAGTCTATGGTGTGCACCACCTTACATCTGGTCTACGGTGCGCACCACCTAATATCTGGTCTACGGTGCGCACCACCTTGCATCAAGTCTACGGTGCGCACCACCGTGCATCAAGTCTACGGTGCGCCCCACCTTGCATCAAGTCTACGGTGTGCACCAGCTTGCATCTGGTCTACGGTGCGCACCAACGTGCATCGCACCCTTGCACAACGTAAACTTGATGCAAGGTAATGCGCACCGTAGACTTGATGCAAGGTGGTGCACACACTAGACCTGAGGTGCTGCGGCCGCGCGGCCGCACGGCACTTTTTGCTTCTCCAAGGTGGTGCGCACCTCCGCCTTGGTGGTGCGCACACTAGACCTCGTTATTAGTAGGCATTCGTCACGGATCAATTTTTTGGGAGGTGGTGCGCACCGTAGACCATTACCCGTATTTTATTAGTTCTTTACGTAATTTTTTTTACATTTTAATGCGCGATAATTTGGTAATATTCTTAATTATCAGACATAAACCCGACTGTCAAAGCTCATCACTGTGCAAAAAAAAAAAAAAAAAAAAAAAAGAGAGAGAGAGAGAGAGAGAGAGAGAGAGCATTTTCATTTGTATTTTTGGAGAAATAGATTTATTCCAAAATTAATTTAAATGTAAATTTTTAATGAAAAAAAAAGCAAGAAAATAAAAAATAAAAGAAGAGCATTATGGTGGGCTCTAAATCTCCATGCGAATGCATATATGTCACGCGGCGCTCGCTGTAAATTTTTGTTACCTTAACATTTATCAATATAGAGGTCTGTATATACCAAATTTTATACCTTTGATCAGTGGCGGTCCTACGTATTTTGGGTCCGGGGACAGAAAAATGACATGGCCCTCATTAACAGATGCGCGATGCGTTAATAATAGCCCGCCGCAGGCGCGATTTTTTTACCTAGTGACTATATTTACAGGCAATTCAGTATAATTGTCAGTGCAGATAGCTTTAAGGAAAAATATATAATGACTTTTATATTTTATGATTTTTTTTTAAATAGAGGGGGGAAATGCTAAATTTTATTTTAGAGTGAAATATTAAAAAAGAAAAAAAAAAAAAAAAGTATACATAAATTCATAAAATGAAAAAAATCACTTTTTTTTATTACTTTGCAGATTAAGCGAATGGAAAAAAAATGTTTCCTTCATATTCTCAAAAAGCTATTTTTTTCTATTAGGATTATTTTTAAATTTCCCAAACAAAATGTGTATTTCATAAACCCTGTTCTCTTGCACAAAAAAAAAATCACATATTCCATTTGAATATAACCAAAGTTGAAAGTCATCATCATTTTAGGAGCATCGGACAGGGTGATTTTATGAATCGAAAGAGTGAAAATTTAGGAAGATCGAGCTAGTATTTATTTATCATTGAAAAGTTTTCACGTATACGGCCAAGGAGGACTAAAAATGTTTTCAGAGTAAAATTTTATTCCATATTCTAAAAGAAGACATTGTCCTGGATCGACTTATTTGCAAAATTAAAATTTAAGTCCTTATAAGTACTTCTATTAAAAAAAAATCTAAAAATGTCGATACGCAATACATATGCATGCGGGCATAGGAAAAAGTTACCGACTGTAACGTCATTTTAAGACTTTTAAAAATTATTTATCAATTCTCTATGAACTCAAAAATTAGAAATGTCCATACGTATCGACTTTGGACATTGCCCTCTTGTAGAATAAAAATGCAATAAAATAACACCCTGAAAATGTTTTAGTCTTCATTATAATTCTCGTAAGTAGTTTATTTTACCTTTTTAAACCAGAGGGCAGTCCTTATTAAAAAATATAAAAAACACTGAATAAAGTTGTATTATTACTATAGTATAAATTAGGAGATATTGTATTTTATCTGTAGATTTATATGCTTTAGTTTTTTTTTATTATAAATTTGTTTGGAAATTGTTAGGGATAATTTTATTAACATTATTAAATTTTGATTCATAAACTTTTATCTCTCTCTCTCTCTCTTCTTCCCGTACCTTAATAAAACTTCCTTTTTTTTTTCGTTACCTTTGAACTTTTTACATGTAGGCCTCGTTCCGGGCCCCCCAAGACTAGTGGGCCCGGGGATATCCGCCCCTAAATCCCCCCTGTGGGACTGCCACTGCTTTTGATGAATACATATTGAATTTGGTGGTCCGGAAAAAAAATCGTACATACTTTTTATGTGGCGGCAGCCTATGGCCCGGAGCGCACAAAGTCAGAAATAACTATATTTTTAAAAGACTTTTTTTTTATTATTATTATTTTTTTTTTATTTGTTGAAGTGCAAATTTACTATTTTTTTATGGTATATATTGCTACATGTAACACGTACGTGTCAATAATTTCTGTATAAAAATCTTGAAAAATAAATTTTATTATTTTGTATAAAATAAATCACAGTAAATTCAACGCAATGAAACTTTTTTCACTTAGATGACGTTTCATGCATGGTTTCTCATGATATATTAGCCATTTTTCAGGCACAAATTTTTTTTTTTTCAAAAAAAGTTTAAAAAACATTCATTTGTGTGGGTTACGGGGGATTTATTTCAAACATTTTTTTTTCATGATATTGTTTTACAGAAATTTATGACACTTTGTTAAACGTGCATTGCCATATACCATATTGCCATATTAACAAAGTGCCATATTGCCATATACCATAATAAAAGAGATACAAATTATATTTTCACTCTGTTAAAAAATAAAAATGCTAAAATATCTATCTGATTAGCGTGCCCTCGCACATTGCGCTACACTATAGGCGCTCGCAGCCACCGCCACGTTTCATATATTTAAAATAAAAATTTATTGTTAGCAAAACAATGAGGAAGGTGAATTTTTTTAACCCCCACTTTTTATGACATTTTTGAAAAGAGCGTTAAAAAATTTTGAGGCGATATTTTTTCTTAAAACGCTTGGAGCATGGGAAGTGTTTTTAATTAATTTTTGAAAATCGTCCTAAAAAGACTCTGACGTCATCAATGGGGCATTTATTTCGGAAAGTATTGACCGTAGAAGGTTCAGTAGCCAGTTTTTTGAAATCCTGCGAGGACGAGCTTATTTCATTCAACTGGTTACTGAACCTCGAACGATTATTATTTGCCAAAAAAAAAAGTGGAATGATGACGCAGAGTCTTTTTAGGGCGATTTTCAAAACTTAATTAAAAATACTTCGCATGCTCCAATCGTCCTAAGAAAAAATAGCGCCTCAAAAATGTTTAAAGCTCTTTCCAAAAATATTGCAATTCACCTTCCTCATTCTAAACTGCAATGAAAATAATTATATATTTTTTCGAAAAAGAAGTAATAAAAAAAATAAATAAAAAAGAATGAAAGAAAACCGGCTAAAATCAAAAAATTTCAGATTTTTTACTGCATATTTATTTTATAATTATTTATTAAATTTACTTGGTGATGAAATGTTATCTCTTTTCTCTCTCTCTCTCTCTCTCTCTCTCTCTCTCTCTCTCTCTCTCTCTATTCTTTTCTTTTCAAACTTTTTTTTTTTTTTTTTTTTGCTGACTCGGTCCACGGCGGCCCACTTTTGCCGCGGCCCATCCTCAAAATCTTGGCGCCCCAATCCGTCCCAGTCAGGTTGTTGCTTTATAATTTTTTACGTAATGTGTGTGTGTCATTTTTGCCTTGTATTTTTTTTTTACCAAACAAAATTTACTCAAAATGTTTGAAAAAATTTGTTATATATAATTTTGTGTACAAAACGCATATAAAAGTGTTATGCAATAATGAAATTGCTGAACAGAAAAAAATATACATTTTAAAAACTATATTATATGCGGGAATATAGTAACGGCCGTGAATTGGCTTTAACGGTCGTTAAATTGAGTGAAATTCCCGGCCGTTTACGTTCAATATGGCCCGTTAAAATTTCCCGAG
The DNA here is from genome assembly GCA_949318235.1 of Ecdyonurus torrentis. Classification (NCBI taxonomy): domain Eukaryota; kingdom Metazoa; phylum Arthropoda; class Insecta; order Ephemeroptera; family Heptageniidae; genus Ecdyonurus; species Ecdyonurus torrentis. Next base: position 22,918,758 of record OX439134.1, on the reverse strand, counting down.
TCACGTTTCCCGAGTGAAAAAAAATTCACGGGCGTAAACGCGCCGGAAATTTTAATTTTTTCCCGTGACCGGGCGTGAAAAAGTGTTCATCTCGTTTACGGGCACGTTTTTTTGAACAGGGTCAACACAAGCACACAAGTACCGGTTGCCGCGGTAATATAGCGGTGACGGCAGCGTGTGACAATTACAGAGAGTGACGTGACGACTGCACGAGCCGTCAATCTGCCGTGTTTCCGCGAGTCACGGAGCATCAGCATCATAGACAGAGTGGATAATTATATCTCATATCTTCATCATTTTGCTACATCAGATAGAGAAAATGTTGAATAGTTGATTGATAGTAATACGTATTATAGTGAGGGAAATTTTGCATAATTGAGTCTTTTTTTTATTATTATATTATTATTATTTACATTAATTCATTCTTTAATTTTGGTTTATGGCAAAAAAAAATGTATACAATTTAAACTGCAGTTATAGAGGTTATAGTTTATATATACATTTATTTATTAATAATATATTATATCGTAATTTTTTATACTTCCACAAATAACACAATTATTAATTTATTTTTATTACGCGTACATGCATAATAATTGCTATTAAAAAAAAAAAAAAAAAAAAAAAAAAACGTCACCTTTTTTTTTTTTTTTTTTTTTTTACATTTTGTTTCCTAAAAACTATAGTTTATATATTTCTCACAGACTGAGAATGTCAGATCAATGCGCTATACACATTGCGACTGGGTGAGGCCTGCGGCTGCAGAACTAGACGTACGTAACTTTTTGTACACGTATACGCGTTTACATCAAATGACGGCTTCTAAGTTCTGCAGGCTTCACCCAGTCGCAATTATGGCGCGCATTACTGTATAGCTACTGTGTATTTCAAAGAGGGCTATGGTATATTTCTTAACTATATATTATACTTTTCAAGACAAAAATATAAGTAAAAAAAAAAATGCAAGATACGTTTTAAAAATGCAGCTTTTTTTTTTCCCCAAAAGAATATATAATTTGCATTTTTTTAAAAATAAAATTTAATGCAAATTTCTCTTTTTTTTTTTTTTTTAATGCTATTTTAATTAGAAATAAATTGTTCTTGTAAATTTTCAATATAGGATATTTTATAAAACGTAAAAAGTTTGTAGTTGTGACGTCACGAATAGCAAAGGTGACGTCGGTGGCGTCATAAAAAAGTCCTTGGCTGCGTTCGCAAACAGCTCCGCCTGCCACGGATCTAGCTCCCGCCACCTCCCGAGTGTTTTTTTATTGCTCCCGTCAGCGCAGATCTGCCGCAGAGCTATGCGCGCGCATCCTCTGCGGCAGTCCGAGAGGCAGCTCTGCAGCTCGGTGTTCTGAGACGGAGCTGGCGGGATCTCCATGCATAGCATGCATAGCGGGCGCCGGAAGGTGGCGGTACCTAGCGGCGGAGGTGCCCAAGCTCGGTTGAGTGTTTTTTTAGTCGACGGATTTGAGATCCCAGAGCTGAGATCTGAGCCACCTCCCGGAGGTGGACGGATCTGTTTACGAACGCAGCCCTTGTAAATTTTTTTTTTTTTTTTTTGCTCGTGCGCATTACGCATGTCATTTTGAGACGGAACCGGAGCTATCTTCAGCTTACAGCAAAAATATTGTGATTTTCGGATTCGTAAAAAGAAATTTGAACATTTCTGCCAAATTACTTGTGTGTGCAATATAAATTTTGAAAAATTATAAATATAAGTTATTTTTATGTTTGAAATTTAATGAAATATTGAAGTTTAAAATGAACTTTTAAATTAATTCATACATTAAAAATCGAATCTTTCTCTTACATAATCAGCTGTTAAAAAAAATAAAGTTCATGTAAATTGAAGAAATTTTCAATAAAACCAAAATGATTCGTGATTTAATTAATTATGTATATTAAATAGATAAATAAGTAGTTAATTCAGTTAAGGTTGGTATTATATATAAATGTTTTGCAGTGTATTCGGCAAAACAATGATCAGTAGGCCAATATTTTACTGGCGAGGGTTCCTCCGAGCCCAGTCCAAGTTTTTGTCATCGTCTGTCGCTCCAACTGCTGCAGTTGTCAAACAAGATGAGACCATCTCTAAAATTAAACGTAGTAACAGCATGGTATCTGCTGCCTTTCAGTCTTTGAAAACTGAGGGGGCTCAAGAAAATATATTCGTAACGATAGATGACCAAATCTGTGCGGCAGCTACTGTAGATGCCTTGCTAAGTATTGCAGAGTGTAAAAACTTAACGAAGCAACATGCTTTGAAAATAGTGTCAGTGTTAGCTGAGTGGGCTGCTGAAAATAAAGTCCAGATCTCGCAGTTTGAAACTGATGTTAGGTTTAACAAGTTGTGTCGAATGTTGGGTAAAAATTACAGAAATGCTAAGAGTATGAAAGTCGAGAGTCAAGACTCTGCAGACCTGGCGACCGTGTTGGAGGTGACTGGGGACGATGAAGCCGCCAAAATGGTTGCAACCATTTCATTTGAGCAAATGATAAAGGTGAGAAAATAGGTCATTAATTGAGATGATGGTGCTGTACATACACATACATATACATGCGTACTATATAGGGTGGTTTCATTCATGTTAAAGTTGACGTCATAACTGAGTTACTAAATAACATTGGCCGGTGTAGGAAAGTGGCACATTTTTGCCATAGTTTAAAAATACTTTGTAATTTTTTTGAGAGCATTGATGTTGTTAACAGGTTGAATTAGTACTGTACCTCAAGTATGCAAGAAAAATAATACTGTAATGACCAAAAAATAGCCAATTTTCCAAAGAAAATAGCCAAAAACTATGTTTGTCCTATGCTGAACAATGTTATTCATTGCTCAAGAAGAGCATTGAAAAACACTCAGAATGAAGTCATGCGTACACAGTACACACCCTATACATATCATAAACTCTTGAAAACTTACTTACAGGCAACGGGGTGAAATTGAAAGCCAATCACAGACCTGCTTTCAAAGTGCTCTGTGTCTAGCGAGATAGGGAAAAGTGAAAGCTTGCATATGATTGGAGTTTCAATTTAACCCCGGTTGACTGTACCTACTTACTTAAATAAATTTATTGATCAGAAGATTACTACTTCTGTACTGTACTTACATGCTTAATTACCTACTTACCTGTGTATGTACAATGTTACAGGTGATGACGACGCTAGCACTAAAGAAGCGTCGCTCAGCACCTCTGCTGAGGTCTCTCGCCTACAACTTGTGTCGCCATGACACTCAGCTCAACGTCAAGCAGAGTGCAGACTTGCTCTTCACCATGGCCGTGCTCAACTTTCCTGACGCAGTAAGTCATCACAATTCAAACGTCATGTCCCTCTCAATCTGCTCTGTACATACTAGCTCTGTCAAAATCAGGATCATTTTCTAAGCTAGCTTTCAGTCATAGTTACGGTACAGTAAGTTGAAATAAAATACTAGGAGAAACTAAAACTGGCCTTACCATAGTGAAGAGAATCCCATAGTTTGGTGACAAATCTTGCTAGCACAGATATAAAAAACTAACACAATGCAAATATTTCAGGAGTGTGTTATCATCAGTTCTCTCTCTCTGTCTCTTTCTCTCTCTCTCTCTCTCTCTCTCTCTCTCTCTCTCTCTCTCTCTCTCTCTCTCTCTCTCATGTCCGAGAGAGAGAGAGAGATAACTGATGAAGGCATAACACACTCCATCTCTCTGGGAGTTTATTGCCAAAATATATCAGTGTGTTATTTTTATATGTGTGCTAGCAAGATTTGTCACCAAGCTATGGGACTCTCTTCACTACGGTAAGACCAGTGTATGATTCCGCCTAGCATTTTATTTCAAATTAATCATACCTAACGACGATGGTTTACTTTCCTTCATATCTCTGATACTTAAAGTTGATGATATTGTTGCAGAGCCTGCTGGACAAAGTGCGCAGTGACTTGACGGACAACTTGCCCAGCAACCAGAAGACAGCCCCAGTGAGGTCAGCTCTCACCAGTCTAGGCTTGCTGAGGCACAAGGACCCAGGTACACCTACTTATGTAGTATTATTATATACCTACCTGTAGTATATACCTGTCTATGTGGTATACAGGGTTGGGCTGGCAAATCCAGAAACATTTTAGTCTTGATTTCCCATCAATCGGTTCGCGTGATTTTCTTTGCATTTAGTTTTTCATTAAGCCTGTGATATGCAGAAAAAATACATAGCCACAAAACACTGGAATTTTTAACTGAAGTGATTAAAGTTGATGCATGAAGTTTCAGTAAAAATTTTATTCGTGCCCGACTATTGCTAGGAAGGATGGCCAGGTCGTGGAAACTAGTGCGATACTGGTCCATGTGCACGGAAATAGGCGAGCTGTGACGTCATTAACCCACAGCTTTAATTTTATGAATGTAAATAAATTAGAAATCAATGACTGTCCAAATCAAAGTTGATATTCAGGTATATTAGGATATTAGACATGTTTTTTGTTCAATGTGTTTTGGGGGCACAATGCATCCATATTTTTTGTGCTGGGTTAGAAAATATTTTCTCTACCAAGGATGTCCCTGTCAGTGTAAGCTCTTAACTATCTCACATTACCCAATTTATACTAATCTATGTATGTGTTTTATATTGAATATTTCTATGTGTTTTTATCAGGGTTTCAAAAAAAAAATGTTTTTTTATTTTTTTAAAAACCCCGATTTTATTGGGTTTTATTAAAAAAAAAACTTTTTTGTGGGTTTTATTGTTTGTTTGTTTTTAAAAAAAAAAATAAAAAATAAAACCCACTACATTTTTTTTTTTTTTTAACAGACAGGTAAAAGCATTTCTTTTAAGTGTTGTTAAAAAAGCAATTATTATTAGGCCTAGTTTTTATATTTTTTTAAAATATTTTTTCCATTTATTTTTTGTACGTATAAAATAAAAAATAAAGAAGAACTTTTTATATTGGGACCATCATAATTGTTGCATTCAGAAAAAAAAATACAGTTAATTTTATAATGAAAAGAAAAATCAAAGTAATGAACCGGTGAAAGAAAAAAGTTAACATGTTTCAAATCATACTTAAAGCTTAATATTTTCTTCAGAAATGCAATTTTTTTCACATACTATTTAAACAAACAAACAAACAAAAAAAAAACTGGAAGGGTTTAAGTGGGTAAACTCGAAAAAAAAATTGGGGGGGCTGGGCAAAATTCCGAACCCCTGGTTTTTATATCAAATATATGTGTTGACAGCTCTACTAGACGTGATCTCAGAGTGGGTGTCTCGTAACCTGAGCGAGTGTCGAGCACAGGACCTCGTGTCATTTCTACTGACCGTTGCTCACGTTGGCTACACACCTAACAACATAGACCTTCTAGTCAAGGTAACTTTACTTTACTTCATTGTCAACACAAAAGCAGACAATTCCACTTGCCCGATACACAGTAGAAGTTGTATAGAGAGGTCAAGTTTTTTTTTTTTTTTTTTTTTTTTTTTGCGTCTTTCTATTTATAAATTGAATCATGTATGTATGAGATATTTATATTAAAGAAAAAAACCAATCACGGTTAGGTATGATAAATTTGAAATAAAATGCTAATTCGGCAATAAGCCCCTAGAGAGATGGAGTGTGTTATTTCTTCATCAGTTTCTCTCTCTCTCTCTCTCTCTCTCTCTCTCTCTCTCTCTCTCTCTCTCTCTCTCTCTCTCTCTCTCTCTCTCTCTCTCTCTCTCTCTCTCTCTCTCTCTCTCTCTCTCTCTCTCTCTCTCTCTCTCTCTCTCTCTCTCTCTCTCTCTCTCTCTCTCTCTCTCTCTCTCTCTCTCTCTCTCTCTCTCTCTCTCTCTCTCTCTCTCATGTCAGAGAAAGAGATGGAGTGTGTTATGTCTTCATCAGTCCTTACAGACTCGGAGAAAAACTATGAATGATGGTGAGTGTAAAATAAAAATGTTATTAAATGTGATGATATTTTGTTACAGCAAATACTGGAGAGGCTGAGATCACCACAAGACACCCCACACTTGACCTCATGGCTTGACCTGGTGTGGTCTCTCTCTGTGCTGGGCAAGGTCACCTCTAGTCTTGCAGCTTCAGTGCTGGACCAGCAGTTCATCTCCAGGCTGGAGGCAGAGCAGGCACTCAGCGTCGCTGCAAAGTTGAAGTTACTTAACATCAATGCAGTGGCCAAGCTAGAGATCAAGGGTTACAAAGGTCAGCTTATATTTGAGCTCTTTCTGTAAAGTAAAGTGAATCTCAATAACAGTGATTGGCTGACCAACAAAATAAGACACATTCATTGGTGGATCTTGTTTTTTGTTTTTTTAGCCGATAAAAGTGAGTTGCATGTTTCGTATGGAACTTTTTTTGGGAAGTTTCTTTCATTCTTATCAAGTTCAAAGTTCTGAAAGAAGAAATAACAATGATCGACCATATGTATAAATGTAGTAAACAGGTAACCATGTCATAACCGGCTGTTTTTAACAAAGGAAAATTTTCGAAGCTAGCTCAATATTTGTGTGTACGTATAGTTTATAGAACAAGCTTTGGTAAAATAACTTATGGGTGAAAACAATGGAACAGCTGAGTATGAAAATCAGGTGTGGTGTGGCGGGTTTATGTTATGTTTTCAAAAGAACAAGAGAAAAAGGCTCAAATTATTAATAACAGATTTAGATTTTTGCTATTTTTCAACATTATGAACCTCATTTGGCACTTCCTGAGCTCATTTTTTTCTTCACTGTAATTAGATCATGAACAAACAACACTTTGCACTGATTTTTTTTTCTCTTTCTTGTGGACCACGTGGATAAACAAACCGTACACAAATGTTCACAGCTGACCCATCCGAGCAAAGACGAGCGCTACCTACTATCACATAAAAATGAAGTAGACCAATGAGAATCACGGTATTTGTACCACGTGTTCATTTTTATCCAATGACATTGTTTATCCCTGTGTAAGCTTCTTATGTAATTAACTTGCTAGTACATTCCCGGACCAGGGGGAGGGGGGGGGGGGCAGACGTCGATTTTCAAATAAGCTCCGCCCACAAACCACCCAGCTGATCAGTTTTGATGAGGTCACTCTGGGACCAAGCACAACGTTAAAAGGGTCCATCAAACCCCCCCTTTAACCTGGATTTACGCCGAAATACGTAATTTTGACGAGCTTTTCACCCCCTAAACAAGATATTGATATTTCAGGAAATTAAATCAGGGGCTTAAGAGTAGCTCAGGGTGAACAAGGGGAGGGAAAAACGTTGCCAGATTGACGATTTTGAAGCTCTAATTATGTTAAGCATCAGGCTACATTGCAATTTGCCGCCTGCAATTTTCTTCGAGCTGACTAAACTTTTGTTCAAGCGACAAGAGCCTGTATCTCCCCCTGGCTGACACTGTCACTGACATATATTGACGTATGTTTATATTGACAGGTCCTCACCTAGACAACACGCAGGTCACTCTGAGCAGAAGTAAGAGCAAGGAGACGTTGACCAAGAGTGTGCTGGACACACTGGCTAACCTGCTCTCCAACGACAAGTACCTAAAACCTGGCAGAGACACAGGCATGGGGTTCCTCATAGGTCAGTACTGAACTTGCTTGCAAATAATTGTCAAAGGCATAGACCACATAAAACATCATAATATATGCTTTTTAATGAAGAAACATGAAATGGTATCTTCAAAATTGTTGTTGTTATCAGAATGTTTATTTAACCCCACGAGAGAGCGTGAAATAACTATAAAGTATGCAATTTGCGTGACTATTCATGTTTATTACGTCAGAAACATGCAAAAATTAGTATGAAAATGTTGTACGGGTTGCATAAATCTAAATTTTCTGATCACTGCTACGTAGCTACAGTTGGGTTTTGAGACAAACTAAAGCTATTTATGTAAGTCCCATCACGTGTTTTGTGATATAAATGCTTGAGGTTTTTCTCTGGTCTATTCCTTTAAGTAACATTCTAGTAAGCAAGTACATTTTCAAATAAAATGTTTTAATCAGTGGAGAAGTTTCACAAATTCTTTTGTTACTAAACTATCATTGGCTAACAATTTACAAGAAAATGCTAGGAGAAAGCATACACAGGTCTTACCATAGTGAAGAGAGTCCCATAGCTTGGTGACAAATCTTGCTAGCACACATATAAAATAATAATAATAGGCCTAATAAAAATGGTAATAAAATAAGTAAATAAATAAAAAAAATTACACATATTTGATAGTTTTTTGGCAATAAACTACAAAAGGTCTTTGTCATTCCATACAGACTTACAAAGAGAACATATTAAAGTTCAGTATCTGTGCTAGCAAGATTTGTCAACAAGCAATGAGGCTTTCGTCAATATGGTAAGACCAGTGTATGCTTTCTCCTAGCATTTTTTATTTATTAATTTTTGTATTTATCAAGCTCACTATTATTGTTTATTTTTACTTTTAAACAATACTTTACAATAATAAAGAAAATGAAACAGTTATTAGCAAGCACCCTACCACAGTAGAAGTTGTATGGAGAGGTCGAGGTCTCACGTGGCACAATGTCTTGTTATAAAAAGTTTATTTCATAACTGAGAGCTTTCGTCATATGTTAATGACATTATCAATCAAAGAAGAGATTTACTTGAGCACATCACTGAGCAGTGTGTAGTCTTGTACCGTACTGTGATGTGCTCAAGTAAATATCTTATTTGAGTGATAATGTCATTTATATATGACGAAAGCTCTGAGCTATATAAACATTATAACTAAACTGTGTGCCACGTGAGACCTCGACCTCTCCATACAACTTCTACTGTGCTAAGTAAGTAAGGCCCTTGCAGCTTATTCTATATACTTTTCTTTATTATTATTGATCCTAACCACAATATTTTTTTACTTAAATAATCTTAAGATATAAGGTCAGATTTTGTTACGTTTCATTATTATGCAATTAAATTAAATAATAATTTTAATTTTCAGAGGGTGAGTGCCTGCTGGATGCCAAAGGCAACCCCCTGGCTGTGATTGAACTTGCACAAGAGCCAGGCAAGAAACCCAAAGTGAAAGGAAACAGGTACGGTACCAGTAACATGCCAGCAATTACTGCAGCTAGCAGTGTTCTTTTTTTTTTTTTTTTTTTTTTTTTTTTTCTTTCCATAACAAAATTTACCTAGAGTACTCTAGAAGAGGGGAGTATACGCGCACCATTTGTTGGGGGGTTTTTTGATCACAAAAAATCGCGTAAGTAATGGGGAAAATTGCGATTTTGAAACGTCATAACTATTGAACGAAGTAAGTTACAGCATTGAAATTTTCACAGAACAAACTTCATTTTATGGCCACTTTATGTCTAAAATTTCAAAACCCTCAGTTTGCTAAAAATTAAATTTTGTTAAGCTTTAAAAATATCATTTTTTGAAAATCAATACTCAACGCTCATTGGCTAATGCGCTCCAACAATGAAAAATAAAATGTAAACAAACTCAAAAATCTTGTGCTTACTTAAAAACTACTGCGTTCACGAAAAAAAGAACAAAAATAAACAGTAAATAACAGTATTTACGAATTATTACGGCTTTTGAATTTAGGTTATTTTTTTGGGCAAATAATAAAGTTTCATCTGTGAAAGTTTCATAATGTGACAAAGTTTTGGCAAAATTTTATGAGTGTTCAAAATCTCATTTTTTTCCCATTACTTACGGTCATTTTCAAAACCAAAGAACCCCCATTTAAATAACATTGACTGACAACAATGAAAATTTTGGGCATATCAGCCAATCAGATTTGAATATTTCGATTTCAACAACCAATGAAAGGACTTTAAAAATTCTGCTGGATCGCGTATACTCCCCCCTCCTAGAGTACTCTAAATTTACCTTGAAACCATTCTTTATACTTGGTGGCAACTTTTCTTTTTCTTTTACAAATCATTAGATGAAGCTTTCAAAAATACTATCAATTTGTCCCAAAACCGCATGTGCATCGCTGTGTATTGCGGACATGCAGTTTTTTCTTTTTCTTTATTCAAACAGACTAAATTTTATGTGTAAATAAATAAAAATAATAAAATATTGATTGAATCATGTATAGTTATCATGTAGGCCTATAGTTGTTATGTTCCATCAGTTACTATTATTAAAAAAATTTCATTATGTACTCAAAATCTCAATATTTTTGCAGTGCCTCATATAAAAAAAAAGTAACAATTTATTTAATGGACACATGCCTGCTATATTTTTGTGTTTATAGACTTGTTGCTAATATGTTATTAGTAAAAAAAAAAAAAACTTTTTTATGGAAAAAAAATCAAAACCATCAATTTGAATTTTTTTTATATACATACATACATACATACATATCATGACGCTATAAATCCCTTTCGGGGTAAGCCAACAACACAGATGTTTTATCCTGACCCAGTGATAGACCTCCACAACTTCCTATCCTGACATACTTCACTTGCTTCCGCCAGTCTCATACTTTGTTTCATACATTTCCTTTTGCATTTCATACTGCGTATATTCTTATTTTTCAAACATCTTCCAACCACCTCAGACCATGATGTTTTAGGCCTGCCTCTATCTCTCCTTCCATCCACTCAGAAAGTGATAAAAATTTCCCATGTAATGAAAATAATTTAAGAAATGTTTGTTGTTTGCTTTTTTTTTTTTTTTTTTTTTTTTTTTTTTTTTTTTTTTTTTTTTTTTTTTTGTAAATAAATCTCCTTTTTGCCAATAAAGGTTAAAAAGTGTAGATGCAGATGTGTTTGTGTTAAAAAGCTGTATAATATGACTAATGCTAGTGTTGTGTTGTTACTAACCTGTTGTCTGTCTGTCTGCCTGCCTGCTTGATGACCTTGCAATCCTCACCATCGCTGGATGACAGAAGCACAAAAACTTACCGGTACACAACTTATATTATCTAATACTTAATATTAATATATAATATTAGGAAAAAAACGCATTTCGCATTGATAAGTGACATCAAAGATATGATAGAATATTTACAGATAGATACATATAAGAAATTTTAGGCTTGCAAATCATTACAGTGGCGCGACCATTCACGATGTTAGGCAAAAATCCACTATGTAATCATGCATAATAAAAAATATTTGATAGAAAAATGAAGGAAAAGAAGCCATCATGATTAGGTATGATAAATGATAAATTTGAAAAAAAAAAATGCTAGGAGAAACCAGTACTGGTCTTACCATAGTGAAGAGAGTCCCATAGTTTGGTGACAAATCTTGCTAGCACAGATATAGATGTGTTATGTGTTTGTTTTATATATCTGTGCTAGCAAGATTTGTCACTGAACTATGGTACTCTCTTCACTATGGTAAGACCAGTGTATGATTTCTCCATGCAGTTTCTTTTAAAGCGATACTAAACCCTAAAAATAAGTATTTTTAGTTATTTTCTAAAACAATCCAATAGTAATCAGTCATTTATTTGACTTTTCTTGTCCGTGAGAGTAACGATATAGAGTACACGCCCCTCTACTATGAGAGTAAAAAATATGTACCCCTTGCTCTACCTCAGGGTTTCTCAACCGGTGCTCCGCGAGATGGTTTCAGGTGCTCCCCAATATATAGAAAGAAGTTGAAAAAAAAATCTTAATTTTTAAACAATACAAAAATTCTCAATTTTCATAAATATTGTGTTTCTGAATAATACTTTTTATTTACTATTAGTATTAACAATTTATTTAATTTTACTTATGTCATTTTAGTTTTGTAAATTACGTCCTTAGTTTCAACTTTCAGTAAATACTGAAATTTGAAACTTAGGACAATATTGTATTTTATAAGCGAGCTTAATTTTCCAAAAGATAAAATTCAAGCTAATGTTTCGAGTTTTTTTGACTGAGAATCGTTTTGATCTTTTTTTAACAGGAAGCAGTATTTGTGACAGTTCTATTATTACCAAATATTTATAAAAAATATATAATTTTTAAATCTACATTTAAAATTGTAAAATAGTTTAGAAATGTTAAAAATTAGGCTTTTAAAAACAATTAATTTTATTAATTTTTCAATTACACATACAATTTCTGCTCTAAAGTGACAAATTTATTACTTAATTTTTTCCTTGATTCCATTATATTTCTAAAATCTAAAGATTTAATTTTAGCTAGGTTTAAAAAATGGAATGAATGTTAATCTTCTTGAAATTATGTTATATTTATTCACTTAAATTGCCTAAAAAACAGTCACATGGTCCTTTTGTCTATCCTATGTTTCCTATGTCGATCTTGTTGCAAACAAAATGTCTATCTCTTATTTTGCCACGTTAAGCAAAAGGTCTATCTCGAGCACCATTACGAGCTATCAGGAACGAGATAAGACATTTTGCTTACGGTGACAAAAAACGAGATAGACATTTTGTTCTCCACAAGATCAGTATTACAAACTTCTATGCTGACAAGCCTATGCTATATTGTTATGTTTGCAGTATTGCTCTGGTGGTATGGGACTATAACGACCTGTGTAGAGGTCAAAGTGACCCCACAGGCCCCAACATGCTGGCCTCACGTCTACTGCAACGTGAAGGCTACAAAGTCTTCTCTGTTCCCCACACAGAGTTCAACCCTCGTGATGAACTGGTGCAGAGGGTGCAGTACTTAGAGCAGTGTCTCAAAGCTCTTGCTCGGAGGTAAACATTGAAAATATGTGTTATAGCCAGGTAATAAACATGTTATATTATACTGTCAACCTCTTGTATTATTGCTTCAACTTCAATCCTCAAGCTGGGACACAGGGAGCAGTAACAAGCTATCCTAAAAAAAAAAAAAACAGGCTACACACCAAAAAAAAAAAAAAAAGTTAAAATTTGTTAGTTAAGTGAATTTACTCTGTAAGAATAACATTAAATTGAAAGTAGTTTTAGTTTTTCCCAATTATCTGAAAAAATTGCATCACAACCTATATAACAAATAACATTGCCATGTTGCTTAGTTGTCAAACTACAATTTGATGTATAACTTTTTGAAATCATGAAATTATTAAGTTAATTTGAATCAAGGTACAGTTTTATTATTGTTTTAAAGGCATAGACCACATACAACAATTGCTTTTTAATGAATAAACACAAAATGGGATCTTCAAAACTAAAAACAATTTTTACCAGAATGTTAATGTAGCCCCAAGGGAAAAAACTGTAAAGTATGCAATTTGCGTGACTATTCATGTTTATGGCGTCAGAAACATGCAAAAATTAGCATGAAAATGTTGTGCGGGTTGCATAAATCGAATTGAATTGAAATTATTTATCTAAGTCCCATTTAGTGTTTTGTGATATAAATGCTTATTTTTTTCTCTGGTCTATTCCTTTAAGTGAATTTTTTTAATCAAAAGTGTTCCATAATGCTCTTTAACTGTTGTAAAAGGGCAGTAAAATATGAAATGTATATCGATGGCTCCGCGGAAAACTGAACTATCTATAGTCTCCGCGCACCTCAAATTTGGAACATCTGCGCTCTCCGCCTCTCCCGACTTTGAAGCATCTCTTACCAGCGCTCCATTACAGATGCTTCAATTTTGGGAGAAGCGGAGAGCGCAGATGTTCCAAATTTGAGGCACGCGGAGACTATAGATAGTTCAGTTTTTCGCCAATAATTTTCAACTATAAAAAAGTACTTCAGATATTTTATTTCTTAAATAAATGATAATTAAAAGATACGGACTGTGGTGACTTTTAAAAACGAATTTTAAATCCTTAATGAACTCAAAAATAAGATATTTGCATATCTATCAATTCAAGACAATCCTCATGTAAAATATTAAATAAAATTAAGAGAGTAGATACCGTTCTTGTATATCTAAAAAACTAGAAGTGATTTGGGTCTAAATTTGGTGTCATTGTGTAGTTAAGGGTCACACCTAGCCGTGATAAAAATTTCATGATGTTTGACCGGCCCGAAAAAAAAGAAAAAAATATTGAAATTAACATTGGGCCTTATGGGCTTAAAATTTCAAAAAATCATATAAAATTAATTTTCACGGTGACCCCTCAAATTTTTTAGATATTTGAAATTGTCTCAAGCTGAAGTATCATGATGCAAAATTTTAGATTTTTTTGACGAGAAAAGTTTGAGTCTAATGGCCAACGTCGGTCCCCTACTCCCTTGCACCCTGATTTTTATTATTATTATTTTTGTAGTCACAATTAAGTCAGCGTGATTAGGTTAATTAAAAATATTTAAATTAATACCAAGCAATACCAAGGTAAATTTTAAACTTCTTATTTTTAAAAATAAAAACACCAAGGCTGGTTTGTAAAAGTACACAATATGGTCAACAGATGTCTGGTATGTAGTAAAAAAACAACAAGTTTTCTTAATAAATTGTGCCAAGTAATTTTTATATTTTGGACGTATATAAAAAAAGTTTTTACAAATATGTATGCGGCTATTTTATTATATATGATATTTTTGTATTTTATAAGTTTGATTATTCCTTACCAAAAAAAATAATTTATATATACAACATAAAAATGAAAGCACTATATTGTTCGAATTGAAGGTACTCTGCATATAGAAATAAAAATATAATTATATTTTTTATTTAGCTATTTATAATTTATATATTTTGGTGCAGCTCGCAATTAAATGATCATGTAAAAATTTGAATTTATTTTTGTTTTGTTAAATTATGACAGATTTGACGTAATTTAATTGTGTTTAATTATTGATAGTACGAGACATTATTATTTTATAATTTATTTATTTTTTTTAATTTTTTTTTTGTAAGGAATCTAAATTATTTTAAGTTATTGATGAAATTTTTATTGTAGTCATATTTATTTTCTTTTCGTATAATAAAAGTTGGGAATTTTTTTTAGCAAAATGCGTTAATTAATTGAACTTTGAAGCGTCTGTTCTTTAAAGTTATGACTATATGACTGCTATACTATAATAATATTGCTGTATTATACAAAATCACCTAATTTTTGTATTATATTCTCTCTCTCTCTCTCTCTCTCTCTCTCTCTCTTGAGTCGGTGCATCATACATTTAAATTGTTGTGTGCATATTTATACATTTGTTACTTTTCTAATTAAACAATTTTGTTTCTGATATATTATGTACGCAAAATAGTGCAAACTACAGAACTAAAAGATGCATCTGCCGCCGTGATTGCTTCTCGTCTTCTTCCTCGCAAAATACTTCTTATATAGTCCTCAGTGCACGGTTTCAGCTTTCAGCCTTATTTCAGCGCCGGCAATAATTTTTTAATACTAATTATATTGATTAATTTATCCTTTCAAATCTTATGCATGTAAGAGTTAATTTTATTTAAAATTATAATAATATGTTAATATAATATTTGGAAATTTCACATTAAAAACTATCATATAGTTTTCGATCAAAAAAAGTTAAGAGAGAGAGAGATGATGATGAAAAACTCCATATAAAAGTTAATAATTATGATAGTGGTTATGTTAGATAGTGATATGAAAAGCTATGAAAATTTACGTATTCCTATTCGAATAATTTAAATATTTCCAATCGGCCTCTCTTTGCACCTATAAGACATATTTGTTGTTTTCACTCAAAGTTGCTAAAAGGTCATGGTCTCGCAATGGTAATATAGGAAATTAGAGGACCCTTAGGTAGGTATGACCCTTATAGGTTTGCCGCACCAACTGTGATTGACTTGCGCGTTACACCGATACGCTATATTATCATACCGTCTTTTTTTTTTATTATTAATTTTTTTTTTTTTTTTTTTTTTTGCAGAATAGTAACAGATACGCTAACTAATGCATATGTTGACATTTTGTACATATATATGCCTACTTGAAAGTATTATATGATATTTGCATAGACAATAAAACTATGATACATTATCATATTTTTTATGAAAATAACCTATAGCGTATATTATAGTGAAGCAGTCTCTCTCTCTCTCTCTCTCTCTCTCTCTCTCTCTCTCTCGGACACCATACATACACACAATCACGGCATGCTGGCTATAAGGTATAATGACTCTATCTCAAGTCACGAATCACGAAGTTTACCTGAGTTGCGGCGGCCATTCTTTATAATACCTTCTTCTTCTTCTCTCTCTTCCACCCACACAACACCGCACCGCGCCGCTTACCTTAGTGAATCACTTATATATACGTCGTGCCATGGGAAATATAGCTGCCTATGTCTGCATGGATGTATGAGAAATATAGAGATATACACCATGATTATATCATTATAATAATTGAAATCAAAATAAATATTGTCTCACCTATCTCTCTCTCTCGCTCTCTCTCTCTCTCTCTCTCTCTCTCTCTCTCTCTCTCTCTCTCTCTCTCTCTCTCTCTCTCTCTCTCTCTCTCTCTCTCTCTCACACACACACACACACACCAATATTTTGTTCACATAAATTATATATTTATTTTATTTTTCCTATATTTTATTGTTTATAATAGACATACAAAAATAATCACTCAATTTCATAAATATACTTATTATTTTTTTTTTTTTGACATTTTATTATTATATTGTAATTAAAAAAAATGTATTATAAAGTAATTGCAGTGCAAAACAGTTATTTTATGTTGTACAGGCTTTTTACTTAAAAAAAAAAAAAAACTGTTGGCATATATGGCAATAACATGGTATTTAAATGTAGTTTTGCGTTAAATCAAATCTCCATCTGATTGTATATCGCCATAAGCCAAATAGAAATCAATTTTTTGTAAAAAGACTGTACAATGCGAGAGCTGAATTTAAATATATCATATGTTTTATGGTAAATATTTATTTATGATAACAATCGTAGGGTCTATGCATTCATGTTAAAGTCGACGTCATGTTGGGTGCATGGCATAGGAAAATAACTCATTTTACCAGTTTTAAAACACTATGCAATATTTTTGAGAGCATTGATGCTGTAAATATGTTGAATTAATAGTATCATATAATAAAGAATAGTATCTAAAGTATGTTAGAAAAATAACAATAAAATAAACGATCTCCCAAAGAAATTTGCCTAAAACGAAGTTTGTCCTAAGCTGAGCAATGTTATCCACTACTCCAGTATGGCCTCCAAGCGCATTAGATATATGACGTCATGTGAATACACCCTATACAATGGAGCTTATCGGTTTAGCGCGCGTGGAGACGCCGGGAAAGCTAAGGGTCCCCTAATTTAACATTACACTTATGGGGAAAAACACGTTTTTTGCAACTTTTTATAAAACTACTCCACCGATTCCGGAGATATTTAAATGAGAAATACTTTTACGTGTTTTAAGCCATATAGAAATTTATTAAACGTTTTTTTAAACCGATAACCTCCTTTTAATTATTATATAATTATAATATTATTAATATTTTTTTATGGCGAAGTTTTTAATATTTATTTTTCAAGTCGTGTCTTTCTAAGCACAATAACGCGTCGAATAATGTACATCAAAATATATTTTCTTATAAACCTAAAATTATAATTAATTCTACGCATTGCGTGAATAAGAAATTTTATCTTGAAATAATTAATTATTCATAATTACATAATATACTTATAATAATATAATTTCAAGTGCTTTTTTTTTTTTTTTTTTTTTTTTTCTTGCCCTGTGTTGCTAGTTTTCATGCACGAGCCTACTTACTCGTATTCTGTATTATGTAGCTACACTATATACGTACGTACTGTACGTGCAGTATACTATACGACAATTAGCATATTATATGTTACATGCACAGATTTTACTTTAATTTTGTAACTGAATTAACTGAGGATTATTTTGCGCACGATATGATCTTGAACAGGCTGCACAGTGCAATACTTCAATTATCTATAACAATACTTATATAGAGGTTGGAACGAAAATAAAACAATTTTTCACTTTGATTTCTTAATAAAATCACGTAAAAATTGCGCTCTCATGAAATAAATTTAAAAAAAAATATATATATAATAATAAAAATCCGTTATTTTATAATAATAATATATTTAACAATAATACACTATCAAGAAATTTTATGTTTTAATATATTATGTTAAAGGAGGTTCACTTCTCTGTATGTTGTTTTATTTTATTTATTATTGTTATATTTTTAGCGCTATATATATCTCTTTCTCCCAATTAAAAAATAAAAGAGAATACGATAAATATATGGAAGCAGGTATTTGTCAAATTTTTGCAGAAAGAACTTATTTTTTATTATTTTTTTATTTTTTATTTATTTCATTATATATGACATACAAAGTATTTACTAAACTTCTAATATAAATATTATAATAAAATAGTCTATCAATTTATAATTTCTAAAAATAGAATTATTTATTCTAATTATATAAGTAAAATTGTTAAGTATTTTATAACTTATTATTATTACGAAGCATATTTATGTAGAAGAAAAATAAAAAACTTTAAAACAAAATGTAAGAAACCTTTTATAAACACTGAGGAAGTCTAAAAAAAAAAGTGGTTAATCTTATTCCATATTCTAAAGAGGACATTGTCCTGAATCGATTGATTTCTGAATTTCTAAATTTTGAGTGCATTAAAGGTGTAGAACACCTTGAACAAAAAACTTGTCTAATATCCTTATAACATACGTTATAACATCTGATTAGGCCGGAGTCATTGATTTCTAATTTATTTTACAATTACTAAATGACAGCTGCGGGTTTACTTTATGACGTCACAGCTCACTAGTCCACGCGCGTGGAAGCTGTGACGTCATATCATGCAGCTGTCATTTTGTAAATGTAAAATAAATTAGAAATCAATAACTGTGGCCAAATCAACGTTGATATTTAGATATGTTAGGATATTATACATGTTTTTTGTTCAACGTGTTCTACGTCTTTAAGTATTTTAAAGTTGTTGTTTTTTTAATGTATGGACATAGGAAAATGTTACTGACCATGTAATTTTGTGACGACATTTCGCGACTTTTAAAATTTAATTAAAAATACTTAACGCAACTCAAAAATTAGAAATTTACATATGTATGTATCAATTCAGTACAATATCCTCTTTTAGAATATGAAATAAAATTAACACCTTATTTTTTTTAGTCTTTGTATACAGTCCAAGCCACCTAAGGATGTTTGCGATTAATCGAAATCGAGTCACGAGCCAATAGACGCTCAAGCGCTCAAGGTCAATAGGAGGTGGGCTAATGTTAACTAAATGGGGAATTTTTAGGCGCTCTCTTATTGGTCGCACCCTTATGTGGCGCGGACTGTAGTTGAACGCAGAACGCAGAACGTCTGATTCTTGGTAGAGATGAGAATTACTATAAGAGTGGTGTTAAATTTAGACATGAGAGTGATGTGCGTAATGTTATGTGCAAAATTCCATGCATTAATAGTTACCTATATAGGCAGGATGTTGTGTATTTGCACAAATGTATACTCGGTGTTGTCGATTTGCCTGTATTTTCAGCTAACAGGGTAGCTATTAGATCTAAATCTACCAGACTGCGGAATAGCGACTCTACTGAGTATATGGTGCCTAGAATCAACGCAAACTATTATAATGATTCCTTTTTTCCTAGAAGCGTTGGCCTATATAATAAGTTAGATTGTGCTGTTAAAGAGATGGCTGCGTCTGTGTTTTTAAAACATGTATAATCTACTTTATGTTTACTAATGGATAATTAACTCGATGGGCTTTGCCTTTTTAATTATCCTTTTGAGCAAATGCATCATTGTGACTTTGACTGTTATGTCTGTGTAATTTACTTGCTCAATAAATCTATATTATTATTATTATTATTATTTTGCAATTATTGAATGCACTTTTAAGAAGTATTGTGGTAATTAATACAGTATACACATGCCAACTATTTTGGAACTCATTTCTATATTATACTACACGGACAAAAATAAAGACGTAATAATTATGCTAGCTTATTTTTAGCACAATTTGTTCAATATAGCATAATTGATGCTATATATTGCACAATAAATATGTTACATAATATAATATTTAATATTATGTTGTACAGCGTATAATTATTTATATTGTTCTAATTTAGCATTAATTGTGCTATAGAATGACATAAATATAGCATTATAAATTACGTCATTTATTCTTTCCGTGTTCATATATATATATATATATATATATATATATATATATATATATATATATATATATATATATATATATATATATATATATATATGAACACTTGTAGTACAAACTATATGATTATATAAAAGTACTTGCTTTTTTCACAACAACAAAACATTACATTATTTTTGTGGTTCTTTTTATATTTTGCAGTTTCTCACTGACTATTATACAAAAACATCAGCGAGGAATGCAACAAGTGCAATGCCCTCTCTCTCTCTCTCTCTCTCTCTCTCTCTCTCCTCTCTCTCTCTCTCTCTCTCTCAATTATTTTTGCAATAATTTTGGTATACAATATCCAGAAAAACAATTTTTGTGTTTAAAATTGTAGTTTTATATAATAATAAAATTTAAATACAAATTTTCATCGCAATTATTGCTCACTGACAAAATTATTTATTATTATTATTTAATATGCTGAAAATGAGGCAAATGAGGTGATGGTATATATTTGTATATTATTATAATTGTTATCCTGAAACCTGAAAATACACCAAGGAAAAAAACCTTTTTTTTTTTTTTTTTTTATATTCTGCGGATAAACCAACTTTTGAGTGGAATATTTTGGGGTATTCTAATGCAAATTTCTATTTTTTTTAAATTTATTTATTATAATTTTTTTAAGGCAACGTCATATTTTAATAATTTTTCCACTTTTCTGATCGGAGTCTCGGTTCTGAAAAATTTATCATAATAGTTAGCATTGACTTTCAAATGCCTATACAACAGGTGATTTTGATATAAAGACAGACTGCAGCTTCTGATAGCTAAATTAGTGACATATTATAATAATATAACTACGCTCACTCCAACGTATAACTAAATGAGATTCTCCTCCACGGCGAACACCAAGGTGTCTAAAAGTCTGTCTTTGCCGTACTGACTTGTGATTGGTCCAAACTGAGTAATGACGTCATCAAGTCCAAGACCTTGTTCACACAGACAGTCTATGTCAAAGTCACCCACTGAATCACTATCAATCACAGAGATCGGGACAAGAGCCAGGGCGGCGCCAAACCCGTGAGCTCCGACATTGTGCCACAGTGCGGTCATCTGCTCTGCATTGATGCCTTGTGACGTCACTGGAGAACTTGGTGACGTCATAGACGTCACAGTCAAGTTATTTGATGGCAAAGTTACATCTGGTGACGTCACTTCACCCCCCGGTGACGTCATAAGTTGGTGTAATGCCTCCCCAGACACCCCCAGTGACGTGACAGTCACGTTGAGCTCGTGTCTGTAGACGTCCAGTATTTTGTGCAGACCTCCAAAGTGGCTCCTCTGTTGCTTGGTGACGCACGAGAAGATGAACGTGGCAATGTCCAACATTGGCGAGCCATACCTCAACATCTGGAAGTCGATAGCTTTGCACAGCTTGCCAGAGTCGCTGAACATGAAGTTGGTCAGCCAGATATCGCCGTGACAAATCACTGTAGGCTCCCTCGGTGCGACGTTGTTCACCAGGTTCGAGTACAGTTTGTCAGGAGCGATAAAGTCCAGCAACTTCGCCTCATACTGACTGCCACTAATCTCGCTCTGGATCGAACTGTAGAATATATTAGCAATTTTAAGTGCGTTCTTTGAGTACCAAGACTCTAATTTCCAAGAGTAAAGAGGCTCCGTTATTTTTGACGTAATTTCTTTGAACGTTTCTGGTAACAGAATTTTCATTGCAAAAGAAACGCCGTGAAATCTTGCGAACATTTTCAACATTGCAGTGATCTGGGTAGAATTGAGACCTGCAGTGCGGTCTGAGACTTGCAAGGATGACTTGGTCAGATCTTCTAACAGAAGAAAGTCATGGTCACCGTCGCTGTACGAGTGGTAACACGTAGGCACTTGAAGTGACGAGACCTCAGCATGTTGTCTCTCAAACTGCTGCATGGCAGGCACTATGGTCGTGTAGAACAAATGCTCCGTGGCGAAGAAATCTTTGCAGTGAAACAACTTACGTCGAGCCACGTTCTTGGGCATTCCCTTGGCAATAAGACTCAATTTGTCATTATTTGTTAATGTAACTTGGACTCTATAGACGACACCCAAGTACGAGTCACCTTTGCCTGATGCATAGTCAATGTGGTAAGAGAGAACTCGAGATTCGTTCTTGTGACCGAGGATTTTGTAGACTGTGTCTTGTAATATCTCGTCTGTCAACTTTGCGGAAATTGTTTGTAAATCTAAAACTTCACTTTTGACACCCATCTTATCACTTTTGTTATCACTGAATTGTTATCAGTGATTAGCGGGGGGCAATCGTATTATGATATAAACAGTCAGTGACACACGACGATCGAGTCACGTATTATAGTGAAGTGAATGCACTGCAAGTCTATCTGCAACAGAAAGTATGGACAAATTAGCAAATATTTTACATCAAAATTATATCATTTTTAACTTTTTATTTATTTTTACCAAATTTTTATTATTATATACATAAATGTGACAAATTAAAGAGTTACAGATATGTAACTCTTTAATTTGTACAAACCAAATAACCGAATTGAAAAAAGTTTAAACATGCAGTATAATACTTTAGTTATATATATACGTAATTTCTTCAGCGGTAACAGTTACCACTTTACATGATAAAAAAAAACGTTGTATATAACTAACAAATTTATTGTAAAAAAGGTCTAAATTTCTAAATAATAACTCTTTATATAGTTACTTTTTTTTTACGAGTATGGTATATATATGAACGCTTTTTATTTATTTTAGCATAATGTATATAATTAAAAAATGTAATTAAATGAATTATTTTTTTAAGATCACTCTCAAAGTTATAAATTTATTAATCAAGCCATGCACTTTAAATATTAGGAGAGTTGTGTGTGTGTGTGTGAGAGAGAGAGAGAGAGGTTCAATTTGCATATAATAATATATAGATTTTAATCTGCATGCCTCTTTCGCAATGAATATTGAGTCAGCTACTTTTATAATCAAAATTGCAGGGTATGTCATGGGAGGAAGAAACATTTTTGAAAATTTTAGAGTTTGTATACAGGTATATATGTTCAAATTAATAATAATAATAATAGAACTTAAAATGAACAAACTTTTTAAAATAAAGTTTAAAATTTTTAATGCATTTCTAATTATGAAAATATCATAAGGTGCATTCACATATTCTTAAATCTGTTATAACTTTGTTCCGCAAATTGTAAAATAGCATTGTTTCAAATGGGAAAATTATTTTGCTGCGCAAAGTTACAACAAAAATTTAAGGTACAGACGTCGGCCATTATATAGACTTAAACATTTCTCGTCAAAAAAATCTGAAATTTTGCACAATGATACTTCAGCTTGAGACAATTTCAAATATATAAAAATTTTGAGGGGTCACCGTGCAAATTAATTTTATATGATTTTTTGAAATTTTAATCCCAGTTTTTGAGATATAAGGTCAATACCTTACTCCACGCGCAAGTAAGCCGGGTGAGCTGTGACGTCAGTGACCGGCAGCGGCATTTTGTGAATGGAAAATAAATAAGAAATCAATGACTCCGGCCAAATCAACGTTGATTTTCAGGTTTGTTAGGATATTGCGCAACTTTTTTGTTCAAGGTGTTCTACGCCTTTAAGAATATGTGAAATGCACTCTAAATATATTGGAAGGAAATTATTATGTAATAATTAGCTCAAATGCAGAAACATTTATTTATAACAGCATAATTTATGCTAAATAGTGATTACTGATTAGTGATTATATACTACATGTTCAGCATAATTACTTATGTTACTCGTATTACAAAATAACAACATTTGTGCTCTACAATATAGCAAGTGTTCAATGCAGCATCAATTACGTAATTTATTTGTTCGTATAATTATGTACGTTATACAACTTTCAACAATAATAATAAAAACGTTAATTGCTAGTAGTCCATTGATACTTGATACTGCATTCTTTATTATAACTCAATATCAATTATCAATATGATAATTCATAATTCAATATTTAATTTATTATCCTTTTTGCACATGATGAGACATGCACGATGATAAACTGATGAGCCATGCACGCAAAAACTTCAAATATATTTCCATTGTAGAGAAAGTCTATGATGACGTCATCATGCTGTCAACAACCACGACCATTGTTCAATCTTGACACAGATGACGTCACGTATATAAGTATATGGTAACCATCGCATGACTACGGGTGATGATGACATTGACACGATGTAAGTCAAAAACTTTTCTTATATAGTTTTAAGGTTCAGGAAGTGAAATATTGGCGTCATTTTTAAATCACTGCGCGAATCTTTTTAATTTCACTGTCGTTTTTTTTTATCATATAGGGAGTGTACGTATGACGTCATTCTGAGTGCTTTTCGATGCTCATCTTGAGTAATGAATAACATTGCTCAGTATAGGTCAAAGGTAGTTTTTGGCTATTTTCTTTGGAAATTAGCTATTCTTTTTCATTGTTATTATTTTTCTTGCATACTTGAGTTATACTAATTCAACCTGTTAACAGCATCAATGCTCTCAAAAAAAATCGCGAAGTATTTTTAAATTGGCAAAATGTGCCATTTTCCTATACCGGCCAATGTTATTTAGTACTCATCACTTATGACGTCGACTTTAGCATGGATGAAACCCCTAAATAAATATGAAATGGGTTTTAAAATCTCTCTCTCTCTCTCTCTGTCTGTCTGTCTGTCTGTCTGTCTGTCTGTCTGTCTGTCTGTCTGTCTCTCTGTCTGTCTCTCTCTCTCTCTCTCTCTCTCTCTCTTCCTTTTCACCTTTTTTTTATTTGTTTTTAAGAAATAGGTTATATAAGAGTACTTTTTATGATAAAAAAAACTCCTATGGTGTATATTGTACTATTCAATAAACTATCATAATATATAATATACAAGAAAAATGTGGGGACGCGAAAAAAAAGTCTTATATAATAACTTTTGATATAATGCAAAATGTGTCTGTGCAATAATTATGCTGTCCAGCAAAGTTACTTGTCACCTCCAAACAAATACAGCTGTAAAAGTTCACTAGTATTTTACTATTTATTTATTTAAATAATACTATTTCACTTTTATATATTATGGTAAACGTCTAACAACAAAATATTAGCAGTGAACGCATGTAAAATAGTCGTATCTATATATAGCCAAATTTGCGTGAAGTTTGATTTTTTCCGTAATTGGTACGATAATGTATGTTTAGTATAGCAAATCTACTCTTTTTAATGCAAAAATTATATTTGAAGGCAAATAGCAAATATAGTAAATTTCGTTCATTCGTTTATCCATCTATTTTATTATATAAATTAATGTCTTATACCGGGCGAACTGGTGACGTCAGTGACCGCCAGTGTCATTTTGTGAATGAAAAATAAATTAGAAATCAACGACTCCGGCCAAATCAACGTTGATTTTTAGATTTCTTAGGATATTACACAACTTTTTTGTTCAAGGTGTTCTACGCCTTTAATAGTTTCTTAGTGTCTATGGTATATATGCGGTGTATGATAATTTAACTATATCGTAATATACTATAATTCTCACTAAGCCGGTTTGAAATCAAAGGTAAAAAAAATCAATCAATGAATCAATAATAATTACCTAATTTCTTTAGCTAACATAAGATCACGTATCGGTACATTATTATTATGTATATAATAATATCAATATCATCGATCAATTCAATCAAATAAACATACATGATATATAATAAATTTGAACCCATAGAAGTATTATTATATTATTATAGGGTGTATGCATTCATTTTAAAGTCAACGCCATGTTGGATAACTCAATACATAGGCCAGCGGGTACAGTGAAATAACTCATTTTGCCAGTTTTAAAATGAAATAATATATAAGAAATATTTTTTTAGATCATTGATGCTGTTAATAGGTTGAATGTTGAGTTAGTATCTCAAGTATATATATGTTGAGAAAAATAATAATTATACCAAAAAGTTAACCGATTTCACAAAGAAATTTGCCAAAAACAAAGTTTGTCCTATATGCTGCCGAGTAATGAATAAGAATAAGAATCGCTTTGTTGACCCAGGCAGTTCATAGAAACAATCAAAGTTACAAGTAACAAGCATTGGTCTTGTCAAATAAAACTTATATAATAATAATAAAAAAAAGTAATAATAATACGAACAAATAACAACAACAAGAATATACAAATACAATGTTATTCATTACTCCAGTATGGCGTCCAAGCGCAATAAATATAACGGTCCCACATACCCTACAATATATAATTATATATCAGGACCGTAAACAAGATTAATTCGTAATAATTAAGACTGCGTGAATGAATAATTTTGAATTGTTGACTTTTTATTTTGACACTCTTGTGTGTCTACAAGGTAAAAAGGCAAACTAAACAAATTAAAACAAATATATAAATAAGTATTATGCATGGTCTAACTGACCACAAGTTTATCACAAAACAATATATCTTATCGGTGGTATAGAAACTTCTTACATTTCTTACTGCAGTGGTGTACTTATAGGGTGTATATCCGCATGACGTCATATTTGATGCGCTTCGACGCCATACTGGAGCGATGAATAACATTGCTCAGAATAGGACAAACTTCGTTTTTTGGGTATTTTCTAGGGGAAATAAGTCAATGTTTTTTTCTCGCGCTAATTTAACCTACAGCATCAATGCGCTCTCAAAAATATTGCATAGTGTTTTTAAATTGGCAAAGTGAGTCATTTCCCTATACAGACGTATGTATATCCAACATGGCGTCGACTTTAACATGAATGCATATAAACCTAATCCTAAATAAGACCCTGTCCAAGGATCGAAACACACACTGTAAAGTTTCTCATAGTAAAACATAGCCGCGCTCTCCAAGTCAAACATAATATTAATATTATATTCTATAATATTAGGAGAGTTAAATTTCTCCCTCGTTGCTTTTGTGATATTGGCTGCCGCGCGTGCTCCGCTGGTAAGTCTCATTATATTTTTGCTGATATGTATGTATATATTTAGTAATGTACACTGTACATACTATATTTACATATCATATAGGGTGTATACATAATTACATATCATATATTTGTATATCATATACAAAATTCGACGCCATTTTGGAGCGCTAAATATCATGGGTTGTAATGGGATGATGACACATTTTGCCAGTTTAAAAATACGTTACAATATATGTAGCAATATTTTTGAGAGCATTGATGTTGTTATTATATAGCGCGTGAATTAGGTTTTCAAGTATGCGAGAATAATCATGATAAAATTAAAAAAGAAAAGAAAATATTCAAAAATGACGTTTGTAGTTTGTCTTATGTTGAGTAATGTTATTCAGTGCTCCAGTGATGGCGTCGAAGCGCAATCAGTATGACGTCATGCGGATGTAAACCCTATAGATAAATACTCATACTAATTAAACCAATTCAAATGTATAAAAAGAATGAAGATATATATTTAAACTCACCCTCACTTTTGTTGCCAGAACTATATCGAGCGATGATTCAGAAATCACGTAGGTTTTTAGCGACAATTAAATTTTATATGTTTCTGCATCCCATTCACAAGCACAGCACAACACATTATATTTATACCTTTTATTTTATTTTACCCTAGTATTGGGGAACCCCCTCGTTAATGCTATAAACTTTCGCAAGTATATAATCAATAATTTTATCTTTATGCAGTAAAAGTTTTATCTATATTTGGTAACAAAAATGTACATTACCGAAACTTATATTGACTGCAAGTGTCGATCACACACCAACCACTGTATCAATGTGATGTTACTTAATTAATTATAAGACAATGTGAGCCCTTTGTTTTAATTATGTCTATACGCATGGCGCAATTCATGTTTTCAGATTTTCAACATAGATGGCATAATATGCTTTAAATATCAGAGAAATTCTCTACAAATATTATGTTTTTAAATTATTTTAATCTATTATCTCGCTCTTCTCGCTTTTTTTTTTTTTTTTTTTTTTTTCCCCTCCCTTACAGAGAATGCTTAAATTACATAATTTATGTTTTTTAGCATTTAGCATAAATGATACTAAACTGGAATAAACATATTTATGCTGTACGTACGTACAACATAATATTTATATTTTTTTGTAACATATAGGGTGTGTACGCATGACGTCATTCTGAATGCTTTTTGGTGCTCTTCTTGAGCAATGAATATCATTACTCAGCATAGGACAAACGTAGTTTTTGGGCTATTTTCTTTGGAAAATCAGCAAATTTTTGGGTTTAATTATTATTTTCTTGCATATAGTGAAACTTGAAAAACTAATTCAACTTTTGTTAACAGCATCAATGCTTACAAAAATATTACTAAGTATTTTTAAACTGGCAAAATGAGTCATTTTCCCATACCGTACCATATACCATGCTATTTAGCGCTCACTTTTGCCGTTGAATGAAATAACCACCCTATAGTTTTGAAATATAGAGTATTGAACATGAACTAATTTTACAAAAAAAAAAAAAAAAAAAAAAAAAAAAAAAAAAAAAAAAAAAAGGTAATTGTGTTTATTTTTATCCGTGTTAACTGTTAAGATAATTAAACACATAAAATGACATAAACATTTTTTTAATGAGCTTATCGGCGGGGAAAGCTTAGGGTCCCCAAATTTCACATTATACGTTTATGAGTTGCGATTTTTAGGAAAACTACTCCACTGATTCCGGAGAAATTTAAATGAGAATAAATACTAGACATATTATATACTTTTATGTGTTTTTTAAGAAGACATTGAAATTTTTTAAGAATATTTTAAACCAATTATAACCTCTATTGTCATAAAAAAATTATTTACTGCATTAAATTGAGCACTTATGGGTCTTTTTCTATTTAACTATTGAAAAAAAAACTTTTAATCTTTTCATTTATTTACTTGCTTTATATATATGGTCAGTAAAATATTTATTTATATATTTTATAATTTATTTATCTATCTATCTATAGACGTATAGTTGATGAGCATATATACGTTGTTATGAAAATTTTCATGTCGGTAAAAAAATTTAATGACTCGCTTCAGATTTTTTTTTTTTTTTGTATTATTATTATTATTTATAAAAAGTTAAAATTAAAAACATAACTAAAATTTTAAATTCTTTCTATTTTAAGTATTTTTTTCTTTCTTTTTATTAAAAGGGGGGGGGGGGCTGTCATCAAAGTTTAAACATCTTAATTTGGAGTTTGTAATATTTTAATCAGGAAAACCTCCTCAAATAACTTGATGGCTTCATCACGCATCTTCATAATTATACTGCATCCTTGTGGCTGGAGAACTATAGGAGCTGGGTTGTATTATGTTGCTTGACTTGCTTGTAATGGTTAGAGTCGGACTTGGGAGTTGTGGTGAGGTGGGAGGAGAGTATACGGATGCAGGTAGAATTGACCGCGGTGAGAGAGAGAGAAAGAGAGAGAGAGAGAGAGAGAGAGGTATTGTGATAACCACCTATACCAAGCCAGAGATGATTATAATGTAACAGCTACAAGAGATATACAGCCTGCAGCCAAATATCTCAAAATATATTTATTACATTATGTTATGTTAGATACAAAATACTCCCCTTTAGTTTTTGTTGTGATACGATAGTGCTGGATTATAATATCTTGATAACTTTATTACTTGGAAGCTGACCAACCTTTTTTTTTTTTTTTTTTTTTTTTTTTTTTCTGTAGCTTTGCGTATAATAATGTGCGTTTGCAATGTTTAAAGCTCAGTCTATATTTTAGCCATTGGTTTTCTAATCTCTCTCTCTCTCTCTCTCTCTCTCTCTCTCTCTCTCTCTCTCTCTCTCTCTCTCACTTTAGTATCTCTACTTATTTATGATATTAAAATTTGACGGTGAAAACATATGAACATCAAAATATGCAGTATATACACAGTATATTTATGGTTAAGGGAGTAGTGGACCGACGTCGACCATTACCCTCAAACTTTTCTCGTCAAAAAAATATAATTATGCACAATGATACTTCAACTTTGAGACAATTTCAAACATATAAAAATTTTATGGGGTCATGGTGCAAATTAATTTTATATGATTTTTTGAAATTTAAGCCCATAAGGCCAAATGTTAATTTCAATAATTTTTTTCTTTTTTTCGGGATGGTCAAACATTATGAAATTTTTATCACGGCTAGGTATGTGACCCTTAGATACACAATGACACCAAATTTAGACCCAAATCACTTCTAGTTTTTGAGATATAGGGTCGGTACCCTACTCCCTTAATGTAATGTCATGCATAGACTTCAGGTCTATAAGATACTTCAGGTAAATATGCAACCGTGATGTACTGATGTATTAAATAAACATTAAAACAAATATGAATTATTATTAATAAATAGAATCAACATTACTTAACACGGAAAACATAAATTTTATTTATTTTATTTTTTATTTTTTTGCTCGCCATATTGTGTTATTTACACCCGTCCCAGTCAAGATATTTTCCTATCGACAGGTAAGGAATTTCCAATTAATAGAAAAGCACACGTGCCGATGTATAATACTGTAATACTTCAGTAATGAATAACATAAATTGTACAAATTATTCAGTTACATAGATGTAACTTTGAATTAACTTTGAATTAACAATGAATTTTGAATTTTTGAATTTGGAATAACTCTTCAGTAAAAACCAAATAACTCCTTGATTGATTTTTAAATTTTTAATTTTAATTTTAAAAAAGTCGGGGACTGACGTGAGTATGATAGGAACTTATCTGTTATCTGTGTCCTTACATGCGATTGGCTATACAGTACGTGACGTCCCCAACGATTACAACCATTTAATTGATAAGCAAATAACATCTATAGGTTAATCACCTGTTCACTGAAGATTAAGCAGATATTGATATAAATTGATAAAGGTAAAAAATAATTTAAACAGCAATTTTTTAATCTACTGTATATAATTAAATTATCATATATATATAAAAAGTTGAAGTATATAAAAAATATGTTTGATATTTATATGATAGTCTGGATAATTTGAATATTTTGTCTGTCTGATTAACATGGAGATTAGTTTAATTGATCCTCTGTCGATTGATATCGCGGCGATATAAAATATATAGTTGAGACACTTGCATGCAGTAATCAGGCAGCTTACATGAGGCTTACTGTATAGCTGTCTGTGTGCGGGGATTACATCTGGTCTATATACCTGTCAATCTCTCTCTCTCTCTCTCTCTCTCTCTCTCTCTCTCTCTCTCTCTCTCATATTTAGTTATATTAAAAAGTTTAAAAAATATATATATTATATATATTATGTTAATGTAATAACAAGAGAGAAAAACTTTATATTAAATAGGAAAATCAGGGGTTACAACATGCCTTTTTCAATGTTAGATATAAGGAGAGGAACTGTTCATAAACTCAAATATGATGACCCAAAGCCCGTCCGTAGCCCCATGGTAGCCCCTTAATTTGCGCTCATCCTGCGAGATATGCAACCCGCTACAACATTTTCTATAGTAAAGCCGTAACTATGACGTAAAAGATACGGGAAGAGTTGCATATCTCGCAGGATGATTACGAGTTTGCGGGGCTATGGAAGGTCTTTGGGTCATCATATGTGAGTTTATGAACATTTCTTCTCATTATCTAACATTGAAGAAGGCATGTTGTAACCACACTGAACTTACTATTTAAACAGGATTTTTTTCATTATTCCATGCACACGAAAAGTGTATATATGTATAAATTTTAGTTTATTGTGCGTAAAGTATAGTGAGGCTCATTAACAATGAATGCAGGCTGCCCCCCCCCCCCCCCAAAAAAAGACATGCATATAATAACTTATATTATACATAATATTTCAAATAATGAATCATACTTTAAATGTTATTAAATTGAAGTATAATAAGTTTTAATGTTATTTTCTTCCTCCTAATGTATTTGGTATTTCTGTGAAAGTGACACTTCAGTAAATACATGGTACATAATATTTCCTCAAACACTTCAAATATTTTCAAACACCTTCATTAAATTGTTTGATTTTTTACACGTATATTTAACACGTAATAAAGAATAAAATCAAATTTATATTTCCTGCCTGCATGCCTCTTTTGTTTTTATAGAAAATTGACAAATAAACCTCTCACCCTGCGGCTTGAGAGAGAGAGAGAGAGAGAGAGAGAGAGAGAGAGAGAGAGGGTAAAATTAACAAGTTTCTGGTTAGCGTGCAGTATATTATGTGTGGCTCTCAGGTCATTATATTTGCTGTGATGAAATTAATGGGGTGATTAGTCGTGGAGGGTTGAAAGTAATAATAACAAAGTTGTCTATAATCAACCTGGAGAGAGAGAGAGAGAGAGAGAGAGAGAGAGAGAGAGAGAGAGAGAGAGAGAGAGAGAGAGAGAGAGAGAGAGAGAGAGAGAGAGAGAGAGATGTGGGGTATTATGTCCGTGCATGGATAGTTCTACACGGAAAAAACATGATTCGGTTAGTGTAACTAATAAATAGACAAAAAGCTATTAAAAAAAAAACGTAATATGTATACTACTTATATGACTAGCACTAAAAAATAAAAATTGAAAAGCTTGTATACATAGTTTTGCAATGATTTAAGTATATTGTGGAATCAGCGGTTATGACTAATGATATCATTAAACGTTGACATTTTAACGATAAAAATGCTAGTGACGTTTTGAGACTGAATAGAAAAATCACAGATTCGTAACGGTCAAGTTTAACGTTTATTTCATTGTTATTCACTTGTGACGTCATTTACGTTTTTATCGTTATATTGTCAACGTTTAGTGACGTCATAACCGTTGATTCCACAATACTTACAGCATTGCAAAACTGCGTGTATATAAGCTTTTCAGCGATTATTTTTTAGAGTGTGCTAGTCGACGTTTATTATTTTTCTTTTAAAGATATTATGTAGTGTATATAATTGCTGTTCCTTTGCAGTAAACATTTATGCTATGTAACAACATAAATGCTGTATAATTACATAATTTATCTATTCCTTGCAGCTTCAATAATTAATTACGGCATATACAGAGCTATGTTTTAAAATAACGACATTCAGAATTCTTCTAGTTTTAATGTAAATAAATTTGGTTTGTTATTCTTCACTGCAGGTCACCCAGCACTGTCCTGGTTCATAGGGTGTAATCGTATGACGTCATATTTATTGCGCTTGGACGCCATACTGGAGCGATCATGAACAACATTGCTCACTTTGTTTTTTCTAAGGGAAACTATGGTCAAGTTTCTGTTATTTTTCTCACATACTTGAAATATTAATTTAACCGCAATTAACAGCATCAGTGATCTAAAAAATAGTTGTTATAGTAAATGAGTCATTTTTCCTATGCTGACCATAGTGATCCTACATGGCGTTGACTTTAACATGAATGCATACACCCTATAGGTCATGTACATCAGAAATGGTGACCCATGCAGATAGGCCACTTTTTAACAGTATATATATTATGTCTCCCTGATTCTTTAGGGTGGTTCCATTCATGTTAAAGTCGACGTAACATGGGCCACTATATAGGAAAATGACTCATTTTGCCAGTTTAAAAATACTTCGCAATATTTTTAAGTGCATTGATGTTGTTAACAGGTTGAATTAGTATGTCAAGTATACAAGAAAAATAATAATAACAAAAAAAAATAGCTATAATTTTGCAAAGAAAATAGCCAAAAACTACGTTTGTCCTATGCTGAGCATTCTGAACAATGTTATTTATTTCTCAAATAGAGCATCGAAAAGCATTTATTATGACGTCATGCGCACACCCTCTATATTTCTCTCCGTGTAAATAATTATTATGTGCAGCTATAGGGTATATAAGAAAGATAATTGGTTTGAAATACTAGACGTGAGGAAGGTTTGAGCAGCTCTCTCTCGGCGCAGATGGCAATAAGAAGAGCCTCATCATGGCATGACCGACTAAAATCTCGTATCTGGACATGATAGTTACAGGGAAATACGAGCTTTTGTTCTCACCTGACTTGATTGTTACCGTAGCTACCTGAGCTCTATAGACTTGAATATAAAAACACCTTGGTTCTCAAAATAACTTAACTATCATCAACAATATCACACTTATGTTGTATCTGCTCGCATTTATACATTCTTGCAGGCTAATTAATAACTTACCATAATTATTATGAAATATAGTTATTTTAACGCAAATCACCGTGTTCGCGTCCAAAACGTGAACTTGCATTTCAAGGTCAACTTACAAAACGTGAACTTGCATTTTTGACCAGTCCGCAAAACGTGAACTTGCATTTCTGACAAGCTCGAAAAATCGTGAACTTGCATTTTTTCCAAAATCTTTTGATTTGATTTTTAAAAAGATAATTTATTTGCCTATCACCTCACTAAATTTGGCAAGTCTCCTTTGAAAATATTGTTTTTCATTAAACTTTTTAGTCAACAACATCGCAGCACTCGGCAGAAACTGACCAAATGCAAGTTCACGTTTTGCGCGAAACCGACCAAATGCAAGTGCACGTTTTGGGCGCGAACACGGCGAAATACGAAAATGTCAATGAATATTATCAATGATTAAAAAAAATCAACTCAGTTATGCCTCTTTATTATTATTATTATTTAAACTTAAACTTCTTAAAAATTCTAATCATAAGATTTTTTTTTTTTTTTTTTTTATTATAGACATTGGTAGCTTACAGTAGCCTCACATCAATATAATAAGTTACACTATATGCGTTTCGGCAAATTTCTCTAATTTTAAATTAAACATAAAAAGAATAGAAAATAAAATAAAATATGAATACATATATTTACAATGTTTACAGCTCAGCAGCTCCATAGAGTTCTTTTTCAGATCTTCATATTTAATAGACCCCTTTCACATCCTTGCGCTTTGTCGCCATGTTTGTGGTGCCTAATGTATTGTCCAGCATAGGGTAAACATTTTTTCTCCTAATTTCTCACTTAAAAAGAGTTTATTTCAACTGAACGAATTTTTCACATATTTTTCGAGCTTATTAGGAGCTAGAAATAAGGCTTTGATTAAGCTTTGAAGCTTCTTTTGTTATTAAAAAAATTAAAAATTACATTTTTTCTATGCTGGCCTATGTATTCATAACCAGCAAAATGGCGGCTCTTAAATATGAGTGCAACCGGTCTATAAACTCCAACACATTTTCATTAACAATATGTACTCTCATCAAAAAAAATTTAACAATATTCTTTATAGAAATTAATATTTTATTTAACAAGATTTTTAAACAAAGTATTATTGGTATATAGAAAATCATACAATTTTGCAGTGTGGTAAAAAATAACCAATGCATTTTCCAGCAGTAAGGGTGAATGCATTTATGTTAAAGTCAACGCCATGTTGGATAACTCATTACATAGGCCGGTATAGGAAAATAACACGTTTTGTCATTTTAAAAATAAACAATCTTTTTGAGAGCATTGATGCTGCTAATAGGTTGAAATAAAATCTATAAAGTATAAAGTATGCGAGAGAAAAATAATAAGAACAAAAAGTTAACCGATTTTCCACAGAAAGTATAGCGAAAAACTACGTTTGTCCTATGCTATGCAATGCTGTTCATTACTCCAGTATGGCGTCCAATATTGCATTAAATATGACGTCATCCGGACATACCCTATATATAGTTATACAACAAGCATTGGTCTTGACAAAATAACTTTAATTAAACTAATATAAAAATACAACAGTAAAAATCATATACTCAATGAATTACACAGTAAATTTTGAAAGCTATTTTAGATTCTTAGCTATTTTGAGTTTTTGGCTGTTTTGATTCCTTTAGTAATTTATGCCTTAAAAAGGTTAGCAAAGTAGCTTGACGTCAGCTAAATATGTCATTATTGCAATGTTAAAGCTAATATTGCTATCAAATTAAAGTTAAACAGCTTTATATTAGCTGATTTACCATAGCAGCAAAACCTTAAGCCAAATTGACTAGTGCAAGATCTACCAGCCGCCAGCCACGGCTACTCAACCTGAGCTGATTTGTTGCGCGCTTTGCTATAGTCCCACGGCAGCAGCTCGAGGCTGAGCCGCTTTGGTCAAAAAATCAGGGTAGTTTTGGTCTCACTGCACATGGACCGGAAACCATATTTTAATTTCTGTATTAAGTTTTGAGAACCCCTTTTCTGTTTAGTATTGTTGAAAATTGACATGGAGCAATGTGGTTCTGATAATGTGCTCAAAAAAGTTATTTTAAATGCGGTAAAGTGAAGTTTATCTTAACTAGTGAACATATGATATTAAATAAAAGTAATGCATTATTATTGTGGCCCAAAAAAATCTTTATTATCACAAGGTAAGAAACTTTTTTTTTTTTTGTATATAACTTTCACACGTTGTTTATTTCTTATGTTATTCATAATTTTTGTTATAAATTTTAGTCAGAGGCTCATTTGTATTATTCGTTAAACTTGTTTGAATATATATGTGTCGATTTATATACTAGATCGGCAATAATTTTAATGTCATCCACCGTCAAACAAAATAAAATAAGGAATTTGAATGTACCGGTATAATATATAATATATATTTTAATGTACGTGTTAGTGTTCCATTATAAAAATTGCAAGATTCAATACTTTTGACGACTGTAATAAAAACAAAATATAATTAAACAGTGAACTCTAAAGTAAAAAAAAAAAAATGCTAAGAATCCTTAGTCACTAGGAGGCAAAAAAATCAACGTACATAGTACTGTACAGTACTGTACAACAGAAATATATTATTGTGACGTCACGTAGTAGCGGGAGAAAAAAATAGCTTTTCCAAGAGCTGTTTCAGCTGAGAAAGGGTGAGCCAGTGCGGGGCGCGATTTTCAGGTGGGCGGCTCACACCTGAGCTATATCAGCTAAGCGAGAGTAAATTTAGCTGCAATTTCCATAGCCACAACAGCTAAGAAAAACAGTTCAAAAAGGCTTGCTCTTTTATCTTCACAGTAGCTTTTTGGAGAAAAAGACCTGAGCTGTTTTTGCGCCACGCTGTTTTGGCTATATTTTTTTTTGGCCAAAATAGCTTTTTAAATTTACTGTGTACAAAACTAAGTATACAATACATATTTAATGAATATATATAAGCATATAATTATAATATTGATTTATTGAGCAAGAAAATTTTACAGTCAAGTCACAAAACATTGAAGTATTGCTCAAAAGGACAATTAAAAATGCAAAGCCCATCAAGTAATTATCCATCAAAGTTTTTAAAAAAAGGGTAAAAATACAACAGATTAGATATTATACATGTTTTTGAAACAAAACTGCTCTGACATATCTTTAATGTTAAACCAACGCTTCTAGGAAAAAAACGAATCATTGTAATAGTTGACATTGATTCTAGGTACAATAAACTCAGTTGAGTCGCTATTTCGCAATATGGTGGATTTAGATCTAATAGCGACCCTATTAGCTGACAATACAGGCAAATCGATCATACCAAGTATACATTGATGCAAGTATATATTATAATGAAGTTTATGTTATTATCATTATAATATTCCAAAGTTGTTAAAGTGAACATCAAGACATCGATGTCATCTATTTTTGAGTTTTTATTGAAAAAGGATCCTAAAGTAAAATATTCTTTGATTTATAATATTGATTTGATAATATAATATTTTGCTTATTTTTAATATTAAAAAGTTAATTGTTATTTTTCAATATTTTTATTCCATATTTTTATGTTTTGCAAATAAAGCTTTGCAAAGCAGTAACAAAATAAAACCATAAAACACGAAAAAAAAATATTTAAAACATAGATAAAAAAAATTAGAAGTGAGCACGTAAGTTATTAGAAAATGTGTGGGAACGAAATGTTATAGAAACATTATATAAAAAGTCAACGACTAAAGTAGGTAAACATGAGGATATTTAAGACAATAGTGCGTCTAAGAATGCGTGTCTGAGGTGGCTGCGAGTTAAATATGGTGTGGTGATAAAGTGACGTGATTTAACTTAATTAAAAGTTAATTAAGTCTTAGAGGGAGTTGATGACGTGGAAGATTTACCAGGTGAAAACTTCTCTCTATTTCTCGGTCATGGTCTGGGCATGATGGCGATTAGTTCCACATTGAATTATTTTGTGCGGAGTAAATATCACGAAGTCGACCAGCACTCACGCTTTTTTATGTCTCTTGTATTCGTCTCTTGTATTCGTCTCTTGTATTCGTCTCTGGTGTGTGTGTGTGTGTGTGTGTGTGTGTGTGTGTGTGTGTGTGTGTGTGTGTGTGTGTGTGTGTGTGTGTGTGTGTGTGTGTGTGTGTGTGTGTGTGTGTGTGTGTGTGTGTGTGTGTGTGTGTGTGTGTGTGTGTGTGTGTGTGTGTGTGTGTGTGTGTGTGTGTGTGTGTGTGTGTGTGTGTGTGTGTGTGTGTGTGTGTGTGTGTGTGTGTGTGTGTGTGTGTGTGTGTGTGTGTGTGTGTGTGTGTGTGTGTGTGTGTGTGTGTGTGTGTGTGTGTGTGTGTGTGTGTGTGTGTCTGCGTCTGTGCATGTGTCTGTGTCTGTGTGTGTGTGTGTGTGTGTGTGTGTGTGTGTGTGTGTGTGTGTGTGTGTGTGTGTGTGTGTGTGTGTGTGTGTCTGCGTCTGTGCATGTGCATGTGTCTGTGTCTGTGTGTGTGTGTGTGTCTGTCTGCGTCTGTGTGTGTGTGTGTGTGTGTGTGTGTGTGTGTGTGTGTGTGTGTGTGTGTTGTGTGTGTGTGTGTGTGTGTGTGTGTGTGTGTGTGTGTGTGTGTGTGTGTGTGTGTGTGTGTGTGTGAGGGAGAGGGAGAGAGAGAGAGTAAGATTACAATAAAATTTATATCTTAAAGTTAATTAATTCAAATATGTGTAATTCATATCTTAGCATTAAGCCATGTGCGTAATTTAATTACGTATTTTCAAAAAATATTTCAATCTGCTTAACTTTGGAGTTGTTTAGAAATTTTTAATAATTTTTTATTATTATTATTATTATTATTATATATATATATATATATATATATATTTTTACTTTGTTTTGTTTAATTTTTAAGTATCTTTAATATTTTCCTAAAATATGTATTTTTTTAATTTAAAATATGGTTACATTAAATTCATATATAAAAATCGATGCCATATAATATGTGAGCACTAAAATTACTTTGGTCATAGTATGAGAAAATGACACATTTTGTCCGTTTAAAAATATAAATATATATATCAATATTTTTTAGAGCATTAAGAGATTTTTCAAGTCTGCGAAAAAAATATAAAATTATAATATACCATAGCTAAATTTCCAAAGGAAATAGTCAAAAGCCACAAGTATATGCTGTGTAATATTATTATTCATAAGTAAGTAAGTAAGTAAATAAATAAATAAATAAATAAATAAATAAATAAATAAATAAATAAATAAATAAATAAATAAATAAATAAATAAATATATAAATAAATAAATAAATACATAAATGAATAAATAAATAAATAAATAAATAAATAAATAAATAAATAAATAAATAAATAAATAAATAAATAAATAAATAAATAAATATCTAAATAAATTAATAAATTATAGATTATTGAAACAAAAGGCACAGTCGGGACAATGAGTCCGATCAACTGAACCGGCGGAAATAAGTGACGACAATTTATGAAATAATCAGGGAAAAAACAAACAAACTATTATTCATTTTTCAAGTATAGGGTGTATGCGGATGACGTCATATTTATTGCGCTTGGAGGCCATACTGGAGTAGTGCATAACATTGCTCAGCATAGGACAAACTTCATTTAAGCCAATTTTCTGTGGGAAATTGGTTAATTTTTTGCTAATTGTTATTTTTCTCACATACTTGAGATACTAATTTAACATATTTACAGCATCAATGCTCCCAAAAATATTGCATAGTGTTTTTAAACTGGGAAAATGATTTTTTGTCCTATGCTACCCATGTTATTGAGTTATCCAACATGGCGTCGACTTTAACATGAATGCATAGACCCTATATATGGCTTCAAAGCGCATTCAATGTGACGTCATGCGCATACATCCTATGTTCTGATTGCCGAAAATAATTCATGCAATTCTTATATAGTTTATATTATTATATGTTTTTGTACTTTTGATTTCTATGTTAAACTTATTTCATTTGATTTTTGTATATAAGTATATTTTTTATATCATATAATTTTATAATATTTTTTATATAGATTGAACTATTAAAGATTTATGATGGGTTATTATAGCAAAGTTAATTTGCATGTTACCACGTGGAGAAATGCAAAATCTACTTCAGCGAGAGAGAGAGAGAGGGAGAGAGAGAGAGAGAGAGAGAGAGAGAGAGCATTCTAATTTGTATATTTGAGTCATATATAAATATAATTTCCAGGTTGCTCAATATTTTAATCTGCTTGTTCATAATTGATTGGTCATTATATTTTTTACATGCACATTTTTGTCTTTAAATTAGATTTTAATTATTATAATTATATAATTCTTTTATATTTTGTCTGCGGTTTATATTTTTTATATCAGAAAGTTAACTATAATTTGCAAGTGTAATTAAGTGATTTTCAACATATCCTATATTTAGAAATCAACAAAAATTGCTTTTAAATATATATATATATATATATATATATATATATATATATATATATATATATATATATATATATATATGAAAGATATAAAAGAGAGATTTGAGTTCATAATCTGTCAGAAAATCGGAAAACATAAATTTAAGAAATTATTCAGATATATAGTATATAGATGTAACTATTCAGTACAAACCAATAACTTGGTTGACATAAGTTTAAACAGTAACTTGTTACTTGTTATATAGTATAAATGTTATAGTATTTCTTCAGCCGTAAATAGTTAGCTCTGCACATCTTAAAAAACTATATCTAACAAAATTATTGTAAAACAAGTCTAAATATTTACTCTTTTATTTACTTTTTTCAGTGTAGTCTAATATGACAATATTAATATAAGCCTATAAACGATGCCAAAAATTTGAATTTTATTCCTATGTAGGGTTCAAAAGAAACATTTATATCATCTTGTGAGTTGTTAAAAGAGGGGTGAATTTATTTAGCAAACAAGGCTGCTGATTGATCTTCAGCGCTCTTTTTTTTTTTTTTTTTTTTTTTTTTTCAAAGAATTTCATGGAGAAAAACAATCTTGTTGAAAATTGCCGTATACAAACCATGGTCCTTAATGATAATAATAACATGTGAAATAATCAGGAGGTCTCTCTCTCTCTCTCTCTCTCTCTCTCTCTCTCTCTCTCTCTCTCTCTCTCTCTCTCTCTCTCTCTCTCATCACTGTGTTATATAAATGTTCGCCGCCACCGCAAGCAAGCGTGAAGAGAAGAGAACGCTTTAAAAAAAATAGATGAAAAAAATTAGGCCCTGAAGAATATAAGGCGGTGTTTTATATTATTTTATTTTATATTTTTACCTGCTTTGTGTGTGAGAGAGAGAGAGAGACGTGTTTTGACTCTCAGCTCAATCGTGGAATTTTCTTCGCTCTCTCTCTAAACTGCGTGGCAAGTTAAACCACCTGCCTCAGTAAAGTCCACGTCACTTCTACATCTGTGACGTCACACTGGTCCTATAATATACACCCTGTAGCCAAAACAAAATGATCAGAGATTCTTACAGCCGGGTTATTCTCAAAGAATTTTCCCCCGATAAACACTAAAATTTTACAGTTGAAGTGATGTCTTGAATTTTATTCTTATATCAATTTCATATATAAGAAAAGGGTGTTCTTCTGGTTGAAATGACATTTCATCTTGTTTTAGTAATGATTTAAACCCCCTCTTAGTCTTAGGAACATGCTTTTTGGGACCTTTGAAACTGGTGTTAATTTTCACCAGGACCCAAACGTAAACATAGGTAAACATAGAACATAGGTAAACATATGTAAAC
The DNA here is from genome assembly GCA_949318235.1 of Ecdyonurus torrentis. Classification (NCBI taxonomy): domain Eukaryota; kingdom Metazoa; phylum Arthropoda; class Insecta; order Ephemeroptera; family Heptageniidae; genus Ecdyonurus; species Ecdyonurus torrentis. Next base: position 22,876,841 of record OX439134.1, on the reverse strand, counting down.
GTAGGTAAACATAGGTAAAAATAGGTAAACATAGGTAAACATAGGTAAACATATAGGTAAACATAGGTAAACATATAGGTATAAACATAGGTAAACATATAGGTAAACATAGGTAAACGTAGGTAAACATAGGTAAAAATAGGTAAACATAGGTAAACGTAGGTAAAAATAGGTAAACATAGGTATTCATAGGTAAACGTAGGTAAAAATAGGTATTCATAGGTAAACGTAGGTAAAAATAGGTAAACATAGGTAAACATAGGTAAACATAGGTAAGCATAGGTAAACATAGGTAAACGTAGGACGTAGGTCATCATATGTGAGTCAATAAACAGTTCATCTCATTATCTATCATTGAAAGGGCCATGTTGTAACCCCTGAACTTACCCTTTAAGGTGACTATATTTATTTTTCATTAACTTATTTATTTTTGTGCGTACGTACGTAGATTTTCATGATTTATTTGCATGACACATTAGAATTAACTGATTAATTGATTAATTATCAATGTAGGATACTAAATTGAGAACAAACATTTTAGATACAATATAATTCACATTAACCTAAGCTGATTATATGCTTTGTATTTTGATTGTAGGAGAAAATAAATAAAAATATTTCAGTTTGTTCTGTTAGTGAGGCTCATTAATAGTGATTGGCTGCCCAAAAAAAAATTAGACACATTCATTGGCTGATCTTATTTTTTGTGAGCTGTTAAAAGTGAGTCGAATGTAGAGCATGGAACTTTTTCATGTGAAGTTTCGTTCATTCTTATCAAGTCTAAAGTTCTAAATGAAGAAATAACAATGATCAAACATATATATATAAATGTAGTAAACAGGTAATGACGTCATGATCAGGTGTTCTTAACACAGGAAAAATATCAAAACTGGCTCAATATTTGTGTGTATACGGAAAAAATTACTATACCTATATGACAGGTACACGAACCTGTATTTTGCAATAGGTACACTTGAATTTGAAACAGGTAATTATAAACTACAATATCACTTAATCTAAGTTAGTCACACCTTTATTGTTGCACAATGCACCTGCTTTAGGTATTATTGTAGTATAATAATACCTGTGTTCTAGTGTCATATTGTCTACCTATTACATTTTTAGTATTAATTTTTTTGCGTGTAGTATACAGAAAGAAGTTTTGAGTTGTGGCGAAGTGATAGTAACTCGTTTAGTAAACTATACACACAAATATTGAGCCAGCTTCGAAAATGTTCCTTTGTTAAAAACAGCTGGTTATGACGTCTTTACCTGTTTACTACGTTTACTTCCCAAAAAAAGTTCCAAAGTCTCAATATGCGACTCACTTTTATCGACTCAAAAAACAAGATCAACCAATGAACGTGTCTTATTTTGTTGGTCAGCCAATCACTGTTATTGAGATTTACTTTACTTTACAGAACGAGATAGTGAAGTCAGTTGACTCGAAGTATATAGGCGCTGTGTAATGACGCGCATGATTAGAAACGTCTTCATTAACTCCTCGGCCAGACATTTGCTCCATCCAAGTTTTTATTTCAGTTTAATGTTCTTCTCAAGTTTTACATAAATCTACAATTTATTTTAATATCACAAATATTTTACTACACAAAATATAGAGAGAGTTTTATTACATGTATCAATTTATATTCCAGCTTATTATCATCTTTCTCTCTCTCTCTCTCTCTCTCTCTCTCTCTCTCTCTCTCTCTCTCTCTCTCTCTCTCTCGCGTATGAGAGCCTGATTTTTTAACTTCGTCGCTCGTTGCTTATTTTATCTTTACAAAAATAACTTTGAAAAATAAATAAAATAAAAAATAAAAAGAAAATTTTAGTGTGTTTTGAAAAAAAAAAAAAGGTTTAATAAATCAAGGAACAAATTTACAATTAAAATAAATTATTTATATATTTTAGACGACTTAATCTTGTATTAATTGCAGTTTGTGGCGTAAGCTTATACAGAGATTATTATTTGATATACGTTTTATTAGAGCTAGATCAAATTTATTTTTCCATGTCAGAAAAATATTGATTTGATTTGTAAATTGCTAAATTTGTAATTATAATCATTGCATAATTGGACATTATTTCATGTTGAAGATTTTCACATTATTTTATTTTATAGGTACATATAAAAAAAAAATGTATTTCTATTGGTTTATATGGCCATACAATTTGTATGGTGATACAATGCAATCAGATGTTGCATGATTCCAGTTAACGCAAAACTATATTTAAATACATGTTATATCCATATACCAGTAGAATTTTTTATGAAAGAAAATGTATATATATACAGTATATGTGTATTGTATTATATACACATTACACAGTATCGTGATTTTGTTCCAATTCTACTCAATCATACACAATATTCTAATATAATATTCTATTTGCTCCTGAGATTTATTTAAAAATAACAAAATAAAGGATAAAGTAAAACTAAATTTTCTAGATTTTTTTTTTTTTTTTTTATAACAGAAATATTTTTACTAACTATTTTAAAATTGCAACGATAGATGAATGTACAAATGGTGCTGGACTAGCAATATAGGTATCAAGCCAACAGCATATATATGGTCAATCTTATTTTGAAAACTAATTTAGCAATTTGAAATAATAAAATAATAATAATAATATATATATATATATATATATATATATATATATATATATATATATATATATATATATATATATATATATTAATGAAAAATTTATCTTTATCAGAATAAAAAATATTGGTTGTTTAAAAAATAATATAAACTCGTAAGAAAGAAAAAAAAAGATTTTATAAAAGCAACAAAAGTAAGATTATCAAATATAATAAATAAAACAGTCAATATAAATCAACGTTATAAAAATATATCATGCAGCATGGAAAAAATTACACTGAAGTGATGCAGGTTGAACTTATATGTGGTTTTTTATGTCAATAATGACAACAATATGAGCGATGATTTCTGACATCTTCATTGATCTCTCTCTCTCTCTCTCTCTCTCTCTCTCTCTCTCTCTCTCTCTCTGTCTCTCTCTCTCTCGCTCTCATAAAGAACTATAAAATATAATGTGTGGCATATTCGTCGACACTGATCCAGACCAGACGCTGGCACATAATAGAAAATACTTGCAACTCAGGTAGCAGATATACGGACCACTATAATATGACATATGACTGTATATAAATAAATATGCTATACACTTCTATTACTATTGTCCATAAATAATATTGCACAGCAATCACCGAAATAACGGCAAAACAAATCACAAATCTCGTTTTCATTGCAATCGATCAAAAATAAATACGTGGTCAAAGTAAATAAATTCTAGCCTATTCTTATAAAAGTTTTACGGCTTTTTCATTTCTATTAATTTTTTTGTGAGATTTATCATATAAAAAATATGTTAAAGATTCAACTTAAAACATTTGTGAGTTGCAGCTCAATTCACGTTTCCTCACTGCTTACTCTGCTTAGGAGCACTCCGCGGAGCTGTCATAAGAATCATTATCCTTTAGCACTTCTTTAACGTTTTTACACGCACATTTTATTTATATAATGTAAAAAAAAAAAAAAAAAAAAAAAAAAAGCATGTTATTTCATATTTAAGTCTCAATTTACTATTTGTTCCCCATATACAGTTACTACGTTACATCTGCAATTACAATACTGTATAAGTGCATTATTACCTCCTTTCCACACTTGACTTCCTCATTAATTTGTATAATATAATTATACATTTTGTGATTAATATCCCATACCCGTGTATACAATACTGTGTTCAGCTAAATAAACATTAAATTTAATTCTGTATATTAATTGCTGCGTGTCTGAAATTCTATCTTTATTTTCTACACAAATATTGATTAAGAAAATTATTGACATGAATATTAATAAAAATAATGATTCGATGGTAAAATTTCTTTTCATGCACAAAAAGAATAAATTACGTATAATTTATGTCATTTCATTACATCATAAATTTTGGTAAATTAGAACTAGAATAAGTTAAGGCATAGACCACATAAAACAACATGTTGTTTTTAATCATTAAACACAAAATGGGATTTACAAAACTGATGATAATTTTTACCAGGATGTAAATTTGGCCTCTCAAGAGAGCGTGAAAAAACTATTTTCATAGTATGCAATTTGCGTAAATATTTCTGTTTATGACGTCAGAAACAGGCAAAAACTAGTGTGAAAATGTTGTGCGGGTTGCATAAATTGAAATTTTCTGATCACTGAAATTGAGTTTTGAGAAATATTTTCATTAAAATCCTTTTTTTTTTTCTTTTTTTTTTTCTTTTTTTTAATCACACCTTGTTCTACATCTGTTTCTATAAAGTGATATAATTTTTTTATGATATTTGTCACTGTTTTTATTTTTTTTTCTTGCTACGTAGTATTATTATTTCCCTCTTAATATAATTTAGAATGTTATCAAATAATTTCATGAATGTTTTTTGTTGGGGTTAGGTGTAAGAGTGGGCCAGACATATTGTCAGGCTTAAACCTCGCCCTTTCAAGTATTTGTATTTTATTTTTCTCTATGCATTTTTTTGAATAAAGACAATTATTTATTTATTTATTTATTTATTTATTTATTTATTTATTTATTTATTTATTTATTTATTTATTTATCTATCTATTTTTCTATTTATTTATTTATACTAAAGTTATTTATGTACGTTCCATCAAGTTTTTTTTTTATGTACATGCTATAAATGTTTTCATGTTGTCTATATGCCTTTAAGCTGTACAACATAATATTTATCCTATATAACATAATTAATATGAAATATAGCATAAATTATGCTGCATTGAACAAATTGTACTGAAAATGAGCTACCATAATTATTACGTATTTATTTGTGTCCGTGTAGAAGAAAACAGATTATTATTATTTTTAATCTCCATCAAATGTTCATAACTCAAAGGTCATTTGAAGGTACTTCGTCTTGTTTGTTCTCTCTCTCTCTCTCTCTCTCTCTCTCTCTCTCTCTCTCTCTCTCTCTCTCTCTCTCTCTCTCTCTCTCTCTCTCTCTCTCTCTCTCTCTCTCTCTCTCTCTCTCTCTCTCTCTCTCTCTCGCCTCCCAAACTTCAGTCTCTAATAATAATAACATATTGATTGAAGATCTATACACTATACACGTGAAAGAATTTTTATTAATTTTTTCCGCTCCTATATATAGAAGCAATTTTTCAATTTTTGTCAGATAATTCTTTAATTTTTATTTTCCAAACTCGAGAGAGAACTGAATTAACTTCCACCTTTCACTTTGAAAACTATAAATTATATATTTTTAAATTATATTTTGAGCTCTACAATCAAGTATTACTTTGTTACTATGAAATTATATGCTTGCAGTGCGGTGGTGATTATTTTGAACAAAAGGTATAATGTTGTATACATGCAGCCAAGCACTCGCGAGGTGCATGATTGATGTGAGTGCAACCATAGCATTGGAAGGGCGAATGTCGGACTGCACCAAAAACATAATTCAGTTACATAGATGTAACTCTTCGGTACAAACCAATAACTTGGTTGAAAAAAGTTTAAACCAGTAACTCATCCTTAATATATATTAAAAAACGTTATTTCTTCAGTGGTAAATATAAATCTTAAAATTTTTTGTATATATATCCTCCTATAAATCCTGGTATATCTAACAAATTTATTATATAAAAAACGTCTAAATAGTAACTCTTTAGTTACTTTTTTCCGTGTTTATATGGGGTATTCTATATAGGGTGGTTGGATTCATATAAGTCGATACCAAACTGATTTTTTTTCAAAGAAAATAGCCAAACGACGTTTATCCTATGCTGAGCAATGTTATTCATTGCTCCAGTATGGCGTCGAATCACATTCAATATGAAGTTATGTGCATACACCCTATATACATATAATATTGAACTGTATATTGTTATATGATAATATTATCATACATAAGTACGTGGAGAAACCAGAAAATAGAATTAAGAAAAGCTTTTTTTTAAGAATATAAAAAAATGGCATGCAAGTTGTCTATTTGTTTGATACAACATAATTTATATCATGTTGTCAACCGTATAAAGCACATATTTTCTTCTATAATTTAGCATTGTTTATGCCATAATCACATAAACTTAGCATAAATTACATAATTTATTCTTTCCGTGTGATGCATTGATTCCAAAACACCTGTTGCTAAGGCTATAATTAAAGCCATAGACCACATAAAACAAAATGTGCTTTATAATGAATAAACACGAAATGGGATCTTCAAAACTGTGATGATAATTTTTTACCAGAATGTTAATGTAGCTCCACGAGAGAGCGTGAAAAAACTGTAAAGTATGCCATTTGCGTAAATATTCATGTTTATGACGTCAGAAACATGCAAAAATTAGTATGAAAATGTTGCGCAGGTTGCATAAATCGAAATTTCTGATCACTGCTATACTGAGCTAGAGTTGGGTTTTGAGACAAACTAAAGTTCTTTATGTAAGTCCCATCAAGTGTTTTGTGATATAAATGCTTATGTTTTTTTCTGGTCTATTCCTTTAAGACAGTACAACGCAGTAATATTTTTGTAAATAACTATTGTATATGGTAACACCCCCCTCTAATAATTTTGTAAATATATTGTTATAACAACTTCCCAGCGGCTCTGAGATAAAATAAGAAGATAAAATATTGTGACAAAATAACGTAATTCTAAGTTATGTTTTGAGCCCTCAACCTAGAAAATAGTTTTGTATCGCAGTAGAGTATTATAATAGTAAATATTTTTATATTTGATGTAAATCAGCTTATGATATTAAGGGTGGTGGAATAGAGCTATGCTATAGAGATATAGATCTGTATTATATAACAGTGTGCAGTATCATAATAACAATATATATAATATCTTCATCTGATGGCTGCATGGACCCACGCTGACTGCACGCCTGTGTTCTCAGGTACCATATAGAGTAGATGAACGTTGTATACAAAAAATACATTGAGAATTAGATATCTGCTCCGAGGTAATAAAGTAACTCAACTTTGCACAAAAATACACTGAGATTTACACATTTTTCATCTCCTGTATACGAAAACGGGATACTTTATCATAAACCTAAATTTCTTTATTAGTGCTGCAAAAAAAAAAAAAAAAAAAAAAGCGGTGGCGGCTAATAGGGTAGATTTGAGGGCCATTTGACCCAGGCGTAAGGGTTTCAACTCCAAAAGCACAGCAGTAAGGAAAGGACAGTGCAGTACATGAATAATAAATGTAAAAGGCAGAAAAACAAGGTGGAAAATAATATAATTATGTCTGCTAACTTTTTTTAAAAATTATTTATTTATTCTCCAAACCACGAAAGATGATCACCAAATGCTTTTTAAATGGAAGAGTGCCTTTTTTATAAATTATTATTATTTCGTAACATTATTATTGATTTAACTATAACTACTTTGTTTAAATGTTACATTACGCGATAAAAAGGTTCAGTCCAATCACTTCATATCCTCTATATTTTTTCCTGGCATAAAAGTCATTGCTCTACTTACACGGATAAAAATATATGCGTAATAATTATACTATAGCTCATTTTCAGCACAGCTTGTTATACACAGCATAATTTATGCTATACTGCATAATAACTATGTTACGTAGCATAAATATTATGTTGTACAGCAAAATTATTTATATTGTTCAAATTTAGCATCAATTATGCTATAATGACATAAATGCAGCATAAATTATGTAATTTATTCTTTCCGTGTAGATAATTAAATTAACGATTTACGTTCTCCCAGTTATCTTCAGTTCTCACTATAGTCTTTCGTTCATAAATGACTGACAAGTATTGCAAGGACATGCACATAAATTTGAACCGTATCGGAAAACATAAATATATAAGAAATTATTAGATGTAACTCATCTTCAGTATATACAAACCAATAACTTAGTTGACAAAAGTTTAAACAGTAACTCGTTGTTATATACGTTATTTCTTCAGCGATAAGGTTAACTACTTATAGATCTTAAAAAACTTTGTATATATCTAATAAATTTATTTAAAAAAAGATTCTAAATAGTACATCTTTACTTTTTTTCCTGCATATAACGAATCAATCAACCGTATTGAACCAATCAATAATGCAGTAAATGCAAAATCGTTCTTCTTTTTTAATTAACAAATATTCTATAACGTGTTTGGAAAGGGTGAAGTGATACTTTTAAAAAATCATCCCAGAAAACGTAAACTATAGATGTAAAATTTAGGTGTTCATCATTGAATGGAAAGCCATGCAGTATTATACAAATATCTCAAGTATTATTAAATTGTAACTTTTATATGTAATCGTTGATCTAAAAGTTTTCACCCTGGTTAGCATACTTGGTTACCCTGGTTGTGTGTATTAATGCAGCATAATATGTATATAGTTAAGCCAACAGGTTTGATACAGGGCGGAGTTTACTTGTATACTATCTCTATAAGATGAGAGAGAGAGAGAGAGAGAGATGTCTCTCTCACGCTGCGCTGTAGGTTCTCTATATACCTGTGCCGTGTGTTTATACGAGCGAGTATCATTATGGCTTATTGCTAACATGTTCGCCAAGAGAAGAACCAACTAACTAGCTGGCTAATGTCTTACTTACTGCCAGTAACATCAAAGTAGATAGGACAGATTCACAGAATAATAATTATCTATATAGTTTTGCACAATTTTTGTTATTTTGGACTCAGGATAAGAACCTATATTACTAAAGTTATGATTATGTTTTATTTTGAGGTAAAATTACAAGCCAGCTTAATTTTTTGTTATTTCTACTCTTTTTCTACCTTTTGTCCCTCTTAATGTTGCTATATCTCAATATTTTTATGTGTCAATTATTTTTGTTTTACTGCATATAAAATATTTCTCTTTTGCTTGTTTATTTGTATATAATTTTATGATTTGTTTTGGGGGTTAGTATATAGTCATATAGTATATATTATACTATCGCTTTAGTGGGCCAGGCATTAGTTAGTAAAAAAATACGTTTTTTCTACGTTTTTTTAGTAAAGACAGACATGAACTTATTTAAAGATTTGTTTTGGAAGTACTTTTCGTATATAATATTTGAAAATCTAAATATTTCAATTAGCTCTAACGTCATTCTATAAAACTGTCTGTCTGTCTGTCTGTCTGTCTGTCTGTCTGTCTGTCTGTCTGTCTGTCTGTCTGTCTGTCTGTCTGTCTGTCTGTCTGTCTGTCTGTCTGTCTGTCTGTCTGTCTGTCTGTCTGTCTGTCTGTCTGTCTGTCTGTCTGTCTGTCTGTCTGTCTGTCTGTCTGTCTGTCTGTCTGTCTGTCTGTCTGTCTGTCTGTCTGTCTGTCTGTCTGTCTGTCTGTCTGTCTGTCTGTCTGTCTGTCTGTCTGTCTGTCTGTCTGTCTGTCTGTCTGTCTGTCTGTCTGTCTGTCTGTCTGTCTGTTACACACACAGACAAACGCTCGCTAACTCTATACACTACATCAGCTCCCACAAGCTTGCATATATATATATATAGTATACCTATAGATATATATACACTATACCATACCTATAAGCTACAAGTGTAAGACGGGGGCTATACATCTTTATGTTACACACAATACAACCCATGACTTAACATTTTTATACACATACGCCATTGTTGCAGCTTTTAAATGATTATAGCTGGTCCTAACTATAAGCTAACTCATACAGGTTGATTTTCTCATTCAAAGTAACATTGTAACTTAATAACTTGGTAGTTGTTATGAAGTCAGGTACAGGTATAGAAATGACATCATATTTGCTATTGTGAAAACTTGGTTAACAATTAAAAATAGACGATTATATATTACAGATTTCTGACCGTACATTAATCATTCGTGTTCGATGATGCTATATTGCAGTCGGTATCTTTTATATATTCAGAAGTCAAATTCTTAGTAAAAACAGTAAAAAATTCTCAAAACAAGCTTTCTTTTGTTAATAATAATAAATATTCATCTTTCTATGTATGTTTTTGTAATAAAATTTTTAGATGTAGAAATATCAACAGAATTCCATCCAAGAAAAACGTTAGATCAAAATTATCTGTAGCAAAAAATTTAATCAGCTTGACGCAATGATGCTGTTTCTTAGTCTATATAATCCATGAAAATATTTTTATTTTACTTTGAACCTTAATTACACAGTTTATCGTATAAAGTATACACAGATAAAAAAAAAGTGCTATACATATACATCATTATATTGTCCACTTTCAGAAATATTATGGTTCTTTAAAACTTATTAATATGCTGTACGTACCGAAATGAAATGAATAACCTGCAATTTTAGTGATGCTTTTCAGTCTATAGTTGTGCAGGTTTTTCATTTCCTTGCGGTACATCAAAGTTCATTACCTATAGGGTATGGTTACATTCATGGTCAAGTCGACGCCATGAGTGAGTGTTAAATAACATGGGCCAATATGGGAAAATGACTCATTTTGCCAGTATTTTAAAACACTTAGCAATACTTTTGAGAACATTGATGTTATTAACAGGAATTGAATTTGTTTTTCAAGTATGCAAGAACAATTTTAATAACCAAAAAAATAGCTAAAAACTATGTTTGTCCTATTATACTGAGCAATGTTATTCATTGCTCCAAGAAGAGCATTGAAAAGCATTCAGAATGACGTCATGCGTACACACCCTATACAAGATAATATTGTTGTTGTTTGACGTCTACTGCCTTACTATTTTGTTGCATCTTAGTGTTGCAAAGTAAGTTTGCTATACAGCTGACTGAACAGTCTCTTCTTGTTATTTTAAAATTAAATATTTGTTAAAATATTTTTTTATATATAAGAAATAGGAGAGTCATTCTATACATGTATTTTCCTGCCTTCTATTTAATTATTTAAAACTAAACATTTATTTTTATTAATTAAAATATTTCCTATAGCGACGAAGCTATTCTCATCAATTTTAATTGTTTTACAATCCGGTCTGGTGTTTAAAATTAATGGTTACAACAAAATATTTAATAAAAATGTAAAAGGATTAAAAACTTAACATATATTTATGATCTTTAATTTCCTTTCCTTCCTTCTCTCTCTCTCTCTCTCTCTCTCTCTCTCTGTTTCGTTAACTACATATTTATGACTCTGACACATTTTTATGGTTGAAAAACACATAATGAGGGTCGAAAATTACACCTCAAGTTTCTTGAAAATATTATAAATTATATCTTTATTTATATATATTTAATAATAAAGCTGTTTTTTTATTTATTAATATTTTTACCCTATACGAACATCAAGGCAATGTATGCAACTTTTTCAGCACAAATGTTGTGCGGGTTGCCTAACTAGGTATTTTTGCACCGAAGGGCAAAATAAAATGTGATGGGCATTTTTTTCTTAAATGCAATTTTTAAAATGTGAACCTATATAAATATGATTATACATAACATATACAGTATGTATTCACAACATATAAATTATAATAGTATACGTAATTGTTTTTATAAGAAAAAAAAAGTTAATCAAAGCTTTTAAAGGTGAAAACTGTCTTAAAACAATAGGCATTAAAATACTATTACGCACAGCTCTTTAAAAAAAGCACATTTTATTTTAATTAAAATAAGTAAATGTTTTTTTTTTCTCTACGTTTTTGAATATAAAGACGATTGTGTGTGTGTGTGTGTGTGTGTGTGTGTGTGTGTGTGTGTGTGTGTGTGTGTGTGTGTGTGTGTGTGTGTGTGTGTGTGTGTGTGTGTGTGTGTGTTAGTGTGTGTGTGTGTGTGTTTATATATATATATATATATATATATATATATATATATATATATATATATATATATATATATATATATATATGTATGTAATATTATAAAAATATAAATCAGATTCAGTTATTTATGAGTCATTCATAAATATAAAGTTTTACGCTCCATGATTTCTTAAAAAATAAAATACAATAAATATTATTTTTATATTATATTATTTATATTATATAATAAATTTTATTATTCTTATTATATTTATATTAAAAAAATTAAATAAGTATTAAATAACAGTTTTGCATAGTATAATGTTTCATGTTTAATTCGAATAATAATAATGTAATGTATATTTATTTAAAGATTAAAATAAATTAAAATACTTGTCTCTCTCTCCCACATGAAAATACTACATGAATAAGTTATCAGTTTTTTTTATAATTAAAAACCAGCAATGTAACAAAACTCGCTCTTTACAATTTTATTTAAAAAAAAAAAAAGAACATGGTCATGGCCGTCTTACAAAAACTTGAGCAGTAAATCACCGTAGCCGCTCTTGTAAAACAGGTAAGAAGTCACGAATACCCCCGACTTTAACCGAAGATTATCGATTAGATATATATGGGAGGGCTTATCCCCCAGGTTGGCCACTATAGGTGGCTAAGGTACCACCCTTGAGAAAAATAAAGGTGGCACCCTTTGGGAGGGCGAAAATATAAAATCTATTTTGTTCACATGTCTGTGTGTTTGAGAGCATAATATAATGATAGAGTTTCAAATTTGAAACTACTCTCTCTCTCTCTCTCTCTCTCTCATCTCACTATATAATATAATATAAAAAAATCCCCTAGAGGCGTTATACAAGCTTTAAATAAAAAATATGTATTTATATTTTTTATGTTGCCTGTATTATACTGACCGCTTCATAACAGAATTTAAATGAAGACGTTTTTTAGTAATCGTCAGTTAAACTGACTAACACGCTAACTTAATCATCGGTTAAACTATCGAACTCGCTAACTTATTTACTTAATCGTTAGTTAAACTGTCTATCACGCTAACTTATGATTACTTAATCATCGGTTAAACTATGTACCATGCTAACTTATGATTACTTAATCGTCAGTTAAACTGTCTACCACGCTAACGTATGATAACTTAATTGTTAGTTAAACTACCTACCACGCTAACTTATGATTACTTAACCGTCAGTTAAACTGCTTAACACGCTAACTTATGATTACTTAATCGTTAGTTAAACTGTCTAACACGCTAACTTATGATTACTTAATCGTTAGTTAAACTGTCTAACACGCTAACTTATGATTACTTAATCGTTAGTTAAACTGTCTAACACGCTAACTTATGATTACTTAATCGACAGTTAAATTGTCTAACACGCTATCTTATGATTATTAATTGTTAGTTAAACTGCCTAACATATGCTAACTTACGATTACTTAATCGTCAGTTAAATTGCTTAACACGCTAACTTATAATTACTTAATCATCGGTTAAACTATCTACCACGCTATCTTATGATTATTAATCGTTAGTTAAACTGTCTAACAAGCTAATTTACCATTAATCGTTAGTTGGACTGTACAAATATTACATGGCAATACTCAATTGTAACTCACTCGAATCATATACTGTTGACAAAATTGGAAAAATGTTATTTATTTTACATGAGTTATATTCAGTATAATAATTTGGCTAACAATTTTCATTAGCATCGTAATAGTAATGCATATTATAATATATGGTACAGCACTTTGTGGAAGAAAAAATAAATAAATAAATATATAAAACACAAATCTTAAAAAATATAAAAGGTATAAATAAATAATATGAAAAAAAAATTGCAAGGATTTATTTAAAAACAAACAAACAACAAATTACTGCTAAAAGTTATTGCGATACAAAAAGCCGTTATTGAAGTACAAGATAAAAGTACATTAATTTAGTTGTTTTACTTGATGATGTTATTATTTCAACAAGTTATATATATTATATTTACAGTTAAAAACAACAACAAGAGCTGCTTGATTATATTTGCTATAGTATGTGCATGATTATATATATATAGCTCTGTATTACACTGATTATGTAGTTTTGTATACTTTGCTTGGCTGCCGTGCCGTGGTCAATTAAGATGACTTTGTGTACGTACTGCCAACATCAAACCAGAGCCGTATATTGACGTCTATAGCGGTCAAAAACACCGCTCTGTAGCTGCATATGTATGTATTATGTAACTTGAGCAGCAATCGCGACTAATGATCTCTCTCTCTCTCTCTGATCAATATGATAATCAGCAGATGAAGAGGTTAATTAAATTAATATGGACTGGCAGGATGAGAATAATTAATTAATAACATGCAGAGCAAATCTGAAACATTTATTATTTGGGGGGGAAAATCTATTGATATCAACAATGCAAAAGGTATTTGTTTGGTCTACAGTCCCCACAGTATACAATACACTGTACAACAGATAATTCAATGAAAAATAGAAAAGAAAGGAGAAAAATATTGAGATAAAAAAGAAGAAAAAAATGGACCAGAAAACGCCCCTAAATTTACGCAATATTTAAATCTATTTTGAGCATTCTAGAGTGGGTAGGGGGTCTGAAAAAGTAAGAAAATATTTTTGACAAAATAGACATTTTTGTAATTCTGAGAGCCGTACAAAAACGTGCATGGTTAAAATTTACGACAAAGAAATAATTTTTTAAAAAGTCGGGGACTGAAGAGAATTTATAATTCAATAATAATAAAGAGCTTCATTTTCAACCATGATCTACACATGAACTCGCAAACATATATTTAATTTGCAAATAAAAACATAATTTTAGTGATATAGTCCATTTTAAAGCCCTATAGACCACATAAAACAACATGTGCTTTTTAATGAATAAACACGAAATGAGATCTTCAAAACTGATGACAATTTTTACCAGAATGTTAATGTATCCCACGAGAGAGCGTGAAAATACTGTTATAATGTATGCAATTTACGTGACTATTCATGTGTATGACGTCAGAAAAATGCAAAAATTAGTATGAAAATGTTGTGCGGGCTGCATAAATGGAATTTTCTGATCACTGTTATGGTGGGTTTTGAGACAAACTATAAAGTTATTTATGTAAGTCCCATCAAGTGTTTTGTGATATAAATGCTTACGTTTTTCTCTGGTCTATATTCCTTGAAGCAAAATTTGTTTACAGAAAAATATAATTTATATAAAAATGCTAAATTATACTATATAAAATAAATATTTTACATTGCAAATATTGTGTTTTACAGCACGCTTAATTCTTCGAAATTCAGCAATATTTATGCTATATCTAGCATGAATTCAATATAAATTTAATGTTTCCGTGCAGGTGGGTTTTCTTTTGTTTTTGACTTTTTAGGCATTTTTGAATCAACACATCAAGTAAATTTAAAAAATAAAATAAAAAAATGCTGATTGATTACAATTTTTCTCACAAAATACTTACATACATAAATGTTAAATTAAATTAGCATCAACGTGAATTAAATTTCTATATAGTTTTCTTCTAATAAATAATTATACAGAGATTGCTTGGCTGCGTGGGACTAAAATTTGCATATAACAATTTGAGACCTTGCCAAAACTGAGTTTTTATTTTTCCTCAAAGCTTCGATAAGTTTGGTAGTTTTAAACAATCATCGTGGTGCTCACTTTTTAGTATACGTTAGAGCAATGAAAAAAAAAGTCATCCGTAAAATAGTATAGGGTGTATGCGGATGACGTCATATTTAATGCGCTTGGATGCCATGCTGGAGTAATAAATAACATTGCTCAACATAGGACAAACTTCATTTTTGGATATTTTCTTTTGGGAAATCAGTTGATTTTGTTATATTACTATCATTTTTCTCTTATACTTGAACTTCAAGCTATTAACAACATCAATATAATATAATTTATATACTCTCACAAATTGCTTAGTGTTTTTAAACTGGCAAAATGAGTTGTATTCCTATGCGGCCCATGTTATTGAGTGATCCAACATGGCGTTGACTTTAACATGAATGCATATACACGTTATATAGCTTATATGGCAATGAGATACGATATAAAGGATTCTGTTACGTTTGCTCACGTCTCCATAAGATAATACAATGTAAATACAGAGACAGCAAAGTTAACTATGTTGTACAGCAAAGTTAATGTTGAACCCCTAAACTAATCAAGTATTTGCAAAGCTCCACTTTGCAAGGTCACTATATATTATTATACTTAAATTTAACAAGGATGCAAAGGGTAAAAAAGAATTAAAACAAAGGTAAAAAAATTGGTTTATAATTTGTATTGTTTGTTCTAAATTTAGTAACAATCTTTTTTTATATTCATGTAGTTAAAAAAAATAAGAAAAATAAATTGAAATGTGTTGATTTTGTTTAATTATTGTTGTAAATTTTTTTTGCTTACCAACATTTTTATATTATGTGGATTGGGACTTATGTATGTATTTATTTTTTAATTAATAAAAAATATATATTATATAATATTTATAGAGCAGTAGAGATCCAACAACCAAAAACTATTACGTTGGTACAAGTGACTGTGATACATTGCACTGATTTATATAATTTTTAATATTAATATTTTTCCATTGAAATACAATAAATTTGCAATGTTATTCTCATGAGCAAAACAAGCTCTGTATTTAAAATGTACAAGGAAAAAAGTAACTAAAGAGTTAATATTTAGATTTTTTTTTGGTCAGTAAAAATTGTTAGATTTATACAAAGTTTTTTTTAAATTTAAAGATCTAACTATTTACCACTGAAGAAATTACGTTTATGCAGGCTATTGTTTAAACTTTTGTCAACCAAGTTATTGGTTTGTACTGAAGAGTTATATACATATACATATATAATATATGTAACTGAACGGTTTTTTAAACTTATGTTTCCCGTGTATATTAAAATTGCATGCCCATGCGTAATTGAAAAATAAGTAGTTAATGATTGAGTAACATATTGTTATGCCATTTTTTTTCCTTTCTTTTTTTGTCTAGTGTTTCTTACAGTACTGTAGTTTCAATTTTTCTCCGTGTAATATTAGCAATATGTATTATTATGTATTATGTTATATGCTATAGATATATGTCTAATATTGCCACACCCCTATATAGCTGTGCAGCCACAGCCTTGCCTACCTGCTTATTGTCATGCAAATCTCTCTCTCTCTCTCAGCTATCAAGCTCACCAATCATCCTTACATCCCACATATGCAAACTTGGCATGAGACAAAACGATTCAGCGGCAAAATTAACTTTTATTACGGTGGATCACTTTACGCCCGCTAGCAAACTGTATACGTTGAATTAGAACATCAAATAATATATAATGTTATTGTGTGTGGATACCATGCAATATAAAGCTTTTGTATATTATATGGCTAAGTATAACCAAAGTGTGCCCAAGCCAGGTGACCTTCATATTTTGAATAACCTTGATATTTGCATATTTTCAGAATTACAAATCAATTTGAGACAAAGGATACAATTGCTTATGACAAAATCATGCAGGTCTCAGTACATTTAAGCTGCATTTCTATCACATTATCTCTCTTAAATATACAAATAAAATTTCATTGAAGAAAGAAAAAAACAAAAAACATAAAGCAATGAAAAATTCTTTTAAAAAAGTGCGATTTTGCTATTTACTTTTTAAATGTCTTAAAAAGAATTGAATAGAAAATAAAAATATATTTATATTATTACACTTTTGATTTTATACTGAAAAGTGGTTGTAACTTGCTTTATTGATATGCCCTGCAGTTTGACAAAAATAATAAAGTCAAAAATAATCTGGGAAAAAAAAAACTGGAAAAATAAATAAAAAATTACATTAAATACAATTATTAGGTAAATATAAAAAAATTATTATAAAATTATTATAAATTATTATTTTATTATTATTATATTTTATTATAAAAAATGTAAAAGAAACTGCAATATATAGTTGGAATTTAATTGAGACAATTATTAAAAAATATTTTTAATAATGCAAAGTTATTAAAAATATTTATAAAATTGTTCACTGTATAAGCTTGCATGTATCGTATAAGATAAATGTGTATTTTTACGATTGTATAGTGTATGTATATGCAGCATTGTAACATGATATCTGTAATGTATAAAAATGGAAAACATTATTGTGCATCAGTGCATACAAACATTACTCACAAAGAAATCATTAATCAGTAACTTTTTATTTTTTAACTATTATTTATTTAATTGTCATTTCTTACATACATAAATATAATTTTTACATAATATGCAAAATTGTTTGCTACAGATAAGCATAATTTTTTACGTATGAAATGTCAACACCATATATGAACATTGCGAGCACTAAATAACATAAGCTGGTATCAGAAAAGGCTACATTTTGCCTGTTTAAAAATATTACCAAAATTTGAGAGCATTGATGTTTTGTTAACAGGATAAATTAGGTTTTTTAAGTGACGGTACCGTCCTGGCCTAACAACATGCCCTTTTCATACATTTAACTCAAAATGTGTCACCCAAAAGCATATTCAAATTTTACTATTACTCAATTTAAGTGATTATTAAGTGATTTCGGTCACATCCGCTTTCGTTTCGACGTTCTGCGCATGCGTAGTAAGTAGAAACGGAAACGAAAGTGAGCGAAATTGCTTATAGTCGGCATTTAAATAGTTGTTCTTATATATAGTCAATAACAAAAAACAACAACAACAACAACAACAACAACAACAACAACAACAACAACAACAACAACAACAACAACAACAACGACGACGACGATGTTTGCCCTATGGTGGGCAATGTTATTCATTGCTTCAGTATGGCGTCGAAGCACATTGCCATGGTTGGTCATGCAAGCACCCTCATATACAGTGTCCCTGCAGAGATCTACTTGTGTCATGTGACTTCACAGCTTGTATGTTTACATTGCAGCCACTATAGTATACATAATACAAATAACATGATCAGCAATATTGAAATATGTGTGAATTATAAGATATAAAAATAAAACGGTTTTCACTTAAACATCTGCATCGGCTTTACGTCGATGTGGTACTTAATCTCATAATTGATTACTGTTCAAATCTGGCTGCTGTGCGAGGTGACAATGGCTCTCTCTCTCTCTCTCTCTCTCTCTCTCTCTCTCTCTCTCTCTCTCTCTCTCTCTCTCTCTCTCTATTGTTAGCTTGGAATGCCATATTTCCAAAGCCATGCAGTCATACGTATATAATATGATATAAAATAAATAAATAACCAGCATATACAATAAAATGAAATATCTGTATTATACGCACGGAAAGAACTTATATATACACAGCCATACTTATTATCACTATATATATATATATATATATAATTATTTAATAAGAAGAGAAATTGTTCAAATTTTGAGATTACTTCAGATTTTGTTTAATAATTTATAGTAAATATGTGTTTGTTATTTTGTTTCTATGGATTTTTTTTTTAATTTATAGGAAGTATAAATAAATAATAAAAAACAATATAAATATACAAACAAATACTTATATATATGTGTGATTGAACACATAAAATTGATTCTCTAATAGATTGCATGATATTGATACAGCAACATAAAATAATTATATATTTCAATTCGTTTCTCGACGAAAGTTTATGCGGTCGAAAATGTCAAGTAGAAATCATTGTCATTTTCTCTGGCCAAATTTTGCAACATATTTTTTTCAAATGTTATATTTTCACCTATAGGGTGTGTGCGCATGACGTCATTCTGAATGCTCTTTAATGCTCTTCTTGAGCAATGAATAACATTCGTCAGCACAGGACAAACGTATAGTTTTTGTTTATTTTCTATGGAAAATTAGCTATTTTTTTGGCATACTTGAAAAACTAATGCGTTCATCGATGCTCTAAAAAATATTGCAAAGTATTTTTAAACTGGCAAAATGTGCCATTTTCCCATACTGGCTCATGTTATTTAACGCTCACTTATGGCGTATAACATAAATGAAAACACCCTATATTTATACATAAATTTACTGTATATAAAAAATTATAGTTAATATTTTATATCACGTAAATGTGATCGTATATATTTATAGCAATTTTCACCGTGTAGTCCATATTGAAATAACCATCATGTTGTACATACAAAGACGTATATATATATATATATATATATATATATATATATATATATATATATATATATATATATATATATATATATATATATATATATATATATATATATATATATAAAGTTGTCACACACATATATAATATACAAGATAAAATATTATCTTCACCAGCAAGACTCGCAATTTCAAGGTTCAGGGTGAAAATCTCCGTGACCACCGCGATCTCTTGCCTTTTATATATCTGTTTAATAGCTTCATCATATTTGCACCTCAAGTATGTTATGATAATGTTGCTCATATATAAGGTGTATACATTCATGTTAAAGTCGACACCATGTTGGATCACTCAAAAACTTGGTCCGTATAGGAAAATGACTCAATTTGCCAGTTTAAAAATACCATTATGCAATATTTTTGAGCGCATTGATATGTTATTAATATAGGTTGAATTATCATTTCAAGTATGTGAGAAAAATATAGTTTAATAACAGAAAATTAAGCGATTTCTCAAAGAAAATAGCCATAAACGAAGTTTTTCTTATGCTGAGCAATGTTATTCATTACTCCAGTCATGGCATCCAAGAGCGCATTAAATATAACGTCATGCGGCGATGCACCCTATATACCAGGCACCTTTATATTTTAATTGTGCATAATTGTTTCAAAGTTACTGCGGGCTCATAAGAATGCTGTTTTTCTGCTGCTAAAATGATGATCAAATATGGTTATTCAAAATGTGCATTTTTTTGGTACTAGAAAATAATGACTGCACCAATAATGACGATCGCCTATGGTTATTCAAATGGAATGCGCATATTTTGGTGCAAGAGAACAGGGTTTACGAACAGCATTATGTACTGTTATAGACTCACTGCATCACTTTCAATAAACGAACTATTTCAAATAAACATTATTAATGCATTTCTGATCATGAAAAAATCGTTATAGCATAAATATAATTTAAATACTATATGTAACTGCTGACTGTATAATATACTCTGTAAAACAGTTGGGTTAAATTGAAAGGTTATATGCCTGATTTTGCCCAATAAAGGCTGTTAATTATTATTATCATTATACGTTCAACAATTAAAAAAACGTTCATAATTGCAAGTGATCTATTATTCTCTTATAAAATTAACCAAATTTGATGTTTAAACTGTCATATAATGAAAATTTTTGTGGTGGAGGTCAGTTTTATTATCCATTTAATAAAATCAGTATAGCAATTGGTCACACCCCGCATAGAGGACAATACTTTTAACTACTAAAATTACTAAAATTACTATAAAATTGGAACTACACTTTAAAATTATTTTTAAACTTTTTTTTATACTGATTATATAATCGGTATATAAGAAAAACATTATTATTATGTATATATACAGTATATATATATATATATATATCCTTTAAGAAAATTAAGTTTCTTTTGTGACTTAGAAAATACAATTTTTTTCTTACATACTAATCATTGTCACTGCATTTGTGTGTGTGATAGAGAAAAAGAAAAGGAGAGAGAGAGAGAGAGAGAGAGAGAGAGAGAGAGAGAGAGAGAGAGAGAGAGAGAGAGAGGTTATAAAATAATTCCAATGTATTAGATTAAGACTTGTATTAAAGGCACCTCCCAGCTCAAGTCCACTTCACATATTATAATACATAATACAAAAAGTTTACTACCGCGATGAAATGAACCAGCTTACCACAAAAATATAAAAAATATTTAAATGTAGTAATCTAACATAACAATACTGTATCGAGTCCTCAGATACAAACAGTTCTATCAGTTTCTAACTCTAAACAGTTTTTAAGTCCATTAACTTCTACAACAACGATCTATGTAACCGGTTTTATAGTTTATTAAAATTACTAGGCGTACGTTTACAAACGATACAGTTGACTCAAAAGTAATTGTACTTTGTATTGCCATGTTGTTCAGCCTGACTTTGAGCCTTATTGACGTAGGTTTTGGTGGTGACTTGAGTGTGTTTGGAGCCTAGGTATAAATGGTTATCACATCACTAGCTGGAGGTTTACTAGACGTACGTATAGGCGCAGATTACACGATGTTATATATATATATATATATATATATATATATATATATATATATATATATATATATATATATATATATATATATATATATATATATATATATATATATATATATATATATATATACACACACTCTAAAAATTGGTGCATTACTTTAGTTACGAATACTAACTTATTAAAGATATACACTTTTAAGTTATTATGAGTAGCTAAAATAATGCATTTTAGCAAATTATTAAAAATAGCTAATTTAACGTAAAATAGCTTAAAACACCTTTAAAAAACTTAAAACAACTTAAATTAGCTATACTTGCTAAAATGCATTATTTTAGCTATACTCATAATAACTTAAAAGTGTATATCTTAAATAAGTTAGTATTCGTAACTAAAGTAATGCACCAATTTTTAGAGTGTATGTATATATATATATATATATATATATATATATATATATATATATATATATATATATATATACACACACACACACACACACTACACATATACACTGAGAGAATGGGAATTTTCAGGATCAGGTGATTGCAGATTGCGCTTTGACGCCATCTTTGAGTGTAAAATAACAAGGTATATAATGTGTCTATATATAATTATATATAGTACACAGCATTTAAATATTTGTGACATCAGTGCAGTATAGTTTTCTCACAAACACACTATAACAAGAGGCTTCGCTACATTATTAAATTAGTGTCCAATGTTACTGTCCAATTTACTGTCCAATGTAAAAGTGTATTCCTTATTTAAATACTTGTAACCTCTGCAGACAGTTTTATATAATAATAACATAATACCTATAAAAATTAATTTTATATTAAAATTCTATAGAAAATTTAAAAAATAAATCAAATAGTGTATGAAGTATACTATATAAAGTACATTATGCTATACGTATATACTGTCAGTTATTATCATATCTCAGATATAATGATTGCAATACGTATACAGTACCGTATATATATAGTCTGTAAAGTATACAGCCTGTACAGTATTATACAGTACAATACATACATCCCCAGTCCCCGTCACTGTACTGTACATCTATATTCTATTGCTATATATTTACAGTTTCTCTCTACGTGTAGCTCAGATAACACATGCATGTGGTTAAAACTATCTCATAATTAAAGTATCAGTTTCATTAGATAGACCGCAGTGGACAAATTGTCTATTATTGTGCTTCCCTAGGTCTGTCATGAAAATTTTAATAATATAATCGTCCGTGCATGCACTTCCACTGCTTGTCATATAGGAACCATCATTAACCCTATGCTCAATATACATGTATAATGTAGTACAATAACAGTGCGCATATGTGTGTTGGTAATCACTTTCTAAACATAAGAAGTTCCTGTATGGTTGTTGGTAACCCAGTCTTGGGTCACCAGCATGTGTCCCAGCATGTGTCGTTCCCCTTCTGTCTGTCTGTCTGTCTGTCTGTCTGTCTGTCTGTCTGTCTGTCTGTCTGTCTGTCTGTCTGTCTGTCTGTCTGTCTGTCTGTCTGTCTGTCTGTCTGTCTGTCTGTCTGTCTGTCTGTCTGTCTGTCTGTCTGTCTGTCTGTCTGTCTGTCTGTCTGTCTGTCTGTCTGTCTGTCTGTCTGTCTGTCTGTCTGTCTGTCTGTCTGTCTGTCTGTCTGTCTGTCTGTCTGTCTGTCTGTCTGTCTGTCTGTCTGTCTGTCTGTCTGTCTGTCTGTCTGTCTGTCTGTCTGTCTGTCTGTCTGTCTGTCTGTCTGTCTGTCTGTCTGTCTGTCTGTCTGTCTGTCTGTCTGTCTGTCTGTCTGTCTGTCTGTCTGTCTGTCTGTCTGTCTGTCTGTCTGTCTGTTGATCCTTTCTTCAATTAATTTCAATTATTCAATCAATTATTTCAATTATTTTTCTCTGTGTCGTAAACCATGACGTTTTTAAGACTAAAACGCTTGCTATAACAACCCAATGTTAAAATAATCAACTGCCTGGCGCCATAATTTTTTATTTCTTATTTTTAATATAAAAAATCAACCTCCTTGATATACACGTAATTAGAGGCTATTTTAACTCTAAATTAAATTCACATTAAAGCCCTTGTCAACTTACTTTTTTATCATTTAGAATATTATATAGATTGATAATTATACCATTTATTATCATCTATCATGAATTAGACACCAACACGTTGACTTTGTATTTATTTTCATTTTAACGGTTACTTCACGCATCTGACGTCACAATGTGCCGATGGGGACGTGATGGGGGTAAAGAACTTGAGGAAGGGGCTTAAATTTATCACTTGACCAGAGAGTTGACTGTGATTGGCGGCGGTACATTGTGACGTCAGATGTGTGAAATAACCGTCAAAATGAAAATAAATACAAAATCAACATGTTGGTGTCTAAATCATGGATAATAAGGTATGGTAATTATAAATCTAGTATTCTAAATGATAAAAAAGTCAGTTGACAAGGCCTTTAACTCTATATATATTTAGTTTTTACTTCCTTCTTCTTCTTCATAATTATAATTATTATTTTCGCTAAGATCCAATATCGTTTTCTATAAGCTAACTACATGATACCACGTGGTTTTAAGTTACAAGCTGCATGATTTGTAAATATCGATTATTTAATGAGTCGACCTTGCAATGCCAGCATGCAAGCCAGCAGCGATCGATTGATTTTTATGACTCTCAAATTTTGACACGTGATGCCGCGATATGTTATTGATTTTATTGATGTTATAAAATAATGCTGCAGGAATTCAACTCTGAATATTTTTGTTAAACGTTTTTCTGTTTATTTTAAAATTTTATGTTTCGTGTTAACATTTTCTTTGATGTATATTTTATTTATTTGAGATAAATTATGAACTTGATAAACTTTCAAGCGAGTGCCTCAATGAAATTCTTATACATAGGAGATAAAGTTAACTCATAATACAGCAAAATCAGACAACAATGTGCATAGTAAAAATATCATCATAGAGATTATGATTATTAATTTAAATAGTACAGATTTTAATTTTTTATACTATTATTATTATAACGGATTATAACCATAGTAGAATAGTTTGAGAAATTTAAAAAAAATAAGTTAAGTCTTTTTCATATAAAATTGATTTCTATTGCACGGAGAAAAAATAATGAATACTTGAGGCAGATATTAAATCCTGTAAATACAATAGGTAGACACATCATATATATATATATATATATATATATATATATATATATATATATATATATATATATATATATATATATATATATATATATATATATATATATATATATATGTGTGTGTATGTATTATATTTTATATACTATAATAATACCCAATGTACGTGCAATATGCTTCAATAAAGCTGTGACTCACTTAGATTGAGTGGTATTGTAGTTTATAACTGTTCCAAATTAAAGTGTATTGCAAAATACAGTCCACACATTACCTGCTATTGGTAGTAATTATTTTTTTCTGAGTGGCTTTCATATTGAATAAATTATAAATCAATGACTCCGGCCAAATCAACGTTGATATAGGCACGTTATAGGGACATGTTTTTTTGTTCAATATATGTGTTCTAATATACCATGATAGTAAAAGTGTATTAATATATAGGGTGTATGACGTCATATTTAATGCGCTTGGAGGCCATACTGGAGTAGTGAATAAAATTGCTTTGGAAAAACCTCATTTTTTGCTAATTTCTTTGAAAAATACACCTAATTTTGTGTTAATCTTACTTTTCTCACATACTTGAGAGACCAATACAACCTATTAACAGCATCAATGCTCTCAAAAATATTGTAAAAAGTGTTTAAATTACCAAAATGAGTTATTAAGTTATTTTCCTATGTGGCCTATGTTATTATGCTATAAGTGTTATTAGTATAGTGCATTGACACTATACTATGACTATACTCATATTTATATGTATGTTGGCGGCAGTGTTGCATGCACATGAGTATAAGGCTAAGATTTGACACAGGCAGGTGCAACGTAGAGGATGGTTAGTAAAAAGAAGCAGCGATTTATTTATTAAATATAAGTTAGAGATGTGAGATTGTGGGGACAAATGTGGCTACTCCGTGTGATATCAATTGTGTGAGAGAGAGAGCGAGAGAGAGAGAGACAGAGAGAGAGAGATTGGAATTTTGTAGAAATGTGGAGTCTGTAGAGGCTTCATGATAAACATGGCTTGAGAGAGAGAAAGAGAGAGAGAGAGAGTCATTTGTTAGTGACATGTTTGTTTAGTTTGGTTAGACCGTGAATAATTATCATTTTAAATACTAAATTTTTTTAATATTATTATTATTGTAAGTTTTTTTTAAATCCAGTAGTACGTGTGACGGCAATGCGACGTATTTGCGTTCGTCAAAGTCTCCAGTAATGGCAGTAATAATTTATTTTCTCGCGATACAAGTGATATTAATCATGTTCCCACAGCATTTTTATAATATAATAAAATATTTTGTATTCAAAATTACAAATAAAGCTCACGTCAGGTTTTTACTCAAATATTGATAAAACAATTTAATATAATTATATTGTACAGTGATTATTAGAGAGCGCAGAAATAGTTTTTTTCCCCAAAATAATTAACTATATAGGTGGGTTTTTTGGGCAAAATAGGTGGTAAAATAGGTGATTTTTAAAAAATAGTTGATTTGATAGTTGATTTTTATTTTATTATATTTTCATGAAAAACAACAATTTCAACATTTTTCACCTATTTGTCAACTATTTTCATATTTTTTTCATGATTTGTTGGAAACGTGCGTGCATTTCTAAGAAAATGTAAAAAAAAAGTTTAAAAAAAACAAATAATAAATTATAAAAAAAAGTGTTTGTTTCTTTCAAAAAAATTTTAAGCTTTTTTTCAAATTTCCTTATAGAAATGTACACGTTTTCAACAAATCATGAAAAAAATATGAAAATAGGTGACAAATAGGTGAAAAATGTTGAAATAGTTGTTTTTCATGAAATAGGTGAAAATAAGTGATTTTTAGATGGGGTCAAAAGTTCACAATTTAATGGATCGATGGAGATCTGGTCAAATAATTAAAACAGCACCCGAAACGCAAATTGTTGAAAAACTATTTCTGCGCTCTCTAGTGATTATATACATAATATAGTTAACATTTTCAACATACTTACTTGTTATTACAAAATAACAATATTTGTGCTCTACAATATAGCAATGTAGCATGAATTATGTAAACTATGTTTTCTGTGCATAGAAAATTATGCTCTTGCATATTTACAGCAGCATAATATATTATGTTATTCTAATTTAGCTATACATTCCATACGGTCGACTTGAGAGCATTTGGCCCATGGAGCTAATGCCCGAGTTGCTATACGCATCCATGCAATAATGACATAAATATATCATGAATTACGTTTTTTATTTTATATACCCGTGCACTAACAAAAATAAGTATAATATGTAAGTAAATGCTAGCCTATATTCAGCTCAATTTGTTAAATACAGCATAACCTATATGCAATACGCATCAATGTACTGGAAAAAATCATGTTACAATAGAATAATATTATATATGGTTCAGCATAATTCTTTATGTTTTTCTAATTTAGCATAATTTTTTCTATACTTGTGATGTGATAGAAATGCATTAACACAACATTAGCAGAAAGTTTTTGTTATTGACTTCTTTACTGTGTATAAGTTATGGTGTCTCTCTCTCTCTCTCTCTCTCTCTCTCTCTCTCTCTCTCTCTCTCTCTCTCTCTCTCTCTCTCTCTCTCTCTCTCTCTCTCTAACTCACTCACAGGTGGTGGAGAGATGTATCATCAGGGTCTATCTACCTCTCACCTAGCACTCAGGTCAGGTACAAATATAGGTCAGGTAATAAATATATCAGGTTGTAATCTATCACCTAAATAATCTATCCTCACTGGACACGGAGAGAAAATTCTCACATAGCTCAAGCTTGACATACAATTCTTTAGTCATATTTTATTTATGATGATAATTATATCACTCTAACAATTGCAAGTATTTTTTAACTGGCAAAATATGTCATTTTTTTCCTCATACCATGGACCATGTTATTTAGTGCTTACTTATGGTTGACTTTTTTATGTGAATGGAACCACCCTATATATGGTAAAGTAAAAAATATTATATAATCACTCTAACAATTGGTGCATTACTTTAGTTATACCATAGTATAAGTATATACTATCATGGTTATACGAATCCTAACTTATTGAAAATAATCACTTTTAAGTTGTTATAAGTAGCTAAAATATTGCATTTTAGCAAGTTATTAAAAATAACTAATTTGAGTTGTTTTAAGTTGTTTTTAGCTATTTTAAATTAAAATAGCTAAAAAAAATAGCTATTGTTAGTAATTTGCTGAAATGCATTATTTTAGCTACCCATAAAAACTTACAAGTGATTATCTTAAATAATGTTAGGATTCGTAACTGAAGAAATGCACCATTTTTTTAGAGTGATTATATAATATATTTTACTTTACCATATATAGGGTGGTTCCATTCACATAAAAAAGTCAACCATAAGTAAGCACTAAATAACATGGTCCATGGTATGAGAAAAAAAATGACATATTTTGCCAGTTAAAAAATACTTGCAGAAATATTTTTGAGAGCATTGATGCTATTAGATTTTAAAGTATATATATATAAGAGAACAATAATAACAAAAATCAAACGGTTTACCCCAAAAAAATAGTCAAAAATCACGTCGTACCTATATGCTGAGCAATGTTTATCCATTGTTTCAGTATACGTATACAGGGTGTAGCCGCATGACGTCATATTTAATGTGCTTCGATGCCATACTGGAGCGATGAACAACATTGCTCAGCATATATAGGACAAACTTTGTTTGTTTTCTAAGAGAAATTGGTCAATTTTTTTTTATTATTATTTTTCTCAAAAATATTGCTAAGTATTTTTAAACTGGCAAAAAAAGTCATTTTCCCATACAACCTATTTTATTGAGTGATTCAACATGGCGCCGATTTTAAAATGAATGCAAATACCCTATATGTATAGGGCGTCAAAGTGTATTTAATATGACGTCATGCGCATAAATCCTTAAACCACAATGACAAACCACTTGTGAAAAAAAAAAAGTGAATTAAATTATTTGGGTATAATACCAATGCAATATTTTGGCCACCCTGGCCAACAATTACATAATTAGACGTTAATTAGCAGCTTATGGCTTCATAATCGCAAGATTTAGCCAACGACAGAACAGACGTACGGAATCTGCACAAGCAGAATCCTGTTTGTTTTGTCACAGTATACTGGCAGTACTCAAAAGTTTTCTCTCTCTCTCTCTCTCTCTCTCTCTCTCTCTCTCTCTCTCTCTCTCTCTCTCTCAGTGTATAGGTGTGCCTGATGTTATTTATCTGCCACTTACGTATGGCCCAGCTATATCACTTCTCAGTTTTATGTGTTTTACTATATAAAATGTTTTCTATATATTGTGTGAGTGAGTGAGTGAGCACTTCTAGCTTCTTGGAAATTACATATAGAGAGAAAGTCGGCACTTTTAACAAACGTTTTCTATATGCAGTGAGCTTTATTTACAATAATAAAATATATATGGCCAAGTGCAATCAACATTAATCAGTCGTCTTAATGAACCTCACGAGGACTTGATAGCAATAAACATCAAAGTTTCGATAATCTTAATGTCAATAGTAAATTGGAAAATGGGAAAAGTTTTATGTAATTTTTATTACAATATTTAATGTTTGCATTGATTTGTGATTCTTTATTATTATTATTATTTTGGAGATTTTATAATAACATGAAGTCAAATAGATGCAGTAATGCCACAGATGTCCAACTATTACGTAAACCTTAAAAAAAAAAAGTTTATTTCTGCAGTATCTGCTGAAGAAATATTTATGCATGAAAAGTGATCTGTTTATGTATAGATTAAAAATCTCTTTTTTTTTTCCTGCCTCTTCTTTTTCCATCATAAATTTTTCTAAATTAAAAATATTGTATTGTCATATTTTTCTACTAGAATTAAAATAAAAAGTTCTGCAGTATATTTGATATTCCATGTGAATTGAATTGTCATAAATTTATATTTACATATTATATTGCAATGTGTGAAGATGGCTTTACGTAACAAAAGTTTCTTATATATTATATATATACATATATTTATTATTTATGAAGTTTAATATGGTATATAATTAAATATAAACTACTGGTTTAATATTTCTTATGATCAGTAGCGTCCAGGATTTTTTAACGTACATCCTATAGTGAGCATGGGTAAAGGGGGGAAACCAACCCCTTTGCCCATATGTTTTCTTCAGACCTTACGGAGGGTGTCTGGATCCCCAAAAAACCCCACTGAATACGCACCTATATACTTATGATTAATTTTTATTATATGACTTCAGAATCAATAGAAGACTTTAATTCATAATACAATAATAAATTATATTTTACTATTTTGCATTTGGATTTTTAATTTAAAATTGTTGTGTATACCATCGTCATTTAGCCACATTTTTATTTACTTTGTGAATTGAGATAGAGATAGAGACAGAGACAGAGACAGAGACTGAGACAGAGACAGAGACAGAGACAGAGACAGAGACAGAGACAGAGACAGAGACAGAGACAGAGACAGAGACAGAGACACAGACACAGACAGAGACACAGAGAGACAGAGGGAGACACATGCAGAGAGAGAGAGAGAGAGAGAGAGAGAGAGAGAGAGAGAGAGAGAGAGAGAGAGAGAGAGAGAGAGAGAGAGAGAGAGAGAGAGAGAGACCGAGACACAATATAATTCTATATTATAAAATTATAACGACATTCATGGAAAATCAAAATTATGTTTCGAATACAAATGATAAATAATTGCATTTACCTTATACTTGAAAAATGCCACACGTCTAAATATATGTAATGATGAATGCAATGTTAACGATCACTGAACATTTTAGTACATATTTTTTTTAAATATACGTGACGTAAAAATGTTGATCCTTTACTTCCATCTATAATCTTAATTGTGTCGTCGATGCATTTCTCTAAAACTAAAAAACAAAATACTAAAAAAAATAATTGGATTATGCTTCTCCAAGGTTAAAAAACTAGCAGATAGAGCAAAGAGAGCAAAATAAATTAATCGATAATATAAATGACTAATTATTTTTAAAAAAATAATAACATATTTGAAGTTTTAAACCATTTTATGAAAATAACAAATTATCAATAATAATTATTTAAAAATTATTATTAAATACAGAGAAAAAAAAACATTAACAAAATAAAATTTCAGTTTTTTGTACTTATAATTAAAAAATTGCAATATAAAACAGTTGGGTTAATTTGAGAGGTTTTCAGCCTGATTTCGCCCAATAAAACCGTTAATTATTATTATATACACACTAAAAAAATCGTTGAAAAGCTTGTACACAGTTTTGCAATGCTTTATGTATGGTAGAATCAACGGTTATGACGTCACTAAACGTTGACAATCTAACGATAAAAGCGTAAATGACGTCACAAGCGTTAGAATCACAAAGGAATAAACGTTAAACTTTGCCGTTACAAATCTACAATTTTTCTATTTAACCCCAACGCTTGTGACGTCACTAACGTTTTTATTGTTGAAATATCAACGGTTAGTGACGTCATAACCGTTGATTCTACAATACTTAAAGCATTGCAAAACTGTGTACAGTCTTTTCAACGCTTATTTATTTAGTGTGTATCCCACTATGGACTGTGATTGGGTAACACAGCACGCAGGTAGCATCCATTACTTGTAAATATAGCCATACATTATAAATCAAAGTCCATTCATGCAACAATTACATGATATCCGACTGTCATTGAGGCAGATTTGTGCAGATCTTATACCGCAGATATACATAAATATATAATGTCTCATTTGAACACCTGCATATCTCGACAACAATAACACAACACAACAATGTAAAGTAAGAGGACATACAACAATATTCATCTGCCCATTGTTATATACATGTGAGTATGCCTCGAGTATACGCTCTTTGTTTCAGCCATGTGAAAACTACCCGTATCAATTTCTCTCTCTCTCTTCCTCTCTTGCTCTCTTAGGGCATGAGAATGTTGTTTAGACATTATAAGTGTCATTGGGAAGCTCTCTCTCTCTCTCTCTCTCTTGCACGGTATGAGAATATTTAGACGTAAGTGTCATTGAAAGCTCTCTCTCTCTCTCTCTCTCTCTCTCTCCGCAATTCAATATTTGTTCAAGTGAAAAATTTCAATTTCAATTTATATACACATCTTATAAAGAATTTCATATTTTTCACTTGAGTAATTTTATCATATTTTTATTCTTATATTCAATATGAACAATGTGGTTAAATATTTTCAATTTTTTTATTATTACGTTATTTTGTAAAGAAAAAGAAGAAGAAATTGTTTGTTGACAAAAAAATATTGTGAATCAAACAAGTTTTCTATAACTTTATATATATATATAATTATATTTTTAACAACATAATACTTCAAGTAGCAGCTGAGTTTTATAAACTTCTTTCAAAATATCGTCGTTTTGAAGTTCTCTCTCTCTCTCTCTCTCTGTTTCCTATGCACTCAATCAATATCTATATTTATCAATATACTTTTTCTTACATATTTTACATTTCAATTTATTGATTGTGTCACTAAAAGCAAGCAGATATTTGGTCGAACAGAAAAATACAGTGCATAATCACATTCAGTTGATTTTATTATATCGCTGCTGTCTGTAAACATGTTGCTTACCGAAATTAAATGGTTCCAATATAAAAATTAAAAAAAAATAAATAAAAAAAAAAAGGATAAAAGCATTGCTCTCATAAATATATAATTTTTTCATGCTCCGTATTATATAGTGAATAACCATATAATCCATATTTATATAAATTAATTTTGATTGAATTTATTCATACAGACAAGTGACAGGTTAAAATTAAATCATTTGTGTTTTAAAATTATTAAATATTTTGACTGTATGCTAACTCTTACATAGTCACTATTGCAATAGTATATAACCGCTGAAGAAATCACTATAATATACTATATTATATATACTATATTATACTACATAATACTATACAGCATAATATATAAGCAAATTACTGTGCGTGCAAACGTTTTTCAACCAAGTTATTGATTTATACTGAAAACTTACATGTAACTAAAAAATTTCTTAAATTTGTTTTACGTGCAGCATTTTTTATGTGAGGACTTTTCAACCTCTCTCTCTCTCTCTCTGTCTCTGTCTCTGTCTCTGTCTCTCTAATATACACTTAAAAAGCATGCAATAGTAAGTTTAGGGTTTACAAGATGGCTTCTTCAATGTTAGATAATGAGAAGACCTGTTCATAAGCGCATACTTGATGACCCAAAAGCCCAGCAAAACCGTGCTCATCCTGCGAGATATGCAACTTTATATGCGGCTTAAATACAGAAATGTTGTAGCAGGTTGCATATCTCGCAGGATAAGTGCAAGTTTTTGAGGGGCTATCATGGGGCTAAGAAAGGTCTTTGGGTCATCATATGTGAGTCAATGAATACTTCATCTCATTATCGAACATTGAAAAAGCCTTGTTGTAACCCCTGAATTTTCCCTTTAAAATATATTTTTATGGAATATAGGCATAGAAGGCATCATTATATTTCTCTTAAAGGCGTAGAACACCTTGAACAAAAAATTTGTATAATATCCTATAACATACCTAAATATCAACGTTGATTTGGCCATAGTCACAATGATTTCTAATTTATTTTCCATTCACAAAATGACAGCTGCGGGTTTGTGACGTCACAGCTAGCCTGTTTCCGCGCGCGTGGACTAGTGAGTTGTGACCTCACAAACCCGCAGCTGTAATTTTGTGAATGTAAAATAAATTAGAAATCAATGACTCCGGCCAAATTAACGTAGATATTTAGGTATGTTATATAGGATATTATATTACATGTTTTTTGTTCAAGGTGATCTACGTCTTTATAGCATCATAATTTGCTAATGGCAAAGACCCCAAGAGCTGTACTCTGCAATATAGGAGCCCCATCTCTCTTGCTATATAGGGTGGTTTCATTCATGTTAAAGTCGACGTCATAAGTGAGTACTAAATAACATTGGCCGGTATTGGAAAATGGTACATTTTGCCAGTTTAAAAATACTTCGCAATTTTTTTTGACAGCATTGATGCTGTTAGCAGGTTGAATTAGTACCTGGAGTATGCAAGAAAAATAATAATGACCAAAATAGCTAATTTACCAGAAGAAATTTGCTAAAAACTACGTTTGTTCTATGCTGAGCTATGCTATTCATTGCTCAAGAAGAGCATCGAAAATCACTTCGAATGACGTCATGCGTACACACCCTATATCTCGATGATTAAGACACGAAGCTTCTTGTAATGTTGATAGCTAACTTCACACCTATGTGATATCTAACCACATGCAAAGCCACGCTAACTTTACCTGCCCACAAAATCTCAATATAAAAGGCGGTTGCTTTTGATTAAAACTCCACCTTTTTCTTTACCTCCATCACAGCATCCGGGCGAGATCATTGGTCCAGCATCTCTTTGTAATATCTCAATATCACTTACCTATACCTGCCTGCTTGCCTGCCTGCCTGGCAGCCGAGGCTTAATGTTTTCATTAACTTATATACAAGTCTAACTCTCTCTCTATCATCGGAAAACAATTATGTACCAAGCTTAGTAAATTGTACTTTAATGTGTACTATAATATACCATCAAGCTTAGATTATTACATTTAGTTTTGTGATTATTAATGTCTAATATATATACAGTATAATTTATAGGATATCTTTCGATTTTTTTTTTTTTTTTAATTTTTTTTTTAATTTTTTTTAAAGCTAAAGTTCAAAATTTTGTTCCCTCCGAAAGACGTTAAAAACGGAGTATCCCAAATGTTAAAGGATAGAAAATCAGAAATTTCGTGCAAGTTCTCTCAAGTTCGTGCAAGTCTCTATTGCGGGACAAAATAAAATATTTATGATTTTATTTCATTTATAATTAATTTTAGATTTTAATTATTAATTTCATTATTTTTCATATAAATAGAATTATTCTGTAAAATTTTACTATTTTTTTTATTTACTTTTTAATTTAAAATTTTACGATGATTAAAAGTATAAAGGAAGACAAATTAATTAAATTTTAAACCATATAGACTTATACGTATATATGTCTATATGTTTTAAACATTTATTTTTTATTGTTTCAAAAACAAAGGAAAATTTGTTTAAATTTTGAAAAAAATAATAACATGCCTCAAAAATATATTTTTCCTGCATAAAATTCCCTTGACGCTTGTTAATTGTTAAAGCTGATTTGTTTACATTTTTCAAACATAGGTATATTAATTTAATTGATTTATTATCTTAATAAGAAGAGATATTTCTTTAATGTTAATTATGTGAAACTGAGCATGTTGTATCCCAGGCTTGATTGTGGAGGAAATATAAAATATAGATTGAGACGTCTCTGTCATATTTTAGTAAGGGGGGAGGGGGGAGGGGGTACCTGGTGAGAGGTGGAGGGGAGGGGGAACGAATCTCATGTAATACCTGGCCTGGCGTGGCGGAGAGAGAGAGAGAGAGAGAGATCATAAAGCCTTCACATCCTAATCTTATAGCCAAGGCATTTTCTTGTAAATTATATTCAATTTTTTTTTATACATCTTAATTATTATTGTATCCATAAACTATTATTTTATATTGTACGTGAATAAAACTGCAGCTGAAGAACTATACTGTACAGCAAAGTTACTTTTTACTATAATATAGCTATAAAGAAGTGAAAAGTCATTGTATTTTACAAGAAACGCCCAAATGCAAACTATTATGTTGTAATAGCAGTATAATTATGTTGTACAGAAAAGTTAAACATGCATTTTATTGTTTTTATATTCTGTTCTACAACATGATAACAATAAATGACGTGATTTATGCTGTAATTATGTCATTATAGCATAAAGGATACTAAATTAGATGTAAACAAAATAATAATGCTAAAGCAAACTAACTGTGAGTTAAATTGAACTGAGATAAAGTAATGTTCCTGTTATATTTAAAGGAATAGACCAGAGAAAAACATAAGCATTTATATCACAAAACACTTGATAAGATTTACCATAAATATAGCTTTAGTTTGTCTCAAAACCCAACAGTAGCCTCGTAGCAGTGATCAGAAATTTCGATTTATGCAACCCGCACAACATTTTCATACTAATTTTTGCATGTTTCTGACGTCATAAACATGAATTTTCACGTAAATTGCATACTTTACAGTTTTTTTCACTCTCTCTTGTGGGGCTACATTAACATTCTGGTAAAAACTGTCATCAGTTTTGAAAATCCCATTCCATGTTGATTCATTAAAAAGCAAATATTATTTTTAGGGCTTTAATTATAGTATAATTTTTTTTTCCGTGTATGACACATCATATTATAATTACTATGTAACATAATATTATCCACTATATATAGCATTATATAGATTATGCTGTATTGAACAAATTGTACCCGAAAATGATCTAGCATAATTATTAGGTATTTATTTTTGTCTCGCCTATACAATTTACATATAATGTTTTGAACAAACACACGCAAGACGTTTATACGCACTTTATTTCTTGTAGAAAATTGACGCATTATTATAGTAAATAACATCATAAGTGCGTTACTATATCATATTTGTCTTTTAATATTATATAATAATAATTAAAAAATATAATATAATATTTGACTTAGATTCTAAACCACACAATCTTTATGTTGAGTTACCAAATTAAATATAATAATAGAATTAGTAATAAATTTCAACAATGTGAACCAAAGAATACTTATTTATTTCTACGATATTATACATAAACAGCAAAATAATAATAATAAAATAATTATAATATGTATAAAAGATAACAAGACAAAAGTTTCATTGGTAATGGAAAGGGTGCAAGAAAGGCTATAGCACAGAATTGATTATTGCATAGGTGAATCAGAGGATAAAGCATATAGAAATGTTTTAATTGTTTTATAATTTTGTTTTAATTGTTATGTTTTCATGGCTTTTATTTATTTATTTTTTGTTTGTTTGTTTTTTTGTCATGTTATGTGAAAGTATTAGTTTATGCATAGATTAATTTTGAGAGTGGTGATACACTAATCAAATTATGTGATTAATTAAAAAAAGTATATTATTTTTTACTTTATAATGGTAAATTTTCAAAAAAAAAAAAAAAAATTACAAATATGTGAGATTTTTCAAAATTTCATTATGTGTGGTGATTTATAATAATCCTTAATATTTCTAAATTATTTTCGTATGTATTTTTTATTTATGATGATGATCGGATACACGACCATAATATTATACAATAAGATCCACATTGAGAGGTTCAAATATTCAGAAGTAATCAAAATTTATAACAAATTAAGTAATTTGATGAAAATTAGATTTGACGATTGAAAATTGCTATACATGAGATATGATATTATATATCGTGTGCAAGTAACAATGAATGGTTCACACATTATACTGAGTGCATTTGTTCGTGATAGCAAATTATTAATCATCTTCATACCAAGTTCATTATCTTAAAATTAAATATATATTCTCACCTCTATAACTTAATTAACTTTAATTATACAATTAAATGTTACGTATATCAGTAAGTACATAATATATAATAACACTATTTCATTATACACAACTAACCCTCCCCTTATTCTCTCTCTCTCTCTCTCTCTCTCTCTCTCTCTCTCTCTCTCTCTCTCTCTCTCTCTCTCTCTCTCTCTCTCTCTCTCTCTCTCTCTCTCTCTCTCTCTCTCAGCCGCTAGCACGCCGCGCTCGCTCGCTCGCTCACGCCGCTGCCGCTGAATGTTAGGCCGGGCAGGCGGGAAGCTAAACGTCTCTGTAGTCGCAAAGAAAAACTCCAATGTTTTTTTTTTTTTTTCTGTGGACGGGCCAAATAGTTTTTGAATAGAAAAGGCGTCTCCTCTCTCCCGTGTGTTATAGTATAGTTGAGATATTTGTGAGTGAGTGTGTGTGTGTGTATATGTTATACCACTAGCTGCTGCATTGTTATTACATAATATGAATATCATTATTTTGTGAACTGACTATGAGTGAGTGAATGAGTGATTCTCGGCGTGTGATCTGCTTTTATTTTTGTGCATCTTTGCTGCAGAGTGAATACTTGGTGATATTTAGTGACGAGTGATTGAACTTCGCTTTCTTTCTCTGGATATGCGAGTGTGATCCTGACATTGCTCTCCACAAAGGTAATTAAAACCAATATAATATTATTTAACCCTAATATATGACCAGCCCAACCACCTATTGACACATGCATTTGTTAGTACAATTATATTCAATCTGGTATTTATTTATTGATTCATTTCATTGATTCATTATTTATTGAATTAGTAATTTATTTATACATTTACTAATTTATTTATTAACTTATTTATCCATTTATTTATTGATTTATTCGTTATTTAGGAATTAGTTATGTATTTATCAATTTACTTATTTATTTATTCTGTTATTTATCAATTTATTTATTGATTATTTATTAAATTATTCGTTCATTAAATTTTTTGTTCCCGTATTAATTTTATATTCATTAATTAATCTACACATATAATAATATAATTGAATAATTTATTTATTGATATATTCGTTGATTTATTTGGTTATTTCCAAGTCAACTACTCCGCGCGCAGGCACAGATGTTATTATATCACAGTTGAGGCTCCGCGAGAGAGCTAGCGATGCAACCGTGTGTAAAAGATTTGAGTTCTATAATATTATCGTTTGTTTTACATTACGAAGTTGTTGCTTGCGCAGTTATCACGCCGTGATATAAATATTATTGTCTTATATGTGAGCGAGCTAGCGAGCTATCAATGTGATCACTGAAGCGGCAAATATCGAGCTGTGCGTGGATTTGCATACTATAAAGTCAAATATTTTTCAATATCACCGCATGGTACTTGATTGTCTTGTTGACTTATTTATTTTTATTATTAAACGTTTAATTTCTGTTGTATGGAAACACCTGGTAAATAAACAAATAAACATCAATATGTATTGTATACCGCATTCAGCAACACGCTATAGCTTTGCTATCCATCAAAATTATTTCTCTCGCATGGATATTGAGGATATATTTTTTTGATATACCAACTTTTACTACTTTTAGGCATACCGTAGACTGTATTCTGTTAACCAAAGTATGAGTTGATTGCAAGAAATTACGACTGATTGAGCACCGCAATTATTGTCCAACTTATAGGGCAATTGCATGTTTGTTTTTTACTATTTTCAGAATTTCTTATATAATATCATTTCAGTTTTCTTCACCTCATTTTAAGGGAGTAGGGTACTGACGTCGGCCATTAGACTCAAACTTTTCTCGTCAAAAAAGTCTAAAATTTTGCACAATGATACTTCAGCTTGAGACAATTTTAAATATATAATAAATTTGAGGGTTCACCGTGTAAATTAATTTTATATGATTTTTTGAAATCTTAAGCCCATAGGGCCCAATGTTAAGTCTAATAATTTTTTTCTTTTTTTCGAGACGGTCAAACATCATGAAATTTTTATCACGGCTATAGGTGTAATCTTTAGCTACACAATGACACCAAATTTAGACACAAAACACTTCTAGTTTTTGAGATCGGTACCCTACTTCCTTAACTTAAAACTCAATAGCACTTTTTGAACAATTTTTAATTTTGGGGAGACAAAAAAACTACAACAAGTATCCGCACTTGTTTACATTTATTTTCTACTCAACTATGGCGTCTAAGCGCAATGTGTGATTGACTGAGAGAACTGTTGATATTTTGTTGCCACAATGCAAGATCAATACTTACCTATAAAGAAAAATGAATTAAAAAAATATAATACATTTAAAGGTGTTAAAACATTTAATGAAAATTATAGAAATTATTAATTAATTAAAAAATATTATTTAAGGAGAGAGAAAAAAATATAACATAATGAAATTTTTGTTTGTACTAATCTAAAATTCTAACTGACTGTATTCTGTAAAACAGTTTGGTTAAAATGAGAGGTTATGTAGCCTATTAATTTCGACCAATAAAAGCCGTTAATTATTCTTATTGATTAAGTGCTGTACTAGTAATATATACTTATATACCTTGATATGTCTATAGCTAAATACTTCACCTGTGTAGTTATCAGTTTTATAAAGATCGGTCTCGCACATTTCAGATCTGAAATGTGCGAGAGTGCAAAATAATAGTATGAAATAGTATAATATCAATATAAAATTTCAATA
The DNA here is from genome assembly GCA_949318235.1 of Ecdyonurus torrentis. NCBI lineage: Eukaryota > Metazoa > Arthropoda > Insecta > Ephemeroptera > Heptageniidae > Ecdyonurus > Ecdyonurus torrentis. The sequence continues at coordinate 22,836,513 of OX439134.1, read as the reverse complement.
TACATGATACATTTTGCTAGCAATATTCCGCAAACAATTTAAGCATTGTGAGATATGGAATCAGACACATAAAAAATCAATAGTAATAAATAAAAACAAACGATAAAAGAAATACACAAAGCTCTTTTTTTCTTTTTTTTTGTTGGTTAGCTCATTCTGTTTACAAAACTTAATTTTTGCAGCATTGATTAACATTTATTTCTGCTCAACTTACATAATTTATCATACAGCATAATTATTATCTCAACGCATACTGTATGTATTATATAGAAATGCAGCATAAATACCAGTGATTATTCTGTCCCATATAAATATATTATAGTAATGCTTTTTGAGAGCATTTTTATGCTTTTAGGGTGAATTAGGTTTTCAAGTGCGAGAAAAAATTTTTAAAGAAAAAGTTCCACAGAAAATAACCAAAAACTGCACGCTTCGTCCTATTTGCTGGGTATAATGTTATTCGTTTGCTCAGTCGAAGCAGTGTATTCAATATAATATGGTGCAAAATACACACTATATATACAAAAACTGCAATATGGTATATAGGGCATGACGTCATATTTAATATGCTTGGACGCCATACTGGAGTAATGAATGACATTGCTCAGCATATAGGACAAACTTCTTTTTTGGGCTATTTTCTTAGGGAAATCGGTTATTTTTTTTGTTATTTTTATTTTTCTCGCGTAACTATTCCAACATATCTATAACAACATCACATCAATGCTCTCAAAAATATTGCTTAGTATTTTAAAAGTGACAAAATGAGTTATTTTCCTATGATACCAATATTATTGAGTTATCCAACATGGCATTGACTTTAACATGAATGCATACACGCTATATTATAGACGTTTGAAATACGCAGAACTTCAAAAAAAAAAAAAAAAAGAAAGATAACGTTAAAATGATATTGAGTTGCAAATTCGAAGTAAATTCGAGTCTCGGTGCACAGCAGTGCATAGATAATGAAGCAAAGTCGGCAGAGGTATAAACATAAAGTAACAAACGTATATATAAGTATATGGCTTCACGTATATTATTATATGTTGTATGTATATATATATATGTACTGTACGTCGCGAGTGTTGGCTCGCCAAGTTGATCTTGTCACCTGTCAGACTAATCGTGGAGCAACCGTCGCTAATCAACTCACCGCAGTCTCTCTCTCTCTCTCTCTCTCTCTCTCTCTCTCTCTCTCTCTCTCTCTCTCTCTCTCTCTCCACGTCCACAAGAAGATAGTATAAATGACATCTCAGTTATGTCTGTAATTGTACCTAATTAAGTAATTGCCATGAGATATCAACTATTATTTCAATATACTTTAACAATTTTATACATTTCTAAAACAAGAAAATAAAAATTATACTACGAACGTGTTTCCATATTTCCATACAGCATAATAAATTTGCTGCAGCTTGACGTTTCATGAGTTACTCAGCTGTAGAGCATAACATATTCAAATTCAAAATTTATTTATTTCCAATCTCCTTACAATTAATTGCAATAAAAAACTTACATCGGTTGAAGGTTATACATGGAATTGTCAACTTATTCCACCGCATATTTTATTTATTAATATTATTATTAGTTATTAGTTTATTTTACCGCATAACTTATGCATTGAATTTTGCTTGTTGAAATGTACTTTTATATGCCGGTATTGGTTTGAACTTGACGAACAATTTCTATGATTTTAAACGACTTTTTAAAAGTGTGTGTTATTTCTAATTTCACATATATGGTCTCGTATATATATGGTCTTACCATTGAATTTAGAGTATACTCAAACTACAATTGTTTTACTGTTTGTGCAGTATATATAGTTAATTTATTAAAATAAAATCATTGATTTTAAACAAACAAAATGCACGGTCCTATATATACAATGCAAAAAGAGCAGAAAATTAGTAGATTTTTCTGGTTGGCCTCACCGATATTGCAATGTGTTTGATATTAAAAGTTCCTGTTAAGTTCCTGAAACACAAAAAGCTCCCTCGCTCGGTTCAACAATCAATCATTGATTTGTCACGTTTGCGCACGTTGTGTTTATTTTTGAACTACAAGTGTGGCTAAACTATTAACAAAACATCTTTGCTGCTCTCTCTCTCTCTCTCTCTCTCTCTCTCTCTCTCTCTCTCTCTCTCTCTCTCTCTCTCTCTCTCTCTCTCTCTCTCTATCGTCGTGTATGACGGGGACACGTGTTATTTTCGGCTCTAGCCAAACACTAATGAATGTTGCCAACAATAATCCTTTTCTCAAACTATCAACTATTTTCTTTACGGCTTCGAAAAATAAATTGAATAGCAAAAAAATTCGCAATATTTTTTTTTACTTATGCTATATAACAAAATGATGAACTTGTGCATTGAATTTACGTTTTAGAATAAGTTACTATCGCTATTTTGTTGTTATTATTGTTTTCAACAGTGCAAATATTGTATGCATGGTATTTCTTATTTAAATTTTACAGGCTTCAGTGCAGTTATAGTTTTCTTAAATGTGCTAAAAACGTGGTCTCGTTTAGGAAATTAGAGGTGTTTCTTTAAATTAATTGTCTTTCTTCCGCGGCAGATGCGTGTTTTACCAGTAAGCCTTATTTATTGTTTTTTTCATTACTGAATTTTATAACTTTATTCATGAAGATTGGAGCGTCGTTCTCTCAGTGTTAAAGATGAGAGAGAGAGAGAGAGAGAGAGAGATGAAAATTTTGACACAGGCGTGCAGTGCACTTCCTCCCCTGCACACCAAGTGCATTATGATGCATTTCCTCTCTGAAAATAAATAACATAAATATTTATTTAAGATGCACAAGTAACCCCCCCCCCTCTCTCTCTCTCTCTCTCCAACACACCATCACTCAAACGCTTTACTGTCGACAACATCTCACTTCAATTAGGTACAAACTGCCACCAATTGCAAACTCTGCTATAAGTACTTCATATTATACACAACATAATATTTCACATATAAGGTGGTTTTATTCATATTAAAGTTGAAGCTATAAGTGAGCGCTAAATAATGGACCATAGTATGGAAAAATGACTCAATTTGCCACCTTAAAAATACTTCTCAATATTTTTGAGAGCATTGATGCTGTTAACAGGTTGAATTACTTTTTTAAGTATATGAAAGAAAACTAATAATAACCAAAAAATAGCTCATTTTACAAAGAAAATAGCCAAAAAACTACGTTTGTCCTATGCTGAGCAATGTTATTCAATGCTTAAGAAGAGCATCGAAAAGCACTCAGAATGAATGCACCCTATATAGAAATATGAGACCATTAATGTTTAAACAATAATAATTATTTTATTTACGATTTTAATACAAATAAATACCTTTAAATTGTATAATGTACAAACATAAGGAACATTAAACTTGAATTTAGCAATATTAATGCATATATACGACATAATTAATGCAATACTGAAGAATATAACAACATCATGCAGCATAACAATCATACCGTATTAAATTAGTTTTTTAAATTTAATTTATAATTTTAATGTAGCAAATTCAAGTAATTTGTGTGTATCGGTAGTGATTTTCTCATAATTTTTCTCTCGATAAAAACTAATTGTATGTTATTTGCGATGAAGGGTTAAATTTTTAGAAGTTCATATTGATTGTTGATTTATTGATGCAGCGTTGATTTATATATATAATGTCAATATGTCAGATATTACTCTGAACTTACGTGAACCTAAGTGATGTGAACCACAGCAATATGAGCAATCTATCTCAATATAACCGTACAGTAGTGATCGATATTGATCAATTGACCATAGTGAATGTGTGGCGATAATTGACTTTATAACAGGAATGAAATACATTACGTAATTTATGATGCAGTAACTTAATTATTACAAAATATAGCATAAATATTGCTATTTTAAATATATTTATATTTATATACAATGTTATTGTCACTATATAATATGGAATATATAGTAAATATTTTGTTATATAAATAAATGTTGCTAAAGTTGATATATTATAATATTATATCATTACGTATTTTACTTAACCTGTGCGATTTTTAATTTACCTTATAAAATATTATCAACGTGTTTTTTTTTTAAACTTATGGAAAAACGTAAAATAATAAAATGGTCATAATTCTTTACTTTATAGCATTTTTCTCAAAATAGAAGAAAAAAATGGAAAAACACAATAATAACTATATAGGTCCTGCCTCAATTAAAAAATTGAAAAACGTATTCTTTTCACTCCTCACTGCTTTTTATTTATTTATTTTTTTTTTTAGTCGCAAGGTATATATTATATAAAATCTTATGCACCAGGTTATCTCATAAGGTTATCTTAAAAATCTTATTGTTTAATTCTCATATATATTAATCCAACCAAGGCCTATAGGCCTTATTGGTTGGTTATTTATTTATTTATTATTATTATTTACACATTTACGCATCTATTTAGATGACAAAAACAAAAATCTTCAATAATGAATTCTATATTATTGTGCGGGTTATCATGCCTTACAATGCGATCAGATAGAGATTTCAGAACTACATTTAATTACATGTTATTTCTATATGCCAATAGAATTCAATTTTTTATGAAAGAACACGTACGTACAATCATTTTACTAAATAAAATGGATATTGGCAAATTGAAATAACATGTATAGTTTTACATCTATACTGAAATCTCCATATCTGATCACATTCATAGAAAGAATAAAGATAATTTATGCTCTCAATTTATACTAAATTTATGTCATTAGTCATTATAGCATAAATAATACTAAAATAGTACAACATAAATAAATAAAATAGTTATGCAGCAGTGCAGCACAATATAAAATTTATGCCTATATATATAGTAGTTATGCAGTATAACATCAATTATGCTGTATTAAACAAATTGTGCTGAAAATGAGCTAGCATAATTATTACGTAGAGTTATTTTTATCCGTGTTGTTCGACCAAGCCAATAATATATTATAGAAATCGTTTTTTTTTTTTTTTTTTTTTTAATAAGAAGACTAGACAGTTTGTCAAATCTAAAACTGACCTCACAAGACCATATAGGCTGACCAACGTTGTGAGCATTCAAGTTCTTACGTATTAAAGTGCATTTTATATTGTACCGTCACATAATTAATATATTATACTCTCTCTCTCTCTCTCTCTCTCTCTCTCACGCCTGCCTACATCACAGTTTATATATTTGACACCACACCACTTTATCTTACTTACATTTTCATGCCTGCACAAATGCAATCTCATATACAAAACAATATTTAAATGTCATTTTGCGCAGCTTATTTTACCTGCACACAAAACTATTTTATATATTGTACTTTTTTACATTTATTATAAACAAATCTTGAAGTCAGAAAATAATAAAATCTCATCCTCATATATATATAGTGATAAATTACATGATGGAACTTTTATACAAACATATTTTATATACATGATATCACTTATACATAAGTGAGGCTATAGCCTCATACAAACTTATGTAAAACATAGAAAACCTTCTTTAACAATTTCTATTGCATAGATCTATTTCATGACGTTATTAATTGCAAGAGCAACTCAACTCTAAAACAGATGAAAATAATGTATGTGGTCTAGGTCTAGACCCAATTGTTGCGGCATGCATGGTAATTATAAGTTTTTTACGTGTTATTTAATAGGAAAAGTTTAATTTCCAATGGTTTTCATTTTGAGAAATATTAAGATATTATATACTTTTGATGCCAATGATGCCAATCGAATCCTATACCCTGCATGGGTATCCAAAGTTTCAACTTTCAACTATATAGGTTAATTATAATTATAGTTGAGGAATGAGGAGATGATATAAAGTATATTTTTTAATGTTTTCTTATCTCAAATTTGGAACGTTTTGTTATATTTATTAAATTGATGTTATAATGTGTTTGTCGTCATGGTCTGTTCACGCAATGACACGTAAACCTATAACTCTCTAGTTAATAGCAAACTTTTGTGTAAATGCTGTAAATTAAACCTATTTGTAATGTGTATCAATTAAGATTGAAACTGAATTATGCTTATGTTAAAATTTAATATTATTATTGTGGTCAAGGTTTTGTATATAATATAGGGTTGCCATGCCCTCACAACGCCTAATAAAGTTATTATTATTAAATTACTCTTACGTGAAGATACGACAATGTTATTTGAATTTTTACGTAAAAGTTACGTGAATTGACGCGTCATTATGTGAACAGCCCATTATACTGTATATACAGGGGCGTATTGGGGGTGTTTATGTGGTCCTAACCACCTCCGTCAGGTCGGAAAAAGCACGGGCAAGGGCAAACATTTTGGTTTCCCCCCTTACGTGCTCAATATAGGCTGGTCCCCTCTCGCTGCAAAACCCTGGCTACGCCATACTTGATACATATACGAGTACATATAATAATTTAGATGATAAATTGACAATAATTTACAATACGATCTATAATAACAATATAAAATATCATGTACGTACTGTAAACAATGAGAAGACCAAGTCTTTGTTAGGCCCAATAAAGTTTATTAATATTTCTGTATTAATGATATATTTGATGAATATTTTTACAAAGGGTTCAAAAGAGTTTGAAATAAGAAACATTTCAGTGCATATAATAACTTCAGCTGTTATAAATAACGTAGAGATATAAATCTGCAGTTCAAAACTTGACATAAAATTTCATGTGAATTACAAGTTTTTCTACAATTAATAAAGGAGAAATATATTATTATTATTAATACGTTAATAAAACAAAGTACGTATGAGAGAAATAATTTATATTTGTGTAAACTGAAGGTGTGGGATTCACTTTATTACATATACTTGTACATTTATATATATATACACGGACAAAAATAAATATACGTATATAATAATTATGCAATATATATATATATATATATATATATATATATATATATATATATATATATATATATATATATATATATATATATATATATATATATATATATATATATATATATATATATATAAAATGCAATTACACGGACAGAAATTTTAACAGGCAAAACTTAAGATCTAAGAGACCAGCCTTGTTAAATCTATAGCTATAGCCCGAAATTCCTTTTAATGCTTACAAGCATGCGTTTATTAACTTTTACAGACCAAGTCTTTACAGTTTTACAGGGCAACCTGTACGCGCCTACAGCCTTCCGTCTAAACGGTCAATAGTCCCTGCCTGATAAAGTTAAGAGACCTGCCCTGTACAATATTATATTTCTCGCCTATTAATGTTAAGAGACCCGTCCTGTAAGTTTTTATACGCGACCACCCTTGAATTTGCCTGGCCTGTACATTTTAACAATCCATGTCCTATTGAAACTTAAGCTTTAGTAATGTTAATTTCAATACATGAACTATTTAACATTTAAGGTTATCTATAAATACACTATTGCCAAATTTAACAAGTACAGAGTTTTCAAAATAAAATAAACCTAAAAAATTACTAAGTTTCTATATAGTTATTGCGGAAAGAAAAAATAGAGTAAATGATTAATACAATAATAAAACTTATCCCTTTACTATATAAATAGCATAAAAAGGTAAAGTAGGAAAAAAATTACATATTTTTTTAATTTTCTTGTAGAAATGTTTTATTAAAAACGAAAAGAAAAAGATCCATATTTATTATAACATTAAAATAAATATTCTGATGTGGTATGGTTATAGTTTTATATAACACAGCACTGAGTTCACTTCAACTGTTCACTTCTTTTTTAAACTTATAAATACTTAGCTGAGTTATGATATTCCAAAATCCGAAATCAATACGTAGATTAAGGGTTCAACCGATGCAAGAAATACGACTGCGACCAGTTTGTGTACCGCGCGACGAAGCATAGGATGCAATGGGCTGCATGATCTGAAAATTAACAAAAAGAACAAATAAATAAAGATATCCGATTAACATAAAACATATTAAAAAAAAAAAAAAAAAAAAAAAACTTCATACTATATTAATACTTACATTTTATTCGTATTCCATTATTTTGTAGGCCAACAGCAACCCTTGCACTATGAATTGATAGCGAGCTAGGCTCCATGATCTGAAAAAAAAAAAAAAAAAAAAATTAGTATAATGTGCGGTGAAGGGAAATTGAATAACTCAATATTTAAAAATAATAATATAATACTTACATGTCATTTTCTATTCCGAAGTATTTGCGGACCAGCAGTCGTTAAACCTCTTCTTAATTACCGATAATTTTATACTTATAGTAGCACAATTAAAAAATATATATTCACATAACAAACTTACATTCTTGATGTGTTCTCACCAAGATTTTTTTTCAACTAAACTCCCAAAAACCGTTAAAAAGTAAAAGGGGGAACTACAGCGCATTAATCTGCGCAAGGCTGTAGAGGACCGTCCTGTAAAATCTTAAAGGTAACCTGTAAACTTTTAAAGTCTATAATTATTATCCGGTCTCTAACTTTGTACAGACCCTGCACTTTAACTTTTTAATAGCGTTTGCTATTTATTTTAACACGGCGTCCTGTAGCATTCTATATACCAACCGTGTAAACAGTTAGGAAGCAGGGGTCTGTAAAATTTAATAATTCCAAAAATTCCAATACTGTAGAAAATTAACGTTTTGGTAGGTAAACAATTAAAGCCAGGTCTCTAACAAATCTAGTTACAGGGTGGTGTGTAAAAATTAATATAGACGACCTCTAAAATATAACATCTTTTACTTTTACATGCCAGTCCTGTGAAAATCAAAGCGCAGGGTACATACAATTTTAACATTTTCCTGTTAAAACTGTAGTAAGCCAACTTGCCCTGTAGATTTTTCTGTCCGTGTACATATTTATATCGATGTTGTTGCGAACAAAATGTCCATCTCGTATTTTGTCATGACAAGCAAAATGTCTATCTCGTTTCCGAACGCTATATTTAGAGTATTTAGTCAAGTTGCACATTTTGCTTCCCATGACAAAATATGGGATAGATTTTTTTTTTTTTTTTTTTTTTCTTTTTTGTAACAACATTGATATAGTACGTATAAAATGCTATATTAAATTTTGTCTAAAAAATTATACTGACACGTAGCAAAACAGTTGTTTTGTACAGAATAGTTATTATGTTTTAAAATAGCAGTAACATGTTGTATAAGCGTAATGCAGTAAATTTGAGGAATAATAATAAAATAGGGGATAATTTTACTTCATATTTTAAAGGAGAACACATTGTCCTGAATCGATATAGATATACAAATTTCTAATTTTTTAGTTCATTAAGTATCTTTCATTAATTGTTTAAAGTCACGAAATGATGGTCACAGACTGCAACGTTTATCCTATATATGACCACATAATGCATAAGTTACCAACCATGACGTCATTTTTCAATTTTAAGTAAAATTAATGCTCAATAAAGTCAAAAATTAGATTTTGCATATAGCAATTTATTCAGGACAATATCTTCTTTTAGAATATGTTATCAAATCGCCAATGTATTGGGCGCATGCCTGTTTTTGGTTGACAAATAAATAAATAAATTATATACCCCCTGATTTTTTGTCTTTCCTCAACATATTTTTCTCCGTGTATGTTGCATCTTATGCTAAATAATATTAAGTATTTTTATGTATATTGTCCGAGGTCTCTATATATATATGCATCTTACTCAGGTATCATATGTGCAACGTGTTATTGCAACATGTTGTATGTATGTATGTATGCACTCTCTCAGTACAGTGTGTTTATTAATTTATATCGCAGATAGCCATCGGTAACCAGAACGATCATTTGTCATTGCTCTCTCTGTCTCTCTCTCTCTCTCTCTCTCTCTCTCTCTCTCTCTCTCACACACACACTTTCATGAAAAAAAGAATTGTCATAAAAATTATGCTATGAACAACATAATATATAGTTATTAAAATAAATAAATTTTTACTGGAAAAAAAAAATTGAGGCGCGGTTTGAGTACTATATTTTAAGGAAATACAGTATTACAGAAATTCAAAGTTAAAAATTATAATAATAAAACTTTCAAATGATAATGCACACGGCTGCATAGATAGCAGACCACCAAAAGCGATGCAGTTTGTCACCAAGCCGTGATGTTGACAATTTAATATCATATTATATTATTATATATATATATATATATATATATATATATATATATATATATATATATATATATATATATATAATAACGAACACTCAAATAATATTATATATTATAGTCTCTCGCTCGCTGTGCGATTAACTGCTGATTTGCATATGCGACCTTAACACCTCTGCATCAGCTGCATTTACACCGCATGCCAATTAAATCAAAGTTTAGTCATTTTTATCTAAAAGTTGAAAACGATTGAAGAAAAAAATGATAGTAAATTATTTTTATTAGAGGCCAAAGAGGAAATCTATATAATATAATACTGTACAGTAAAGACGTAATTTTCAAATTTCCTTGCACCAATAAAAATGTTCGTTTCTGCACTTTCCTTTAAAACTAGTAAATTTTTATAAATAAATTTGAATTACAAAAAAAAAACAAAAAAAAAAAAAAAAACAACAACAACAACAACAACAACAACAACATATTATATGGATAGAGCTGAAATGAATTTTTCTTCTTCTTTTTTATGTTGTATTCATTCATAATTTTAGGTTGAATTAGTATCTCAAGTAAGTAAGAAAAATAATAATACCAAAAAATTAACAAATTTTCTTAAAAATATATATACAAAAACAAAATATTGTCTGTAAAAATTTCTTGCTCAATAAATCAATATTATTATTATTATTATTTAAAAACAAAAATCGAAGTTTGCATGTCCTTATTCATTACTCCAGTATGGCACCCAAGTGCATGAAATATGACATCATGCGCATACACTCTATGACGATGTACTAAATATTATATTCAATGCTGCAGAGAGTAACCATTTGTTATATAAATATATATAAACTAAATTAGTTTAATTTCTCTGCACTGTATATAAGTCGTCTCTCGTTGCAGTAATTAGAAAATCTGACTGAGATCTGGAGAGCTGGAGCTTTAATTAGTTGTAATCTTGGTGACGTCACATAGAGAGGACTGACATCATAATATCGTATGTAGAGAGAGAGAGAGAGAGAGAGAGAGAGAGAGAGAGAGAGAGAGAGAGAGAGAGAGAGAGAGAGAGAGGCGCCGCTCACACACAGCCTCCTCTATATTTCGCGAAGATATAAGTGAACAGCTTTGTATTCTGCAGATATATTTTTTGTCTGACACTTACATATATACATAATACTAGACTAAATCAGCGGCATATATAGTGAGTGAGTGAGCATCACTTAATATGATAGCATACACTGCAGTAATTAAGTCTAACTTATTTATATATAACATGCAGGCTGGGGCAGCGTAACTTTTACTGCCAGATTTCAAAAACTAAAATATATATGGAAATTTTCTGGGTCTCTTATTATTGTAATTTCACAAAATTAAGAATTTATACTGTATTTTTAAATATCTTATTTAAAGGCATGTAAACATAAGCTTTATCATCACAAAACACTTGATGGGACTTACATAAATATCTTATAGTTTGTCTCAAAACCCAACAGTAGCCCCGTAGCAGTCATCAGAAAAATTCAATTTATGCAACTCACACAACATTTTCATACTAATTTTTGCATGTTTCTGACGTCAGAAACAGAAATATTGACATACATTGCATACTTTACAGTTTTTTCACGCTCTCTTGTGGGGCCACATTTACATTCTGGTAAAACTTATCTTCAGTTTTGTATGGATCCCATTTTGTGTTTAATGATTAAAAAGAACATGTTATTTCATGATTTCTATGCCTTTAAGTAATATGTTTATTTAATATGAATGATTATTGTTATTGTCATTTTATTATTTTATGTCGAATTGAAAAAAAAAAGAAGAATAAAAGAATGAAGGAAAAATAATATTATAACATGACATGAAAAAAAATACTATAATGTAATTTATGTTGCATAATTTATGTCGTTTGCATTTATTCAAATGAAAATTATTATTTTTTTAATATTATTATTATTATTTTTAGATTTTAAGAATGCTACGCGCAATTATAAATATTGCTATAAAACAGAACAGCATAAATAATTATGCAATACAAGATAATATTTATGCTATATTATGAAAGCATTAGTTATATAGAAATAAACCAAATTTGCTAAAGTGCTAGGGTCAGCATAATTAAAATAATTTTATTTTTTACTGGTAAAAATGTCTTAATAATTATATATGAAGGAAAAAAAAAAAACGTTGCAATATAATTTACAAGTTTTGCTCATATAGACTCCAATGTATTTTGCTATACAATAAATATTATTTCTTAATTAAATATATTTTATTATTGTACAAATTAAACATACAAATTTGTTAATTTAAAGCGTTAAAGTCAAATTATATATGAAATTAGACGGATTGCAATTCAAATTGTTAAAAATTTCTTCATAAAAGCCGCATGATGCAAAGGATTTCAGATCGCTTATATGATACAGCGCAAGATAAAATAAAGAGGCATACAATTTTCTACAAATTATGCAAACAATAAATTTTCAGTATAAAAAAATTTCCATCATATTTTACATATTTTAAGTTTAAAATTTTAATATAATAATATTAGCATATAAAAATTATACAGTTATTTTTCAATAGATAAATCTTCACGGACGGAGGTTGAAATTTTCTTATATTATTATATTTAGATCTTTAACATCAAAATTGCTATATCTGCGTCAAAATATTAATGTTCCATTTTAATAGAGATGTTTTTCATATATTACACGGAGAAAACTGGTCTTAAAATACACATGATTTATATATTAACCGGATTACCAATAACAAGTTAGTCATATCGATCGAGATGCACGAAAAAAAAAATGTATATATAATAGATAATTTTTATAGCACAAATTGTTCAATACAGCATAAGTTATATGCTATACTGCCTATTAAAAATGTTTAATATATAGCATAAATATTAAGTTTTACAGCATAATTATTTATGTTGTTCTAATTTAGCATCTTTTATGCTATAATGACATAAATATAGCATAAATTACGTAATTTATTCTTTCCGTGCGGGAAGTCATGGGTGGACATTTTTTTATCCGAGTATGCATTGCCCGGATTGTAAACAAATGAAATATATCCGAATAATTTAGTTTAAATCACTCTATGGGGGGGGGGGGGGGGCTACAAATATATAAATAACTGTTCGGTTAATTTCAAGAAACCATGGTTCCGATTCTTTGAACCGCTTCAAGAATCACTTGTTCTCCGGGTACCGTTGCAAGAATCATCTCTTTAAGAACCAATGGTTCTTAATTCTTATAATAAAATGGTTTTTATTTAGAGGTCCGGTTAATAAATGCGGTTCCATACCCTATATTATGGTATTTTCCGGATTTTTTGATCCGGATCTATAAACGGTTAAAATTATCTGAGACAAATAAATAGATTGTGATAAATATACGCCGACTATACTATTTCGGATAACGGATAATTTTGTTGTCCGGATTCCAACATCCGTATATTTTTTACTATATTATATATTTTGTGTTATACGCCAACTTATTATCCCAACTTATTATCCCAACTTACAACCCATTTGTGAGTTATCTCTATACTAATATGTTTTCTTTCAGTGTGATGATTTTTTAAACTGAAATATCCGTGAATAAAATTTTAATATTTAATATAATAAAAAATTTGCATATTTTATTATTTAGCTGATATATATATACAAATCAATAATTTAATATTTTGGTATATGACAGCGAGAGATAGTATGCATTTATTTATATCAAACGGATATACATAATAGTAAGGGTTAATTATTAATATTGTAGAAAAGTCGGTTACGAGAATGTCGAGAATTTTATTTCAAATAATTCGCTAGCATGACATATGCAATAATTACCGTCATAAACATCAAGTCCAGTGCAGACAGGTGCAGGTTATACTTGTCTCTTTATGTTTTGTACATATCAATTAAGTTATTAATTGTCAGCCTATGGTGACGTCACTGACGTCACTCATAACTATATCGTCGTGCTCGCGCATATTTAGTGACTTTAAAGAAATAGACCAGAGAAAAACATAAGCATTTATATCACAAAACACTTGATGGGATTTTCATAAATAACATTAGTTTGTCTTAAAAACCAACAGTAGCCCCGTAGCAGTGATCTGAAATTTCGATTTATGCAGCCCGCACAACATTTTTATACTAATTTTTGCATGTTTCTGACGTCATAAACATGAATGTTCACGCAAATTGCATAATTTACAGTTTCTGTACGCTCTCTCGTGGGGCTACATTAACATTCTGGTAAAAATTGTCAATAGTTTTGAAGATCTCATTACGTGGTTATTTGGGTTCTGAAATTGAAATTAAATGTTTATTTATTGATGGACAATAATATTGCAAATTTGTTTAATGAAAAGGGAAGAAAATGCGTTGTAACAAAAAGTGGACAAGAGAAACAGGTAGGTCCATTCAAAAAGTAATTATAAAATTTATCAATCCTATAATAGTTTCTAATAGAGGGGAAAAAACTGGGGAGACAACTTGTAAATTATACAGCCTGCTTTACAATTTTTTTATATATATATATATATATATATATATATATATATATATATATATATATATATATATATATATATATATATATATATTATATTATATATTATATACTTGGCTTTCATGACGTCATGAATTCTAAAAATTGATTACTTAATGGAATAATTGCATAAGTATTTATTAAATATTTTAACAAATTAATTTTGACGTATACAAATTCATTTCTATAGGGTGGTTTTATTCATGTTGAAGTCGACGTCATAAGTGAGTACTAAATAACATTGGCCGGAAAATGGCACATTTTTGCCAGTTTAAAAATACTTCGCAATTTTTTGGAGAGCATTGATGCTGTGAACAGGTTGAATTAGTATCTCAAGTATGCAAAAAAAAAAATAATAATAATAATAATAATAGTAATTACCAAAAAATAGCTAATTTTCCAAAGAAAATAGCCAAAAACTACATTTGTCCTATGCTGAGCAATGCTATTCATTGCTCAAGATGAGCATCGAAAAGCACTCAGAATGACGTCATGCGTACACACACTATATACCCGAATTATGAATATTTGCTTAAGCTATAAATTTGACCTATTTATCTGCATATATATTAAATACATTTAATTGTGTATAAAATATAGAATAATATAATGCAATCAGTATATAAAAATGCTTGTTAGACATAAGAGTATTGATGTATATATAATTTTCAGCATATAGCAGAGCAGCAGATGTTTGGTCACTAATTAGCACTGGTCACTGACTAGCCTTAGACATCAATGCGGCAATAATATGATGTATAATAATAAATATTAGAACTATTTTGTTCTGTCGTACAACACCTGCACCTTGCGGCATCCCAAGTCTATAATATATTATACATCTTTACAATATCAGAAGAAGGATATTACATTACAGCAAAAATATGACAATCTACCATCTAAATTTCTAAACTATTAGAAATTTAATGATACATTATTTAAAATTTTATTGAATTTTATTAATATATTATATAAAGAATATTATTATACTTTATCTGAATACTTTGATACTAATTTGAAAATTGATGAAATTAATGTTTACCACACACTCAAATTTGGAACATTTTACTGACTATATACAGTCCCAGTAGACAATACATTGAACATCAGATATTCAATAAAAAACAGAAAAAAATCGAAAAAATCGAAAAAAAATCAAACAAATTAAGATATATAAAATTGAGCCATTTTGAGTATTTTATAGAGTGGGTAGAAAATGTTTTTGAGACATAATGTTGTCATTCTGAGACCCGCACAAAATCTTGGTTTAAATTTATGATAGGTGTGAAATAATTTTTAAAAAAGTCTGCGCGACTGAAGAGGATATTATGACATTTTGCATAAACATTGTTATGGTTGAAAAAAGATAAAACTATTACTGTATAACTAAAAATGAACTTAAATTAATTTAATTGCAGTTTCACAATTAAAGTCTTATCTTTTTATATTATAATAATTAATTGTTAAATTTTTAATTAAGTAAATAATGAGTAGACCAATACTTGTTTTAACAATCTTAAAGGAATAGACCAGAAGAAAACATAAAAGCATTTATATATCACAAAACACTTGATGGGACTTACATAAATAACTTTAGTTTGTCTCAAAACCCAACTGTAGCTCTGTAGCAGTGATCAGAAATTTTCTATTTATGCAAAACGCACAACATTTTTTTTTTTTAGTAATTTTTGCATGTTTCTGACAGAAACATGAATAGTCACGCAAATTGCATACTTAACAGTATTTTCAAGTTCTGGTAAAAATTGTCATAAGTTTTGAAGATCCCATTTCGTATGTTTATTCATTAAAAAGCATATAATAATATTATGTTGTTTTATGTGGTCTATGGCTTTAATGTAATTATGACCTGCCTGCGGGACAATATAAATACATTATTTCTTATATTATTTATATCAAATATATTGAACTTGTTACATTCAGCGTCAAATTATTATATATAGAAAAGTGTATACTATTCTTTTTCACTTTACTTTTATATATTTTTTTTTATATGAGAAATTGGCTGAGTAAAACGAAAACAATTTTTCTGATTGAAACCTCAAAATTGCAAACTTATTTTAGATGAAATTTCTGCTACATTGAAGCGTGATGGAATTTAGCTTTAAATAAAAAAGAAGTAATTCTCACCTTTATATAATGGGAAAAAAATGTGTATCCGTGTTGGTGGAAAAAAATTATTGTATATATATATCTGATCTAATTTTTTTAATACTAGAAGTTGAATAATGTCCATCTTATGTCCTGACAATGGCTAAATCACGTTTTATAACTTTTTATCACGGATCAGATGTTTAAATATTTTTTAAATTTTGCATTATATGACTTCATCAAAGCTACAAAACTGAAATCGTCGTTTATTAAAGAAAAGTATAACAATTATATTAAGAGCATTTTTTTTTTACTTTTATCGCCAGTGAAACCTGCGGTCCCCTATAGGGTGTATGACTGTATGCATTCATGTTAAAGTCGACGCCATGTTGGATCCTCAATAACACGAGTTGCGCATAAGAAAATGACTAATTTTAGCAGTTCAAAAATACTAAGCAATATTTTTTAGAGCATTGATGCTGTAAATATGTTGAATTAGTATCTCAAGTAATATGTGAGAAAAATAACAATAACAAAAAAATTATCTGATTTCCCCAAGAAAATAGCCAAAAACGAATTTTGTCCTGTATGCTGAGCAATGTTATTCATTACTCCAGTATGACGTCCAAACGCATTAAATATATGACGTCATGTGGATACACCCTATATACCTTTATAGTTGTCTATCCTTTGACATTGCATTGCATTGCATTGCTTTTTTTTTTTTTTTTTTTTTTTTTTTTTAAAGAAAACTATTACTGCACTGAAATTGCAAATATTTAAATGGTTTGAATACTGTAAATATATATATAGACAGCATATTTTTAAGTGCTCTAAGTGCTATTTTACGTGTTTTTAATGAATTTGTTATCACTCATCAGCATGCAAATTCTTCATTGGGGGACAATGAGATTAAGTGGTCATTATCATTAGGGTAAAATTATGAACTTTTGAAAATTTTACAAATGGAGGGTGACTATAAATTTGTTTTTTTCTTAATCTTAAACACAGAAAGAATAAATTACGTAATTTATGCTGCATTTATGGCATTATAGCATAAATGTTGCTAAATTATAGAACAAGATAAATATTTATGCTGTACAACATAATATTTATGCTTTGTGACGTATTATGCAGTATAGCCAAAGTTATGCTGTATTTGACAAAATGTGCTGAAAATGAGCTGGCATTACGTATTTATTTTTGTCCGTGTAGGAGTTCGAACACTTGCATATTATCAAAATAACATGGTTTTTGTAATATGCACCTTTATGTCTATGGTTTTTGTTATATACTGTTGTACATACATTGACTTGTAAATTACAACGAAAGAAGAATTTTTAAATAAAAATAATAAAAATTTGAAAACTATACTTTGAATATTAGAAATACAACTAAAATATAAAAAAAAAAGAAAAAGCTGGTATGGCCGAGTGGTGAAGGCAGCAGACTCGAAACTCTGTACTCCTCACCGAGTATAGGTTCGAGCCACTGCTGGGTGCGTACGTGAAGTGTGAGAGCACAACACGTTGCACGATGCATGTTTACATGCATTCCATGACGACGCACATCATTCAGAAGGTGCATGATTGATGTGATTGCACCGACCAGCCTGCCTAGATGTTTCCACGGTTTCTCTAGGCTGTCATGGCGAATACCGGGCTGTGTACTTATAGGTCGTGGCCGGCCCGCGTGTGCTTTTCCATTAATTGGAAAGTTCTTACTTGTCGATAAGACAATGTCTTGACTGGGACTGGGATTGGTGTATAGCACAATAACACAATATGGTAAAAAAAAAAAATTATAATAATAATAATAAAAAAAGGCAATAATATTGACGTGTAAGTATATCCAATGTGAAGTACGTACAAAACTGAAGTATCCAATACTTGTGTGACTATGTACTAAATATTGCAGTTATGATTGACACATTATATATATAATATATATATATATATATATCTATACTGTATACTTGACTATATGCCGACATGTCAATGTTAAATATGCTGTCGTCAATGCATACTTGGTGTTCCTACTTACATTGTACTTGGGGATATTACTGAAAATAGATTATTTATACACAAAACGACCCCCTTTACCTTTTTTTTTACTTCTTATGTCCCCCCTGTGCACATATTTTACCATCACCTTTTATATCTACCGCATTGAGGTATGCGTGCATGTGCTACATTGCTCTCCCTCTCTCTCTCTCTCTCTCTCTCTCTCTCTCTCTCTCGCGCGCGCGCACGTTTGCACCCATTATGTCTCAAAGTCACACAGAGAGCCCACAATATTCTACTTATTTCTCGGCAAAGTATCATAATAGAGAAGAGAACGGTGAGGACCACAAAATATGACGACAAATAAATGTTATATCATATACAGTCCGTACCACCTAAGGATGTTCGCGATTAATCGAAATCGAGCCACGAGCCAATAGACAGTCAAGGTCACTAGGAGGTGGGGTAATGTTAACTAAATGAAGAGTTTTTAGATGCTCTCTTATTAGTCGCATCCTTAGGTGGCGTGGACTGTATACACGGATAAAAATAACTGAGTAATAATTATGCTATCTCATTTTCAGCACAATTTGTCCAATACTGCATAATTTATGCTACTGCATAACTACTATATGATACATGGCATAAATTTTATGATGGATAGCATAATTATATATTTATATTGTTCTCGTTTAGTATTATTTATGCTATATTGACATAAATGTAGCATAAATTACGTAATTTATTGTTTTGGTGTAAGAAATATATGTTTATATTGGACATTAAATAACAATTTATCGGTTATACAAGTAACTTCTTTATTATTATGTTGCTTATTTTTCGTGTTAACTTTTTTTTCCTTTATAAAAAAGGCTCGCCACGCCCGGGGGGGGGGGGGGGCCTTTTTTATAAGTGAATTAATTACTTAAATGTAATTAATCAAGGTAAATATTGACTTCTATAGAATCTACTATAGTTATAATATTTCTGTGCTCAAAACATGGTCATAAAACTTTCTGGAAACTTGCTCATCATTGCAATAATATTATACATTAGCTATATAAAGGTGAACGTTCTGTGCAGAGCTCTAAAGTACTATAGTATAAAAATACAAAAGCTAAAACATGGCAGCTTAAAAATTGAAAATCATTCAAGTTTGATGTAAAAGGTTTATAAGATTTAAGTCCTCTAATCCCTGTACTTTACTTTACTCTACTTTTTATAAAATAAAAAGAGAACATAGGGAGCATAGTAATCCTGCTTGACAATAGATAATAAAGTATATAACATATTAGGGGTTGTGTGGTAAACCAGATGTGTAACTATATAGCACCACCCCTAACTATACATCAACATGATTGGTGGCCTGATACCTCATTAACATACATTATATAACTGAGCAGTTGCTCCATATATAGACTCCTTGCACATCCTTGCGCTTTGTCGCCATGTTTGTGGTGCCTAATATATTGTCCAGCATCACCATCATTTCTCCTAATTTTTCACATAAAAAGAGTTTATTTCAACTGAATGAATTTTTCTCATATTCTTCAAACTATAAGAGCTAGAAATAAGGCTTTGATTGAGGTTTGAAGCTTCTTTTGCTATTATAAAAATATAAAAATGACGTTTTTCCAATGCTGGCCTATGTATTCCTGACCAACAAAATGTCGGCTCCTAAATATGAGTGCAACCGGTCTGTACATCAATTTAACTTGGTCAGCGATATCGCAATAGTTATTGATCTTAATTATACAAAAGATCTATAAGATATAAACTTGTTTAATTGATGCATGTTCTGGTATAGAACTGAGTTAGTCTGCAGTAATAATAATAAATAATAGTAATTAAATTAATTTTTGCAGATTTTTAAACCCACATGGATAACAATAACTATACGTAATAATTATGCTAGCTCATTTTCAGCCGATTTGTCCAATACTGTGCATAATTTATGCTATATTGCATAATAACTATATGTTCGGCGTTCGGCATAAATGGTATGATGTTACGGGGCTATACTGTTGGGTTTTGAGACAAACTAAAGTTATTTAAATGTAAGTCCTATCAAGTGTTTTGTGATATAAATGCTTTTATGTTTTTCTCTGGTCTATTCTTTTAAACACAAATTATATACTAATAATTGTATGACACTAATGCAGAGGGGCTTACCTAAATAAAGTTTCTATAAAGTCACCTTTTTTCCCCACTATATACCACGCTGATTTATAAGGTTCTAATTATTTTTATTTCATTTTTATCGTGAATTACATTGTTACACATCCAAATGTATAACAGAAAAATCCCGTTAAGGATGTAATTTAAAATAAGAAAAGGATAATTGAGTATTTTTAATTTTATTTTATATTATTTTCCGGGAGTAATTTATATATAATATGTGCGCATGATTTAAATTTCCTTTTATGGACGTATTTTTAAGTTTAATCTTTTTTTTTTTTTTTTTTTTTTTTTTTTGCTTTCTAAATCTACTTAAAAGTTCTTTATATATACCGGCGCGGTTACACCCATTTGCATTCTCTCTCTCTCTCTCTCTCTCTCTCTCTCTCTCTCTCTCTCTCTCTCTCTCTCTCTCTCTCTCTCTCTCTCTCTCTCTCTCTCTCTCTCTCTCTCTCTCTCTCTCTCTCTCTCTCTCTCTCTCTCTCTCTCTCTCTCTCTCTCTTTGATATTTAATAATTTCATTATTCATAAAATAAATTACGCAATTTATCACGTACAATATTTTTACCATGTTTTTATTGACACTTTATTATATAGAATTACAATTTGTATGCTTTACAGCAACTTATAATTATTATACAGTTCTGCAGATATTGTTATCATCAACAAATATATCAGAAATTTATTTCATGCAATGGATGTGACTGACGTAGCAAGCTATATAGCCAATCTCGGGTGGAGTACATGAAGAAAAGAAAAGAAAAAAAAAAAAAAAAAAAGGGACTAATATTTTTGTTTCCAAAATAAATATTATTGGCCCCTGCATAAATGGTACTAAAAGCGTTGGTCTATATCAGAGTGATCTGTAATTATATATATGCTTGTGTTGTATAATTGTTTTTGTTTTTTATATATGTCTGTCTGGTCTGTCATATGTATAGTGGAAATAAATCAATAAAACACTAAACATGAATATAAAAAAGCTGCAACGAGGCAACAAAAATATAATAACAATTAATATAAAAAAATATAGAACAAACTTTTACTTATAGTATTTATTTAAAGATTATATTTTTTACAATAAATTTTTTTGTCATACAAATATTTCTCCTCACTCAAAAAAAAAAAAAAAAAAAGCGTTGAAAAACTTGTACACAGTTTTGCAATTGCTTTAAGTGTTGTGTAATTAACGCTTATGACGTCACTTAGCGTTGAAACCGAATGAAAAAAAAGGTAGATTTTCAACGGCTATATATAAGTTTAACGTTTAATCCATTATGATTCTAACGTTTGTGACGTCATTTACGTTTTTATCGTTATATGCCAACGTTATATAACCGTTAGTTTTACCCTTGCAAAACTGTGTACAAGCTTTTCAACGTTTATTTTTTTAGTGTCAGTAAGTGCATGGCATTGCAGTTACACAAGGTATCTTATATGTGCCGTATGTTTGCATATATAGTCCAGTCCAGCACATAAAATATAATATTATGAATATGTATGTTGGTTGTCATGCCAACAATAACTGCATCAACTTCTCATTTCGTCTGTATAATGTGACGTTATTTTTACACTAAGACAAAGTGTACCGCGGCGAGCGGCACTAAGCTTACTTGACTTTGCATATCAAGCGTTTCTACATCAAACTTTAACTGAGCCACAAATATCAGCCGCTCTTCAGTATGTGTTTTATATTTATAGTTATATGAATAAAAATCATGCAGCATCTTTATAAAACAAAATGCAAATAAACTGAATGGAGAGAAAAAAAGAAAAAGAAAAAGAAAAAAAAATTGAAATACAATACAATAAATATAAAAATGTGAGTTCAAATTTAAAAGGGTCGTATATAAATTGTAATAACACTGCGTAAGTATATAAAAAAAAAAGTTTCTAATATTTTAAAATTTTCACGTCTTTTTGAGGAAATTTGCAATTCTCTCTCTCTCTCTCTCTCTCTCTCTCTCTCTCTCTCTCTCTCTCTCCTATCTATTTAATTTGACATTTAATTATCTAGTTGAGCAATAAATATATAACTAATTTAATAAAAAAGGACCAGATTCTATCTGCGGTTTTGAAATAAAATTAGAATTGTTAGGAAAGAATATTTTATTAATTTTTATACGTCCTTTATTTCCAAATTCTAAAATGTCAACAAAAATGAAATTTAAATACATAAATTAAATAAATTATAACTAAATTTAAATATAAAAATTAAATTTCCTTTCATAAAAATTAAATGCTTTAGCCAAAAAAAAAAAAAAAAAAAAAAAAAAAAATCAGATTAACGTGACAACAGAAACGTGTCGTTGAAAATTAAAATTTGATAGCAACTTTGATAAAATTCAAATGTGCACAAAATTCATTTACATTTTGAATTATGATTACCAGATGTTAGTACTATGATATATTTAACATCGTTTTCATATATAAAAAAAAAGTCGCACATCTTTTTCAATGTAACGTTATCAGCGCGGTCAAATCACTTTTGCTTTTGAAGTCTCGCCGCCGCAGCAGCACGCACGCATGCATGCAAACCGCACAAATATCAAGTGGACATATATAATCAGCTTTATATACCTTGCTTATTATTTTTTTTTTCTTTTCCTTATTTGCAAGAAATGGATTGTGAGGTGTGTTGACATGACGGCTTTGAGGTAAAAATAAAAATCTCGGGATGCGGATTATTGCGGTGAGAGAGTGAGAGAGAGAGAGAGAGAGAGAGAGAGAGAGAAGCAGAGCTGTATATTAAATACCGCCATTATACCTCAGTAATCATGATTATATACATATTATAGTCTGTGGTTTAATATGAGTCACTGCGCCAGCTCAGGGATTTTAAGTGAAGGATAAATATCTGACACATTTTTTTTATTTTTATACAAATCAAATTATTAAAATATTATATTATATAGAGCTTACCGCAGTAATTTGAAATTGTAAAAAATATATAAGGAAAACTTAGCATTTATTGAAAAAAAAAAAAAATCAAAAATCAAAAATCTATATATTGTTTCGAATAAAGCCTGTTCCTTCTCTCTCTCTCTCTCTCTCTCTCTCCTATAACTAACAGAGCTTCTCAAAACCCTGCATTGCATTAAGAAAATGTTGTATGAAAATGGCAACGAACGACTAATATTTTGCAACTCAATCAATATATTCCAAAATATCAATACTTCAAATAGAATAAGACATTTTATATTAGTATATAAATGACATAATACAGTAGATTTGGTACTTTTGCAAAGTCCAATTAACCTGATGACAATATTTATGCTAATAAGCAAGTTGATGCTGCTCTAATACAAGCCAAGCACATGCACACGCGAGCGGAAGTGTCTTATAAAAAAGTGAGATAATACATACTTGAGCAAGCAAGCAAGCAAGCAAGCAGGCAGGCAAACAAGCTAGCAGTTACAAATTGAGTTATTAAGTTTATTGTTATTGTTGTTTGCTCGCCATACTGGCATGCAGGGCAGGTATATATAACATAATTATGTGCATATAGTGCCAGGTGGCAGGCTAACATGCTCTTAACTAATTAGTAAGGTCAATCTTGCTTGTGCAGCCTTGCCTTGTATATTGGCAATTACATTAGCTTAATAAATATATTAATTGTTTTTATACTTTTCTGTGAAATAACTTTGGAGATAACTTTTTCTTAAAAATTTACTGTGCACTGAAATATTTGTGAATTCTTGTTATGCTATTTTTGTTACTTTTTATTATTATTGAATTGCTTTCTTTCATTATTTTAGTACATATTTTATAAACATCAGTATATTATACTGTATTAATATATATACACACACACACAAATAATTATATATATAAAAATATATAGTTTTATTCATTCATTCATTCATTCATTCATTCATTCATTCATTCATTCATTCATTCATTCATTCATTCATTCATTCATTCATTCATTCATTCAATCATTCATTCATTCATTCATTATTTTATGAACATCAGTATATGCATATTATACTGTATTAATATATATATACACACACACACATAATTATATATATAAAAATATATAGTTTCATTCATTCATTCATTCATTCATTCATTCATTCATTCATTCATTCATTCATTCATTCATTCATTCATTCATTCATTCATTCATTCATTCATTCATTCATTCATTCATTCATTCATTCATCCATCCATCCATGCATCATCCATTTTTTATTTTTTTTTTTGTAAGTTATAAAAAAATGTTTTACATTACAATTGCAAATGTGCAAACCCCATCACTAAAAATATGGTACAATCTCATGGCATTTTTCAACCACATTAAAAAATTCTGCAATCATGCACCGAAGTGCGTATACACAAACATATTTTGCATCATTGCACTTTTCACTATGCATTATTTTACTGTAAACACATAATATTCACACACGTATTAAATCAAATTAAATTATCATCTTCATTCAAAATCCAATGATAAAAAATATATTTTATATTATTTACTTTCACGTTTTTATTTGTTTTGCACTTAAAAAAAAAATTATTTCCTATTGCTTGCAAGTTGCAAGTAAAGTGATGTTTGCTATTGAGCTATATTGGCTGCATGTTATGGTCGGTTAACATTGGCAATGTTTACTATCTTGTCTTCAAAGTAGAAACATACAATCTTAAACATCAATATTAGACTTGGCTTACAATATACTTATGCTCAATTTTATATTATAAACATATCTGATGTTAACAATTTCAATCGAACCGAAGTTCCGTCTCATTCAAAGTATTTTTTGATAGAAATCAGATAAGTGAAAAGATAAGGGAACGATATAGATTGTGTGTGTGTGTGTGTGTGTGTGTGTGTGTGTGTGTGTGTGTGTGTGTGTGTGTGTGTGTGTGTGTGTGTGTGTGTGTGTGTGTGTGTGTGTGTGTGTGTGTGTGTGTGTGTGTGTGTGTGTGTGTGTGTGTGTGTGTGTGTGTGTGTGTGTGTGTGTGTGTGTGTGTGTGTGTGTGTGTGTGTGTGTGTGTGTGTGTGTGTGTGTGTGTGTGTGTGTGTGTGTGTGTGTGTGTGTGTGTGTGTGTGTGTGTGTGTGTGTGTGTGTGTGTGTGTGTGTGTGTGTGTGTGTGTGTGTGTGTGTGTGTGTGTGTGTGTGTGTGTGTGTGTGTGTGTGTGTGTGTGTGTGTGTGTGTGTGTGTGTGTGTGTGTGTGTGTGTGTGTGTGTGTGTGTGTGTGTGTGTGTGTGTGTGTGTGTGTGTGTGTGTGTGTGTGTGTGTGTGTGTGTGTGTGTGTGTGTGTGTGTGTGTGTGTGTGTGTGTGTGTGTGTGTGTGTGTGTGTGTGTGTGTGTGTGTGTGTGTGTGTGTGTGTGTGTGTGTGTGTGTGTGTGTGTGTGTGTGTGTGTGTGTGTGTGTGTGTGTGTGTGTGTGTGTGTGTGTGTGTGTGTGTGTGTGTGTGTGTGTGTGTGTGTGTGTGTGTGTGTGTGTGTGTGTGTGTGTGTGTGTGTGTGTGTGTGTGTGTGTGTGTGTGTGTGTGTGTGTGTGTGTGTGTGTGTGTGTGTGTGTGTGTGTGTGTGTGTGTGTGTGTGTGTGTGTGTGTGTGTGTGTGTGTGTGTGTGTGTGTGTGTGTGTGTGTGTGTGTGTGTGTGTGTGTGTGTGTGTGTGTGTGTGTGTGTGTGTGTGTGTGTGTGTGTGTGTGTGTGTGTGTGTGTGTGTGTGTGTGTGTGTGTGTGTGTGTGTGTGTGTGTGTGTGTGTGTGTGTGTGTGTGTGTGTGTGTGTGTGTGTGTGTGTGTGTGTGTGTGTGTGTGTGTGTGTGTGTGTGTGTGTGTGTGTGTGTGTGTGTGTGTGTGTGTGTGTGTGTGTGTGTGTGTGTGTGTGTGTGTGTGTGTGTGTGTGTGTGTGTGTGTGTGTGTGTGTGTGTGTGTGTGTGTGTGTGTGTGTGTGTGTGTGTGTGTGTGTGTGTGTGTGTGTGTGTGTGTGTGTGTGTGTGTGTGTGTGTGTGTGTGTGTGTGTGTGTGTGTGTGTGTGTGTGTGTGTGTGTGTGTGTGTGTGTGTGTGTGTGTGTGTGTGTGTGTGTGTGTGTGTGTGTGTGTGTGTGTGTGTGTGTGTGTGTGAGAGATTGAAAAATGGTTGCACAATAAAAAGTTTCTCCAAAGTTTGAATCATGCTAAATTGTAATTGGCGTATATCATCGTAAAGCAAGTAAAATTACAAAACGGTAAAAGGTCGTGTTGCTATATAGTATACACATTGCATAATATATTGATTGCACTTTTTTTTCTTCAGTAAAACACGTATAAAAATGTGCAA
Organism: Ecdyonurus torrentis; assembly: GCA_949318235.1. NCBI lineage: Eukaryota > Metazoa > Arthropoda > Insecta > Ephemeroptera > Heptageniidae > Ecdyonurus > Ecdyonurus torrentis. The sequence continues at coordinate 22,809,284 of OX439134.1, read as the reverse complement.
TTCCTCTTTATTTCTGACTGATATATAATATAAAATACTTTAAGCAAGGAGTGTCTATTATACAGTTTATTCCTTATTTTAATAATTCTGACCTCAGTACAAAAGTTTTCTCAAAACCATGCAAAAGAATAGTAAATTAGTCATAACTTGGTTTTACCGCACCACCTATATAAGATTGAAGGCTTCCACGCTACACTATATAATGGTAACCACTATTGAAGTTTCAATCTTAATTTATATAAATTGATATATCTATTTGATGTATAACTTTGTTATGGGAAAATGATTTCCTTTTTTTTTTTTTTTTTTTTTTTTTTTTTTTTTTGTGCTGGACAGTGTACAGTAGAAAGCAGAAAAATTGTTAAAGAGACACTATTGGTCCACTAAATTACAATAGCAAAGGGTGTCTGCTGCAGCAGTTCGCCACCTTCTAAGGCTGGTTGTCATTGCAGTGGTCAACGACATAAATATAAGCACACCTCCTTGAGTTATGCACGGTAAACACCTTCTCTCTCTCTCTCTCTCTCTCTCTCAGAATCAGAGTATGATGCTTGCTTGCCCGCCGTCCACCCGTCTGGTGCACAACATCTCTCTCTCTCTCTCTCTCTCTCTCTCTCTCTCTCTCTCTCTCTCTCTCTCTCTCTCTCTCTCTCTCTCTCTCTCTCTCTCTCTCTCTCTCTCTCTCGCAGAACTAAAATATAATGCTTGCTTGCTTGACCAAACAAAAGACATTTTCTATAAACATGTTTGTTTTTGCATGTGATTTTGTTCTTTTCACAGGATGTAAAATATCATAGAGAGAGAGAAGGTGTGCATAGTCAAGGAGGTGTGCTTATATTTATGTCATTGGTCACTGCAATGACAGACAACCTGAGAAGGCGGAGAACTGTTGCAGCAGACACAATTAATTAATTAATTAATGTAATTTCGTGGACCAATAGTGTCTCTTTAACAATTTTTCTGCTTTCTACTGTATAAGAGTATTTTTATTTGAAGTATATAAAATAAAAAAGTTTGAGGTATATATAAAAAGTGCTTGAGATGGTTACGGCTTTGCGCTCGTCTCAGTCGAGAAATCAATTTGACATTGTCTGAAAACTTATGCACCGACCAACAGCCTTCTTATTATAACAACACAAAAACAACTTTATCTATTTTTTTTAATAACAATATGATGATGAAGACATTATAAATTTTATATATTTATATACCAATACTTGATATATAGACACGTGGATATTTTTTTAATTTTTTTTTATCCTTCCTCCTTTTACTTGCTGCATAGTGTGAGAGAGGAAAATAATTGTGTACCTTTATTTTGCTGTAGAGGTGTTATTATATGAGAGAGAGAGAGAGAGAGATTGGTTACGCTCCACTACAGCTTTGATATTATATCTCAGTCAATTTCAAAATATCAAACACTAACACTGAGAAAAATCATGACTTGAAGTAGAAATACTTAAAATAGGAACTTTATTTTCACAATAATTCTTTTTACATACCTATATATAGCATCAGAAAATACTCTATTTTCAAATGAAATTAAGGGCGTAGATAACCGACTGATATCTCGCAAAAACTACACAGTTGCGAATAATATTATTAACACAAAATAAAGATGAAATGTTAATACTTAAAATTTTATCAAATATATATGACCAAATATTTAAGTTATTGCACTTTCGAGATTACATACAAATGTGGAAATTCAAATTTTAGCAGCAAATTTTAGTCAAATTAGAAACAATTGAATATTAAAAATAATATTAAAACTTTTTTTTGGAACAAATATACATTTTTTTAAATTTAATCAATTTCATTTGAAAATTAAAGTTTTTTTTTTTTTTTTTTTTTTTTTTTTTTTTTTGAAATAAAAAATGTACAAAGAATTATTGTGACAATATATAGTTCATCTCTTAACAATTTTCGGCCCAAGTCAGTCACCACGTTAACTTAATTATGATATAAAAGTTATTATTATTCGCGGATGCAGTAATGAGGAAGGTGAATTGAAAATTTTTTTTCTGAGTTTATGATATTTTTGGAAAGAGCTTTAAAAAATTTTGAGGCGATATTTTTTCTTAGGACGATTGGAGCATGCGAGGCGATATTTTTTCTTAGGACGATTGGAGCATGCGAAGTATTTTTAATTAATTTTTGAAAATCGGCTTAGAATGCCTGTGACGTCATCAGTCCAATTTTTTCTCGGCAAATACTAATCGTTCCAGGTTCAGAAACCAGATTAATGAAATCAGCTTGTTCTCAGGATTTCAAAAAACTGGCTACTGAACCTTCTACGGTCAGTACTTTCCAAAATAAATGCCCGATTGATGACGTCACAGGCTTTTTAGGTCGATTTTCAAAAATTAATTAAAAATACTTCCCATGCTCCAATCGTTCTTAGAAAAAATAGCACCTCAAAATTTTTTAACGCTATTTTCAAAAATGTCATAAAAAGTGGGGGTTAAAAAAAATTCACCTTCCTCATTTCCATTTGTCATGTTTATAATTAGTTTCATAATCTGTTTATTATACGCAGTAAGTCTGACCTAAATGTGAGGACTGGTTAGTTTTTTCAGTGTACAGATCTGTAATTGTAACTTTTGTATGCAAATATCTATCAGTTATCGTAATTAGAATATAATCCTCGCGTGATATGATGCTGCAGCATGTGCAAATACTATTCATTGACTTTTTATACATTATATTATTATTTCACTGATATTAATATTGTACTCTTTTTCAGTAAATTTGGAAAGTATTAAATTATTATAAAATACACTCACTTTACAAGTTTTGACTTAAACATAATGTATTTTATGATGCATGTATTAAGACAATATATAATTATATTTTGTATGCGGGCTGTATGCAAATATTTTATATATAAAAAAAATCTTGTTTTAAAATCTGTTAAATTACTTTAAAAAAAAGTTATGGAAATTAAGTTATAAATAAAAAAAGTATAAAATAAATAAAGTATAATAATAAAATTCGTAAAAAAAAACAACAACAAACAAACAAACAAACAAACAAACAAACAAACAAACTAAATGTAATAATATATATTAAATATTTCTGATATATAAATTAAAGTATAAATAAATAATTTATACAATTTGGGTATTAAAATAAAAATTCTTAAAAGAAAAAGAAACAGAAGAAAAGAGAAAGAGAGAGAGAGAGAGAGAGAGAGAGAGAGAGAGAGAGAGAGAGAGAGAGAGAGAGAGAGAGAGAGAGAGAGAGAGAGAGAGAGAGAGAGAGAGAGAGAAAAGAAAAGAAAAGAAAAGAAAAGAAAAGAAAAGAAAAGAAAAGAAAAGAAAAGAAAAGAAAAGAAAAGAAAAGAAAAGAAAAGAAAAGAAAAGAAAAGAAAAGAAATAATTGCATGATAGTGATGTATGTATAAATAATAAATATACTGCAGTGGACTGGATATATATATGAGGACAATTAAATGATCTGTGCGCTCAACTGTCTTGCTTAGCTGCGCGAGGTAGCCACGCAGGTAATTGCTCAATATCACATACATCAATCAGGTATAGGACGTAAGGTAATATGCAAATCTGCAGTCAGGCAGGCAGGTAGATTAAATTACACCAAATCTCATGTCTCCTCATAAATATGTAAAACATTTAACTCTCCTGCAAGAACATCATATTTCATCACAGACTAAACTTTAATTTAATACCGAGAGAGTTCAAAAAACTGAAGGCAAATCATTTTTATGTAAAATAACACATCGCGGAGATTGTTGAGGTGGATTGAAAGTCTGATGAGGGAATACTTGAAATATAATATTGCAACATAAGTAATAATATTTTACATTGAAATATATTGTACATTCTGATAGAGGACAACGTTCTGAATGAGGAAGATCGATACACAAAAAAATAGTTAATTTTATTTCATATGTTCTATAAAAGAGAATACATTGTCCTGAATCGATACAAGTGTGAATTTCTCATTTTTGAGTACAATAAATATTTTGAATTAATTTTTGAAAGTCACGAAATGACGTCACAGGCTGCAACTTATGCATGTGAGCAGGAAAAAGTTTCAGCCTGTGACGTCATTTGGCGACTTTAAAAAATTAATTAAAAATACTAAATGAACTCAAAAATTAAAATTCACACTTGTATCGGTTCAATGATAATGTGTTCTTTTAGAATATGAAATAAAATTAACACCTAAATTTTTTAGTCTTCCTCATTAATTCATGTTTGATAGTTTTTTAGTTCATTAAGTATTTTTAATTTATTTGGAAAATCGCGAAATGACGTCATGGTAGGTAAATTTAATTGCATCATTGTGCCACTGAATTGATGTTATGTGTGATTTTTTAATTTTAATTGAAAAAACTTAATGAACTAAAAATAAGGAAATTCCACATTTAGTTAATTTCAGAATGATGTATTCTTGGTACAATAAAATCATCTTCTTCTTTTTTTTTTTTTTTTTTTTTTTTTTTTTTTTTTTTATATTTATGGCTTGCAAAATTATATTATGCACAATATGTTATTGTTTGCTCGATATAATATATAATTTTTTCTTTTGTATGATATACATTTTATATTTATTTATGTTATAGAATAATAAAATGCAGCTGTATTGTATTCAACAAAATAGAGTTTTGCTGTGTAACATACTTGTTATGCAAAATAAGTTTATCAATTGCAATATGATCGAGCTGTGTACAATTTTTTTTTTTTTTTTTTTTTATTGCATTTATGAATTTTCAAATTAAGAGCTGAAAATGTTAAAAACTGTAACAAAAAATAAAATGAAAAAGCATCAATAACAAACCGCTGAGGGCAAAAATAAATGCATTAATTTACACACTTTAAATATTGTGAGATACAGTATAAGGAAGGAAATGGTTTAAAAAAAAAATCTGCTTCTGTATAAACTTTTCTATTATACACAACATTTTTTATGGTAAATTAATAAGAAACTGCTGTATGGAACTTTATACACTGTATATTAAAATATAGGTGATTGGCTGCTTTCTCTCGTTGACTTTTGCTTACGCTTCGACGCCATATGTGAGCAAAAAATAACATTGAGGCACACATGACGACGCACAGCATTCGTGGAGGTATGCGCATGATCGATGTGATTGCACCGACTATATTATAGCCTGCCTAGACGTTTCCATGGTTTCTCTAGGCTGTCATGGCGAATGCCGGGCTGTGTACTTAGGCCGTGGCCGGACTGTGTGTGCTTTTCCATTAATTGGAAATTCCTTAGCTGTGTCTTGAGTACTGGGATTGGTGTATAGCACAATAACATAGGCAAGAAAAAAAAAAAAAAAAAAAAAAGTTAGTTGTGAGCGCAGATGGGCCAAAGTGTTTCACCCAGTACAAAATATGCAAATTGACTCGGTCAAAGTTATGTGTGATAAAGAAGTGTCTCTGTCACTGATATTATATAGACCCGCAACATATAATTATGTAATCAAATGTTTTAATTAAAATGTTATTTAATTTATGTTTTACTTAATAACAGTCGCGACTTGCATGCATATTATTTCCTGCCCAATTTTTCACCAATCAAAAACAAGTTTTTTGTTAATGTCGCTATGTGTTGATAATTTTCCATATTACTGTGACGTCAGTTCATAATTTTATACAAGAAATTATTTTAATATTTCTAAATTACTCTATACAGAGATAACACTTAATTGCAAAAGGAAAAAGAAATTATTTAAAATTAAATTTATTATTAATAAATATTATGAAAATTAATTTTATTTTACAAAACCTGTGAGTATATTTTTTAAAAGACATTAATAATAAAAGAATTTATGCATAATTTGTTTAAAATTTAAATTAGTTTAAGAAAAGTTTGATAAACTCTATATATTTGATAAATGTAAACTCATAAATATACTTTTTTCTTTTTTTTGAAACAATGAGAAGAAAAAAAAATTATTATTTATAAAAGAGGTCTTTTGTCTTGAATCGATTAATATCACGAATTTTTAATTTTTTAAGTCCTTGACTATATATTTTATTTAATTTCTTGTATTTAAAATCACAAAATAACGTCATGACGTTCAGTAATTAACTTATATGCATGTAGTCATAAGAAAAATTACCGACTCTGACGTCATTTTGTAACTTTCAAAAATTAACAAAATTTTAATTCTCATCTCATAATTAATTCAGGATGATGTCTTCTGTTACATAGAATATGCAAAAAATTATCCGCAATGGACCACTTGCAATGGACGAACTATTTAAAATAATTGAAAAAATTCTTAATGCATTTCTTATGGAAAAATCGTTTTCACGTATACCATAGTATAAATATATATTATATATTTATATACTATGGTATACGTTACAACCAGTGGCGTAGCCAGGGGGGAGGTTTTGGGGGTTCAAACCCCCCCTGTGGATTTGGAAAAGGTATAAAAAAATAAACATTGAACCAAAATTTTGCACGAAAAATAGCATTTTAGGAGAAAAAATCTTCAAAAATTTCTCGCTTCGCTCGAATATCGCATATATTTAATTTTATTTACTAATTTTACTTCTCCACTGATACATTAGTACAGCGGTAGACTGTCAGTAGACACTATATTAGCCTTAAAGGTACCAAATATTTTGTAGTACTAACCAAACTAAACAATTAACTAGATCTTACATTAAAAATTGTAAATTTTCTGTTTTCCGTGAAAAAAATATATATTTATATAAAAGTAAAAACTACACAGTTTTCTAGCATAGAATAGGTATAAAAATAAATAAACGACGTGATTTTAAAGGTGTACACAGAAACAAAACTTTCAAACTATAAGGAAAAGCTTTCAAAATATATTACGTTTACACTAGTCCATATTCGATGATTTTTAGCCAATTAGCCAATTTAAAAAAGAAAAACTAAACAGAAGTAAAATTGGTATTGCAAAAATTGCGTATAAGAGTTGCTGACATTCTCTTTAGTTTTGATTGGTTTTTCTTTTATTGTAAAACAATGAGTAAGCTGATGATACTTTTGAATTTCAAAATAAATAAAAAATAAAAATACATTATAGACAAATCAGAAAAACTAAAGTGTAAAATACGGCAAAATCTACATTAAAAATAAAAAAAAATAAAAAAAAAAAAACAGTCTTGCGTTTCAAAAATGATTTGAGCTCAAAATTATTTTAAAGTTGTAATTTTGTATTCCTGGAATAATCTTTTAACAACAATGGAATTATTTTCTGTCAGTAAAGGTTAATGATATATGTTTTAAGTTGTTTGTATGTACCGAAATGAAATGAATAACTTGCATTTTTTTTTTTTTTTTTTTGCATTCAGTCTAAAGTTGTGCAAGTTTTTTATTTCCTTGCGGTACTTATTCGGGTTGCGGTCATCAGGTGTTTTACGTACTGTGGGCTGCGTAAATGCAGTGCTAAAATGAAATACAGTGAATACAGCAATTCATAACTTTTAGTAAATTATATAATTTTTTTTTTATTTTATAGATTTCTTTAAAAAAAATTGCACCCTTAAAAATATTTTGAGCTTCAAAACATTGGTATAATGCAAGATCGCATTGCTTGATCAGAGTGGCATAGGCATGATTTTTCTCTCCATTTTAATACTTTTTTTTTTGCTGGCCATATTGTGTTATATTGTGCTACCACTCGATAGTTCCAGTCAAAATTGACTTAATAGTAAATATATATAAATAACATATATATATATATAAAAAAAAAAGTATTGTCTCTAAAATAAAATAAAATAACAGTTTTAATTTTGTATTGGCAGAAGCAAATCCACATTTTAACACGTCAAAATCTACGGACTTAAATTTTACCTTATTTAAAATTGAAAGCATAATTAATACATAAATTGCATCAAAAAAGGGGGCGTGGCCTCAAAAATTTCGCGCCTGCGGCGGGCTTTTGGGGGCTTCGCCCCAGCTTTTTCTAGCCCAAACCCCCCCCTGTCGTAAAATCCTGGCTACGCCGCTGGTTACAACATATAAACATTTTATTGCAAGTGGTCCATTATTATTATTTAAAGTATTTCTGATTATTGACGTCAACAATATAGAAAGTTATAACACTGCAATCGAGGTAAATAGATTATAGATATAGATAACAGATCATGTTTACACAGTTTGGGTATGTGCGCATGACGTCATTCTGCATGCTTTTCAATGCTCTTCTTGAGCAATGAATATAACATTGCTCAGTATATAGGACAAACGTAGTTTTTGTGCTATTTTCTTTGGAAAATTAGCTATTGGTTATTATTATTTTTCTTACATACTTGAAAAAAATAATTCAATCTGTTAACAGCATCAATGCTCTCAAAAATATTGCGAAGTATTTGTAAACTGGCAAAATGTGTCATTTTCCCATACAGGCTCATAGCGCTCACTTACGGCGTCAACTTTTTAACGTGAATGAAACCACCCTATACGCGCTATATACGTACTTTATTTTACTACAATATTTTAATTTCTGCCCCAAAGAATCAAATTAAATATGCGGTTGTTTGACGTGGGGTCAGCGATATATAAACCTTGTGGAGGTCACTGCATACTGCTCTCTCTCTCTCTCTCTCTCTCTCTCTCTCTCTCTCTCTCTCTCTCTCTCTCTCTCTCTCTCTCTCTCTCTCTCTCTCTCTCTCTCTCACTCTCCGCGGGGCACGTTGATCATAAGTGATGAACGCCTATAAAATTATATTTTCTTATTTTCAAAAATAGACGAGAAAATACGTATATATATATAGTACGTATACACGTTTACACGTATATAGTAATACGTAATATTTAATAATTAGATAATGTAATAATACTGCTATACACTCAGTTAGTAAAGTATCCATGGAATCACAGAGAAATTATGTTTTAAATCAAAATATGTATAGCAAAAAAAATATATATATAAATATCAAGAAAAAAAAAAAGAAGAACAAGAAGGCATATAAATTATTAAAGTTAAATTATTAAAAGTTATTTTTAATTTTTAATAAAAAAAAATGTTCAAAAAAAAATTAGCTTTGTAAAAAAAAAATTTAATAAAAAAACTGGCGTCGTAAGCTAAGAATGATAATTTATCAGCAAAGAACACGGAAAAAAAAATGTGGTAATAATGAAGTCTCTGCATTAAAAAATTGATATCTATTGGCATATGGGAATAACATTATTTAAATGTAGTTTCACGTCAACTGAAATCTCCATCTGATCGCATATATTGTATAGCGTGTATACATTCATGTTAAAGTCACTGCCATATTGGATCACTTAATAACATGGACAGCATAGGAAAATGACATATTTTGCCATTTTAAAAATACTCAAAGCAATATTTTTGAGAGCATTGATGTTGTTAATAGGTTGAATTATATATATACTATCTCAATTATGTGAGAAAAATAAAAGTAACAACAAATTAACTGATTTCCCAAAATAGCATAAATGAAGTTCGTCCTATGCTGGGCAATGATAATCATTACTCCATTACTCCAAGCAGTCCAAGTGCATTAAATATGACGTCATGTGCATACATCCTATATAACATGTCATCATTATAGAGATATAGGATCACATTATAAAAGATTATATAACCTGAGTTTAACCAGAAGTTGGTTGATCAGTGGTTCGGAGATCGATGAACTTTTCTTTCCGTGTAGTTGTGATGTAATTAAGCCGCAGCCTGAAATAATAATTAATTATTTCATCATTTGTTATTTAACAACAGTAAAATATTACTCAGAGATTAAAATATAACTTAAATATAATAACTTCATTAGTTCACTTCTTATCTCGCGGGACAAAAACCTGTATTTTTACTTTTATTATTAATTAATGTTAATTAATTATTATATCAATGTGCTTCATAAAAATTTCAGAAATTGTTTCGGTTCAACTATATGATCTTTTTTTTTTTTTTTTTTTTATTAAAGCACGCATATTAATTTTTAATAATATTATTTTTTGCAAATAAGACAATAACTTACTTGGATAAGTCGGATAAAGAATTATCCTTTACCCGGATTTTTATCCGTATCACGATGCAGATCATTTGTTCCAATTTTATCCGTATTAGATAACGGATAAAAAAATTTTAATTACAGTAAGAATCAAAGATCAAATTTCAAATTGAATTCGGATAATAAATCCGGATTAGGGATAAAATAGAAACTCAAATCGGAATTTCTTCGCAGAACGTTTTTTTTTTCTGTTTAAACTTTGCAAGCTTTTTTGAAATTTGCTATAATCCGGACTTTTTATGGTCTGTTTGCAAAAATCCGAATACTATACAGTGAGATCCGGTTAAAATTGTATCCAAGAAATCCCCTACTCCTAAATCTTGATATAATAAGCTCTCATGCTGTGTGTTCACATTTGCATTTGTAATTGTTAATTATTTGATCAAAATAACATGCATTCTTATGGAACTCACTTAACAATTCCAATTAGAAAAAGCTCAATGTAAACATGCACGGAAAAAAAAGATGTGCTAAATTTAAGTAGATTAGCATACTAACGCAAATAAGCCCGCGCCCTAGTACATGCGCGCAAGATCTGAGTAACCTGCATCTCTAGCATAAGTGACGCCAAAACCCTAGCACTAGATGTTATACCACCTGCGATCTAGGGGGAGCGGTACCTAGCGTCAGTATATGGTCATATAGTTTTTATGTCACCTGAGATCTAGGAGGAGCGGCACCTGACTGCCAGCGCAGGTGTGCTTAGCCCGCCTGAGCCGATCTAGTATTCCCGCGAACTAGGAGCTAGCATTGCTAAAATCAGCCAATCTCTATTGAAATGGCCACGTTTCTCTATTTTTCAGGAGACCACGAAGAAAGTAATTTGATCTAAACTATCAGATTTATAAAAATACTTAAACTGTCTTAATTACCGCGTATTTCATGCAAATAGAATAAGAAGTGACGATTTTACATAAAAAATAAAAATGAAGTAATCGCAAAGACAAATAAGGTGCAAAATGAGTCGTCATGTAGTTACACAATGGTATATTATATTTAATATATTCATCGATATGGCCTATGGTAGCCAAACCCGATCGACGCATTGAAAAAAAATGGTCCTCTGTCCACCGCTACTAACAAATTATGATATGATTTATAATTATGTAATTTATATGAAAGTATATTTGCATACAATTATAATAAACTAAGAACATACACCTCGGGAATTTTTCATTTCATTGAATATTTCAAATTATTACCAACGTTTATTTTTTATATTAATTAATAATAAAATTAATACACAAAATTATTTTTAAAAAATCTCATGTACGCCATTTTGCGGTCCAATTCTAAAATTTAGTATATTAGTGCTAACTCAAATATACTAGGGGTGAGTTTGCAAGCCCACCTCACCTGAGTCTATTTCTCCTGGCCGACAGGTATGCTATGCTGCGCGCAGGTAGGAGCGGGGTTAGCATACCGCCCTACTAATTCTCAGTTAGGACTGTCTCTATTGCAAAACACAGCATTTTAATACTAGCTTTTTGCTTAATTTAAGTATATTTTATTTTCCGTGTGGCAATATCTGTAACCTGGATTAGAAAAATATCCATGTAATTCGACAGCATATAATTCGCGGTATCGATATGCGACGATTGGTGTGCTGATATTTTGTCAGCGCGGTGATTGCGCTATATGATATATATAAATGCTGAGGCTGGGAGGTTATTATGAATTATGTAAAATAGAATGTATATATTGGCTTGTGACGTTGAGATTTGATTGATATAGGCAGACAGCAGGTGTGCAGGTGAGTGACGTCACAGGCACAGTAATATCACGTTAGTCACTTCAGTATACTTGTCTGCAAATTGTTTTATATCAAAGATTTACATGTCAGCAACTTTCACTATGCATATAGATGTATTAGGGCAGTATAGGGTCTATGCATTCATGTTAAAGTCGACGCCATGTTGGAGAACTCAATAACATGGGTGGCATAGGAAAATAACTCATTTTTCCAGTTTAAAACCACTATGCAATATTTTTGAGAGCATTGATGCTGTAATGTTGAATTAGTATCTTAAGTATATGTGAGAAAAATAACAATCACAATGCACAGTGATACATTAGGATAAGGTATCTTCAAAAATGTAAAAAAAATTGGAAGCGGTCACCATGCTAGATTTTAAATTATGATGTTTTTGAAGTTTTTAGCATGCAATTTTGTAATACACTATAGAAACAATAATAATACTGTAATTTAATTAACTTAACTTACATACACACATTGCAACTGGTTTTTTATTCTGTTCTATTTCAATCATTCTGCTTTTTTGTTGTCTTTAAGAAATAAAATTGTACTTAACATAATAAATAGATCTTAGTTTAATCTGTCAAGTTTTTTTTACTGCCTAATTCAAAATAAAGAATGAAATATGTTTAATTCCACTGTGCTAGATTTTTTAAATCAAAGCGATCTAGTAACGAAATCTACACTGAGAAGATCTTAAATTACATAATTAATGCATGCTGCATTTATGTTTTTACTGTTACTAAAATATAATTATGCTTTGCAATTATTTATTACTATGCATTGAAAAAATTGTACTAAAATTTAACTAGCATAATAGTTACAGTTTAATTTTCAAACCGGGTATATTATAAATTTAAACTATTACTTCACCATGTTTATTAAATACTATTATTTTTTATTGAAAATACTAATGTTATTATCTACTAATTTGTACGCTTCAGGATATTGACAAATACAGGATATATGAGTTTCTTAAAGTTAAAGTTATAATGTTTTTTTTATACCTTTTAAATAATTTATTTCCAATTACAATAATAAAATATACAAACAATTCATAATGATAATCAAATAGTAGAGTGATGGAAGGAGGTACAAAGAGAGAGAGAGTTCCTTATGGTGGACCTCCAGGCATATTCAATACCAACTGGCGACGAGCTTGTTTTCCTAGATTCCGAAATTCACCATCATCTCCTGCTTCATCAGGTACACCAACTGGTGCTTGGTTAGGTTCATCGATCTCTATTGCTGGCATGGGAACCCTGCAGTGGAGTGCCATGTTATGTAGTACACAAGCTGCATTGATGATATGAGCTACTGTTGTGGGATGGTAATGAGGTGTGCGTGCCCTATTAAGGCACCTTTGCCAAGACTTAAGTAGACCTATGCAGCGCTCCACGCACTGCCTCCCTCTTTTGTGTCTTTCATTATACTCCGCTTGTCTGGTACCTGCAGCAGGGCGTTGGAACGGAGCCATAAGCCAAGGCTCCTGAGGATAGGCAGAGTCACCTAATCCCCATTTGTTTCGGCGTCCTTGCCTCCACTCCTGTTCTAAGTGTGCTCTTGGCTGAGATGCGCGCCAAATGAATGCATCGTGCGCAGATCCTGGAAATTGAGCATTTACTGCCAGTAATTTCATGTCATAATCACACGTGAGCAACACATTTAGTGCATGCTTTCCATGCTTGTTTACGAATGTAAATTCTGGATGATCATCATCAAAGCCAGTTGACACAAATTCAATTTGAGATCCGTCAACTGCAAAGATCACTCCCTGCAACTGACAAATTTCAAAGAACCGGGCCTTGTTTCTCTCGAGAGTTTGCTCGTCTACAGGAAATACGATCCACTGACCCATGTAACGTCTCTCAATTGCCTCAGCAATAGTACGTATTGTGCGGCTAATGGAAGATTGTGACATGCAGTGGAACATGTCGTTCCCTACCGCACGCTGATACGATCCTCGTGCAAAATAATTCATTGCCGCGAGAATGCGGAGCTCTCTTGGAATAGCTGTGGAACGTGTGGTCTCTGGCAAGTCTTCTTTCAACTCCATCACTATCTGGAACGCAAACTCGTTCGGTAATCGAAACATCTGCACGAAGGAAGCTCGTGGTAGTTCGAAAGGATTTGTTGTATCTCTGAGATTACGTCGTTGAAGTCTGTGCCTACGTTTGCCTTCCCTTTCATCATTTTCTTCATCGAGTACAGCTATCAACGCTGCATAGTTGAGCCCTGCCAAAATAAAACATGAAAAAGTAAGAAAATAAATATTAGGTCATAAAAATAAAGTAATAACTTTTTAATCGTCAATCATATTTACCATTATTCATTATATTTTGAGGTACAGTACAGAATATACGTAATTGGCGACATATTTTGCAGCTGTTGTAATCTTCAGATACAAAGAAGATATTGCAAGATATGAACAAAATAAATCGCTCTGCACGCCACTGTAAGCTTGTCTTTGAACTAAAGCTAGCCCGCGAAAATTAAATGATATTATTTTATAAGGAAAACATAAATATGCTAAATTAATTACTAATTACTTTAACAGGATAAATGATGAATAAGAATGTTTGATAATAGGGGGGAGGGGATTGTACTTAAATTTTACTTAATATACTTTTTATTATTATATATTATGCTATACAATATATCCACAGATATGAAGCAAGAAAATTTAATTTATTTGCTATCACCAATAAAGTTTTTGCGCTTTAAGCTATAAAAGTATTGAGGAATGATGTTATGTAAAAATTAAGAAAACTTATTGATCAAAAACCCAAAAATACGTGCAATTTTATTGCTTAAAAATGAACTTAGTATGTAGAAAAAACGTAGAATATCTCAATTTATTTTTGATTTGAGGCAAAATTATTTGGATTATTAAATATGCATTACATGCTTATGATTTGTTATTCTAAAATAGATATAAATATATTTTTAATGAAATAAATACAAAATAAAAAAAATCATTATTTGGTGTTAAAAATAAATGGTAGAAAAACATTTAAAAATATAATATATATTTAAAGAAAAATGTAAAAAACATTAAATACCTATCAAAAATCACTAATTAAATGAAATAATATCGATTCCGATCGGTCGGTATCAAATTTCACCACCAACACACCCGTTCGTTATTTAACGATTGTTTTGTTGCGAAATAATTCCGACGATCGTTATGAAAAAGTTACTGAATCTCAACAAATCGCAACAATCGTTATTTTCCGACCGGTCGGAAAATAACGATTGTTATTGATCGTTATGAAGTTACAGAATCGCCCCCCTGATCACAACAAATTAACAGATTTTCCAATGAAAATTAGCTGAAATGAAGTTTGTCCTATGCTCAGCAATGTTATTCAATACTCCAGTATGGCATCCAAGCGCATTAAATATGACGTCATCCGTATACACCCTATATAGAGACATTGTTGTTCTTGGGTTGTTTTGTCAAGGGCTTTGGGGGTATAGGTGAGATTCACAATGATCATATTACATTATATAGCATCATATGGTATAGGGATAGGGTGTATGCGGATGAAGTCATATTTAATGCACTTGGAGATCATACTGGAGTAATGAATAACATTGCTCAGCATAGGACAAACTTCATTTATGGCTATTTTCTTTTTGGAAAATTGCTTAATTTTTGGTTATTTTTATTTTTCTCACATACTTGAATAAATTCAAGCTACTAACAATAACATCAATGCTCTCAAAAATATTGCATATAGTGGTTTTAAACTGGCAAAAGGTGTCATTTTCCTATGTTATGCTTCCCATGTTATTGAGTGATCCAACATGGCATCGACTTTAACATGAATGCATAAACCCAAAAGTATAAATAACAGAATATTATTATTATATTTATACAATAATAATAGGCAAGTAATTTAATAGAGAGAGAGAGAGAGAGAGAGAGAGAGAGAGAGAGAGAGAGGATATCAAATTTTATAGATACTACATCACAAATCTTAACTAGTCTAACTACACATAGAGAAAATAAATCGCAAACATTATTATTATTATTTTATCATTATTTTGCTAAAAACCACGAAAAGTGACGATCACTTTAAACGCAATTGCGCATTTTTTGGAGCAATGGTTTCTAAACATCGTTGTTATCGACAGATTGAAGCAGATAGACAGAAACCCAGATATACATCAGTTTTTTTTAATAGACGCAGAGTCAGAGAGAGAGAGAGAGAGCTATATACAGAGATATAGTGATAGTGCTATATATATATAATATATATATATATATATATATATATATATATATATATATATATATATATATATATATATATATAAATATATATATATATATATATATATATATATATATATATATTTCTATATATGATAGAGAGTTATAAAAAGGTGATTGAGGCAGTTGTGATACATATTATTTAACATTTAACTGCTGCTTTACAGAATATTAAATACAAATAATTTAGCTTGAGGTCATATTTTCTACAATATTATATAGAAGCCATTATTATTGCAAACTTGTTTTATTGTAAATTGTATTGGGCTTGAAGAGACGGACGTGCTTTAGTTTCAAAGTAAATATATATCATATATACTTCTATATACCTCCCTCTTATGTATATATAACATAATAATACATATACTGATGACTTATTTAGTTTTAAATATGACTGTCATAGTGATTCAATTACTCACAATATTATTTATCTATATTATATATTATACTAATTTTTGTCTCCTTACTTATTATACCTTTGGAGTTGTATTTTACCTTGAAACCTTGCAAAAGTTTTATTAAAGATACATACCAATAAACGGACTGAATTATAAGAGATGTATAATCCATGTAATAAACACTATGACAAAGTGCTCTTATAGCAACTTATAGTCTGCATTGATTTAAAGAGGATGAGCGTGTATACAATTTAAAAGAAATCATGGTTCAGTTTGGCGCAGGAGACAGTCCCTTTAAAATCATTATTTAAAATTACTGACATATATCAACAAAAAAATGTTTGGAGAAAAACAACAACGTATAAGTATAGAATTCAAATTAACGTGAGTCAGAATTCCTTAATTATTTAGTTGGTCTATTTTGTAATCAGGGTGTCTGTTCTCTGTTCCATAAAGCTTCACGGGACACTCGGTATCGAGAAAGTGGGCGTAACTCATGAGTACTTTATGATAAACTAGAGACCCTTAACAGAGAAGCGACAACCTCATGTTTTAGGCAGACCCGCATTACATTAGTTTTGAAAGACCCGCTAAAAGTACCCACACTTTTTAGCGTTCTGATTGGACACCCAAACAATTTCTCGAATCTGGCCAATCAGAATGCTAGAAAGTGTGGGTACTATTAGCGGGTTTTTCAAAACAAATGTAATGCGGGTCTGCCTAAAACATGAGGTTGTCGCTTCTCTGTTAAGGTTCTCTATGATAAACAAGTGAGTTACGCCCCCTTTCTCGGTACCGAGTATCTCGTCAGGACTTACGACACAGACCCCCAGCTTTAGTAATAGTTGACTGACAAGTCGCGAATATAAAAACTTGCAATACAGTATACGGCTTATGCACGTAACAACATACATACACTGTACTGTGTAATTGCGGCAAGCAGGTAAATTACTGCATCACATCTCGCGCCAGGTTCTGCAATATGGGAGGCTCGACTTGAGCTAACGTTTAGTGCTCGCCAAGCCACGCAATTAATTTAATTATATATCAGAAAATATTTAATCTTAGCATATGATGGGGTTTTAATAAAATTATGCTTTTTAATAAAGTTGTTATAGTAATTTTGTGTTTTTTAAATTTACAAAATATAGCCATTTAATTTAAGAGTCAATAAACTCTCTCTCTCTCTCTCTCTCTCTCTCTGCTTCTCTCTGTCTACTAAAGCTGTTCAAAAAAACAACAACTAAAAACCTTATAAATTTTTCCACTATCCGACTTTATATCCGGATCATTTTATCCGTTTTTGGATCCGGGTATAATAAATAAAAAATCTGGATTTAAGAAAGGAATTACCATAGCAGACTTGCTTCGAGCAAATTTAAACAATACATCTCTGTGAAAAATGTGAATTTTTTTTTCTTAAATAATAATTTTGGTAGCTTCTTTCAATCTCCGTTTGCAATTTATCGGTAATTCTTTAACTACACTATATACACTATATATATAACTGTTAGCTTCCAGAAGCGAATTCGCTCCGGAAGCGGAAAATATGGTCCGAACGCGTTGGGACCACGTATGAGGCTTCGTAATGCGAAATTCGTGTTGGGAGCATGGTAAATTTAATCCCAACGCGTTGAGATCAAGTTGTAAATTTTCAACGTGACCGGATCAAATTTGAAATCTTATGACGCGTTAGGAACATGCAAAATTGTTCTCAACGCGTTGGGACAAAAATTGAAATTTCACAACGCGTTTCGGTACAATAATATAATTATTTGCATAAAACATCACAAAATAAATAAAAATAATAATAAAAAACAAACGATAATTAGAGCAATACAAAATGTCTTTATTTTATTTTTATAGCAAACTAAAAAAAACTTAAAAAAAAACAACTATTATTTTGTTAAAAAAAAAAAAAAAAAAAAAAAAGCCGAAAAGGAACTTTTCTCAATTCAAAATTTTATGTGATGATTTAAGACTTTTCTATTATTACTTATGTATTATTATTATGAATGTTATAGATCGTTTGTTTTTTAGCCTAAACTAATACATTTATAATTACTTTACTTGAAATGCAAGTACAGTGCCGCTGTGTATGTGTTTTGAGCAAGGTGGAGATTTGAAACGCATGTGTAGATCAATCGATAAATCTCACGGACGGAATGTATTAAGACATGAAAATTAAACTTACTTATCGATCTATCTGATTATTAATTATATATGACCGGTACTTTTTTTATTTTTAAGTGAATACTTACGATTAAATATGTAAATTAAGTGCCATTTGTAAAACTGTTTTCCACTCACTTCTTATTTGCGCACCAACAAGCAACAATACACGTCAATTATTTAAATTCAAAAAATATTTTCTTAACATAATTCTGATTCCAACAACTATGGTGAAATTATAAACCATGTTTTCCGCACAGAGACAAACAATCAACTGAACGTGTATGAGAAAAAATATATCGGTATATTGTCATCACTGTGGATAAAATAAGGTAAACTTGAACTTTGAACCCAATATATGAGGAAAGTAGTCATAATAGATTAATTTTGTAAGTATATATGACATAAATTCTTTTACTTTTTCTTTATTAAAAATCAGTTTAAAATAAGGTGTCTCTCTCTCTCTCTCTCTCTCTCTCTCTCTCACACTCTCTCTCTCTCTCTCTCTCTCTCTCTCTCTCTCTCTCTCTCTCTCTCTCTCTCTCTCTCTCTCTCTCTCTCTCTCCTCTCTCTCTCTCTCTCTCTCCTCTCTCTCTCTCTCTCTCTCTCTCTCTCTCTCTCCTTTTCTTCGACAGAAGATACCTTGGCAAATATTTGAGTTGAGAAAAATGGTTTATAGTATTCGACTTTTGATTATTTTATTAAGTAATTTTTTTAAAGTTTGTTATAAAAATAAAAGCATTTTATTTTGCGCTAATTATCGTTTGTTTTTTATTATTTTTATTTATTTTGTGATGTTTTCTACAAATAATTATATTATTGTACCGAAACGCGTTGTGAAATTTCAATTTTTGTCCCAACGCGTTGAGAACAATTTTGCATGTTCCTAACGCGTCATAAGATTTCAAATTTGATCCGGTCACGTTGAAAATTTACAACTTGATCTCAACGCGTTGGGATTAAATTTACCATGCTCCCAACACGAATTTCGCATTACGAAGCCTCATACGTGGTCCCAACGCGTTCGGACCATATTTTCCGCTTCCGGAGGGAATTCGCTTCTGGAAGCTAACATATATATATATATATATATATATATATATCAGTGGCGTAGCCAGGGGGGGGGTTTTGGGGGTTCAAACCCCCCCTGTGGATTTGGAAAATATATAAAAAATATATAAAAATCGAACAAAAATTGTGCAACAAAAATCGTATTTTAGGAGAAAAAATCTAAAAAAATTTCTTGCTTCGCTCGAATATGTTAAATGTTTAATTTTTACTAATTTAACATTCTCCACTGATACATAGTACAGCGGTATAGACACTATATTAGCTTTAAAGCTATAATATCAAATATTTTGTAGTACTATAACCAAATACGAGTAACTAGCTACGTTTTTTATTTAACTGTAAATTTTCTATTTTAACATTTTCTATTTCTAATAAACAAAAATATTTATAAAAGTAAAAACTATCCAGTTTTCAAGCATATTAAGTTTATACTAGTCCATATTCGATGATTTTTATTTTTGTGTTGTTGCAAAAAGTAAAAAAAAAAAAAAAAAAAAAAAATGCAAAAAGATAAAAAAACTTGATCCCTATTAGAGACATTCTTTGCAATTTCCCTTATAATTTTTCATTGGTTTCTTGGGGTTTATTTCTAATTGACCCAGTTTTGTGCCGACTTATATACTCATTCTCTTTTTAAACTGTTGCTAACAAAAATAGTTTAAAAATACAGAAATACAAAAATGCAAAAAAAAAAAAAAAAGTATTAAAAAATAAAGAGTTAAGGTAAATATTTTTTAAAGATATGAATTAGTTATTACTTATTACCATAATATTTGAAATTTTTGTTTTATCATAAAAAGAAATCACCAGAAGCAGAAGTGACACATAGTAGATTACGAAAAGAACAGGACAGGACAACGTTAGCCAGTTTCAGAAAGAAAATACTATATGAAGAAGTTAATTTAATATAGCAAAAATTGTGTACAAGAGATGCTGAAATTCTCTATAATTTTGATTGATTTTTATTTTTCCGTAAAACAATAATACCTGATGAGTGTGATCACTGATGAGTATATAGTATACTTTTGAACTTAAAAAAACAATAATAAATAAATAAATTAGACTAAACGGACAAAATTACAGTGCTGTGTATAAAATACGACGAAATCTAAACTATAAAAAATTAAAAAAATGGAAATGCGTTCCATCAATGATTTGAAGCTCAAAATTATTTTTAGGTTGTAATTTTGAATTCCTTAAAAATGATCTTTTAACAATGTAACGTAAGAAATTTCTTTCAGTAACGTTTACTGATATATTTTTAAAGTTTCTATGTACTTCGGGTTGCGGTCATCAGGTGTTTTATGTACTGCGGGCTGCGTAAATGCAGTGCTAAAATGAAATACAGTCAATACTGTAATTCATAATTTTTAGTTAGTTTGAAACTAATTTTTCTATTTAAAAAAATTCTTTAACAAAATGCACTCTTATAAAAAAAAATTCGAACTTGAAAATATTAATAGAATGTGAGATCTGTAATCTTTTATTTCGTCAAAGGGGTTGCCCGATTTAGATTAGATCCATTTAACTTATTTCTTTCTTTCATTTTTATTATTATTATTATTATTATTATTTTTTTTTTGCTTGCCATATTTTGTTATTGAGCTACACCACTCCATAATCCCAGTCAATACATTGACTAAATATCAAAAAGTTTTGTCTCTTATATAAATATTAATAATGTACGTAGCAAGGAAAATGTAGCAGTTTTAATTTTTGTATTGTCAAAAGCAAATTCACATTTTGGCACGTCCAAAATCTACAAACTAAATTTTGCCTCATTTAAAATCAAATGCATTATAAATACATTTCAAGTGCAAATTTCATCAAAAAAGGGGCGTGGCCTCAAAAAAATTCGCGCCTGCGGCGGGCTTTTGGGGGCTTCGCCCCATCATTTCTATCCTGAACCCCCCCTGTGGTAAAATCCTGACTACGCCACTGATATATATATATATTACAGTTACAAAACACATTAATATTATAATACCATTGCATGAAGAAACGCATAATAATTGACAGGCTGGATAAAATTATAATTTGTGCAATGTGTTCGAGAAATAATTTTAATGTTGAATTCTAATTGTATTATATCATAAAGATAAAATGAAGTTATTTCAAAATTTGAAAAATAAAAACGTTTACTATATACAGCTCCCCAGACATGAATGTATTACCACTGCTGCTGAGTCGTATTTTATAGTTCGCTATGCCACATTTTAGTTTTTCTATTCCTAATATATTTTTATTATTTATATTTATTTTTTATTTATGCAAATACGGTACAAAGCAGAAGTATAGAAAACTCGTCATATTTTATAATGTATAATTTTTATCTTAATATCGTTTGCAGGCGTTCAAGTTTCCGTTTTAACAGTCATGCATGTTTTGTTACTGCAGCAAATTATATGCATTGTATAGTACTATCTATAGTAAAATTACATATTATAATATATATATATATATATATATATATATATATATATATATATATATGATTGAAGAAATGTTGGTCTTACCTTTTTAAGACCCTGGGCTTTTCACTCGCTGAAGTTTGTCTTGAATTTTAACAAATTAAAATTACGTCACAATACAATGTACATATTAAAAACTCAATTCACTATAGTCTTTAAAATTTACATAGCTATGTTAAAATTACACTACACAAACATGAACGTTTTCGGAAAACTGCATATATAAACATAATATATAGCATATATAGCATATATAGCATAAGCTATATTTAACATAGCTATGTAAATTTTAAAGACTATAGTGAATTGAGTTTTTAATATGTACATTGTATTGTGACGTAATTTTAATTTGTTAAAATTCAAGACAAACTTCAGCGAGTGAAAAGCCCAGGGTCTTAAAAAGGTAAGACCAACATTTCTTCAATCATCATGTTACCTCGCTCGAAATTCAATTGTTACAACATATATATATATATATATATATATACTAATATATCACATATATTAGTATAATACTCTAAATTCAATGCATAAAAATATGATGTAACATAACTTATTTTATTTGATCATTTGTATTTTTTGTTTCTTTTTTGATAACATTATATAATATCAAATAATTAATATTTTTGTTACAAGTTTTTTTTTTAATGAAAAGCGCAACTTTAAAATATTAGTTTTTTTCTTTCAAGTTTGCAAATTATACAGTAACTTATAACTAGGTATTTATCTATAACCATAAAAATATGAAATATGAAAAAGGATAATTAATATAAATTTGCAAATCTAAAGAGATTTACAAAAAAAAAAATTATATACAATAATAAAAAACTTTCGGTTGCTAAATTTGCAAGATAGTATATTTATATTATATATTATTATTTAACACAAATATTTTGTCACTTCTGTAGCCTCATAAACTGAGGAGAAAACTTAAAGTAGAAAAGTAAAGTATAGACAACCTGTTTAGACAACCAATATCATGACGCTGGTATCATGACGTTATGAATTCCAATGTTGTCTATACTTAACAATATTTTTAGCAATGCAGTTTGTGAGGCTCAAACTTATATTCAGCATAATAATGATGTCTCATCACAACATTTATCTTCTGGTTTTCACTTGCAGATTAACCTTAATTAGAAAATTGTACTGCAAAATGTTAATTTTTTTTTTAATAATAATAATAAAAAAATAATAATAAAAAAAAAAAATCAACAATCAAAAATTCTTTATTTTCCTCTTTCCTTCAATCGTATACAATATACATGGTATTCGTTAAGGTTAATTAACCAGACAGAAAAAGTCAAAACACTTACATACTATATTATATGCACATACTTGGTGCTACTTTTACATTCATATTTATATTACTATTAAAAACAATAATAGAAAGAAACAAAGAAATTTAAGAAAGAAAAAAGTATAGATATAAAAAGTGGTCAAGAAATGAGGTACAGCTATTTCATTTTATGCTATAAGAAACCTATTTTCGTTACTAAAAGTTGAAGAATGTTGAAATTAAATCCGCGTACAAAAGTTTGCTCAAATTGGCGAGGCAATACATAGACTACAATGCAAGCCTATAAGATGGCGGCTATACAATAACAATCATTACTCAGTTTTTATTAACCCTATAATTCATGCCTTTCTTTTTGTAACAAATAAATTTAGTATAATAAAATAGTTTCTTTGAAGCTTTCTAAATATACCAGAGTATACTTTAACTTTATGTATTTCATTAAATTTTATTATTATACTATATATATATATCGTTGTTAACTAAATATAGCATAATTTGTGTTTGTTTATCGTGTACTGTACAAAAATGATAGAGATACACAGTCTATAATGTATTGCAAGTATATAATGCACATACTCATGAGGCGAGGTCAATGCCCAAATTGAAACAAAACTCTCAAAGTTCACATTTTACAAGTCTGGCCATATAAGCACGTGCGACTGACAAAATAAATTATTTAATTTATCCTATGTTTATCTCATAGCATAAATGTAACAATTGTGCATATAAAGTATTATCACACTAAAAATTGGTGCATTACTTTAGTTACGAATCCTAACTTATTTAAGATAATCACTTTTAAGTTATTTGTGAGTAGCTAAAATAATGCATTTTAGCAAATTATATATAGCAATAACTATTTTAACTTGAAATTGCTTAAAAAAACTTAAATTATCTATTTTTAATAACTTGCTAAAATGCATTATTTTAGCTACTCATAATAACTTACAAGTGAATATCTTAAATAAGTTACCATTCGTATCCTAAAGTATAATGCACCATTTTTTTAGAGTGCGTCTGTGTTTTTATATACTTTGGGTATATAGCATAATTGTTGATGATTTACTTTGTATATATATACGATGAAAATTTAAAATTACAACAAAAATTTAAAATCAGTTAAAAAAAATGCTTTTTTTAAAAAAAAAACAAATTCACGTAACAATCCAAGAAAATCTATATTGTTAAATAATTATAATAAAAAACATATTAATATATCTCTATTATTATAGCGATAGCAGCTGTACATGATTATAGTTCTCTCTCTCTCTCTCTCTCTCTCTCTCACTTAGGTAAACTAGATATGGCAGGTGGTATTGACGCCTAGCTACCTATAATAAACAATACAACTATACTAAACTTCCGTGTTACAAGGCAATAATTAGAGCAACAAATTAGCTGCAGATCAAAATATCTCCATGTTTTGACAAACACAATCATTGCTCTATAATTTAATTGTGCAGCTTGAGTGTTGTTTGTAGCACCTTGGCTGCAATAATTCATATAATTAAATCTCTTATCTCTCGCAGCTCGTTGCTTATCACAACGTATGTCGATATAAAACAGAACAAATTAGCTAAAATTTGTAATGTTTTTGTTGTACTGTGATAAATTTTTTACCATTATTATTAACAAACATTCGAGACTGAGATTTTTATATCTCCTAAATTACTGGAATATTTGTCTCGCTCTAATGTTAATTAGCTCTAAGCTATAATGTTAATTAATTACGTTTTGAATGAAGTCTTCGGCAAGCCTTGTTCTTGCAGGTGTGTGATTGAGCGAGAGAAAATTATTGATTAGTTATCGACGTGGGGGCTTCCTGTCATCCATATTGACGACAAAATATTGTGACATGTGATCGGAGTTTCAGAGTAGCTCGCTGTATGGACAACTCTTGTGAGTGTGGAGTCGTGCGTTCGTGCTTTGTTTATTTGTTCCCTCTTTCATTCATTCATGATAAGTCACAAAGCCATAGACCACATACAACACGTCATCTTCTTTTTAATCATTAAACATAACATAGGACCTACAAAACTTATGATGATTTTTACCAGAATGTAAATGTGGCTTAACAAGAGAGCGTGAAAAATCTGTAAAGTATGCAATTTGAAAATGTCTGGTTATGACGTCAGAAACAGGCAAAAATTAGTATGACAATGTTGTGCGGGTTGCATAAATCTAAATTTTCTGATCACTGTATGTAAGTCCCGCATCATGTGTTTTGTGATGTAAATGCTTATGTTTTCATGTTGTCTATATAACCATAATGATAAAACCAAACCTGCTAATCGGTGTTACGTTATTATTGTTATAACCTTTTTTTTTTTTAATAATGAATTAAAAAGATAATATAATTAATGCTATATTATAGGAGGAGGGTGGTGCAATTTTAAAGACATAAATTCAGTAGAGTCGTGTATTTAACCGTACATATATTTGGGCAAGTTTTATTATATTGTCAAATAATCGAGCCGTGTGTTTTGTACATGATAACGTTGACAGTTGACGTACTGTATTACTCCGACATATATGGAGAAATCAATCAATATTCAGTGAGGAGCGAGCCATTCAAGGATGGCTTGATCGCAGGTGTCAACAGAAACAATTAATTAGTAATTAATTATGCGAGCCACAGCGAGGGAGAGAGAGAGAGACGTGCGTTATTTGCAATCTAAGACCAGGTGGCACCTGCACTATACAGTAACAGTATATACTTTAGTTAGTATTGTGGCACCTATGTCGAGCCATACAGTATTGAACTGAGAGAGAGAGAGAGAGAGAGAGAGAGAGAGAGAGAGAGAGAGAGAGAGAGAGAGAGAGAGAGAGGGAGATTGCAGGTGTTTAGTGTGACAGCGTGCATTCATAATTCAATCTGAACTTCAATCAACAAGCATAACTGGAATATTGAATTGTGTGAACTTCCTCACTTATTGATAACCTATCAGTCTTATATGTGACGTCACCAGGTTGCAGGTGTTTAGTACACGTCTGGCTGTGCCAACTTGTCATTCAGTCATGGAACATCACTCTAAAAATTGATGCATTACTTAATCAGTTACGAACACTAACTTATTTAAGATAATCACTTTTAAGTTATTAAGAGTAGCTAAAATAATGCATTTTAGCAAATTATTAACATTAAATTATTAACTCACAATAACTTAAAAGTGATTATCTTAAATAAGTTAGGATTCGTAAATAAAGTAATGCACCAATTTTTAGAGTGATATAATAATAATGGAGCTTATCGGTTTAGCGCGTTTAACATTACGCTTATGGTGAAAAAACAAACAAGTTTATTGAAATTTTTGAGGAAACTACTCCACCGATTTCGGAAAAATTTAAATGAGAAATGCTATATAGACATAATTTTACATGTTTTAGAATTTTTTAAGAATTTTTTTAAACCGATAACCTCCATTAACTGTTTATATTGGGCGAAATCAGGCACACAATCTTTCAAATTACCTATTATTTATTTATTATATTTATATTATATGTTTTATTAATTATTATTTTCTCCAGTTACTAATTAAGACAAAGCCAAAGCAGAATATTTTACACATTTATACATTTTCTATCCCTATATATAACATTCCTAGATACCGCTGAAGTAAAGGAAAAAAATAACATTTTGCAGCAAGTAAGCTGGAGGTATTCAAGTATAAACTAGCCGAGGTGCCTTGCCTATATTAGATAAAGTTAATCTAACATAATTAAATATTCAAGCAGGTATTTTCTATAAGACAAACCAATTTTTAACTTTCGGAGAAACAAAAAATCTACTTTAGATTGTGACCGTAAAAAAAAAAAAAAAAAAAAAAAAAAAAAAAAAAAAAAAAATAGAGAGATGTTTAAAAAATAAGAAATAGTTTTGCTGGTTTTATCTCTAGCTGTTATTTACTGCACTGCGGGATCACTTTTTTACTGTCTCTCTCCATCTCTCTCTCTCTCTCTCTCTCTCTCTCTCTCTCTCTCTCTCTCTCTCTCTCTCTCTCTCACTCGCTCGCTATGTTTGCCTAAAAAAACATGAAAATGCTTAGAAGAAGAAGAAAAAGAAAAATTAAAGAATTTTTTTCTTTTCTTGAATGCGACAAGGACAAAAAAAAAAAAAAAAAAAAAAAAAAAAAAAAAAAAAAAACGTGTTTTGTTGAGAGAGACTTCTTGAAATAAAAGTTAAAAGAAGAGACATGCTGAGTGTGGGACGATTTAATTTGAAATTTTATTTTATATATCTATGAAAATTTTATTTTATTGAAATGTTTCTTTCTTTGCGGTCACTTCTAAAAGTTGAAGAAACTGCAAGTTCATACACAATTCAAACCATAACAAATAACAATACGTATACAGGATCATACAATTTAAATAAACAATATAATATAGTTTTTTATTTGTCCTTTATCAAGTCTATTTTTGTGTACAAACCAACTATACATATAAATTTGATTTGATCATGATATTGGTGGCGCACAGGAACACCTTAATGTCCCAAGTCTAATTTGTTATTATTTTGAATTAAATGAATGCATGACCAGGTTTTTAGCGTTTTTAAGGAAACTTTACTGCATATTATACTGAGATCACAAATATTTGATTGAGGAATACTATATAGATACGCATATTTAAAGCAAATATAATATTTGATTATTTTTTAGCTTTTTTTTTCTTCTTTTCTTCCCTTTTTTTAGTCACCGTTATTGTGAATGGCAATACCTAATTTCTTCATATTAGGACCCCCCCCCCCAGCATATGCGGGCCAATTCCCAGATTGCCAGACCGGGCCATCGTACCCCAACCCGGCCCTGAGTAAATTTATATGGAAACTTTCATTTCATGCTTTTGATTCATTGATTTTTCCAATAAGAATTGAATTGAGTAACTTCATCATTAAAAAAAAAAAAAAAAAAAAAAAAAAAACGCAAACTCGCATGCATGTGAATATATTTTGGTTTATATCCAAATTTTTGATCATTCATAATGAATGATAATTAATTAATGACTTGACGATTGTGACTCGAGATTTAGATTATTGATTCTCAAAGACAAACAGTTCACACGACTCTCACAACAGATTTTCTATTGAAAAAAAAAAACAAGTATAATTTACAATGAAAGATAGGGCAGATACTTTTTATGTTTAAAAAAAAAAAGCAACAAACATAAAAAGGTATTTTTGCTATTAACAAAAAAACATAAAACATTGAAGAAATAAAATTTGATGATGAGTGCTTGACTATTATAGAAGTTCTGAGAAACTGTTGCATGGTTCACGCCTCATCTATATAGCGTGCCGAGTTGAAGGCAAGATTTAGTGCGTATTGGAGAGAGAGAGAGAGAGAGAGAGAGAGAGAGAGAGAGAGAGAGAGAGAGAGAGAGAGAGGAGAGAGAGAGAGAGAGAGAGAGAGAGAGAGAGAGAGAGAGAGAGAGAGAGAGAGAGAGAGAGAGAGAGAGAGAGAGAGAGAGAGAGAGAGAGAGAGAGAGAGAGAGAGAGAGAGAGAGAGAGAGAGAGAGAGAGAGGTGTCAACAAAGAGATTCAAGTGAAAAACGATCATTTCCCTCCTGTATATTGATGCTAGCAGACCAGAAGGTGAGGTCAAAATTATTTTATATATCTTCTTCTCTCCAACACAACACTATAAAGTCAGGCACAGAGGCAGCAGGCGATAATTTAAAGCCTGGTCATCAATACAGGATGATGTTAACTTCTCTATAGGATGATGGCTCCTTCCGCGCCCTGCTGTTACACGTAAAGAAATCTAACAATAACAAAATCTTAACCGTTAGTGAAATTGTAAATAATAGTGGATGATTGAAGAAATAAATCCAGTATACATTTCTTCCAACTCTACTTCAAGTGGAAACAGTGTAATTAACAACGTAAAGTTAAAAAAGAAGATCAAATTATGCTTAAAAAAGTTTAAAAACCTTTTTATTAAATAAACAGTATTATTCAGACGATAAGTTTATTAACGACTCAGATAATCAGTCATTTAAAGTAAATTGTCTTTGTTTATTTTTAAATTGTGTAATTGTTTTTGTATATATGTTTGATTATCATTTCTAATTGCTTGTGTTGTTTTTAAGCAATGACCTGCTTGACTGATGCATATTTTTATGTATTATGTGTATAGGATGAAAGAAATTAATAATGAATTTGCGATTGTAGTTTTATAACACGCTCTTTAATTGGTTTAGCACCCTGGATACAGCTTTTGGCGGGAACAACATTGTTTTAGCCATTGTTTAGAGCATATTAAAGGGGGGAAAATAAAATAATAGTTTCAGGCTCTATATATTGAAGAAATAAGCGAGAAATTAAACAAATATAAATTTTGAGAAAATGAAGGTGATTTGTGAGAGACGCGAGGAAAGCTCCCTTAATTTACCTTTGTTGTTATTGTTGAGAAAACTACTGCACTGAGGTACGAAATATTTTTAAATGAGAAATACTAGACATAGTTTTACGTGTTTTAAGACAGTAACATTTTTTATAATAATTGTGTTCATTACCGACAACCACTACTTGTGCTACCCATGAAGTTATATGGTATGTATCATTATGGGAAATACTTATTCTATAGGGTGGTTTCACTCATGTTAAAGTCGACGCCATAAGTGATTACTAAATAACATTGACCGGTATGAGAAAATGACACATTTTGCCAGTTTAAAGCAATATTTTTGAGAGAATTGATACTATTAACAAGTTGAATTATATAGGTTTTCAAGTATGCGAGAAAATTATATAATGACAAAAAAATTACTTATTTTCCAAAGAAATTAGCAAACCCCACATTTGTCCTATGCTTAGCAATGTTATTCGTTGCACAATTATGGCAACGAAGTGTATTTATTATGACGTCATGCACACACACCCTATATTATTATATAATAGATATCAGTGATGGTATTTACACTTGGTTCTTTCAGTGCAGCTGCACCCTCACTAACTATCAAGTATAACGAGCTGCTATCATCAAAATATTTTCTCACTCAGGTTTCTCAGTATGGAAACATCAATCACTCAGCGAGCCAGCTAGCCTCAATATATTTTACATTTTCTATAGCTGCCATATGTATAGTATTGCATTGTGTTCTACAGAGAGGAAATAGAGATGTCCATGCAATATCTTTGATCTTCTATCTACATGTGTGGAGATATTATTGGTTTATGTACAAAACTGTGTTATCTATAACTACTAATTAAAAAAAAAACTTAAAGCCATAAGCCACATAAAACAACAGCATATATGCTTTTTAATGAATAAACAAGAAATGGGATCTTCAAAACTGATAACAATTTTTACCTAAATGTTATAATGTATAGCCAAACGCGAGAGAGCGTGAATAAACTTTAAAGTATGACATTTGCATGAAAATTCATGTTTATGACGTCAGAAATATGCAAAAATTAGTATGAAAATGTTGTGCGGGTTGCATAGATTGAATTTTCTGATCACTGCTACGGGGCTACTTTTGGGTTTTGAGACAAAAATGTAATTTACGTAAATCCCATCATTTGTTTTGTTATATAAATGCTTATACGTTTTTCTCTGGTCTATTCCTTTAAGTATGGTAAATTTAAGTACCTTCAGCTTTTCCTGCATGCCTGCCCGATAACAGATTACCATTGTCACATTTGATATTGTTGACATTGTTTTGCAAATTATTTATATTTATTTTTAGAAAATTTACATAAACGCGGTATTAAAAAGTTGTTAAAAATAGATCTTGCTATATAGGGTTTTTGCATTCATGTTAAAGTCGACGCCATGTTAAATCACTCAATACATGGGCCGGTATAGCGAAATGACTCATTTCGCCAATTTAAAAATACTTATAGCAATATTTTTTTTTAAAACGCATTGATGCTGTTAATAGGTTGAATCAAGTATGTGAGAACAATAAGAGTAACAAAAAATTGATCAATTTTCTTTAGAAAATAGCCAAAAGTGAAGTTTTTCCTATGCTGAGCAATGTTATTCATCACTCCAGTATGGCGTTGAAGTGCATCAATCAAATATGACGTCATGCGGATACACCCTATAGAAGAGCATTATGTACAATACTGTATCCATGCGTGATATACACATACGCATGATTGTAATACATTTTAACATTTAAATTCAGCGTGTAATTCTCTCATAAGAATAACATTGTAAATTTAGCGCAATTTTTTAACTGGTAAAATATAATATCATAACCTTTTGAACAATACTCTGTATACATGCGTGAGTTAAACAAGCGATACATGTGAAGTTATTGCAATTTACACGGCTGCAAATATGCATGAAGTAAAATGTACGTAACAATCGTCTCTCTCTCTCTCTCTCTCTCTCTCTCTCTCTCGCCATTGTTGTGGCCAAGTTATAGAAGTTGTTGCAGGAGAGAAAAGAGAGAGAGAGAGAGAGAGAGAGAGAGAGAGAGAGAGAGGCAACTGTTGCGTGTTGAGAAGGGTGAGGAGATGATTTATATTTAACATCCCTTATGTTTTGTATTCACTTCCCGCCCCTAGTTTAGTGGTTGAAATAGACTTGTTAGAGCAAAGCCCTGTCACCCCTCTCCTCCCCTCCTCTCTCTCTCTCTCACACACATACAACAGCCATGCCATCACATATACTCTCACACTTACAGTTTGCAGTAATTAACACTTAGGTCCGGACCGGAAGTACCTTGTTCCTCACAGTAAGCACCTCATTATTTGAACCTCATGCTTCCATCTTCAAATTAAAAAAAAACATCAAAATGAATCAAACTATCATCTCCAAACAATTTTAAGTGTATTATATATATATATATATATATATATAATATTTATCCTTCGTTTATTTGTGACCTCAGTGCAAGAGTTTTCTCACAAAAAAGAGGCTTCTACAATGTTAAATTATTAGTACATTTTATTGTCTTAAAACACGTAAAAGTATGTCTATATAGTATTTCCATTCTTTATTCTTTATTATATGGTATTTCTCATATAAATATTTGTGATTTCAGTGCAGTATGAAATTTCAGTCAATGCAATTGTTTTATGGAGGTAGGAAAAAAAAGGTCATCCAATGCTAAGAATAGTAAATCAAACGATCCAATTTTTTTTCGCCACCACACCGATAACCTCTATTGCGATGCAAAATGTCTTGAGTATGTTGATATTTTTAAATATATATTTTTTTAAATTAATTATGATAAAGTTCAACTGTTTAGCTTATTTAGAAAAATATGTTAAATTAAAAATAAAAAGCCAAATTATTAATTGTATGATTCTATGTTATAAATGGACAAAAATAATTATATGTAATAATTATGCTACACGGTTAAAAATAATAGCATTTGTAGTACGAATTATCGCTGGACCCGTGGTTTTAAAGAAACACCGTGTTTGGTTAAATATCAAACGTAGAGAAAGACGTGAGCTACGGAAACACTCTCAATGTCTGCAAAGAAATCTGCAATCCAATGGTATTAAGTATCCCTCAACCAGCGTTTTTCTCTACTCCGCTCTAAAAAGTCTATTTAAGTGATTTTAGTCTCTTTCATTCGTTCTGGCCAAAAACAGTCTGCAAGAGAAGGTGCACAACGGCGAGCCGCGTTTCAAAACGCTGAGCCAGTGTTTTTTTGTACTACGAGTGAGCGCGCAACTCATTTTCTCGTGGTGCACGCGGTATTTCTCTTACCATTAGCTTCATTTTTACTAATATTTACTTCAGCACCACTCATTCTTTCTTCCCCCTAAATTATTGTTATTTTTAACGGTTCTTCTTAGATACAGCTTGGTAAAAGCAGAACATAGCCAGAAGTAGCCAACTAGTAGAGCCTCAAACACAACAGCGAAACGACGACGTGAAAACTCTTCGTCGTATTCAATGTAAAGATAATTTTGTACTGTGGTACATAATTTTCTGATTATCTTCAGTATCGCCCTAATGTTATAATAGTGATATTCATTTTAAAGTGAAGTGTATAGTTATACTTATAACTTTTGAAAGCAATTTTTAGTTCTGTGTATAACATGACAATATGTATTACTCACGGTTTCACAGAGATGAGGTGCATTATTTATATTTTGATCTGTTTCAATTAACATAAGTATAACTATCTTTTCAATAGCAATTTTTCTTTGGTTTTCATTGATACGCTTTTTGCTTTCAAATTTTATAAGTACGCTCTTCGCTTGTATTATTGTTATTATTATTATTACGTTTATAATGATGAAATAATAGTAGTAAATAAAATTAAATGTTTAATTTTCTTACGTATACAAAGCACTATAGTTAAAATAAACCCAAATACAACAAATACCCAAGTATATAGTAACACTTCATACATTCTAAGACAAGAAAGGAAAAAAAATTTGGCAACACAGCAAACAAATTATTTCTATGAGCAATATAATAAAATAAAAAAATACAAAAATTAACGAAAAATATTAGTACACATATTCTCGTATCAGAGGAGAACGCCGGAGCGCGGCGCGATGCAAAACGCTGAGCCAGTGTTTTCTTCGACTACAAGCGCGGAGCGTAGGGGGATGAAACAACTGAAAGCGTATGGGTAGGAGTCGGTTAAGTCGTGTCAAAACGCATATCTCGATTGTTAAAATTACGTGGAGCAGCGGAAAAGTAAAGCACGAGCCAACCGTTTCATTCCGCTGTACTCCGATATTTTCATTACGGCTATTTTTATGTATTGAAGAGCTAAATTTTTTAAACCGTGTAGCTCATTTTTAGCACAATTTGTTTAATACAACATAATTTATTCTATAGGGTGTATGCATTCATGCATGTTAAAGTCGACGCCATGTTGGATAACTCAATAACATGGGTGGCATAGGGTAAAAAAAAAAAAAAAAAATTGCCAGTTTAAAAACACTATGCTATATTTTTGAGAACATTGATGCTGTAAATATGTTGAATTAGTTCCTCAAGTATATGAGAAAAATAACAATAACAAAAAATTAACCAATTTCCCAAAGAAAATTAGCTTAAATGAAGTTTGT
Organism: Ecdyonurus torrentis; assembly: GCA_949318235.1. Taxonomy (NCBI): domain Eukaryota; kingdom Metazoa; phylum Arthropoda; class Insecta; order Ephemeroptera; family Heptageniidae; genus Ecdyonurus; species Ecdyonurus torrentis. The sequence goes on along the minus strand of OX439134.1, from coordinate 22,774,846 downwards.
TCTATGCTGAGCAATGTTATGCACTACTCCAGTATGGCCTCCAAGCGCAATAAATATGACGTCATCCGCATACACCCTATACTGCATAATAAATATGTTACAAAGCATAAATGTAAAGTTGTAAAGCATAATTATTTATGTTTTCTAATTTAGCATCAATTATGCTATAATGACATAGCATAAATTATGTAATTTATTCTTTCAATCTAATTAATCTAATTTCAAATTCATTATTTTCATTATTTCCATAAAAATTTTCCATTTTGTCGTTATTTTGAATATTAAAAAAAAAAAAAAAAAAAAAAAAAACTAAAATTTGATTTTTTTTTCTTGGCTACAAAATAAATAATATTAGTTATACATTAATTAATAGCTGATGTTAAATTTAATGTTCAATATAATTAAAATAAATTTATTTATTTGATTTGCCAGAAAAGTGTCAATATTATTTAATAAAGAGAAAACAATTAAATAAATTAATTTGTTCCAATTATTTGAAACAAAAATTACTGAGCGCTCAAAGTGTTGACAAAAAAAAATTGAAAAAAGAAAAAAAAAGTTTTAATTTTAATTGCGGTATTAAGTTATTTTTATTACACTTTTAACTTGTATCATTAAAATAAGAAAATGTAAGCTTTTTTTTTTAAATCAATCGATCGAATTTTTTTTTCTTCTGTGGTTTATTTTAATGACATTAAAAGTAAGTTTTCAAGTTTGAGAGAGAGAGAGAGAGAACGTCCCACACTGCAGACATTATAAGAAAGACGATAAGCTAAGCACTCCCATTATGTAAAATATCTTTTAATACGTGACTAGCGAAATATACACCTCAACCACCGTAACAACGTGACACCAAAAAAGAAAAAAAAGTTGAACGCGGTTGATTGGACATGTCGACATGTAGAAAAAAAAAGTTTATGCATCGAAGAATATAATTTTGTATAAAAATTTCACACGGACAAAAATAAATACGCATAACAGTTATATGGTAACTCATTTTCAGCACTTTTTGTTAAATATATTTTTTAATAATAATCTTATGCTATATACAGCATAAAAACAACTATTACACTGCATAAATGTTGCACATAATTACATTTATATATTGTTCTTATAGTATCAATTATGCTATAATGCACACTTACAAAAATAGCTATATACGTAATAATTATGCTAACTTATTTTCAGCAGAATTTTTTCAATACAGCATAATTTATGCTATCATAATAACTATGACACAAAGCATAAATATTAAGTTGTACAGCATAATTATTGTTCTATTTTAGCATTATTTATATGCTATAATGACATAAAATCAGCATAAATTACATAATTTATGCTACATTTATGTCACTCTAGCATAAATGATGCTAAAGTGGAACATCATAAATAGTTATGCTCTTCTACAAAATAATATTTATGCTCTATTATTAACATAATTCATTATGCAGTATAGCATAAATTTTGCTGTATTTAACAAATTCTGCTGAAAATAAGCTAGCATAATTATTATGTAGTAATTTTTGTCCGTGGTCATTAAATATTTATGACCTCTGTGCAGTATAGTTTTCCCCCAAAAACCACTCTAAAAAAACATACCAGAATATTTGAAACATTATAATAAAATTATTGAAATAATCTTATTGTACAGTACACATATTATTTGATAGCGAGGTCCCCTACAATTGGTCACATTATTACGTTTTTTTAGTGCTATGCAGCCAAATTCATAGTATAAAGTGCTTATAGGGTCCCAGTGTGAAAACCAATATGAAGTTGAAATTTAATTAGTGGTCATAGTTTGCAATTCTGGTATATATGAAAACAAAGAATTACAAATGAAAAGGTTATAGGTGCAAAGGCCTGTTCACAGTGACGCGTAAATTCACGTAACTCTTAGGGTGTATGCAGATGACGTCATATTTAATGCACTTAAAGGCCATACTGGATTAGTGAATAATATTGCTCAACATAGGACAAACTTCATTTAAGCCAATTTTCTTTGGGAAATCGTTTAATTTTTTGTTATATTGTTATTTTTCTCACATACTTGAGATACTAATTCAACATATTTACAGTATCAAATGCTTTCAAAAATATTGCATAGTGGTTTTAAACTGGCAAAATGAGTTATTTTCATATTCCACCCATGTTATTGAGTGATTCAACATGGCGTTGACTTTTAACTCGAATGCATAGACCCTATACTTGAATTTACGCTTCATTGTGCAGAGGTCATAAGAGTGAATCATATATATTGCAAAAGCCAAATCATTGCTCTTTCATTTTTTTATTTTCATTTTTTTCAATAGACAATTATTTTATTGTATATAATAATTATATTATCGAAATGCGTATAATAACGTTTTTGTATTCAGTAACCTTTTGGTAAAGTCCATCAATTTCCGGTTGAATGAGGTTCAGTCTCAAGGCTCCCCCACTGTATGACGCGATACAAAGGCAGTAAATTTACTTAAGCACGGCGCGGGATTGCTAATTAACATGTACATTTTTAGCATCTTAGCTTTTTATGTCTTTTATCTCTTGAAACTTGCACTGTGCTTTAGTCATTTTTTACTTAGAGAGAGAGAGAGAGAGAGAGAGAGAGAGAGAGAGAGAGAGAGAGAGAGAGAGAGAGAAAATATTCAAATTTAAAAACCCTCAACACATTTAAATTTGAATTGTATATATATGAACTCGGCAATAAAACGAGCAAATCTAAAAGCTATAAGCAAAGTGATACAGCGCGCTGTTGTGTGGGGCATAATTAATAAACCTAGCTATACGCGATTACCATCAAAGTCGCTTTTAAGGTTTTTTAATTTGCATGTATACTGCATGCATGGGTTTTCTTAGTTTGCTATTGTGTATTGTATATAGCCCAGCCCAAATATAAGCGATTAGTTATAGCCATGTGAAGAAATTACGTAATTATGCTAAATTTATAAAATGTATACGTATATAATATAAACTATTGCTAATTGTAATAAATTATGAGGTTACACAGTATTATCAGCATATAGCTGTTATGCTGTATGTATTAAGACATTATATATTAAATTTATATTATTAAAAACATATTTCATTTTCAGTTTCATTTTTTATCATAATACCAATTGGAATTTAATTGATTACAAAATTACATATATAATGGAATACAATATATTTCATTCAATAGTTTCTTATTAAAGGAATAGACCAGAAGAAAACATACACATTTATATCACAAAACATTTAGTGGGACTTACATAAATTACTTTAGTTTGTCTCAAAACCCAACTGGTAGCTCCGTAGCAGGATCAGAAAATTTCGATTTATGCAACTCGCACAACATTTTTTACTAATTTTTGCATATTTCTGACGTCATTAACATGAATTATCAAACAAAATGCATACTTTGCAGTAATTTCACGACTTTTATATGAATGCAACCACCCTATAGCCTCTTCAGTCCCAGTATACAATACAGAGTGGACATCAGATAATAAATCCAATAAATATTAATAAAAAATAAATAATAATAAATAAATTCAATAAAAAATAGAACAAAATAATAATATAGAACAAATTGAGATAAAAAAAATGAAAATTGGACCAGAAACCGCCCTTGAATTTACTCGTTTTTTAAAGCTATTTTATATATTCTATAGAGTGGGTATATAGGCGATCGACTGCAAAAGTAAGACCTTTTTTTTTTTTTTTTTTTTTGATAAGAGGACGTATTTTTGCTTTTCTGAGAGACGCACAAAAACGTGGCTAAAATTCACGACAGTCAAATATATATTTTTAAATTGGAACTGAATATAGCATGTCAGTATTTATGTGCTGAAGTCGATTGCTGCGACATTAGGAGGCGCAAATGACTTGGAATTAACACAAAACAACTGCCAGCTAGCTCAGCAATAGCATAGCCAACTCTCTTGTTATACAGCGTCACGTTGTATGAACACCATGCAAAGATACCATTGTTCACTTAATATATTTGTATATCGTTCTTCCCCTGTCATATTTATCTACTGCATGTAATGATGCGTGTTTAATATATCTAACATATCACTATACAATATGTATTTATATCAATGAAATGTCATATTGGGGGACTATATACCTTATATAACTGAAGTAATGGATTAAAATTTTGATGTAATATGAACATAAAGTGATAACGTTATCGTAATACTAAATATAAGGAAGACTAAAAAAATTTAGGTGTTAATTTTATTTCATATTCTAAAAGAGGACATTGTCCTGTAGATATATATATACTACATAGTATATATAATAGTATCTATATATACATATGAATTTATAATTTTTAAGTTCATTAAGTATTTTTAATAAATTTTTAAAAGTCACGAAATGACGTCACAGGCTGCAATATTTCCTATGCTCACATGCATAAGGTTCAGCCTGTGACGTCATTTCACGACTTTTAAAAATTAATTAAAAATACTAAATGAACTTAAAAATTATAAATTCATATATCAATTCAGGGCAATGTCCTCTTTTAGAATATGAAAAACAAATTATTCACTAAATTTTTTTGTATAGTTTTCCTCATTATTGTGAAAATTAGTTATTTATTTCTTACACTGCATGACCGAATTCTTTTTTAATAATAATAAATAAATAATAAATAATATTATAGATATAATATTTATGCTATACCCCGATTTAGCAATGATAATTCTTTATTACATGGTATAATTATTATGTCTATTATACTGTACAGCATAATAATTATGAAAATTTAAAATATTTATGCTATACACTCTAAAAAATGGTGCATTACTTTAGTTACGAATGCTAACTTATTTAAGATAATCACTTTTAAGATATTATGAGTAGTTAAAATAATGCATTTTAGCAAAATTTATTAAAAATATATAGTTCATTTAAGTTGCTTTAAAAGCTATTTTAAGTTAAGGTAGCTTTTGTTGATAATTTGCTAAAATGCATTATTTTTTATTTTAGCTATACTCATATAATAATGGATTATTTTAAATAATTTATGATTCGTAACTTAAGTACTGCACCAATTTTTAGAGTGATATGTATATAAATATTCATAATCAAAAGCTTGGTCCTGCGCAATGATATTGATATTATCTATACGTGATTGACATTGCACACATGCTATATACAATTGAAATTTAATGCACTTTATATCAAATATTGTAATGCTTTTTAAACTTATTGCAATTAAAATACATTTGTTATCTGAGTTTCAATTGCATATTATTATTATACAGTGTATACAGGGTGTCCACCACAGTAAACATTATCTACTTTTTTATTAAGAATATTTTAGACGAATAAAATATAACATACGTATTATATTTTATTCGGATGTAGATATGAAAATTTTAATAAGATATAAAAAGATATAAGATTTTATTACGTTCCATCCATGTCTTTACAGAGTAGAACAAGTCATAATACACAATAACAAAACAATAATATTCAATATAATGGCAATAATTAAAATAATATTATCATTCATTTAATCAATTACGGATATAAAACGGTAAATTAGCATCAGTATTTCACATGGCTTGAGGATAAATAATATCTGAAACACTGTAAAAACATATTCTCATATAATAAGTAATTTTGATTATATATATTTTGAAAATGTATATATAAAAAATACATAATATAATCTATATAATTACATACTCAATATATTTTGAAGACACCCTGTACTGAATCAGCTTGAGTATAAAATGTAAATTACAAGAGATTGAGCGAGTGTTATCGACTTTAATTCATATATATATATATATATATATATATATATATATATATATATATATATATATATATATATATATATATATATATATATATATATATATATATATATATATATATTCGTATACATGTGTACATATAATGACTCGCTAAGCTAAATCACTTAATTGTCTCGTAAGCAGCCGTATCGACTATCATTATCAATTATTTTTTATATTAAATACTTTTATATTTAAGTAATAAGTATGTATAGGTTTAAGTGCGGCTGAGTATTGCTATACATTATATAGGCTTGCTTGTATTCTGCTTGAATATTATATAATGTGTATATATATATATATATATATATATATATATATATATATATATATATATATATATATATATATATATATATATATATATATATATATATATAATATATATTTATATATATATATATATATAATGTGAGTTTCAGATGAGTGTATATGTGGCCTTTGATAATATATACTTGCAGTGTAGTCAAATATACATAAACATTCAATTAATATTCAATAAGAATATTTATGAAAAAAATAATAATAAACAAACAAATGAGAGATTTAGGACTGACAAACGTATGGCTAACTCTTGCACCTCTATAAATAAATGCATAAATCAATAAATAATAAATAAATAAATACATGAAATAAATGCATAAATTAATTATAAGCTTAAAGAAATAGACCAGAGCATAAGCATTTATATCACAAAACACTTGATGGGACTTACATAAATAACGTTAGTTTGTCTCAAAACCCAACTGTAGCTCCGTAGCAGTGATAAAAAAAAACTTCAATTTATGCAAATCGTACAACATTTTTTTTTACTAATTATTGCATGTTTCTGACGTCAGAAACATGAATAGTCATGCAAATTGCATACTTTATAGTATTTTCACGCTCTCTCGTGGGGCTACATTAGCATTCAGTTGGCATCAGTTTGGCATCCCATTTCATGTTTATTCATTAAAAACCATATGCTGTTTTATGTGGTCTATGGCTTTAATTAATTGCAGTTTATTAAGATCTATAATCTTGAAAGTTAAGACGGTAATGATAAAGATATTAAATGTGTGATTTAATATTTAAATGATTGATGATTAACATGTCGCTCTCTTTGTTGACAGACATGTTGTGACGTGAGGAGCAGAGGAGCAATGACGTCACAGGGAGGAGCTGCAGCGCCACATCACGTGACTCAGGAGGAGATGGCGGCCGCAGCCAGCCTCATGGTTCACCAACATTGACAATTAATGCAGCAGCAAGTGCAGCACCTGCCCCCCATGGAGCCCGGACATTTCGGTAAGTCGATAAGTACGATTTCACGGACATATAACAACCAACTCAAGGACACTTAAGTATTTAGCCTATGTTGTGTCATGGGTTTAGCTAGCTGATATATCTGCAGCACCTATTAGTGGACAACTTGGATACCCAAATTTAAACGTTCAAAGTGAAGCAGATTTGAATTTTCTTTCTCGTACAATCCAATGATAACGTAAGGTAGAGACTTCGCATTTCGTTCGTCTTTTCCGACTTTGCCCGATCGCCAAGATCTATTTCCGGTAAAAATTAAACTTTTTTATGTGACAGTAAAACTGGGAGAAAACTTCGTGCCAGCAGCAAGCTAACCTTGAGCTGCCTCCCACTTTTATCATCACGTGGTTTCCTCTTCCGGCCACTTCCTTTTCCGCATTTTGAGTAAACAGAAGCACACAATAATAATAATATTTTCCCGACATCAAAACGTGAAAAATACCGGAAATAAAGAATTAACTCTTGCAGAAGACGCATGAAATGCGATGTCGCTGTACCTTACATTATCTAAAGTTTCATTGGCCAATATATGCGGTGGTATGTGATGTCCACCAATCATTCCCTGCAGTACATAATGCTCGCAGCTGAGTCGCAGCAATACCCATCCAGCACTGACAAGTACACTTACCCTATAATACTAACAATATCATACAATTACATTTGCAAAAAGGAGAGAACAAGTTAATTTCAAAAATGTTAACAGTTAATTTCAAGTTAATTTTGAACCTCGCATTATATATTTTAATTTTATATAAAGTTTTAATAATGTATATCATTTTTATTGTTAACAATTAATACATCACTAAACTGTTTTTGTTATTTATTTTGTGCATAATTTAATTTTGAAAATAATAATAAAAACAAAAACATTTACTATAACTCTAGCTAAAGCAAAGTAGAAGCTATTTCTTCTTTTATCGGATTGTTATTCTTCTCTATCAAATAAATAAAAACAAAATTGATCGATTTTCATGCTCCTAATCAAAAATAAATTAAAATGTGAATAATTAAAACATCATTAAAAAGAACACAAGAGAGAGAGATACTAAAATAGAAAATAATTACGCCAGAACTTAATTTATGAATGTTCAGCTTTGACAAATTTTAATTTTAAGCATCATTAGTGAGGAAAAAAAAAAAATTGATATTTGCGTGCTACCTGTGTTCTCAAATCTTCGTTAATTACTACCTTGCTACACTGAGAAAATATATACGTGCGTCTTGGCAACACTCACCATGGGTCAGACAATACACAGAGAAAACTAAGTGCTCGTTACTTACTCACTAAACATTGTCTCTAAACATTCGTGTGTAAACATCAAATTAAAGGCATAGACCACATAAAACAACATTATGCTTTTTAATGAATAAACATACGAAATGGGATCAACAAAACTGATGACAATTTTTACCAGAATGTTAATGTTGCCCCACGAGAGAGCGTGTAAAAACTGTAAAGTATGCAATTTGCGTGAAATATTGTTTATGACGTCAGAAACATGCAAAAATTAGTATGAAAATGTTGTGCGGGTTGCATAAATCAAACTTTCTGATCACTGCTACGGGGCTGCTGAAGCAAGTATATACCTAAAAACATACAAATTCAATATAAACAATTAAAATGTTTATTATAGGATTAAAGACACACTTCACCTTAAAAAAAAAAGAATTTTTTTATTCTTATCCAATAACATTCAATAGACCCCTTACACATCCTTGCGCTTTGTCGCCATGTTTGTGGTGTCTAATGCAATGTCCAGCATAGGGGAAACATCATTTCTCCTAATTTTATAGGAGCTACAAATAAGGCTTTGATTGAGCTTTGAAAGCTTCTTTTTTTTATTAAAAATACAAAAATTACGTTTTTCTTATGCTGGCCTATGTATTCCTGATCAACAAAATGACGGCTTTTAAATATGAGTGCCTGATTCTATAGTGTGGGACCAGCATGGGCCATTTTGGTAAAAATTGTCATCAGTTTTGGAGATCCCATTTTGTGTTTAATCATTAAAAAGCATAATTATGCTGTTTCATATTATGGTCTATGGCTTGAAGTAGGCAAAGAAGAAATGTACATTACATTGTCAGGAAATTGTATGAAATATAAAAGTAGAGAGAGAGAGAGAGAGAGAGAGAGAGAGAGAGAGAGAGAGAGAGAGAGAGAGTTCTTTCAGTGTATAAGAGGTTAGTGAACTGATTTTATTTTTCAAATAATAATAATAATAATGTCATAAATATTTTTGATTTATATTTATTTATAAAATTATGTTTTTTAAATATGCGGGGCGTTACCCATAATATTTGATACTATATAGCCTTGTAGAGAGAGAGAGAGAGAGAGAGAGAGAGATGAGTTACAACGAGATATTTCGTGGCTATAATTTTTTTTATCTAAAGGCACAACTAATCTTAGTGGAGGGGGGAAGCTGATAGTTTTAATATAGTGATTAGTTTGAGTTGAACTTTATACAAAATCATTAACTATATATATGTGTGTGTATATATATATATATATATATATATATATATATATATATATATATATATATATATATATATATATATATATATATATATATATATATATATATATATATATATATATATATATAATATATATATATACGTAATATATAGTCAAAGTCAACACAGAAATCAATGTATACAATATATCAGATAACATGTTACCACAGTGGCTTATGGAAGTAGCATGTATATAATATAATTATACGGAGCAATTTTGTACTCACTCAAAAAAAAGTGTGCATTACTTCAGTTACGAATCGTAACTTATTTGAGATAAACATTTTTGAATTATTATGAGCAGCTAAAATAATGCAGTTTAGCAAATTATTATAACAATAACTTACTTAACTTGAAATAACCTATAAAATAACTGAAAAAGTAATGAACTTTTTTTTTTTTTTTTTTTTTTTTTAGTGCTGTCATCAATCAAAACTATATAAGTACAATTTTATGAACTTCTTACACGTCAACATTTTTCAACAAAAAAAAGAAGACATTTTTGTTGCAATTTTGTCAATATTATAATAATTAACGGATCTTATTGGGCTAAATCAGGTTACAAACCTTTCAATTTAATCCAACTGCTTCAGAGTTCAGTCATTATTATATTAACAAAAAAAAAAAAATCAAAAAACAATTTCATTTGGTGCTCTTGCAAATGTCAAAATATCTATTGCGATATACATTTAAGTTTTGGGAAAGAAATATAATCATATAATATATAATGTTTATATAGAAAATGCTTGTAATTTGCTCTCTCTCTCTCTCTGCTAAAATATCTAATGCGATATACAATTAAGCTTTTTGGGAAAAGAATCATATAAAATGTTTATAGAAAATGCTTGTATTTGCTCTCTCTCTCTCTCTCTCTCTCTCTCTCTCTCTCTCTCTCTCTCTCTCTCTCTCTCTCTCTCTCTCTCTCTCTCTCTCTCTCTCTCTCTCTCTCTCTCTCTCTCTCTCTCTCTCTCTCTCTCTCTCAGTCCAGTTCCCACGGCCAGTTTAGTCACAAAATCCGCTCCTCTATTAGCTAACTTCACTTCACATTTCAGTGTTTACGAGACAAGGAAAACATTTGCATTCTTGATAGCAAAGACACAGCCTAGCCCATGGACATATGGCCAAGCCCCGCTTGCTTGCTTGCTTCTTCACATTTATTTATTTGTCATTTATTCTAATTCTCAGTCCCAACTTATTACTGCACGATATTATCATGATAAAATAAATTTGCAATCTATGAAACTGGCTTGTGGAATGTCGCACTTTGCACATTTTGCTGTTCTAAATTTTGCAAAATTAATAGTTCTCTGACAAAACTATACGAAGCAAAACACCAAAACAAGCGCCTTTCTATATAATAAGAAAAATAACAGAATATATTCATTTTATGTTATTATAAAATAGGGGACCATCAATTGATGTGTAATTTTGAAATTTTTGACTTTATTATATTTAAAATTAATTTTTGAAATTATAGTGGCATTGATGACAACTTTTGCAAAAACATGCACTGAAAAGTTACTGACCGCTGACGTCATATTGTTATTTTCACATTTTAATTACAAAATATTTAATAAATCCAAAAACTTAAAAAATTCCAACTTTTTTTCCTCTTTTTATTTCCACGCCTAACATAAGTCTCAGTTGCAACTTAAAATTAGTATAAGAAATAGCAAAAAAAAAAAAAAAAAAAAGTTAACAAATTAAGACAAATTTTGGTCAGTAAGATTTTCCCACCACAATACAATTTTGTACGATTTCCCATGTTAAATTGTAACAATTAACATTCTTAAAGTATTTTGTTGAATCTTTATACTTTATATCACACAGAAAGTTCTATCTTCGACAGAAATTGTTATAATAGAATTACGAGTTCTTTGTAATGTATTCAATATTGATTCAATTAATTGATTTAAAATCGAGTTATTTTTTAATCAAATTTATATTTTAATATATATATTTACTGTGATGGATATTGATTTTATGGATAAAAATGAATATATAAATAAATAGGTAAACAAACAAATAGATAAAGCAAACAACAACAAAGAACGAACACAGAAAGAAAAAAAACAAAGAACAAACAAATAGGTAAATAAATTAATTAATAAACAAATAAGCAAACAAACAAACAAATTCGTAAACAAAGAAACAAGTAGAATTTAAATAAACAAACATATAAACAAACAAACAAATATATTAAATAAACAAAAATATAAACAAACAAATAAGTAAATATTAAATAAAGAAATAAGCAAACAAACAATTAAAGAAACAAATAAATTAGTAAACAAATAAACAAGTACATATTAAATGTAAACTAATAAATAATAAATAAACCAAAATATAAACAAACAAACAAACAAACAAATAGTAAATAAAAACAAATAATAAACAAATGTAAACAAATATGATAAAAGAGGTATATATAGATAGCTGTATAATTCAGCTATAAATGAAATGTATTATAACGAGATGTGTATTCGATCACATATGTATGTATAACGTGGACAGAGGTGTTAACTCCGCGACTGCTATATACACAAGTGATGACGGTGCTTGGTCCATGTATGGCTTACCTTAGCATAGCTTACCTTATAGCTGTTTATATTTGATACCTTGACTCTATGACCAAGCAAGCTAAGTTTCAACTTTGCAGATTTAAAATATTCCAAACACTAAGTCAGTGAGGCAAGTAGTGTTAAAAACTACTCTAATCCTAACTTAGGTAAAAGTTTTGAAGAAACCTAATCTGCCAAGTGGTAAGAAAATTTATATTTCACTTTTATTACCAAGTCTCATGTTTCATTACAAGTGAGTGCGGTCATGCGAGCTACCCGTTCACCGGCCGATCAACCACTCGCTTGCCCACTAACATGCCTGGCCAAGTCCCCTTCTTTATTATACAGGTAATTCTATATGGTTCTCCCTCTTTCTCTCTCAAATGCTATGCTGATCTACAGCTAATTTTTATCACTATATACTTCGAGAGAGAGAGAGAGAGGGTTGCGAATGTGACTTTTTAATTCACAAAGTGAATATAGAACGGTCATTTTACTATAAGATGAAATTCTATTGGTATATAATATAGGAATAACATGTATTTAGATTATTTCAGATAGAGTTTTGCGTCAACTGAAATCTTCATATATGATTGCATTAATAAAATGACCATAAGCCATAGAAATTTATTTTTTAGTAAAAATAGCTGTACATAACATAAAATCTAGTATGAGGCTCCTAATAATAATATGAACTCATTGGAAATTATATTAAAATTTGGAAGATTTTTGAGTTTGATGGGCAGCAAGCTTTCATATTATCTTACATGCATCAAGAAAATTACAATGCAAGTTTGTCTCCCATATGTTTAATTTTAGTCAATATTTGGAAATTTAGCTATTTAATTAAACAATAATCAAAATGAAGAAAAAAAGTTAAAAAGAAAAATTATAATAAAAGTCCTTTTATTAACATAAAGATGTAAAAGAAAAAATATATACATTTATTTTATTATTTACAAATTTGAAGACTAAATTTATTACTTAATTGAATGTAATTTTAATTGGAAACGTTTATTTTGCATCTCCTATTATAATATAGACTTATTTGGTATGGAAGTATGCATGTAAATTGACAGCATATATCAAGCTAAATCTCGTCACAACTTTAAAAATTATACTTAAAAATTATTTTCAATAAAAAAAAAAAAACTTATATAAAAATTAATTAATAACAATAAAAATAAACTCATTCTGAAAGTACATTAAAATAAATGCGATGCAATGTATATTGTAATATTATATAGGACATAAAATGAAGGCACAGTGGACACAAACATTGTGGATCACAAAACCACTTTTTTCTTCTTATTTTCCCACTCGTTTTCTGCACGTTTTATATCTGATATAAAATTCATATTTCAGTGCATGATACATTTATTTCTACAGATATAAAAATACATTTTCTATCTCTGCATATTAACATATTCAGTTACATCAATGTTTATCATATTGGCTCTCTTAATTGAAACTTAGTTTAATTATCAATATTTTAACTTTAATTGAAGTTATATATACATAAAAAAACACAGTTAATTTATGATGATTTATACATTTTTGTTTCGTGCATTTTATTTTAATGTTTAATTCAGTACTTTGTTTTCAAGTGCTCGCTTCTTTGACATTTCTCTGCTTCATTTCCATTTTATAATCTGGCAAATATAAATACACTGTATGCAAATATCAAACAACTTTTAAAACCATTTAAAAAACACAAAGATAATGAAGAAAAAAAAAAAAAAAAAAAAAAAAACGATGAGTTTAGTTTTTGCATACTTGCGGTTGAGATAAAAAAAAGTGATTCAAGTTAAACATTTTAATTGTTATCATATTTTAATTTTGGCTGCGACATTTTCTATCCTTGTAATTAAAAAAAATTCTTTGGAAAAAAAATCACAAAATAATTGTAAACCAAAAACGTTTACTTTGTCATATTCTGTATTATATACTTTTCTTTTCTCATCCTTCGCGTATACAAATAAATACATAATAATATTTATATTCATGCGCTAGCTTTTTTTATAGCAATTTTTATTCAGCATAATAACAACATAATTTATGCTATACTGCATAATGACTATACATTAATATTATGCACGGTCAAAAATAAATATACGTAATAATTTTGCTGGCTCGCATAAATGCAGCATAAATTACGTGATTTTTTCTTTCCATGTGATGTATAGCATAAATATTTTTGCAGTTGAATAAAAATTTATGCTGAATAATTATTATAATAATGATATAAATTATACGTTATTTATTTTTTGTAGTGTTGATTGTTGTTTATTTATTCATCATCCATGTCTGCGATCAGTGATCGCCGATCACTAATATAATTATGTTAATTTCATATAATTATATATTTATAATAGTGCAAGTGCATCAAAGTCATGCGATAGAAGACAAGAATAGACAACTTGCATGCCATTTTTTTATGGTATTAAAAAATTATTTTTAGGAAAAATAAATAATATTAATATAAAACTTCTTTAAAAAATGCTCCTTCATTATGTAAAATAAATTTTGAAATTCAAATTTTATTGCAAGTGTGAAGACGGTGACCATTACACTGAAAGACGCTTCGCGTTACTTTTCTTCTTCTTCAGCTTCTTCTTCTTCTTCTTCTTTTTTTTTTTTTTTTTTTTAATTGTTGGAAATCGCTCTGCCGATATTTCGTACCCACTGAAAAATGTTTTTCCATGTGGCTAAATTTTTAAAAAATTAGTTGGAGAAACAACAGGTTTTTTTTGTTTTTTTTTTTTGTTTTTTTTTTAAAGTTTGGCTGCTGGAAAAAATACATTTTATATCATTATATAGCATAAATTATATTGTATTGTGAAAAGTGTGCTGAAAATGAGCTATAGCATAATTATTAAATATTTTTATCTGATGATAAGTTTGTCCTATATAAGCTATATGATCACGATCACTGTTCCAGTATGGCTTTGAAGCACATTCAGTATGACGTCATGCGCATACACCCTATATATATTAGAGGTATATATAAAATTCTGTCATTGTAATGACACATGCAGTGCAACGCCGGCCTGTACTTTGTATTGTATTGTACAGTGCAATGTAATGTAAGAGATAATTGAGAGCTACAGAGAGAGAGAGAGAGAGAGAGAGAGAGAGAGAGAGAGAGAGAGAGAGACGAGGAGGAGATTGTTTTGGTACTTGGTGCCCTCTGGTGCACATGGACCAAAATAAACCTAACATCTTCATAACAACAATTTGATATAAAATTAACACTACTATATGATACACGGAGAGAACATCACAAGCAAAACACGGACAAATAAAGTATTTTGTTATATAACTATCCTAAATTTTTGTAAATCTTTATTATTAGTGTATACAGTAACGACCACGTGATAGTATTGTAATTGTTGAGGTATTTGTGTTATTTGACTTATTAAGTTATGAATTATTCTACTCTGTGTAGAACGTAATAAAAACTTATATAAACTCGTCCTGGTCGCGTCAAAATGCCTTATCTCCAGTGATCAGCAATTTGACAAAGGCCCTATCTTCATCGATTATAACATTACGTTTGCACTGTACATAGGACCTTGAATGAAATGCTGACCACTGGAGATGAGGCCTTTTGCTGTGACCATGATGATTATATAATAAAAAAAAAGAAATTGATTTTTTTTTTTTTTTTTTTGTGTATCAATTATATTTTTCTGCATTAAACGCACACAAAATATGTATTAAACAATTGCATTCAATGCATTATTTATTTAAAGTATAAAGGTTGCTATATAGAATGGCATAATAGTAATTAATAACTTTATTCCTGTGATTGAGGCATTGTGAGGGCTTAGCAAGCTTTTTTTTTTTTTTTTTTTTACAAAAAACTTGACCATATATGAACTTGTAAAACATGTTTATTATTTTATAAGCAAAAAAAAAAAAAAAAAAAAAAAAGGTATCATAAAATAAAATTATATAAATAAATAAAAAAACAAATAAATAAATAATTTTATATAAATTTACAAAATATAGTAACAACAATACATAATTATTATGCTGTACAACATACTTGCTTTACTGTAAAAACATTAATTAATGCTGTACAATTATTGCTGACATTGATCTAGCAGAACTATTATTCAATAATATTAAATTTACATAAATATTTTATGATTAAATTAGTAAATCCCATCCATCAATTAATTATGAAGCAAAAAAACAAAAAAACAAAAACTAAAAAAAAATACCATAATATTTTTTATCTTAGGAGCTAAATCATAAATTAAAGCAACACGGAGAAAATTAGTTACCTTGCAACATAGTAACTTTTTGAATTCACCTAACAATATTGTAAAAACTTACTACAATCTAGGTAAAATTGCACTGTAAAACACATCTATGTAAAATTTTACACTGCATAAAGTATTTTTTCACATTATTTTTGAGTTAATTTTTACTTCGCACGTGTGTGTAAATTTTAACACATTAAATGAAGTAGAATTTTACCACGCACGCTAGGTTAAATTTTTACCCAGCACTGAAATGTAAAAAGTTACCTAGCAGTGCAAGGTAACTTTTCACTTTATAAAAAGTGAAATTTTACTTTATTTTGGATTTTATAAATTTTACATTCCGTGCTGAGTAAAAAGTTACCTAGCAAGCTAGGTGACTTTTTACTAAAGGGCCTGCACTTGTGCAAGGTTAATTTTATTTGCGCTGCGCAGTAAACCAATTAGGGGTGAAAGTCCGTGTTTTTAAATTTTGTGCACCCTGTTAAGCGTAAACAACCTTCAGTATGGAATTTTCCTTATACAACGAACAAAATGTCTGTGCCACTTACTAAAAAATTGAAGCAGTTTTCATACAAAATATATTCTGTTTTATGAAAATTAATAGTGAAACTATAACTTCTCGCTATAATGTGTTTTATATCTTGTGCAAAAAACAACTAGAATACAAGCTACAGATGTATTACATATATGCAAGACGCCGCTTCAAAATATACTGCCCTAATGTAAGTATAAAAAAAAATTATTTTATCAGAATTTTATTTTAATAAAAATTTTTTTTTTTTTTTTTTTTTGATAATTCTTAAGTAGTTTTTTTTAAATTAATAATTTAATATCATATTTTAATATCATATTTTAATGGCGTATATTTTATTTTATTCTCCAGGTTTGTGTGGAAAGTGCAACCGTCTTTGTTTGGTCGACAACTTTTCTCTACGATAGCCAGCTACACGACTGTCCCATCTAATGAACATCAAGCCGTCGCGGAACACATCACATCGATCTATTAAATTTGACTATTGGATAATAAGTGAATGTTCAAAAACAGTGAAAACTTAAAAATTGTGTTAATAAGTGTTTATGAAAAGGACAAGGCTCGTAAAAATCGTAAGTCTCAAAAAGTGGTACAAAATTGTTTGAAAAATATTTTATAATGTTATAATGAGGTATGCATTATTTTGTAATTCTGTATGATTTTTTTTAATAAAAGTGGACTGTAGACAGGATAAAATTTTGTATTATTTTGTATAAAGTATTCATTTTCTAATTTATAATGTGTAGTCATATTTCAGTAATATTGTTTTTTGTTTTTTTCAAGTATAAAATATATAGGCAGTTGAATATATAACAATTACTTTAAAATATAATAAAAATTTACTTAATTTGCAAAGTAAAAATTTAACTAATAAGTAATGTAAATAATAACCCAGTTTGCAAGGTAAAAAATGAACCTAGCTTTCGTTGTAAGATTTTACATTGCATGCTAGGTAACTTTTAACCTAGCGCGCTAAGCTATTTTATACTACAGCGCTACGTTAATTTTTACATTGCTTGCTAGGTAACTTTTTACATTGCAAAAAATGTAAATTTTTACTAAACAAATATCGTGCCATAGATTTTACTTCATTATATAGTAACATTTTACTTCATTCAAGTTACTTTTTTCCTCCGTGAAAATTTATAAAAAAAATTAATAAAAAAAGTGACGTCACAAAAAAGTTCTAAAGTTGAGATTCACTTAGGTCATTTAACGGAAGGTCATTTACAGAAATCCTAAAATCTTATAGTAAGTAATAAGGTTTTTAATAAATCGCGTGTATATTAATAATACTAAAAATATATAAAAGTTATCACATTATTTTTCTTCCAGTGTAAAGTGACGTCATATAAAAGATACAACGCTGGACGTTTATATTTAATAATAATATACATATAAAAATATATAAAAACTTGGTAAGCTTGAAATAAGAATAGAATGACTCTATCGTGCCGTAAGAAAAAAAATAATAATAAAGGCAGTTTGTAAAGGTTCACGAAGCCGGCAAGCATGCCCCCACCTCCCGGTAAATATATCTACCCACCTCTCCCTCTCTATATAATCATCTCTCCAAAATCACCATATAATAATAATACCTGCCTGCTTGCCTGCTTGCTATACGTATATGTATGTATGTATGATGTATACTGCCTCGCCGCTACAGCGTGATTGAAACATTCTCATATAAAATTGAGATGTATATTATTTACTAACCTGAAAATTTCTTCATTAATACTTCCATCATGCATCAATAATCTTTATATCTCAATTGATTGATTTTTCTTTATGTTGATTGATTGGATATCGATTGGTATTATCATCACCATATATGTAGTGTTTTCTAGTGCAATGGTAATTGCACTAACTGGGGACCAAGCATTGCGAGATCCGATATGCAGTTTAGGTTCATATTTTTAATGTTTTTAAGGGTGGACCGACTGATATCTCGCAAACTAGACGGTCGCTAATTATAATATTAACACAAAGTAAAGAGAAAATGGTACTTAAAAGTTTAGTTACGTCAAACATGTGAAAACACGATCAAATATTTAAGTTATTACACTTTAAAGATAACATGTAAATGTGGAAATTCAAATTTAAGCGGCATATTTTAGTAAAATTAGAAACTTTTTTAAATTTAAAAATATTATTAAAACTCTTTTCGGAATAACAACATTTATTTTAAATTCTCTCGATTTAATTTGAAAATTATAGTGGTTGTTTTGTTGCAAATAAATATTGTACAAAAAATTATTGTGAAAATATATATAGTTCTTCTTTAAGCGATTTCCAGTCCAAGTCGGTCACCTTCTATGTTAAATACAACGCAATGCAGAAAGGCTGGAAAGATTTAATTAAGGTGTATACGGAAAAATGTAACGTAAATTTTACTTTTAGATTTTTTTATACAATATATTTGTTAGATATATATACAAAGTTTTTTAAGATGTGCAGAGCTATCAGCTAACTATTTACCGCTGAAGAAATAACGTTGAATAGTTACTGTTTAAACTTTTGTCAACTAAGTTATTAGTTTGTACTGAAGAGTTACACCTATGTAACTGAATAATGAGGAAGGTGAATTCTTTTTAACCCACACTTTTTATGACTTTTTGAGAAAAACGTTAAAAAATTTTGAGGCTCTATTATTTCTTAGAACGATTTGGGAAGTATTTTGAGCTAATTTTTGAAATTTTACCTAGAAAGCCTGTGACGTCATCAATCGGGCATTTATTTCGGAAAGTATTGACCGTAGAAGGCTCAGTAGCGATTTTTTTTGAAATCCTGAGGACGAGCTGATTTCATTAAACTGGTTACTGAACCTCTAACGATTAGTATTTGCCGAGAAAAAAGTGGACTGATGACGTCACAGGCTTTCTAGACCAATTTTCAAAAATTAATTAAAAATACTTCACATGCTCCAATCGTCCTAAGAAAAAAATACCGCCTCAAAATTTTTTAAAGCTCTTTCCAAAAATATCATAAACTCAACAAAAAAACTTCAATACACCTTCCTCATTTCTTAAATTTGTATTTTCCGTGTGGTGCTAATTTTCTTCGACACACCATTGCACCATGAAACGAGGCCACAAAATGATCTTCAATACTTATAACTTGGGTAATATATCGGCTATATAATACACGAGACGTGAAACTGATTTTCCAAGCTTACTTGCATGCTTCTAGTTTTGTCAAAGAAAGAGAAAGACGTGTGAAATATACCTCAATGTAATAAATAAGACATTAATATGTTCTATACCTTAGCCTTACCGACTTAACATCTTTTATACTTACACGCTTTCAATAATCAAAAGACGAGCCTACCGCTCTGCTACACTGAGAAAAAACACTTGAGTTCTGCCAACTCACAAGCAAGGTTATAATAACAAACACTATACAAATTATACAATAACTCAAAAGTTAACATGAAGATATTTAAAGCCATAGACCACATAAAACAACATGTGCTTTTTAATGAAGAAACACGAAATGGGATCATCAAAACTGTTGACAATTTTTACCAAAATGTTAATGTAGCCCCACGAGAGAGCGTGAAAATACTGTAAAGTATGCAATTTGCGTGACTGTTTATTTTTATGACGTCTGAAACATGCAAAAATTAGTATGAAAATGTTGTGCGGGTTGCATAAATAGAAATTTCTGATCACTGCTACGGAGCTACAGTTGGTTTTGAGACAAACTAATGTTATTTATGTAAGTCTCATCAAGTGTTTCGTGATATAAATGCTTATGTTTTTTCTCTGTTCTATTCCTTTAACGTATTGTATCAGCCTAAAAACATAAATTATTCAACTCTTCAGTGCAATGGTTGAAAAAAGTTTAAACAATAACTCTTTTTAGTAATTTTTTCAGCGATTTAGCTCTTTAAATTTAAAAAAAAAAAAACTTTGCATATAATATCAAACAAATTTATTGATGAAAAAAGTCTAAAAAATAGTAACTTTTTTAACAATTTTTTCCGTGTTTGATGTGGGTTTTATTAATGTTAAAAATGACTTACATATAAGTTACGATTACTCACAGTTCTCTCCGTGTAGTTTTACCTATATAGTTGCAGCAACAATACACACAAGAATGTTACCTATATATAGGGGGAGAAGAAAATCTTTGTACATTTAGTTTGGTGTGCTTGCAGTTTTATATTTCTTGTTACCTCAAAGCCGTGAAATTAATTTTAACACTTGCCTGCATGCTTGCTATAATGTTTTAATTTATATATAGTAAGTTTGAGTTATTGCTGTGTGATAACTAATTGATCTATACAGACCTATTGCATATCCTTGCGCTTTGTCGCCATGTTTGTGGTGCCTAATACATGGTTCAACATAGGGGAAACATCATTTCTCCTCATTTTTTCACAAACAAAAATGAATAATTATGCTAGCTTATTTTCAGCACCATTTGTTCTATACAGCATAATCCATGCTATACATTATAAACAAATATGTTACATATAGCATAATAAATATTATTTTATGCAGCATAATTATTATGTTGTTCTAATTTAGTATAATTTATGCTATAATGTAGCATAAATTACGTCATTTATTGTCTCTGTGTTGCAAAAATAAAAGTTTATTTCGACTGTAAGCATATTTGTGATATTCTTGTAGCTTGTTAGGAGCTAGAAATAGGTTTTTGATTGGGGTTTGAAGCTTCTTTTGCTATTAAAAATATAAAATGATGATTTTTTCTATATGCTGGCCTGTGTATATTCCTAACCAACAAAATGACGACTCTTATAAATGAGAGAGATTGCATCAACGTATTATAGTTTACTGCTGGACTATTGGTAACTCAATTTAAGGCATGAAATCATCTACTGTGGGAATTGACTAAAAAGTTGTAAAGAAAGAAATATCTCAAAATTTGCACAGTGATATACATTTGCATAAGCTATCTTCAAAAGATGCTCTATTTCAGTCTAATATTACCATCAAGCATAATATAGTGTGTATGTGCATGACGTCATATTAATTGCGCGTGGACGCCATAGCGGAGCAATGAATAACATTGCTCAGCATAGGACAAACGTTGTTTTTGTCTAATTTCTTTGGGAAATTATTATTTTTATTTTTCTCACATACTTGAGATACTAATTCAACCTAATAATAACATCAATGCTACTCAAAAATATTGCTTAGTATTTTTAAACTGGCAAAATGTGTTATTTTCCTATGCAGTCCATTTTATCGAGTTATTTAACATGACGTTGACTTTAACATGAATGCATACCCCCTATACATGTATGTATACATAACTTACAACAATAAACTGAACTAATACCATAGTTTAAATATAAATACATAATGTTTAATTTTGCTACTATACCATCATATTAAAGAACTGCTTATACATCCTGGCAGTTATGCAACTTGTTCAGCTAGGACGCTACACGGCTTGCATAGCTACAGGAGCTCTTACCAATACTATATAGTATCCAAATGACGTCATACTGAATGCGTTTCGATGCCATTCTGGAGCAATGAATAACATTTTTCAGCATAGAAAAAACAATTTATTAGGAAATCAGTTTACTATTATTTTTCTCACTTACTCAAGATAGTGACTAATAAAGGAACAACTGTTTTGAGGCCTACTATAAGCGATTTCAGTCACATCCGCTTCCGTTTCTACTTACCACGCATGCGCAGTACGTCGAAACGGAAGCGGATGTGACCGAAATCGCTTGTAGTCAGTCTCAAAAAAATTGTTCCTTCATTAGTCAATTAATTCAACCTATCAACAACATTAATGCCCTCAAAAATATTGCTAAGTATTTTTAAAGTAGCAAAATGAGTCATTTTCCTATACTGGCTCATGTTATTTAGTACTCACATATGGCGTAGACTTTAACATGAATGCAATCACTTTAATTATCATATTTGTCCAAAGTGATACAGACTATAGTACAGTTTTACATCACAATTAGTGTACAATAAGGTAGACGTGATTATTACGTGGATCGGTATTTAATAAACTAATTAAATAAAAATATCGCGGTGAAAAAAACATAAACAAAAAAACTGATGATGAAAAATAATAACAATATCAAGCAAGCTATAATAATAACATGTGTGTGTGTATAAAAAATGAAAAAAACAGATTAAGCTATCTTTTTAATTGCTGTGTAACTAAAAGATATTTTTATTTATTCTCTCTCTAACCTTGGCGTTCTCTCTCTCTCACACCTGTGCTATTGTGAAGATATCAACAAATTAGGCAACGTCGCAAATATCAGGTGCCATGGACCTTTTTTTTATTCTCATCTTATGTTTGGGCGGATACGAGATCGTGAGCTTGCTTTTTAAACTTTTAGTTTTGTAACTTGATTCTCTCTCTCTCTCTCTCTCTCTCTCTCTCTCTCTCTCTCTCTCTCTCTCTCTCTCTCTCTCTCTCTCTCTCTCTCTCTATCATTCATACCTGATAATTACATATTTATGCAAAAAACATTCATGATGACGTCACTCAATATTGATGATGTTAACAACTATTATTTAATATTTGTGACTTGAGCAGTTTATTACTTAAGTAAGATAATGTGCAACTTAATTTGTACTCACTTGATTAGACATTTTGCATGATAGGGTGCGCCACTCGGCTGCAACATCAAGTTTATACATTTTACTGTTTATATTATATATTATTTAAATAATATTATAAATTATCGAACAATATGCAACAGCTACAATAACTTTGTTTACAAAAAATATAAAAAAAAAGTATAGGTGTGAATTTATGTTTTAATACAATTTTTCTTACTCAATATGTGTTTCATATTTATGATTGGCCTACTTTCCTATATCTTTCAAATAATTTATTTTTAAATTATTTTTTAATGTGCGCAAAATTAAAAAAATATATAATATTATTAAAAAAAAAAAAAAAAAAAAAATCCTAAGAATACTGACTAAAAAAAGGGGGAGTGATTTTAAAAGTTGTGTTTGTTACAAGTATATTAATTTTATATGAGCTTATTTAACGTTTATTAGCAAAATGTCTATTTATTACACATATTTTTGTTTGGACACATCTTCTCTGTCTGTCTGTCTGTCTGTCTGTCTGTCTGTCTGTCTGTCTGTCTGTCTGTCTGTCTGTCTGTCTGTCTGTCTGTCTGTCTGTCTGTCTGTCTGTCTGTCTGTCTGTCTGTCTGTCTGTCTGTCTGTCTGTCTGTCTGTCTGTCTGTCTGTCTGTCTGTCTGTCTGTCTGTCTGTCTGTCTGTCTGTCTGTCTGTCTGTCTGTCTGTCTGTCTGTCTGTCTGTCTGTCTGTCTGTCTGTCTGTCTGTCTGTCTCTCTCTCTCTCTCTCTCTCTCTGAAATCAAAACAAAGACGAGATAGATGATTGACACATGATGCTGCACCAAAGTAAACATTGCTGACAATATAGTGGCGCTCATTTGTGTCTGACAGTCAGTCCTACATCACTTGTGCTAACTCATAATAGTCATATAGTACATTAGCATAACATTGCAGTCTACTTCAGAGAGAGAGAGAGAGAGAGAGAGAGAGAGAGAGAGAGAGAGAGAGAGAGAGAGAGAGAGAGAGAGAGAGAGAGAGAGAGAGAGAGAGAGAGAGAGAATAGTATAAAATCAAACAGTAAAATAATAAAATATTATTATTGAAGGCAATAAAAGTGCAATGCTTGAGTATAATGTGCAATGAAAATTCTCTTTATAGTTTCAATATTTTAATTACTTTGCAAATTTTATAAATTCTGATCTTTATTCAATCGCTTTATTCTATATACAAGTTTATACATTCATGCACAATGCATATTATTTTAATAATAATATAAACAAAATAATAAATAATTTTACCTTTTTAGAATTTATAAAAAAAAAAATCAAATCAAATTCGTTGTAATTAAAAAAAAAAAATAAATAAATAAAAAATTAACTGGCGTGTTTTTGTTAGTTGTACATTAGTTAAAATAACATTTAAATTTAAATTGCACAAAGAATTTGATTAGATCATATATATAGTGAACTAAACTTTATAATAAGTCACTTTTTCTACTCTGCGACATATTATTTACAATCTGTACCTTATACAATAACATACAAAAATAATGTCATATCTTCAAAAATATAATTTGTGGTATAATATTTTAATCCTGGTTCATTATTAATAACAACATAGCATAATTGAACTTAAATATCTGTATATCAGTTTGATTAAGCTGGTAAGATAATTGCATCGTACTTATGTGATATAGTCCATAGTTGTATATAATATACGTACATAACATTACCTGTATTGAAATGTAACTTAATTGTACTGTAGTGTAGTGTGTGTATAATATAATGTATAGCAGAGGTGGGCGTGGCAGCAAGGTAAGTATACAGCAACAGGTAGTTCACATAAAATTTCAAAGTAATTACACGTATGCCACAACAAAGTCTTTCCCGCCAAAAGCTGTTTCCGCGGTGCTTAACCAATCAGAGGGCGTGTTATAAAACTACCAGCCAATCACAGTTGACTTTACATAGTTAATTACACTGCATCCTGCTCGAATTAGTATTGGGAGAAATGTATAAATTGTGTGCAGTTGGATATATAGTGTGCTGTAACGGTTATATATAAAGCACAAATGGATAAGTTCTTCAGTCTAACCTTTTACATGTAAATCCTAAATAATATACCTTAAATATTCCTTATGTGACGCCCATATTTTGGGGGTAACACAATGCATTGTTCGGGGTTTTATAGGTGCTTTAATTTCGTAACCAAGGTTGTTTAATAATTTAATTCAATAAAATGAACCAATATTTGTATATTGTCATCCCACGAAAAAGTGTGGGAATGCGCTTCGAAGCCATACTGTAGCAACGAATAACATTACTCAGCATAAGACAAACGGCGTAGTATTTTCTTTTATGAAAACCATTAAATATTCCATTATAATAGATTATAGAGCATTAAATAATGGTGTCAAAAACATTGCTAAGTATTTTTAAACCAACCTACAGAAGGGCCATAGGATAAAGACCCTATATGTGCGAAACAGGCAGGATATTTTATCCGAAGGCCTTTTGTCCACGGACCTTTGCAGGCATTAGCAATGCGATAATAATTAAAGAGCTACACTGGCCTCAAAAAATAATAATAATAAAAACACTCAATGATAAATCATGCGATATGTGACCCGTTGCACATCCTTGCGCTTTGTCACCATGTTTGTGGTGACTACTGCATTGTCCAGCATAGGGAAAACACCATTTCTCCTAATTTTTTAACATAAAAAGAGTTTATTTCAACTGAATGAATTTTTCTCATATTCTTGTAGCATATTAGAAGCTATAGAAATAAGGCTTTGATTGAGATTTAAAGCTTCTTTTTGCTACTAAAAAAAAAAAAAAAAAAAAGTTTTGCCTATGTTGTCCTATGTATTCCTGACCAACAATATGGCGGCTCTTAAATATGAGTACAACCGGTCTATAATACGTATAAATATTTTGTCACTTAACTCTTCAGTATAGTCACAGAAACTGGGGAGAAAACCTACTTTACAATTTCAATTATAATGTATATAGGGTGTATCTGCATGACGTCATATTTATTGCGCTTGGAGACCATACTGGAGTAGTGAATAACATTGCTCAGTATAAGGACAAACTTAGTTTGGGGCTATTTTCTTAGACAAATCGGTTAATTTTTTTTGTTATTATTATTTTTCTCACATATTTTAGATAAATTTAACCAATTAACAACATCAATGCTTTCAGAAATATTGCACTGTTTTTAAACTCCCTAAATGAATTATTTTCCTATGCTGCCCATGCTATTGACTATAATCCAACATGGTGTTGACTTTAACATGAATGCATACACTCTATAGACCTGGATTTCGTGACGTCATGAATTTGCTAGAACGTTGTTTATACTTTACAGTTTTTTTAACCCCAGTTTGTGAGGCTATATGAGGGTTTAAGGAACTAATATATTATTATTATGTAAGAATAATATTCCCATCTCATGAATATTACGTTTTTCATTAAATTTTTTAGGAGCAAAATGTATCCCTTTAAGAAATACAGAAACAGTTACTTGCAAGTGCAGCATGCAGTTACGTGCATTGCGTGTGTGTTGTGACGTCAGAGATATGATGAACGTCGGTAATTGAGTCATTGTCTTATTCATGTGTTTATCACAGAACTGGTTATTGTACTGCACTGAAGCAAGCAGACATTATAATATGTAGCCATATGTTTACTTATTGACTCTGTATATATCATTTAAGATGTATATATTATTATTAAAGGCATAGAACACCTTGAACAAAAACTTGTCTAATATCTTAACATACCTAAATATCAACGTTGATTTGGCCACAGTCTTGATTTCTAATTTATTTTACATTTACAATATGTCAGATGCGGGTTCATGACGTCACAGCTCGCCTGTTTCCGCGCGCGTAGACTAGTGAGCTGTGACGTCATAAACCCGCAGCTGCCATTTCTTGAATGTAAAATAAATTAGAAATCAATGACTCCGGCCAAATCAACGTTGATATTTAGGTATGTTAGGATATTAGACATGTTTTTTGTTTAACATGTTCTATGCCTTTAATATTAAATTATATAACTTGTATTACCCGCACAATTCAAAATACTTTGCACATTTTTTAAAACAATTTTTAGTTGAGATAAAAAAGAAAAGAAAGAAAGAGAAGTTGTTTTATTTTATTTTTGTGTTTAGGAACCTGCCCCGTGGTGTTCTCTCTCTCTCTCTCTCTCTCTCTCTCTCTCTCTCTCTCTCTCTCTCTCTCCAGCACTCACTCCATGATATTACCCCACAACCTTGGTCATACTATATTCACTACAAAATTATGGAATGGTGCCAATTTTTTTTTCTAAAGAAAACATTTAAAATTTATATTGGTTTCGGTGATAAAGCGTTTTGTCAAAAATATAAATTGAAATATTAATGTACGAAAAATAATAATAATAATAAATTGAAATATTAATGTGTAAAGATTTTTCTTCTATTCTATACCATTCAACTTTTTTTTTATATTTTTTTTTTGGGTGTGATATTCGAAACTTACTTTTCAATAAAGTTATTTTATACTTCCAAATTTTTTTTTTTTTTTTTTTTTTACATATCATAAAATTATATCTGTTTGCTACACGGGAAGAAATAAGACACTGCTTACACGTCTTGTTTTTCTAAATATGGTATAGTTCAGTGAGTATGAAGATAGGGTGTATGCGGATGACGTCATATTTAATGCGCTTGGACGCCATACATAGCATAGGACAAACTTCATTTTTGGCTATTTTCTTTGCAAAATCTGTTAAAGTAGTTTGAACGAGGTTGTTCACAGCTGATTTTAAATTTATTTGAAGTTTGGCGCTCACTTGAATTTAATTTCATCATTAAAAACTTTGCAATAACCGAGTCTCGATCCGCTGACCCTCGTCATGTAAAAGCGGCGCTCTACCAAACTGTGCTGTCAAGGCACTAAGAGCTTATCCAGCAAATCATATATATATTGCTTTTTGTAACTATTTTCTAATCAAACACTTTTCTCGCTTCTCAGTGCATATATTAATTAATTATAATGAAGTTAATACATATTAAGTACATTACAAGAGTTTTATTAACGTTTATGAGCTCAATTGACGTTTATATCTCGTTTCTCCCGCGATCGCCATGATTCGGCACCTCTAGCGGCCGATTTCCGAACTATATAAAAATTACTGGTTAACAAAAAAATTCTCATTTTCAGCTCTTTTAGTCACAAAGTTCTCAGTGCGTTTCGAACCAAATTTAGTTTAATGCTTTTAAAAGTTTCTTTGTTTATCAAAGAGCTGATTTATCTGTTTTTGAGTCCATTTAAATACACTTTCGCAGAAATATGAATGATCTACTGTGGAAGGATCCTGGCTTTTTCAGCCATTAACCAATGCTGTATGAGGAAAATGCTCGACTTTGCGGCTATTTTTTTATTTGCGTTTCGAACTAAATGTATTTTTTATTACATCAATAGGAGCATAGAGAAATAAGGAATCTATAGGTAGCACTAAAACGGCGTTTAAATAATATCAAAACTCGTTCAAACTACTTTAATGTTTTGTTATTATTATTATTATTTTTTTTACATACTTGAAAAATTAATTCAACTATTAACAACATTTATGATCTTAACAATATTGCTTTTTAAACTGGCAAAATGAGCCATTTTCCTATGCGGCCTATGTTATTGAGTGATCCAATATGGCGTTGACTTGAACATGAATGCATACACCATACACCCTATACAAAAGAAAACAAAAGTCATCTGTCCACTTTTCAACTTTTTTTGAGCATTTCAAAGTCAAGGTTGTTGGCTATAATTTTTATGTTGGTGAGCATCTTTAGAAAAAAACGCGCTTTTTAACCCGAGACTAAATTGAAGTTCAATTAAAATTTGAATAATTTAGCAAGAAATTGCGTTTTGAGGCATATACTTCAAAATAAGGGGGGGGGGGGGAGAGAAGTATTTCCCTCCGACAAAAATTATTGTATAGAATTTTTTGGGACCATTAGTTCAAAAAATAATTAAATGTTTTAATTGTCAGTTAAATAACACAAATAAACGTCAAGTAGTTCAACTTGATTAACGTATTTAATTAATTAATCTATTGACTCAATTAACCCGCGAATCATTTTGTTAAAAATTTCTAAAAGTTCGTACAAACGAACATGAAATTAAAAGTGTAAAAGTTCGTGAGCACAATATTTGTATGTTAAGTGTCGTTATATTTCAGTGGATCCACTATTTAATTGACATGCAAATTTTTCTCCGTGTAGTGTGGTGGGAGGAGCGTTTAAACTTCCAATTTGCATACTTATTGTTATGATCATTTCAATTGTGCTCTATATTTGGCGCGAGAAATTTAAATGAATGAATAAAGAAATAATATATTTTTTCTAAATGATATATTTTAATATATTATAATGATATGCTACTTCACAATGTGCAAGCTTTTTTTTTTTTTTATGCGTTGATTTTTTTTATTAAGAACATGCAGGTGCAAACTTTTCTTTTAATTTATTTATTTAAACGCGTGTCTTTTTTGTGTAGAATTAAAAAATCACAAAAATATTTAAAAAACACAAAAAACAAACACTTAATTTCCATTTTAAATTAAAAATTATAATAAATTATAAAAAAAAAACAATAATAATGATTGAAATCAATTTTAAAACCTTAAACACAAAGTGTTGTCAAAAATCTGATATACTATATAAATTTTGGGGTTAAAAAAAAAAAAAAAAAATAAAATAAAACTCTAAAAGTTTCTATAGAGTTTATGCATAGTATAAATATATATATATATATATATTATACTATGGTTTATGCTAATGCCATAATCACCACTTTTGTAATTAGTAATTGCGATTTTTATAATTCAGAAAGTGTGACTGTGTGATTGTGCGTATCATATCAAATATGCTTATGTTGTTACAAAAGAAAGGGGGAAAGGAGCTTTATAATTTTTTTAAAAAATTATTATTTCAAATTTATAAAAATAGTAAATTTGAAATAATTTCGGAATTATACGCGAAATGCTTTGAAAATATTTGGTTTTATTTTTGTGTGATTTTGTGGTAAAATTTATATAAAAAAGAAACCCAAATAATAATAATATTAAATTAATAATAGTCACAAAATATATTGGAAATTAAAAAAAAAAAAAAAAAAAAAAGAAAGAAAAAAGAAAAAAGAAAAAAGAAAAAAGAAAGAAGAAAGAAGAAAGAAAGAATAATAATAATAATAATAATAAAGCGCTGAAGCGGCGAGTATCTTAGCTCAATATATACATGCCAAATCCATTCAAGTGGATAAATGAGTGTATGTCAAAAATTAATCGATAGCAATAAGTGATTGGACTTGACCTGTAGTTGACCTTTGACCTTGCAGTGGTTCACATCAGCAAGTATTTTTATAACCTGTGGCTTGGTGATAAATGACGTTCACCATGTTGTGTTCCAGAAATATCTGCATGGAGGGAGGAACAAAATCAAATGACCTGCTATTTGTCTTCGATATTTTAATTTATACAACATTTTTAACAAAATTAAATACGAAACCTTCATTAAAGAAAAATTGCCAAAACACGATTTAATATTAATTAATTTTGGACACTGTGAAAACACAAAACTATAGTCAGCACAACCCACATCAGCTTAACTATATAGGGTGTATCCACATGACGTCATACTGAATGCGCTTCGACGCCATACTGGATCAATGAACAACATTGCTCAGCACAGGACTAGCTTTGCTTTTGGATATAGTTTCTTTTGGAAATCAGTTAATTATTATTTTTCATTCATACTTTGAGGTATTAATTCTAGATATTAACAACATTATGATAGTAAATATACTAAAAAAAATTGCTTATGGTATTTATAAACTGGCAAAATGAGTCATGTCATTTTCCTATGCAGCCCATGTTATTGAGTGATCCAACATGGCGTTGACTTTAACATGAATGTATACACCCTATATATATATAGAAAAATAACAAAACATTACGTAATTTTGCTTGCCTGCCGTCTCTTGTTTCTACAAGACCAGTGCAAAAATATGAGTTGAATTCTCTCCGTGTAGAAAATAATTAAATATGCAAATTAGAATTTTTTTTATTTATAACAGAAAATTGATTGAGAAAATTAAAATATCAAATTTTATTAATATTATTTTTAACGAAACATTTATGATGTAAAATTTTAATTATGATCATAACAGTTTCCTGCGCGGACATTTCTCATTTGTTGTGAGAAATTATTTAATTAACATCTGCAGGACTGAGTTTTAATTATTGCATCATGTGGCGTTTTGCTGCGTGAAACATGAATATTAACTTGTAATGAAATCAGTTTTAATTTAACTAAATATTTAAATATGAAGTGAGAGAGGGAGAGGGAGAGGGAGAGGGAGAGAGAGAGAGAGAGAGAGAGAGAGAGAGAGAGAGAGAGAGAGAGAGAGAGAGAGAGAGAGAGAGAGCATGTTCATGATATTTCTACAGAGTGCATACACTTGCAAGTTGCAAAACTACATAGGGTGTATGCGGATGACGTCATATTTAATACACTTGGAAGCCATACTGGAGTAGTGAACAACATTGCTGAGCATATAGGACAAACTTCCTTTTAGGCAATTTTCTTTGGAAAATCTGTTAATTTTTTATTATTGTTAATTTTCTCACAAATACTTGAGATACTAATTCAACATAGCATCAATGCTCTCAAAAATATTGCATATAGTGGTTTTAAACTGGCAAAATGCGTTATTTTCCTATGCCACCCATGTTATTGAGTGATCCAACATGGCGTTGACTTAAACATGAATACATAGACCCTATAATATGTTTGCATTCATTTTAAAGTCAACGACATGTTGGATCACTCAATAACATGGACTGGTATGGTAAAATAACTTATTTTGCCAGTTAAAAAAAATACGTGCAATATTTTTGAGAGCATTAATGCTGTAAATATGTTGAATTAGTATCTCAAATATGTGAGAAAAATAATAATGAAAAAAAATTAGCTGACTTCCCAAAGAAAATATACAAAAACTACGTTTGTCCTACGCTGAGCAATGTTATATTCACTACTGCAGTATGGCGTGGACGAGCATTCGGTATGACGTCATGCGCATACACCCTATATAGCCGACTGTCAATGGTAACATGCATAATATCAAAGCTATGAACCAATTAAACTTTAACATAAAAACCTCCTTTATTACTTTTCTTGGAAGTATTAAAAAAATAATTCATATTTCAATAATAAAGATATTAAATTTATAATTTAATTTCATCATCTCAATTTCTTGAAGTTTATCCTTCATCTGCCGCAGATTTATAATGTGGCTGCTGATTTTTTTTTCCAGAATATAAATATTGAGTAAAATATGTGCATGGAAATACATTTTTCTTCTTTCAAAATTATTTTCCGTATTCATTTCATTTTCTGTCATAATTTCTTGGAAACATTATTATTTGAAAAAAAAAAAAAAAGAAAAAAAAATCTCTTCAATGCATGTGTTGGCTTGATTATTATTTCAAATACAGACCAGATTTTTTGTTTTCGCTACTTTTTTCCTGTCGTTATTAGGTCACTAAAAAATGAGCATACGAATTGTGCTACGTAAAGTCATTGAAGACCCCTTTTATTTCACCCTTTACCACCTTTTTTTTTTTTTACCAATTTTATTTTTTAGGTTTAATAATTTACTAATAAAATTGAAAATCAAATATTTTTTTGAAATTCAACAATAATTTTGTTCTATTGTAAAAATTTGAGACCTCAAGTATACTTGTAAATTAATTTTCTTACGAATTTAAAGATACACGTATAATACTTTACTTTATTTTAACGACCAAATTAAAGCTGGTATGTAAACAATTTGGTATTTTCTAAATTTGTTGAAAAATCTTAATTAAATGGAGATACGTGATTTAAAAAGTTTTAATCGTAATACAACTTTTATAAATAAAGTTTTTTTTTTTATTATTATTATTCTTTTTCAAATTCCCCCCCCCCCCCCAATGTTTTTGTGTGTGTATGGATATATGGATATAGCTATTATATTACTTATGGATAATTTCTCGAGTATATGCAAATCTCCTTCTCTCTCTCTCTCTCTCTCTCTCTCTCTCTCTCACATACACAAGCGATAAAACGTGTATGAAACTGAATACACATTTATAAATTAACACTCTGCTATGAAATATAAAGTTACAATAATAATAATAATAAAAAATAATAAAATAAATTCTAAGAAAGAAAATTAAAACCCCAGCTAAAATTGTTAATAACAAAAAGTTTATTAAAAGAGTCGACTAGTTCTCTCTCACTTGAATTAGCAATTTAAGCCGCGACCGAAATCACGTTGTGACCGCGGTCTGCCTGGCTGCCTGGCTTGCCTCGCCAACAAAAACTGAATACAAATTACTTTGCCCACAATGGCTTAATTACTTTCTCGGCGCCGGCTTTGCAAAATATTGTATCACTCTTTTTTTTTTTTTTTTTTTTTTTACCATTTTATGTCGAAGAGATGTGGTTTCTTACTTTTTTAATAAAAAATTGTTAGAACAAATATGTTTTCAAGTGAATTATTTTTATATTTCAGAGAGAGAAAGAGAGCTGATAAAAAAAAAAAAAAAAAACACCAAGGAGGAAAAGAAGCGAATAAAAAACAAAAAAGTAAAACAATAATAAAAATTTCCATTGAGTCATTCTAATGCATTCACAAACATTCAATGAAAGTTTTGATTAAAGTTCCTATAAACTACAGCAAACATTAGATCCCAACTCCATATATGTGCTATAATGCAGATGATACAATTATTATTTATTATATATGTTATATATTTATATGTATTTTGCTGCGAAGCTTGTGACATGCGAGACAATAATTTGCTAAGTCGTACAAGCTACTTGGGTGGTATGTGATATAGTTGGTACTAACATACTTATTTACGTAGAAGTAAAACATAGACATTTCTATAGAGATTTGCATGCTTTGCATTATTAATATTTATCATTCTTATTCGCATAATATACAATATCAAGTGGCTAAACATCAATATTCCTAGAAAAAGCAAATCTCAACATAAATATGATGATATTGTTGTCACTTTGTGCATTCTTGTGCTTACTAAGCTGATGTAAATATCAAGTTTTCATTTAATATTGTAATGTAACACTGACATCATGGTGTGCAATAAAATAAAATAAACTAGTTCGTTCTGCAAACTACACACAATTATTGAGCCAGCTTAGATTTTTTTCTTTTGTTAAGAACACCTGATCATGGCGTCATTACCTATTTTTTACGTTTATATTTTATATGTATGGATGATCATGTCATTTCTTCGTTTAGACATTTTTTTAGACCTGATAAGAATGAAAGAAACTTCACACACAAAATAAGTTCCATGCTCAACAGTGACTCGTTTTTATCGGCTCAAAAAAAAAAAAATAATAATAATAATAATAAATAAATAAAAAATCAATCAATGAATGTGTGTATACTTTTTTTTTTTTCGGGGCAGCCAATCATTATTAAGAAAACTCACTATACTTTACAGAACAAACTATTATGGTCAGTATGTATGTGTCATGTATGGTAATATGTCGGAGCATTCATTATTCATTACCCAAGAATATTTTAATTAGCAAAATAAATATGAATACGCCAAAAAAAGATAAATAAACGTATATAAAGCATGCAGTATGAGTAAGTGGTAGAAAGAGGGAAGGATTTTTTTTCTTTCAAAACACTATATAGGGTGTATGCGCATGACGTCATATTTAATGCGCTTAAACGCCATACTGGAGCGATGAACAAAATTGCTCAGCATAGGGCAAACTTCATTTTTGGCTATTTTATTTATGGGAAAATGTTTAACTTTCTGTTGTTGTTTTTTCTGAGATACTAATTCAACCTATATGAACAGCATAAATGCCCTAAAAAATATTTCTTAGTATTTTTAAACTGGTAAAATGAGTCATTTTCCTATACCAGCCCATGTACAGCTCTGGCCAAAAGTTACCGAACGGGGCAGCGGCGGCCGCTGCGTTTTCTCATAAAGATAACATATTATAGTATATGGTTACGGGTGGCCTATATGCAAATCGTTCGGGAACTTTTGGCCAGAGCTGTACGTGTACTGTATTGGGTTATCCACATGGCATCGAATTTAAAATGAATGCATAGACCCTATAAGTACATGCCCCTCTGATAAGCTAAAAGATAGGAAATTAGGGAATTTTCAAGTTTTCCTGCTCTGCTCGCCGCACCTATTACCGAAATCAATTGTAATAGTCAATAATATATTATACAAAATATGACATAAACCATTGCTAAAGAAGTTGAGAAGTTATTGCAACATTGCAACCCCCCTTTCTCATATTCATACAGTCAAGTTATAGGAATAAAATATTTTACAGTATATACATTACATTTTATAATTACTAACATTTGGGTGATTATCTGGGGAAAACTGTGCGAGAAAAAGTGTTGTAAAAATCTCTGATCTTGTTTTGGCGATTATCACGCACTAATTGAAGAATGATAATGCAGTATAATATATACGTACACGGAAAGAAAAGATTACTTAATTTATGCTGTATTTATGTCATTATAGCATAAATGATGCTAAATTAGAACAACATAAATAATTATGCTGTACAACATAATAATTATGATTTGAAACATATTATGCGCAGTACAGCATTGATTATGCTGTATTGAAAAAATTGTGCTGAAAATCAGCTAGCATAATTATTACGTATATTTATTTTTGTAAGTGCAGTGTAATATAATATAAACCCCTTGCACATCCTTGCGCTTTGTCACTATGTTTGTGGTGCCTAATGCATTGTCCAGCATGGGGGAAACATCATTTCTTCTAATTTTTCATTATACAAAAAGAGTTTATATTTAAACTGAATGAATTTTTCTCATATTCTTCAAGCTTATTAGGAGCTAGAAATAAGGCTTTGATTGAGCTTCTTTTGCTATTAAAAAAATAAAAATGACATTTTTCCTATGCTGGCCTATATGTATTCCTGACCAACAATATGGCGGCTCTTAAATATGAGTGCAACCGGTCTATAATACGTATATATAAATATAGTGTCGTGTGAGCAAATATGTAATGTAAATGTTTGTCTCTCTCTCTCTCTCTCTCTCTCTCTCTCTCTCTCTCTCTCTCTCACACACGTGAGCTAGCAAAGTCAATATTGACCTAACTCACACATAATATAAAAAAGTTAAACATATTCGTGTGTCTGCAAACAGGTGCTACTATATATACTGCTGTAGTGACTTACGGCTTACGGTGTTTATTTGGATAATCCGACGACAAAATATACATCCAAGTTTTATCACACGATCATGTACTCTAATATATTTTATAATGTCAACAAAATATTAACTTTTCGTTTCTTTCATGTCTGTAGTCTTCAATTTAATTTCGTAATGGAGAGGTTATCAGTTGTAAACAATTCTTAAAAAGTTTCTGTCTTAAAGCTATACACGTAAAAGTAAAAGTATGTAATTTCTCATTTAAATTTCTTCAGAATCGGGCAGTAGTTTGCTTAAAAAATTGCAAAAAATAATATTAATAATAATAATATACATTACATACATATATAAAATAAGTTTTTTTTCCCTCATAAGCGTATTGTTAAATTAGGGAACCCTTATAGCTTTCCCCGCGCTCCAAACAGTTAAGCTCCATTAAATTATTTTTTTATTGTTTACCAATGTCCGCGGTGACAGTTAACACTTAAAGACTGGACCTAAAAAAAACATTTGAGATCGAGACATTTTTATAGTCTTTATGTCCGAAAAGGTTGATTTTTAACTTCTTTTCTTTTCCGACTCAAATTGAATGATATAAGCAGCTAAAAACAATAATTGATTTATGATCAAATTTTATAAAAATAAGTACATTGTCCTTATTTTGAAAGTTATTTTTAATATACATCCATATTATGAACTTTTGGAGAGAGAGAGAGAGAGAGAGAGAGAGAGAGAGAGAGAGAGAGAGAGAGAGAGAGAGAGAGAGAGAGAGAGAGAGAGAGAGAGAGAGAGAGAGAGAGAGAGAGAGAGAGAGAGAGAGAGAGAGAGAGAGAGAGAGAGAGAGAGAGAGAGAGACCATGCATTGAGGTTTAGAAAGCTGCAGCATTTTATTGTAGTATACTTTTGAACTGTGCATACAGAATCAATTAAATTCCCATATTTTGCTGTATTATAATTCACTTGTCCAACATAATATTGTTGTTGTTTGACGTCTACTTTTACTATAATGTCTAAATATAGTCACAATACAGTCACAATACATAGTCAAAATACAGTGAACCTTACTTGATTACTCTAGCACAGTAACTTTGCTGTACAACTAAAGTTAGCTCTGTACATTCTCGTTGTTATTACTTGTATATACAGGGTGTATGCACATGACGTCATATTTAATGCACTTCGACGCCATACTGGAGTAATGAACAACATTGCTCAGCATAGGACAAACTTTGATTGTAGTTATTTTTGTATAGAAAAATTGGCTAATTTTTTGGTTTATATATTATTTTTCTTATATATTTGAGACATGCACTAATGCAACACATCTATACAGCATCAATGCTCTCTCAAAAATATTGCTTATATATTATTTTTAAACTGGCAAAATATATCTTTTACTTATGCGGTTCATGTTATTGAGTTATCCAACATGTTGGATAACTCAATAACGTGGGTCATGGCATAGGGGAAAAAAGAAACTCATTTTGCCAGTTTAAAAACACTACATTATGCAATATTTTTGAGAGCTTTGATGCTATGTTGAATTAGTATATCTCAAGTGTGTGAGAAAAATAGCAATAACAAAAAATTAACAGATTTTCGAAAAGAAATTTACCTAAAACGAAGTTTGTCCTATGCTCTGCAAAGTTATTCACTACTCCAGTATATGGCCTCCAAGCGCATTAAATATGACGCGTTATGCGTCATCCGCATACACCCTCTGTAGTTTGATTAAAAAAAAAAAAAAAAAAAAAAAAGGCGTTTGATATTTTAAATAATATGTTAACTGATATAAGTAAAGATTTGTTAACTAAGACCAAAGTTGATTGACTAAACGTTTGATGGGCTCATAACTCCATCCTTGCGATGACAAAACTATTCATTGACTTTATAGCCGCAGGTTACTATATATATAGCTATAGCACCGACATATAATATACAACGTATTATATTTATTGAAATGAAGCTTGGAGTCATGGCAGTCAGTGATTAGAGGTTGGTCGAAGCTGTAAGCAAATCTCAAGCCGTTAATCAACCTGCCGTCTATACACCTGTAATTATCTCCTCTCTCTCTCTATCTATCCGCTATAGCTAAAGCCTCGCCTGCACAATCATAATATATTACCTTCTGTCAGAGAGAGTATTGAAATTAGAAGCTTGGTGGTGTGGGTATATATATATAATATTATATTATATAGACTTTGATCCTGTTTCAAAGTTTGCTTTGATCAAAAATTATGAAGAAAGGAAAAAAAAAAAAAAAAAAAAAAAAAAAAAGAACACGATTCATACATGTAAAAAAATAAATACGTAATATTAATTATGCTAGTTCATTTTTAGCACAATTTATACAACATAATTTATGCTATACTTCATTATATACCTTATATATATAGAGTGTATGCGGATGACGTCATATTTATTGCGCTTGGAGGCCATACTATAGAGTAGTGCATAACATTGCTCAGCATAGGACAAACTACTTTTAAGCCAATTTTCTTTGGGAAATTGGTTAATTTTTTGGTTATTGTTATTTTTCCCACATACTTGAGATACTTATTCAACATATTTACGCAGCATCAATGCTCTCAAAAAAATTGCATAGTGGTTTTAAACTGGCAAATTGTTTTTTTTTTGTCCTATGCCTATGTTGTTGAGTTTTCAACATATATAGCATTTAATATTATATGTTGGCATAATTAGTTATGCTATTCTAATTTAACAGCATTTATACTACAACGACAAGTGCATGGCATAAATTATGTTTTTTTTTTCCGTGTATTATCTGTTCAATTTTTTTTAATTGACCACTTGCAATGAACGAACTTTTTAAAATAATTTGAATAATTCTTAATGCATTTCTTATGTAAAAATCGTTTTCACTTACTTGCTGCAACAATTAAAAACATTTTATTGCATAAGTGGTCCATACGCTTCATTATTACTCCTAAAATAATATAATAAGATCAGCAATAGATGCACAACTGCAGCACGCAACTTTCTAAAGTAAAAAGTTTTTGCTATAAAGGACTATAATCACTTTGTCATCACATTTTGCAACAATTAACATTGGCTATAATTTTATAGACCAAAAGTAATATACTAAACATGTACTTACAATAATTATAATTGGATTATATATAATATTTTTTGTTAGAAATCATTGTAATTTTTATTGTAAGTTTAGAAGCAAATATTATACATGATTAATTTCTTAAATAATTATTGACTAATAAAGGAACAACCTGTTTGTGTCCGACTACAAGCGATTTCAGTCACATCCGCTTCCGTTTCTACTTACTACGCATGCGCAGTACGTCGAAACGGAAGCGGGTGTGTGTAAAATCTCTCATAGTCAGTCTAAAAACAGTTGTTCCTTTATTATTGTTAATAAGAACAGTAGCCAATATATAGGTTATGATAAATTTCTGCTGAAAATAAAATTATGTCAGAACCACCACCAAAAGAACAACTAAAAATATTTGTTTATACAATTATATGAATTGAGGTTCTGTCTGCTTGTAAATGTCGAGTGTGTGCATGAGAGAGAGAGAGAGAGAGAGAGGAGAGAGAGAGAGAGAGAGGAGAGAGAGAGAGAGAGAGAGAGAGACACACACACACACACACACACACACACACACACTCACACACTCACACACACACACACACACACACACACACACACACACACACACACACACACACACACACACACACACACACACACACACACACACACACACACACACACACACACACACACACACACACACACACACACACACACACACACACACACACACACACACACACACACACACACACACACACACACACACACACACACACACACACACACACACACACACACACTCTCACCACGTATATTACGAACAATTAAATAAAAAGAATTGTTGAAGTTGTTTCTTTTTTTATAAATTTGCATGAAAAACGAGAGTATATTTATATACATACGTAAAATACTTGGAGCATAATATAGAGAAGTGCAATTTTAAAGTTTGGTCGTGAGTGTTAAATCTTTTTGTCTTCAGTCTGACATAGAGAGAGAGAGAGAGAGAGAGAGAGAGAGAGAGAGAGAGGGCACTGAACCGTATAAATATATTTTTGACCAAGCCATGCAAAATATATTGTATATTATATATTATGTACCGTGATATATATAATATCATATCATAACAACAAGCCTCTATATCATTATTATATACACAGGATCGGTGTGTGCACTTTTCTGTTGCTCTTACCTTTTTTTTTTGTTATTAATAATTTTATGCTTCACTTGAATGAAGTATTTTGATATTGTGTAATTATGCATGACATAATATTTCATAATATATCGGAAAATTTTAAATTTAAATAAATGTTAAATATTTGTCTGTCTGTCTGTCTGTCTGTCTGTCTGTCTGTCTGTCTGTCTGTCTGTCTGTCTGTCTGTCTGTCTGTCTGTCTGTCTGTCTGTCTGTCTGTCTGTCTGTCTGTCTGTCTGTCTGTCTGTCTGTCTGTCTGTCTGTCTGTCTGTCTGTCTGTCTGTCTGTCTGTCTGTCTGTCTGTCTGCTTGTCACTGTACAATATTAATACGTATTAATTTAATAATAAAAGTATAGGAATATTTTGAAATTTATCATGATAATTCCCCAATTAATCTATTTTGAATGATCCATTATATTTATTAATGCTCTAAATAATATGACTTATTAACTTAACGACGTTAAAAGTAAATATTATATTTGTTTGTTTGTAATATATGGCACTGGCTGGACTGCACCTGTACCATATGAGAGAGAGAAAGAGAGAGATTATTGAATTTATTGAAGTATAATATTTCTGAGAATGCAAAACAAAACCCCACGGGGAAGATATCGCTAGTTTACCATCTAGAACTTGTGTGCATGAGTTATCTCTCTCTCTCTCTCTCTCTACTTTACTTGTCTCTCTGTCCCATGGCAGACGTCCCTACAAAATGATCCTTATCAGAGATATTAAAATATTTTTTATAAATATCAAAGTCACTGATTGAATATTGATTTATATTACATGAGAGAATATTATGTATTATATTATATTGTACTTAAAAAAAAAAACAATATGAGAACAACTAAATAGAAAGCAGATAATAAATAAGTAGTTATATGGTTATAACTGCCCATATTGAATGGAGGTTATCGGTTTAAAAAATTGTTAAAAATTTTCTATGGCTTAAAACACGTAAAAGTATGTCTATAGTATTTCTCACTTAAATTTCTCCAAAATCGGTGGAGTAGTTTTCTCAAAAATCGCAAAAAACGTGTTTTGCTCCATAAGCGTAATGTTAAATTAGGGGACCCTTAGCTTTCCCCGCAGCACCCCGCGCGCTAAACCGATAACGTCCATTGAGGTGTTTTCATTCATGTTAAAGTCGACGCCATAAGTCCATAAGTGAGCTCTAAATAACATGGGCCAGTTTAGGAAAATGGCACACTTTGCCTGCAGTTTAAAAATACTTGGCAATATTTTTGAGAGTATTGATGCAGGTTGAATTAGTTTTTCAAGTTATGCAAGAAAAATAATAATAAATAATAACCAAAAAGTAGCTAGCTAATTTTCCAAAGAAAATAGCCAAAAACTACGTTTGTCCTATATGCTGTGCAATGTTATTTATTGCTCAAGAAGAGCATCGAAAAGCATTCAGAATGACGTCATGCACACGTCATGCTCACACCGCACTCAATACACTAAACTATAATAATGTCAAAAGCCAAGTTTGTTCTATGCTGAACAAGCAATATTATGCGTTATGCATTACTCCAGTATGGCCTCCAAGCGCATTAAACGTGATTTCCTGCGGATTCACCCTACGTCTGAAGGGGGGTACGCTCTTACCAGTACCAACCACCAAAAGTCATTGTAGTTTAAATCTTTATAAAAAAAAAAGAAACAAGTCTCAATTCAGACGCCGAACCCTGTATATATTTTGTATTTCACACACTTACTTACTTACTACTTACCTATAGGGTCTATTCATTCATGTTACAGTCGACGCCATGTTGGATAACTCAATAACATGGGTGGCATAGGAAAATAACTCATTTTGCCAGTTTAAAAACACTTTGCAATGTTTTTGAGAGCATTGATGTTGTAAATATGTTGAATTAGTATCTCAAGTATGTGAGAAAAATAACAATAACAAAAAAATTAACTTATTTCCCAAAGAAAATTGGAATAAATGAAGTTTGTCCTATGCTGAGCAATGTTAGGCCCTACTCCAGTATGGCCTCCAAGCGCAATAAATATGACGTCATCCGCATACACCCTATAGCTACCCCTGCTATGTAGACCACAGGTTTGACACCTGTTGATGTGGCTTCACTGTGGAGACCTCAACGTCTGCACTTACCTATCGCACTGAATATGCGTCTCTTATTTATTACGTATTTATACATCGCACACTAGCTTACTTTACAGTCAGTTTTAATGCCCTACAATACATTGGTGTTACATACATTTTCAATTGCATCTTTTACATTTTTTTATTTATAAAAATAAATAAATTTGATAAATAAAATAACATCAAAAACTAAGGATTAACAAATTACATAATTTATGACGTTGTTATATGACAGTATAAATTTTGCTATATTTTGAATTTCTATAAATAATTATGCTGCCCAGCAAAGTTATTCTTCAACACTACGGGAACAATGTTGAAATCTGTTGTAAGTTTATCAATAAAGTCGATTGCACCGCCAATATGGCCACAAGGCGTAATACAATGAAGCAAGTGTCCCATATTGAATATTGCTCACGATTTCCAAGCTAAATAACATTATATTATAAATCTACTGACTTTTGGTATAATTTATATTTTTATAACAAAATTTATTATTATTATTATTTTAGATTGGCGAAGACGTTATAGCGCACGGCATGCAGGCAGGCAGGCAGGCAGGGCGGTCATTGCTTTCTTTTCGTCTTTATTTTCAAGTCGTGAAGGTCAAAGGTCGTTTGTTTCAAGAACGACGACGGGACGTACGGACGGGGGCGCGCCACGAAAACTTCTTATATTTTCTGCTTGCTCTCTAATGATGTTGTATAGAGCGAGCGAGCTAGCGCACTCAAC
Source organism: Ecdyonurus torrentis (assembly GCA_949318235.1). NCBI lineage: Eukaryota > Metazoa > Arthropoda > Insecta > Ephemeroptera > Heptageniidae > Ecdyonurus > Ecdyonurus torrentis. Next base: position 22,730,911 of record OX439134.1, on the reverse strand, counting down.
GTATAACTTCGTGCACTTGCCAAAATATTATTGTTATTTTTTTTTTCTTATAAGAAAGATGGGTTCATATTGCGAATATTGGAATGTAAGGGGGGAGAATGCTCAAAGTAATAGCCGTTACCAGTGTGGCACAATATATACCAATCGTTAGGGGACGTGAAAACAACAGTATTTCCTTTACGTAAGGGTGTGTGCGCATGACGTCTTAATAAATGCGCTTCGATGCCATCGACCAACGAATTACTTAGAAAACGTGGGGTTTCGCTATTTTCTTTGGAAAATAAGTATTTTTTTTGGACATTGTTATTCTTCTCGCATACTTGAAAACCTAATCCAACTTGTTAATTACAAGCTCTCAAACAAGTTGCTAAGTATTTTTAAAGTGTCAAAATTTGTCATTTTCCCATACTGGCCCATGTTATTTAGTACTCACTTATGGCGTTGACTTTTACATGAATGCAACCACCCTATATATGGAAGCATTATCTAATACACGGAAACAACGAAGGTTCATGCTGCATTTTGTTATCATTACAGCATAAATGTTGCTAAATTGTAAATACATAAATTATTATACTGTCCAACATAATGGAGGTTATCGGTTTAAAAATTTCTTAAAATTTTTCTGTGGATTGAAGTACGTAAAAGTATAAATTTCTCTGAAATCGGTGGAGTAGTTTTCTCAAAAATCGCAAAATATGCAATTTTCCCCATGAGCGTAATGTTAAATTAGGGGAACCTTAGCTTTCCCCGCACGCTAAACCGATAAGCTCCATTTTTATAGAGATTAGCATAAATTTTGCTGTATTGTACAAATTTTGATGAAAATGAGCTAGCATAATTATTACGCAGATTCAATTTTAATAAAACTACATCCCTGAGGTCACTTTTATTTTTTAGGTGGAACACTGGATTTTTTTTTGTATACATTTTTTCAAGATAATAACAAAAATATTGACAAAATAAGTGCGCCGGTACCGGCACACGAAACCTATTACAAAATGTGTGAAGTTTTTTGAATCGTTTTAATAAAAACCTTCGCAGTTTGTAAAAACAGATGATGCTGATTCTATATACTGAGAACAAAGTTAAAATTTCTGTGCAGCAAAATTTTAATTATGTGTAATCATAATCGACCCCTAATTTTCATTTTATCACGTGTCTGCTGAAACTGACTTCCTGAATTCAGCTTTCAGACTCAGACTAACATCTTTTTCTTTCACGTTTTTATTTTTAATTTTTTTCGTTGTTTCGTATTTATATTATTTTTGTTGTATTCATTGTGATATGAAGGCAGCAGGATAGCCTTGTAAAAGTTTAGGACGTCGCCTCTACTCGCCTCCCTGCCTGCCTGCCTCTTTGGAATGGAATTCTTAGCTTGTATCACAAGAGAAGAGGAGAGGGCTTCTCTCTCTCTCTCTCTCCTCCCACCGCATGGGGGCAGACTGCCAAGCGCTCTCTCTCTCTCTCTCTCTCTCTCGCTCAACACAGACCCGTGCGTGGCCAGTTTTAGTTGAGTTGTTGGAGCCTGTCAGGAAAAAAAAAAAAAAAAAAAAAGAGCTTCGAGCACGAAACATCAATTTTTTTCTCCATACATACGTATTAAAACATTATAAAGCAACAATAACATGCACAAAAAAATAACACAAAAATATCGGGTTTATTTGAAATTCTATAATAAGTAATTTTTTTAAGGGAGAAATAGTTATTATTATTTTTTTAACTTTTTTATTTAAAATTTTGTTAATATAGTTATTTTATTTTTTTTTCTTGACACAACGTTGCCAAGTGTTTTTTTGTTTGTTTCTGCCCCACCACTTCTCTCTTCACTAAAAAAAAATTCTCTCTTTTTTTTTTCTCTTTGAGACATTTAGAGCCTCCCCCACCAAACTCCATCCCTGAAAGAAAGATTTTCTCTCCCTCCCTCTCTCTCTCTCCCTCCCCTACCACAAAGTAAAAAATATTTGTGTCCACAGTTCAGTTAGGGTTGCCAGCAAGTGTGTGCTGTATTTATATGTGACTAGCAAAGAAAATGTGATTCAGTGATTTTTGTGTACAAATGTGATGTGCTAGTGACATTGGCTAGTGATAAGATTGCAATGCAGTGCACTATATTTACGTGTCTATAATAATTGGATATTTTATATGGAATGCCTGAACAATATCCTATTTTAATGCCTACAGGACTTCCATTGCAATTCCCATCAGCATTCGCAGCTTTCCATCATAGCCCCTTGCCCGTGGATCAAAGGACACATGAGGGACGATATGTTTGGGACCCTTCGGGCAGAGGGGTGCACCCCGCTGCATTTCCACATCCGGCCACTCATGGGTAAGTCACCAATACTAATTCATTGAGTCTTAATTTCAGGACAATTTCTATTGTCAAGATATGGGTTCAAAATCATCGATAATTTTTTATAATAAAAATCATCAATACATTCATGATGAAAATTATTAATAATTTGAATTGAAATTTGTTTGCTATGGATTACTGAATATTATTTTTAGGATTAAAACATATTAAAAAACAAATACAGACAAAATGTATAGAAAAAACTCTTATTTTATTTGGTCAATATAAATATGTACTTTTTTTTTTTATTATTATTCTACACAGAACAAAAAAATATTTCTGGTCATAAAAAAAAGCGAGTTTGATGTTTATATTATGGAATATTTATTATTAATGTTATTGTATTTTTTTTTTTATTAAATTATTGAATTAAAAATATGAAATTTGTACGTATGGAGCCACCAATCTAGATAACTTTTTCTCTTTAAAAATGTATGTACCATACATAAATACATTTTTGGCATTGATTTTTTTTTTTTTTTTTTGCTTTTTTGTTTAAAAAAAATTAAAATTTCAATTTTTTTTTCTTATTTTGAAATGGTCTATAATATGATATGGACTGCACTGTAAATTTACATGCAATTCTTATGTAACAAAAATGTTATTTAACCCTTCACTTTGATAAATATGGGAGTAAAATTAAGTCAAAAACAAATATGGCGCCACCCTACATCAAAATTAATACATTCAAGATTTTGTTGTGATTTTGAAATAAAATGAAATAACAAAACAATAACATAAAATGGCTTACTATTCTAAAAGAAGTTTAAAAACCAAATATGGGTTCAGTTTTTATATTTTTTAACCAAAATAATTATATAATTAACCTCAATTAGTTAAATTAATTATCTAATTAGTTATTTGTGGTCTTATTAAAGATTTAGCTTTCGTGTTAGACGTTAGGTGACTTTTTAATTATCTAATTTTGACTCGTGTCAAGTCGTCTATTATTTTATCAAATTATTGGGCAATCATATTTTTATTGACACCAAAAACATGGGCGCATTATTAATATTTGAACGTGTTCGTGTCTAACGCATGCGAAAGTCAAGCAGGTGCCGAGCAACACGCAATAATCAAGTTAAAATATGAATACACACGTGTGTTCATGTTTCTATTACTGCACCTGTATGTATAATATCTCAAGGTAATTAGTCTGTAATTACATTTGACACTCAATTACACTTCAATTGCACTAATAATTTATATTATGAAAATTACATGTGCGTAAGTTCCGCTTTACAAAGTACCGGCGTTTGGTGTCATGATAGCCCGTTCTCATGTCTGCCTATTTTACGCGCTCTAAAGTTTTATTACATACTTTTAGTTTTTGGCTGAAACTACTACAATAATTTTTAATTTCTTAATTTAACATTCAAAGAATCACAAAGTTAAGTTTTGTGATGTAAGAATTAAAAAAATTATGAAAATTAATTCAAAACACTGAATCAACTTTTTTTTGGTTAAAATGATAATTTTAGTGGAAATACAATTCTAATCTACAAGAAAAAATAAGTAAATAAGTAATAAATAAAACTATAAAAACTGGAATCTAAAAATCAGAATTTTCCTTTTAAAAAAATATTTATTATCCCCTTAAATCGATATTTCATATTCCAATATTGATTTTTTAATTTATTTATAATAAACTAAAAAACTAGCATAAAAAAAAATGTATAAAATATATTTTTTGCTTGTTTCTCGTATTTTCATGTTTCCTACATACATTTTAGTTTTTGAACTTTGCACAGCTAATAGCATTAATTTATTATTTAATTAATTAGTTTTAAATGTCAATAATTATTTTGCTGCGCATAGTTACAACAAATATGTGAATGCAGCATCAAGAAATGCAATGAGTAAACATGCATAAATATCAACAATGAACGTCTTTCTATAATACAAGGGGTGGGTAATATAATACATAACAATGCTAATAAATGTTTATGAAAATAAGAATTAATATTTGATAAATAGCAATTATATTGACGTGTATTGAAAAGCAACCCTAACAGCGTTTGTTTTACACAAAATATTTTCTAAATATGAACAACTTCGAGGAGGAAGGAAACTCGCGACGGGATTTCTATTTTTATTTTTTCTTAGTTCGTCGTGGGGGTAGTTTTTTTTACTCTCTCTCTCTCTCTCTCTCTCTCTCTCTCTCTCTCTCTCTCTCTCTCTCTCTCTCTCTCTCTCTCTCTCTCTCTCTCTCTCTCTCTCTCTCTCTCTCTCTCTCTCTCTCTCTCTCTCTCTCTCTTTCTTTCTCGTACTTAATGAAGTGTCCCAGTAAATAGAGAACTACCCAAGTTAAAAAGTGTGATACAGATCCACATATAAAGTACATTACTCCTAAGTACCTCTTCACTTAGATTCACGTATATCGAACAATGCAATTCAGGTAAGCGGAATAATACAGCTCGCCTAATGAGTCTCGACATTTTCACTAGAAAATGGTACATTATAATAACTGTTTGACCAGCTATAACAGTAAAAAAAATAAAAATGCTTCAACTGCCCCAAATAACAAAAAAATAAAAGTAACCCTCGGCTAACATGAAGGTTATTTGGGAAGAAAAAAAAGTTCTTATATTTTTGTGCGAGCGAAGTGGTCAAATCACTCATTCTGACAACAACTGAAGTATAAAAACTGATATTTATTTAGGCGTTTGAGTACTAGAGCATAATTTGAAAGAAAAGTAAAAGATTCTAGGAATAAGTTTGCCTGGAAGATATTTAAAATCCTACAGCAAAATAATAGCAAACCTTACTGATCTAAATCAAACTTTAATCTAGGCGTTATTTACTATAATATAGGATGCTTGCATTCATTTTAAAGTCCTCGCCATAGGTGAGCACTAAATAACATTGAAAAAATTACGCATTTTGCAAGTTTAAAAATACTTTACAATATTTTTGTGAGCATTGATACAGGTTGAATTAGATTTTTAAGTACGTGAGAAAAATAATAATAACAATAAAATTAACTATAATTTCTCTAAGAAAATACCTATAGTCAAGTTTGCTGAGCAATGTTATTCCTTGCTCCATTATGGCGTTGAAGTGCATTCAGTATGACGTTATGCGTACACCCTATAAATAAAAATACTTGTCAGAAATCTATATATTATGTTACTATGATCTGACAGGATCAATAAATAAACACAACTGCTGTATTCGTCTTTATTCAACAACAACAACAACAACAACAACAACAACAACAACAACAACAACAACAACAACAACAACAACAAAAAAACGTAACCTAATACCTAAGTTAGGACAAACACGTACAAATCATACCAATGAAATTAACTAAATGTTTTAAATATGATAATAATATAAAAATAAGGTAAAACATTGCAAAGATCAAGATGTATATAGTATACATCTTGGCAAAGATAAAAAACCTTACCATATATCTCGATACATGAACAACATTAGTGTTGTTCGTATAAACTCTGTTTTCCTGCATCAAAAAATGCGCATTGCATTAGAATAACCAAAGGTGATCGTCATTTTAGGAGCAGAAAACAGGGTTTACGAACAGCATTATTGCTATCTATATTTTAAGAAAGTTTTATAATTTTAAAACGCAATTATAATTACTTTTAGGCTCTTATTTTTTTTTAGTTTGCACATGTTTTATTATTATTTTTTTACAGTGTTTGAGGTATACAGTATAATCATGATATTAACTGATTTATCAATGATACAAATATGTAGGTAACACAAATATATTGTAATTACCAGTCTTGAAGTATGTATAATTGAGGATTGCATTCAAATAATTGTTGCAGTAAATCTAAATTGTTCGACAAAATTAAATACTACAGCCTATTTGAGAATATATTACAGCGGCTGGGGGAGGCAGGGAGAGAGATAGAGAGAGATAGAGAGAGAGAGAGAGAGAGATGAAGTAAGAGACTTTTTTGTTAGGCTATGAGATTTAATTTTACATCAGTTAATTAAAAACTGTACAGTTTACTCATTATGAAAACAGTCAATAATAAATAGATAATTTTTTTGATTTATTTGTTTTCAAAATTAGAAGATTGTAATTAGTTTTTGTTACGTGTTTTGGTTTTTACGTCAATTTGCAGGAGTGGTTTGAGAGAGAGAGAGAGAGAGAGAGAGAGAGAGAGAGAGAGATAGAGAGAGAGAGAGAGAGAGAGAGAGAGAGAGAGAGAGAGAGAGATATAGAGAGAGAGAGAGAGAGAGAGAGAGAGAGAGAGAGTCATGTATTTGTAATGTACACATTTGTATTAATATATTTTACCATTCAAAATTCCGTGCTAAATTTGCGCAATGTTATTCTTATTCAATATGAAATTAAAATGTCAAATATTATCAGTTATCAGTACCAAAAACCTTTGAACTTTTTTTTTTTTTTATTTATTTATTTATTTATTTTTTTAGTGCGAAATCAGTGAGCTAAAACTAAAATGTGATACAACAACTTCAATGTTGTACTGAGCGAATGTCAATGTTTGATATGCAATGGAGACTATCGGTGAGTTGCGGGGAAGAAGCTTAGGCTCCTCATAATTTTACATTGCTCTTTAGCATTGCAGATTGCAGCATCAAACATTTTTTTTTTTTTTTTTTTTAAATTTTTTAAATAAGAAAACTATTGCACTGACAAGTGAGGCCACAAATATTTAAATAAGGTATACTAGACACTTTTACGTGTTTTAAGACAGTAAAATGTAATGTAGAAGCCTCTTCTTAGTGTGTCACAAATATTTAAATTTAGTAGAAGTTATAGTAGAAAATTTGATAAAAAATTTTCATCACTGATTAAATTGAAAATACTTAAAAATTACGTAAAATATTATTAATTAGGCCTTATGTAGTTAAAAATTATAACTAAATATTTCAGTTGATATACAATTAATTTTAATGTATGTTCAATTAAACTTTAGTGTTCATATGTACTACAATTAAGTATAAAATTATTGAGACATAACAATGAAATTCAACAACAATTGCTGCTTGCTTTGATGAATCAATTTTATTGAGAGAAAAAAAAATTGTAATGAAATACGATTGTTATCGCAATCCAACTTTCAATTGTTTTAAACATTGAAGGCAGAAAAAAAAATTGCGCCCTTGATTTTGAGTTTATTTTTCCTAACGTACTGTCTCGCCCAATAGCGAGCGTGATTTGCGATTGTGTTAGTAAAAAGTTCTTGAACAAATCGCAAAATATTTTTGCCAAATGCTATCTTGATTAAGGCATAATATAATACTCCAGCCAAACTTGTTGTGGCCAACGTTTTTAGTTTAGTTTTCAGACTATATTATATATATGTATATGAAGTAAAAAGAGGTTTTTGGACTTGAAATAGAAGCCGCGGCGTTTATGAAGACCGGTCTTATATACAATCCAAAATCTTTACCTTTTTTTTTTTTCTTTTTATATAACTAACAACTTTTTGTGGTGGATAATAGAGTCAGGTACACGGTAAAAACTTACACTTCACAATTAATTTGGGTCTGTGTAACCATATTGTAGACGATACAAAATGTCTTATCTCCAACCGTCCAAAAGTTTACGTAATGTCCAAACAGCAAACTAGAACTAAAATAGAGCATGTTCTCTAAATTAAAATATTAATTTCAGCAACATCTATAACCTATGCATAATAACTATATTATATAGCATAAGTATTATGTTGTAAAGCATATTTATTTAGAATCATAGATGACATAAATGCAGCATAAATTACGTAATTTATTCTTTCCTTGTTAATAAGGACATTAATATTAACTTTTGACAATTTGAGTTAGGATATTTTGTGGGATCATCGTCTGTTTAGATTGAGTTATCATAACTCAAAATGTGGTTTATTTATTATTATAATTACTGTGTTTTTTTTGCTTCAATTATCGGTGCAATAGAAAATATTACACACAAAAATACTAGGCTGCATTTTTGAAGAAAAGTTAAAAAGTAAAAAAAAATTCGCTTGTAGTTAAAAATTGAGATAATATGAAAAAAAAAAAAAAAAAAAAAAAAAAAAAAAAAAAAAAAAAAAGCTAAAAAGTTCAAAAGGCAAAAAAAGTTAAAAATACTGTATCGCTTGTAGTTGAAATGATATTAAAAAAAAGTGTGTGGTAAAGCTGTATTTTGTTATTTATATGATTAACAACTTTATCTCTCTCTTACTATAGTTGATGTAAGGTTAGCTGCTATACCTGCTCTCTCTCTCTCCTCGCCTCTTGTTGTTAATGTCTCTATATTGGTCCAGCATCACTGGCAAATCATTTCGTTATGCCTCGCGCTCGCTCTCTCTCTCTCTCAGATCAACAATAACTTAATTAGCGCAATATTTGTGTCATTTAATTAACACACACATATTCAGGCTGCTTATATTAACATCTATATATCCTCTTCACTTTTTTAAAAATATTATTTAACTGTCGAATATTTTAACCACGGCTCTCAGATTAACAAAAATATTTCTCTTTTATCAAAAATGTTTTCTTACTTTTGCGGACCCTCTCTAGAATGCTCAAAATAGCTTTAAAAAACACGTAAATTTAAGGGTATTTTCTGGTCCAATTGTTGTATTTTTATCTCAATTTGTTCAATTTTCTTCTTCTATTTCTGATTGAATTATCTGATGTCCACTGTACTGGAACTGAAGAGGATATGAATTATTAAATATCTATGTATCTTGCGAGGAAGAAGGGAATTTTGAAATTTATAAATTAAGTACTGTTAAAATACTTTATATGGAAATTTTATAAGACAGAGAGAGAGAGAGAGAGAGAGAGAGAGAGAGAGAGAGAGAGAGAGAGAAAACACAACAAAATTATTTCCCCACGTGTATGGAGCAAGTATAGAAGATTTTAGACACATTTGTAGAAATTTCGCATCTTTTTTTACCCTAATTATTTATTTACTTTGAATATTTCTTTTTAGATTCATGAAATTTTACTAATAAAAAATTATTGAATTATTTGACTTCAATATTAATACAGTATTATATATATTTTAAAGTTGAAATTATCGAATTATTAATAATGAAAGTTTTATAAATATCTGAAACAATCACTTGCGAGAGAGAGAGAGAGAGATAGAGAGAGAGAGAGAGAGAGAGAGAGAGAGAGAGAGATAGAGATAGAGAACCAATAATTGTGATAAAATTGTCCATTATATGTATAAAAAAAGTGTATGTGTATACTGTCATTCTGTTCGACTGTAGCCAGTGCTATAGTTCCGTCAGTGTGCTAGTAGTTGAACTGTAGCCATAAAGACAATCATTCATGATATTTTAATGCCTTCATTAGCAAATAGTTGATACAAACAACAAGCCAGCTTTATGATTGTTGTATAGTTAAATATGCGGCAAAGTTAGATAAAAATATTTTGTATGAATGTTTGTGTACGTAACGTATAGCTTGGTTAATAAAAATATTTTGTATTAATGTTTGTACCTATTGCTTTGGTTAATAAGCGGAGATTCCTAGACTGTTTGTTGTATGAGGAATTTAGAGAGAGAGAGAGAGAGAGGATCTTGCGGTCACTTTTGTATTGCTGTGACGTCACGCGGTCAATTAAAATATCTGCTCCTAGATATAAATTGAGAAATTATTGTCCCAGGCTTAATTATGTGAGGTAAACACGTTTAATTTAATCAACTGCCTATGGCCTCTTTAGCTTTAACTAAAAAAAAAAAATAAAATAAATACTAATTCATAGATTTTAAATATTTTTTTATTATTTTTTTATTTTTTGAAAATGTATAAATATTTTTTAATCCTAAAACTGATACAAATAGTAGAAATACTTTAAGTACTTTAATTGTAATGTGCGGGAACTGAGTATCGATTTAGTAATAGTCAAAATATTGGAAATATCGATGATATGTGAGAAAAGTTGCCCTGCAAGTTTTCCTAATTTGCTATCCAAATGTAAAAGTTGCCTAACGTTAGGCCCATACTAACACTGTATTATGGGAATATCTTACAATTCAGCTTTGTGATTGGCTTTGGTACAGTATAATGTAGTGACTGTTTGCTATGATAGTTTGTAAGTGATTGCCAAAACTTTGACTGTGGGGGGGGGGGGGGGGGGGTGCTTGAAATGCACGTCACAACTCACTGACTGAGCTAAGCGTACACATATACACATACATAATACATACCTTTGTATAATACTGGACTTACTTATTACTGTGACAAAATATCATCAAGCAGCGTGTTCTCTCTCTCTCTCTCTCTCTCTCTCTCTCTCTCTCTCTCTCTCTCTCTCTCTCTCTCTCTCTCTGTTAGCTACTGATATCTCACTAAAAAATAAAATAAATAAACAAAAAGTAATTAAAATCATACATTTAAATTGACATAGGCAATTATATCGCAAAATAATTCGTCCTTACAAATTAACAATCAATGAATCGAAAAAAAGGTGTCAATCGTGTTTACAAATTTTCTCCCCTGTTTATGAGGCTACAGAAAATATAGGGTGCATGTATTCATGTTAAAGTCGATGCCATATTGGATCACTTAATAACATGGACCAGAAAGGAAAATGACTCATTTTGGCAGTTAAAAAATATTAGGAAATGTTTTTTAGAGCATTGATGCTGTTATTAGGTTTAGAGAAAAATAAGAATAACACAAAGTTAACCAATTTCACAAAGAAAATAGTTAAAAACGAAGTTTGTTCTATGCTGAGCAATACGTGCAATACTCCAGTATTGCGTCCAAGTGCATTAAATATGACGTCATGCGGATACACCTTATAGATATATAATGAGTAAATACTATAAATGTATAAAGCTACCCTCTTCACACTTGTGCATAATGATATGCTATGTAACATAGTTATTATGTATTATAGCATAAATTATGCTGCGTTGAACAAATTGTGCTGACAATGAGCTAGCATAATTATTACGTATTTAATTTTGTTCTTGTTGGTATTTACCAATAAATAGATGGGGGGGGGGGGTTACAGGGTGTTATTAAGTATTTATAAATTAAAAATTGTTACCACAATTAGAGTGATTACAATGATAAAAATATTTAGATTTGATTGTTAGTTTGTGTAGACAGCGGCAGCGGAAGTGGATCGTAAGTCAATCATGTTATCATCTCCACCTATGTATGTATGTATAATTATGTATGCCTATTGCCTAGCTATAGTATGTATAATATATGTATATTTTATAGTTGTTAGATATACTGGCTTTAATCAAGTGATGACTCACGCTCTCTCTCTCTCTCTCTCTCTCTCTATTGTTGTTCTCCACATCAAAATTACGTGTTTCCTACAATCGTAAATTTATCAATTTTTATTTTTATTGGTTAGTAATAATTTTGAGATGGACTGTGAATTTGAAATGAACAACAAATTATCATAAGAATCACTCACACTGACACACGTAACAGACAGCACAGTTTGCTATGCTATACAGCCAAGTTATTTTGCAGTTGCACTATATATAAAAGGTGACCATTTGACAACATAGTAAAGCAGTAGACGTCTAACAACGAAATATTATGCTGCTATAAGTGAATAGCTATGCTGTACAGCAAAATTGTATTATATTATTATTTCTATAAGGTGTGTCCACATGACGTCATATTTAATGCGTATGTACGCCATACTGGAGTAATGAATAACATTGCATAGCATAGGACCAACTTCTGTTGTATTTTCTTTGGGAAATTGGCAATTTTTTTATTTTTATAATTTTTTTAATATACTTGAGATACTAATTCAATATAATAACTGCGTCAATGCTCTATAAAATATTGTTTGGTTTTTATAAACTGCGAAAATGAGTCATTTTCCTATGCTGCCCATGTTATTGATTGATCCAACATGGTGTCGACTTTAACATTAATGCATACATCCTATACTCTGGTTCAAAAATAAAGACCGTCTTCACTGGAAGTATCGGAATTGCTTTAGAGAGAGAGAGAGAGAGAGAGAGAGAGAGAGAGAGAGAGAGAGAGAGAGAGAGAGAGAGAGAGAGAGAAGAAGAAGAAGTTTCAGTCTCGTTGTAATCAGCGACACAGAAGCGTGAAATAAAATAATTATTTTATAACTTTGTCTTGTGAGAGAAGAAAATAAAACAATTATAATTAAATATTACACGTAATTAAGAGACTAAAGTTAATTTAACACTTGCACCGAGTGTGTGTGTGTGTGTGTCAGTTTATCTGATTTAGACATCGTCGTGCTTGAGGAGTTTTGTCGTCTGTGTCACAATTATAATTAATTAATTAATATTAAAGAAATGTATTTTAGAATGAAATATTTCAGTAAAATATTGGTGAGCAAAATCAAGTTACAAGGTGTGATGTATTTTCAAATATGATTTTTTTTATGTCATTGAAGTTCATTGTTTTCAGCATGTAAATTTGACGGACGTTTATGTAAAGTCAAACAATAGGCTTAATATTCAAAAATTATAAAACCGTTACAGACGTAATAATGGACGTATTTGCCTTGCCGTATATAACATTATATAAAGTGGCTTGGAAATATAAGTTAATTTGGAAATATTATTTCGTATTGGGTAGTTTCCACAATAGGTGTCATATTCTATGTAAGTCGCCGTATTTGGACTGTAGTGAAAATTAAAATACAGCCATTTTTGGATAATTTACGTCCATTCTGAGACCAGGTGTTATTGTAGCATACAGTAAGTGTATGTACAGAGAGAGAGAGAGAGAGAGAGAGAGAGAGAGAGAGAGAGAGAGAGAGAGAGAGAGAGAGAGAGAGAGAGAGAGAGAGAGAGAGAGAGAGAGAGAAAAGACGTGCACAATCTATGTTACCCCGTCAGTCCACGTGGTCCACACGTGTCAGTCAGTCACGTGAGAGATGATCTGTCATCAAAGTGACACGTCATCAATCTCACACCCCCTCCCTCCCCCACCTTCCTGTCACGTGAAACCTAGCTTGCTTGCTTGCTTGCTCGCACCCTCATTGTCGGTATTTTGCACCTCTTATCTATATCTCTGTGATATGCAGATCTGATCTGTGCAGCATCCTTATGGTCCACACGTGCACATCATCTGATTGTACGTTCACTTGGCTAACATCACACATACGTGCACTGGACATACATGCATACGTGTAATAATATTACGACACTTGAATTTAGAATTTACTGTCCATTCAAGAGAGACCATGCCTTTTTTTTTTTTTTTTTTTTTTTTTTTTTTTTGAGAAAATTACTGCTTAATTGTGGAATACTAGACACACTTTTACAAGTTTTAAGACAGTAAAATGTACTAATTTAACATTTTAGAAGCTTTTTCTTATAGTTTTGGGAAAGCTATTGCACTACAGGCCAGAAAAAAAAAAGTGAACACCCTTTTTTTTTACGTGTTTTGAACCAATGCAAATTCGAAAACCTCTATTGGGTTAAAATTAAACTCGCTCAAAAAAAAAAAAAAAAAAAAAAAAAAAAAAAAAAAAAAAAAAAAAAAAGCAAAGGAACGAATATTCTATTATCATAAAAATTAATAGAGGAAAAAAAAAAAAATTTGTTATTTCGCTGTACAGTTTTATTTGATTGTGATCAGCAGTTTTCCTTGTTGTCGAGTCACACGTGCACGGGAGAGTTAATTCTATTTGTCAGTGTAATTTTAATAATAGCGACTAAGAGGAAAACTAAGCGCAAATTATGCATAAAATTTGTAGGCGCCATTAAAATGTCTACGTGTTGTTTTTTATTAACTTTTTATAAAATAAAAATTTTCTTATTAATTTCAAGAGGAAGCGGTGATTAATTTTTATCTTAATTAACAAATCTCAATTAAAATAAAATTAAAAGTTAATAAAGATGTTAGTTCTCATATGGCTACATTAAAGTAAATATAAATATAATTTTTGTGTACTTAACAAATTTTCAAACCTAAATCTAAAATAAATTTACACAAGTAAATCCTGTAGCAAAATACGGCATTAAGTACTAAAGTAATAGTCATTAGCATTACAAAGTGAACTTTATGTATTCTTTAACATGCAGTTTTATTATTAAAAAGGTGAAATTTCTATGTTGAACGATTATATATAGGACCATGTGTAATTGAGGGAGGGTACTGCTTATTATTCACTGCTATAAGGCTGCAAATTTAATGTTAAATGCTATGATAATTGACCATATGGTGTTGAGGGAGGATGCTGCTGCTCCTGAAGGGGTAATTTGATCTGTGGATGAGAGAGAGAGAGAGAGAGAGAGAGAGAGAGAGAGAGAGACAGGAAGAGCAGAGATGTTTTCAGTACGGTCTCCGTATGTTGAGAACACCAGCTTGGCTTGCTGGCTGAGACAAATAAAAAATAATTCGAAGTATTTGGTTGCTCTTGTGCAAGGTAAAGTGTGATACACAGGTCCTCTCACAATGGATCTTAGCGGCGAGCACAAATTATTTATTAAAGCCATAGACCACATAAAACAACATTGTGCTTTTTAATGAATAAACACGAAATGGGATCTTCAAAACTAATGTCAATTTTTACTAGAATGTTAATGTAGCCCTACGAGAGAGGGTGAAAATATTGTAAAATATGCAAATTGCGTGACTATTCATGTTTATGACGTCAGAAACATGCAAAAAATAGTAAAAACAAAAAAAATGTTATTTGGGTTGCATAAATCGACATTTTCTGATCACTCTGCTACGGGGCTACTGTTGGGTTTTGAGACAAACTAAAGTTATTTATGTAAGTTACATCAAGTGTTTTGAGATATAAATGCTTATGTTTTTCTCTGGTCTATTCCTTTAACTTGTCAAAAGTATTTTCTTTCTCGCCTAAGTACGGCAACATTATCACAAAATTTGCTCGCACAATGTTAAAGGTTAGGGCATTCAGATTTTCCCGCCTCGCCTGTGATTGGCTAGTGTCCTCAGCCCGGTACCCTCTATTAAATTTAATGTCGTGTCAGCAAAGAATAAAAAATATCCAAATTTTAAAACAAGTGTCTAGTACTGTTCCTTGCATTTAAATATTTTTTGGGAAAAAGATCAATATACATAGTCAATAGTTTGATTTATACCGGGGTGAAAACCACAAAATTTAAAGTTTATTTCTTGTCCCTAAATTACAGATAAATTGTGTAATTTATACGACATTATATTTTACGCAGCATAAATTGCGATATTTTTTAGTGCCATAAATAATTATACTGTTCAATATTATTATCTACTTTGCGTAATCTTTGAGAAATTTTCTTGATCTTATACAATTAGATTTTTTATTGTGTCAAGTGAACGACCAAATTATTTCTATATTATTGAAAACCTTACTAAAATGACAATTTTAACCTAGGGGACCAAAAAAAAATAAAAAAAAAAAAAAAAAAATGGAAATACATTTTATATGGGGGTCTAGACTACTTGGTAATGCGTAGTGTACTTTATTGCGATGTTCAAGTGTTAGTAAAGTGACTGTCTTACTGTACCTTGTTAGTGTTTATGTCATGTGTTTGTGAGAGTCTGCTCTCTCTCTTTCTCTCTCTCTCTCTCTCTCTCTCTCTCTCTCTCTCTCTCTCTCTCTCTCTCTCTCTCTCTCTCTCTCTCTCTCTCTCTCTCTCTCTCTCTCTCTCACACACACACTCACAGACCACTTGAGAGCAGAACAGTTTGCACAATATAAAGTTACAAATCACTTCACACTGCAGACAAAATTATGTTTTAATTTCTCACATGGTGTATATATACCCAATAGGTCACCTCGTGACTTGGGCTTGAGTCATGTACCGTATACCCAAGATCTTCACCTACATGACCCAGTGTATGACCTAAGAACATTGATCGCTCGTTCAGGACAGCTTGAATCGTCACTTGAAACTATATATTATCCCTCCAAAATAAAATGTTATTTTTTCATAATATCTTTTATACTATATTGTATGTCTTTTAGCATAAATGAGAACAACTCAAATAATTATGCTTTGAAACATAATATTTATGCTATGTAAAATAGTTATTATGCAGGTATAGCATAGATTATGCTATATTGAATAATTTGTGCTGAAAATCAGCTAGCATAATTATTACGTATTTATTTTTTTGTCAGTGTGTGTAATGTTTCAAGAATAATTTAAATACTATTCTTGAATAGTCTAATTACTCCAAAATTATGCCAATAGTTAAAAAAAAAAAAGAAAAAAAAAAAAAAAGTGAAGTCACTTTCCTAATTCCAACTACCCTCCTATAGTAAGTGTAAAATGGTGATATTAATTCCAACTACCCTCCTAGTGTAAAATGGTGATATTTTGTCCCAACTATAGGTGGAATGTTAATTGATACTGTTATATGGTTTATTTTTATATATTTTTTGTTCTCCAAAGTCGCTTGATTAGCTGACTTGATAAAGTTAAGAGTATTTTCAGTTAATAATGCGAGCGCGCATGTTGTGCACAAAACGTATGTAGGTGTGAGGAGGTGCTGGTATGCTAATCAAGAGAGAGAGAGAGAGAGAGAGAGAGAGAGAGAGAGAGAGAGAGAGAGCGTGTTTGTTATAACTTACAGCGCAATCTCAGTTTAGTACAAAACATTGGCAGTATAAAGTAAAGTAACCACGGTCATTAAGTAACCCGAACATGTTATCACAATCCTACATCCTCGCAGTACACGGAGAGAGAACCATTGCAGGACAAAACTACGTTAAATCCCTTGTCAACTTGCTTTTTTATCATTTAGAATACTAGATTGATAATTACCATACCTTATTACCCATGAATTAGACACCAACACGTTGATTTTGTATTTATTTTCATATATTTTTATTTTAACAGTTATTTCACGCATCTGACGTCACAATGTATACCGATGGGGTCGTGATAGGGGTAAAGAACTTGAGGGAGGGGTTTTAATTTATCACGTGACCGTGATTGTGATTGGCGGTGGTACATTGTGACGTCAGATACGTGATATAACCGCAAAAAGAAAATAAATGAAAATAAATACAAAATCAACGTGATGGTGTCTAATTCATGGATATTAAGGTATGGTAATTATCAGTCTAGTATTCTAAATGATAAAAAAGTAAGTTGACAAGGGATTTAACGAAGATGGTGACCAACTTGGACCGGAAATCGCTAAAAGAAGAACTATATTTTCCCAGTATTTTTTTGTACATTATTTATTTCCAACAACACTAACACGTATATAAATTTCCAGCACGAACTGTTCTCTTATAAAGTCTGCAATTATTTGAGTACCAGAATACGAGAAAAGTTAATAATATAATTAAATGTCACTAAATTTTAGCGTGCATAATTATTACGTCTTTATTTACATAGCATTCGTAAGCAATTTCATTTATTGTGAGCATTTTGTAGACATTTGTGCAGAGGGTTGAAATAAACAGGGGGTGTTTTGTGATGCGTCGTAATATTTTATATTCTTGTTTTTAGAAATATGCAATACAATTTTTATTAAAAAAAAAATGAGGTTTAGTTTTTACGTAATGTATGTACGATTTTGAGTGTAATTATTATTCAAATTACATAGAAATAAATTTGAACACCATATTGTATTTATTATAAAAATCAATGTAGATAAAATCACAAGCTGCGTAAATATCATGAAATTCAACATTATTGTATTGAAAACAACAATCAATTGCCAATAATAGTTTTCTTTACGTGTATTTAGCGTCTCTGCCTAAAAGTCCACTAATTAGAGCACATACATATTCATCACCTTGCTCTGTGGTCCGTGAGAGAGAGAGAGAGAGAGAGAGAGAGAGAGAGAGAGAGAGAGAGAGAGACGACAAAAGTTAAAACAAAACATGCACTTTGCGAGCGACTTGAAAACTTGAAGTACATTTTATGTTAATTAAATTATAATCTTTAGTAACAATATTTATTTATCTTGCATGCTTTTTAAATTAACGTAATAATTATGTTCACCATTATTTTATTTTATTGAAGTTATACAAAAATTAAACACATCGTTACTGTTAGTATAGTACTTAGCGTGCAGGGCGTGCGCATTTGCGTGTTGTTGTTTTTATAGGTTTTGTTAGTTTTGTGTGGCATCCAATATTACTCTTTCTATTAACAAACAATGGACCTTAATGGCCTTATCCAACATTCTATTTTGAAATACAAAAAAAAAAAAAAAAAAAAAAAAGTACCAATTGGAAGAAATAGTAAAACCAAGTCTTCAATTTTATTTGATAATATATTTAGCACAAATCGATTACAAGTGATTTAGTATTTTTATGCAATATTTACAAATGAATTGATCGACGTGTTAAATCAATTTGGTAGGATGTTTGTGACTTCACCCCAAACTAAGTGCCAAGTTATAGTAGAGGGAGGGAGGTTATGACTCGACATTCACACAATGTGCTCCTCTAACCTCGCGGTCGAGCAGGTCAAAAGTGACGGTAATACCTGCTTATACCTACCTGGTCACTGCTCCGGCCCTCTGTCTCTCTCTCTAATTTGATATTGCATTAGGCATTATTTTTCTCTTCACTTGTTTTCTTGTAAATGCAACAAGTGTTTTCTATAATAACAAAATAGAAACTAAAAATAGTAAAAATTACCAGAAATACGAGAAAGTTCAATTTGACTTGTGCGTGTGTGTGACTATGTGAACTGTGAACCACCGCTAACGTCGCAATAATAATAAGCAATATTTTAATGCTGCTCATCGATTTTATTATTTTTAATGTTCTTAATATTATAATGTCATTAGTCATTAAAACATGTAAAACAGTTGTCTCAGTAAGCATTATTACAATTTCTCTACTATAACTTTAGTATTTGTCTCATTTTTTCCTCATGACAATAGTAAAAAATTTAAAGAAAATAATATTGGAAATATTTAAATATGAGGAATTGAAAAAATATTCTTTTTGATTGTTATTTAATTTTTATGAATGTAAATTGTATAATATCTAGCATTACGTTTATTTTAAGGATTATTAAAACTGACGAGACAAATGTAGTGTAGGTATGTGTCATGTTACTGTTAACTACCTATGACTAATACATTAATCAATAAATAATTAAATAAATAAAAACCATTAAAAGGATGCCAAATTAAAGTCGCTTTCAAGTTATCCCACTCGTTTCTGATTGGTTGGACGTCACCAGCGGTAACTACTATTGCTTCTGCTTGATAACAAGTAATCATAAAGCAAGTTGACTTAGGTCCTCGTGACGTACCAGTGTCGATATTGATAGCAGAGTATTGATAGAGATAGCAATGCAAAGCAGACAATAAATAAAAGAAACCCTAACCTCCCTCACATATTTTTATGACTTGTCAACTAAATGACCTATACTTTTTTTTTTTCTCAAACAACATTTTAAACTCTAAATGGAGGGAAAAAAAATTTCCACCCTAGTAATTCTAAAGAAAAAGTGTCGTCCTTTTATAAAATAAGAAAAATTGGCGTCATAAATTTTGAGTGGCTCAATAGCCTTGAGTTTTTGAGAAAACCCCAGCCAGACCTTTCTGTTCTCTTCTCTGAATATCTTCTTTTCTCTCGCGCGCAGTTGGTGGTGTGACCTTTTTTTTAAATATCTTCATTTTAACACGTTTTCAGAAATCGTCTTTTTATTTAACGCATGTGTTTGAGAGAGAGAGAGAGAGAGAAACGGTATCTGATTGTCACATTTCCAAGATTTTTGTACTTAAAAAAAGGATAAAAATGAAAAGTAACGAGGGTGTTAGAAAAAGAGAGAGAGAGAGAGAGAGAGAGAGAGAGAGAGAGAGAGAGAGAGAGAGAGAGAGAGAGAGAAAAGAGCGCCGTATGCAGTGAAAGTAAATCTGGGATTATAACGGCAATAATGTAATATACATACAAGCTGTAGTAGTACTGTAATGTACAGTTAATAGTGTGTAAATCTTCAACTATCATATGTACAGATATAAAGTTGTATTATGTTTGGCCATGCAGTATAAAATAAATGACGTAATTTATTTTTGCATATTTTTCAGAATCGCAAACACATAATTATGCTGTAAAACAGTAAATATATGCGACACAGCATAAGTATCATAGTGAGAAAGGAATTTATTTTCAGCAATATTCATTTCTTGAAACATAGTTAATGATATACTACATGTTTCTAACACACGTGAAACATAAATTATACAAATTGTTCAGTTACATAGATGTAACTCTTCAGTAACAAACCAATAACTTGGTTGACAAAAGTTTAAACAGAAACTTGTTACTTGTTAGTAAAGTATAAACGTTATTTCTTCAGTGGTAAATAGTTAGCGCTGCACATCTTAAAAAACTTTGTATGTATTCACTATACAGTATAATTCTAACTAATTTATTATAAAAAAAGTCTCAATAATATAACTTTTTAGTTACTTTTAATGTACAGTTAGTATAACTAATAAGCAATAGTTTTAAAATCAAGCAACATTTATAGGGTGTATCCGCATGACGTCATATTTTATGCACTTGGAGGCCATACTGGTGTAATGAATAACACTGCTCAGCAAACGTTGTTTTTGGCTATTTTCTTTGAATAATCGCTAAATTTTTTATTATAATTATTTTTCTCACATACTTGTCATTTTCTTATGTGGCCCATGTTATTGAGTGATCCAACATGGCGTCGAATTTAACATGAATGCAGACACCCTATTACAATGCAGCATAATACATGCAATACAGCAACATGATAAAAATTTCAGCTGTCAGGCTTAATTTTGGCTGAAATACGTGTATTGAAATCTCCACACGAATACATTTTGTATTTTCCAAATAAAGTGGACAAATTGTAGAAAAAATCAATGCTAAAAAAAAAAAAAATAATAATAAATTGGTACCTTTTAAAATCATAATTTATTATCTATTTGATTAACATATTATTATTATTTTTTATTTTATTTATTCATGTTTTTTTTTTTAATTATTATTATTATTTTTTTAAATGAATTTTTTGTATTAAATTGTGTAAATATTGATATATTTACTTTTCCTACTTACACTTCTTTACTGTTTCCACAGTTTATTTGACTATATAGTTATTATTTGTTGAATGGTATTGGTTTCTATAATTGTTTACTTATTTGTTTTCTCTCTGTTCATAGTATTTATTTAAGTAGTTGATATTAATTGCTATATTTGTTTAGTTAATTAAACTGTAGCTGCATATAAGAGGTCAGCCAGACTACATCTCAATTACATTTTGTTATTATTAGGCATAGCTGCACGATATACAGTACTGTGGCTGGCCCAGGTATACAGCCAGGCAGGCAGGCAGCCAGGCAGGCAGGGCAAACAATTTAGTTGTGATAGAAACATAAAAACATGGTTGCCAGCGTGACTGTGCTCTGCTGGACTGTGGGAGAGAGACGGCTCAATAATGTGTGTCTCAGTATCAGGGTAGGACAACTGTACACAGTTAAACATTAGATATTTCAAGTGTACAAATTGTGGAGAAATAAACGAAATGTGTATAATAATAATAAAAAAAAAAAAAAAAAAAAAAATCTGCTTGTGGTGGAAAAAAATAATTGTGAATTTGTTACTTGTTTACTTGTGTTGTTGCCATGACAACGATACAACAACAAATGACGAGCGCATACCAAAAGTAAACAAAACAAACGAGGCTTTTAGTCACGTGTTAGGAACAGTTACGGTTAAAGTACACTAGAAATTACCAAGTATTCCAGCCCATAATAAATTTCTATAATTTGTTTATTGTTAAGAGGTGACGATTGCCATATAAATGCATATTATTTGAGTGAGGTTTTCAACAATACAGAAATAATTTGGTCACAATACTTGGTATATTGGGACTTTACTTACGATGCTATATTCTTTTATTTGCTTATTAAACACCAAATTATTGATTTTTTTTTTTAATTTAAACAATTTTTTTATCCTAATACATAAAAATAAGTAGATTTATTCACTTACGATGCTAACATTTCGAAGTTGCAAAAGTTATTTGGAAATTATTACATTATAAAATACATTATACTAATAATAAATAAAAATGAATAGGTTTAAAAAATTACCTATAATGGAGCTTATCGGTTTAGCGCGCGGGGAAAGCTAACCCATTTCGCTTATGGGGAAAAACAATGTTTATTGCGATATTTTTAAGAAAACTACTCCACCGATACCACAGAAATTTAAATGAGAAATACTAGACATACTTTTACGTGGTTTAAGCCATAGCAATTTTTTAAAGATTTTTTTTTAAACCGACAACTTCTATTTAAATGTAATAAAAGTTTGCAAACATATTTTTCTACCGTAGTAAGTTAGGGGTGTGGCACCCACAGTACTCGGTGGCTGTGATTGATCGTTGAGGCAGGACGACTTTGTTACTCTGTGCAGTGCCCAAAGTTGCTTAGTCCTGGTCCATAGAGAGAGAGCCTGAGGTCAATCTACTGCTCTGACGTCACACATGGTAACTTGAGCCGCAGCCCACGTGCTCGCGAGCTAGCTATACAGACTATATTATAAGTAACCACTCCGAGCTTTGCTTAACAATTAACCTCGCAACTTTTTTTTTTATTATTTTTTTTTACTCGATAATTTTTTTTACTGAATAAAAAATTTTTTTTTAACTTTTTTTTTTTTTTTTTTTTTTTTCCAGAATAAGTTTGTATTGACTTTAATAGCATATGTACCAAATTTCAAATCGATTTATCCATCGGTTATGTGGGAAAAAAATAACATGGCAAGCATAGAAAATATAATTATATCAACCTTTCGCATTTTCAAAACATGAAAAATAAACTTTGTTTTATTTATTTGTTTAGCAATAAAAAAAAATATGTATAATAAAAATATAGTGAATAAATAAATAATTAAATGTTAATTTTGGACAAGATAATAATTTTTATAATAAAATAACTAAATTAAAAAAATGTAAATTTGGAACATTATATAATAATTATTTTTACCTTCATAAGCAGGCAAAATAAAGTAATTAATGAATATTGTATTCATAAAAAATTAGTGCTTATATATTTTGTTATAGTAATTAAAGTTTTAGCCGCCGCGGGGTATTTTTGTTTTAATTTATATTTTGGTGAGAGTAGGCCCATGAATATTGTTTAATAACTTGTTCCGAGAGCGCATTGCTCTCCCCCTCCCCCCTCTCTCTCTATCTCTCTGGCCGGCCGATGAGTTAATAATCATTTTAAAGAACATCATGTTACATAAAATACTTACTCGCTGCAGTCACGGCTTTTATGAAAGAACATAAAATAGTTTTATTTTTGTGTGTATGCCCGCCCATGTTATATCAACTTAGATCATATTTTTAGTATAAACTTTTTAATAGCAACATCAAAATAACTAATTAAAATTATTGAACTTTGATTGAAACATTATAATCTTTTTTATTACGGAGAGAAACGGAGAGTACTGGCGCAATTTACTGAGGTGGGTTGTGTTAACCAAATGTCGGGAGTAATAATGTAGGCTCAACAAATAAACAAATGAATATTAATAAACAAATAAAGAAATAAGTAAACAATTGAAGTCGGTCACGTTCAACGTTAAAATCAATAAAGATTGGCAATAAATTGACTTCATGTGCTATATATTTTGCAATAAAGTTGTAATCACTGCACTGTTATTTGTTAGATCATAAAAATAAGTTGGCTCAGAGCATGCGTAAGCTTTTCTCACATCAATCAGCGTAGAGTCAAAAGATATTGTAATTAATAAGTATATACAGATATAATATAGATGATATGTTTATTTTTAATAAGTCCAGATAGATAGATGATATGTTTATTATTATTATTGACCGAGATTTAGATTGTAACATATGTCAATTAAATAAGGTTAATTGTGGGTGCAATTATTTCTAATCTACTTGATGGAGAGATGTCTCAATTAATCATATTATTTATCATGTTCATGTATAACCATGTTATATATAGTTACAGTAAACTGTGCGTACTTACTTATCGGAGATATAATTAAGTATGATTAATCAAAGTACAGCATGAGGACCTTATACAATTGCTATAACTTTGCATAGAGTGGTTGACTTCATATCAAAGTTGACGCCATATGTGAGCACTAAATATCATGGGCCGGTATGGGAAACTCACTCATTTTCATCGGACCTGTTGTTTATACGTAGGATTGTATGTTAATCATTAGAGAAATGTAGTAAAAACAACAGCAACAACTTTGACATTATGGAATTATAATAATCATTGAATAATGATTATTGAATTTGATCAGCTAGTTTAGAGATGTTAAACTGTGCCAAGCTGATTAAAAACCATCAATTATGTGAATTGAAAGAGAGAGAGAGAGAGAGAGAGAGAGAGAGAGAGAGCGAAGAAAATCATTTAATAATATTTAAAGTTTTTTAATATTTAATCAATATAATAAAATAAGATTTTGAAATTAATGAGCTAATTAGAAGAAATAGATCTGTCCTAAAAATTGAAATAACGTATACAATTCTCACAATACTACTTCAAGTGAATGCAGTGTAATTAACAATGTAAAGTCAACTGTGATTGGCTAGTATAGGTTTATAAAATGGTCTCTGATTGGTTTAGCACCACGGATGCAGCTTTTTACGGGAAAGACGTTGTTTTGGCATAGCCTCTTTTTTTTATGATTTTCATTAATTTAATTTAATTAAAAAACAAGCAAACAAACTAGATTATGGTGATTAAATTTACAAGTCACCTGTTACAAAGGTTATGTCACGTCAAAGCAAAGCAAGGCAGGACTGCATGGTCCAGTTGTTGTGTTCTGGTCATTGGCTTGGCTTGCACACACAATACATGTAATATCATTGCCATGCTTGTAGACAAAGAGGACACATATGTAAGTCATGTAACCAGGTTGACCTCTGACCTTGGCTTGGGGAATCAGAGCTCTATGTAGTGGTGACGTCACCAAGTGACTTATGTCTAGGAGTTAATTAATGCTCTCTCTTTCTTCTCTCTCTCTCTCTCTCTCTCTCCTCACTCTTGATATTCCATGTTTCTCCACGTCAAATCTCATCATACATTATTATTATACAATATGTCCACTCACCATGGTGTCATACATTTTATATAGGGTGGTTATATAGTCGACGCCATATGTGAGCACTCAAATGGGTCGGTATAGGAAAATTACACATTTAAAATTTAACATCATTTTTGAGAACATTGATGCTGAATTAGGTTGTGAGAAAAATAATATTTACATTTTTTTTTTAAAATAATTTTCCATGCAAAGAAAATAGCCAAAAACCATGTTTGTTCGTTCTTATCTGAAGTGAGCAATGTAATTCATTGCTCCAGTATGGCATCGAAGCGCATTCAGTATGACGTCATGTGGATACACCCTATATGTTGATATTGTTTGTATTATTATTATTTCATAAATTGTATTTTCTTTTATGCTTTTTTTGAATAAAGACGATTATTTATTTATTTATTTCTTTATTTCTTTATTTATTTATTTCTTTATTTATTTATTTATTTATTTATTTATTCTGTGATATGAGCATGTGTGATGATTTTTATTGTGAGCTATCACCACTAATATTAAAATTTATCTTCAATAGATTGGATATAAAATATATTTGAAATATAACAGTATGAAATATTGGATACATACATACATCAGTTCCAATTGCCGAGATGACGGCTACAATTCATGATTTACGATTTTCAACATTATTTACTGCTCACTGTGACGCTAGATTGTATTTCAAATAACAATAATAAAACAATAGTGCTCGACGTAATAATAAATCTACTGGTATGTGACGGTGCAGCTGTGTGTTTAACAACATTCAACGTGCGTTTATCTACTTTACATTTATCTCGGTTCGGTGTGTATCATGCAGTGAACCATTATGCAAGTACATAAATAATAAAGTGCATAAAGTTTGTTGTACAACATAATGTTGTTGTTGTTGAGCCCTGCTTTACTGTGATGTAAAACAGAGAGATTTTTAATGATATATAATAAAGCCTATAGAACAGCGGTTTTTTCTTAGCGATTTTCACTGACAAAGCCAAGGACAGCGATATTTTCTTAGCGATTTTCTTAGCGCAGCAATATTAGTTTGGACCATGCTAACGTTATGGACCCTATCGCAGGGGTGAGATAAGAATTGCGATAGCCGTCTTGAGCTTTAACATTCCTTGCATCAGAGCTGTGGTGTTCACTGTATAACATCGCACGGAAAAAAAAGATGTGCTAAATTTAAGTAGATTAGCATACTAACGCAAATAAGCCCGCGCCCTAGTACATGCGCGCAAGATCTGAGTAACCTGCATCTCTAGCATAAGTGACGCCAAAACCCTAGCACTAGATGTTATACCACCTGCGATCTAGGGGGAGCGGTACCTAGCGTCAGTATATGGTCATATAGTTTTTATGTCACCTGAGATCTAGGAGGAGCGGCACCTGACTGCCAGCGCAGGTGTGCTTAGCCCGCCTGAGCCGATCTAGTATTCCCGCGAACTAGGAGCTAGCATTGCTAAAATCAGCCAATCTCTATTGAAATGGCCACGTTTCTCTATTTTTCAGGAGACCACGAAGAAAGTAATTTGATCTAAACTATCAGATTTATAAAAATACTTAAACTGTCTTAATTACCGCGTATTTCATGCAAATAGAATTAGAAGTGACGATTTTACATAAAAAATAAAAATGAAGTAATCGCACAGACAAATAAGGTTCAAAATGAGTCGTCATGTAGTTACACAATGGTATATTATATTTAATATATTCATCGATATGGCCTATGGTAGCCAAACCCGATCGACGCATTGAAAAAAAATGGTCCTCTGTCCACCGCTACTAACAAATTATGATATGATTTATAATTATGTAATTTATATGAAAGTATATTTGCATACAATTATAATAAACTAAGAACATACACCTCGGGAATTTTTCATTTCATTGAATATTTCAAATTATTACCAACGTTTATTTTTTATATTAATTAATAATAAAATTAATACACAAAATTATTTTTAAAAAATCTCATGTACGCCATTTTGCGGTCCAATTCTAAAATTTAGTATATTAGTGCTAACTCAAATATACTAGGGGTGAGGTTGCAAGCCCATCTCACCTGAGTCTATTTCTCCTGACCGACAGGTATGCTATGCTGCGCGCAGGTAGGAGCGGGGCTAGCATACCGCCCTACTAATTCTCAGTTAGGACTGTCTCTATTGCAAAACACAGCATTTTAATACTAGCTTTTTGCTTAATTTAAGTATATTTTATTTTCCGTGCGTTTACTTTGCAGTCCCTCTGTATGTATTACATTACTTGAGGTTTGAGGTACACCCTCTATACTGGTCAATTACGTGAGAGACACCCTGTATATAGGTCAATTACGTGAGGTACAACCTGTAGACTGGTCAATTACGTGAGAACACCCTGTATATATATCAATTACGTGAGGTACACCCTGTATCCTGGTCAATTTGCTACACAGATATATATTTGATATTTTGCGAAGCAGATGATGCTGCCTGCATACTGATGTTGAATATTGACTTGTTCTCAGAACACAAAAGATTATGACTCGCAGATTAAAACAAGATGTATATATATATATATATATACAGTACATACTCCAGTTTATCTGGACCACGTCGTATACAGTTCATCTCATCTCAGAGTGTACTTGGTTAATTATATATAGTCCGCACTCTTCAAACTGCAATAATAATCTACTAATTATGCTAGCTCATTTATAATACACATAATAACTATGTTATATAGCGTAACTACTCTGTTGTACAGCAATATTATGTTCGAATTTAGCATATATTGTGTGCTATAAAGACATAAATACAGCATAAATTACGTAATTTATGCTCTAGCTTCCTATTTCGCCAAAGTTACACTGAAAATAGTAAATAAAAAGTTGCAATTCAGGCATTTTTTAAGAACAAATTTCTGTAGAAAGTTTTTTAAAATATGAAGAGCTCATTGTTTTCCACTAAAGAATTAACGTTTCAAGTTGGTATTCAAACGTTTTTCAATTAAGTTATATTGGTTTGTACTGAAGAGATACATATAAACTTCTCCCAATACTACACTAGAAATCACGTAAGGATGTGGGCGATTTATCGACTCCCCCTGGGCAGCCAATAGACACTCTAGCGTTCAAGGTCACTAGGAGGTGGGGTAATGTTAACTAAATGGAGAGTTTTTAGGCGTTCTCTTATTGGTCACATCCTTACGTGGCGCGAACTGTAGTTCGAGCGGGTACAGTGTAATTAACTTTGTAAAGTCAACTGTGATTGGCTAGTAGGTTTATAACACGCTCTCTGATTTGTTTAGCACCGCGGATACAGCTTTTGGCGGGAACGACCTTGTTTTGGCAAGAGTGTATGTAACGTAACAATATGTGATGTACAATACATGCTTTACGTGTAAGTCAGAGCCTTGGTCTATGACCACTATTATGATTATTATTATTGACAGATATAAACACAGTCTATAAGACCTTTTCCGCCTTCCTGTGTCCCTGCAGAAGAGCCCTCTTAAATTCCAAAACTCCGAACTCGTTCTCCAGGTGGTTCGACTGTAGATGTATAAGTTGAGATATAATATTTTTCAAACAAAGACAACTTTTTCATTTTTATATAATTTTTTTTTTTGTGAAGAGTATAAAAAAATTGTTGTATTATTACTAGAGACATAAAAAGAGCCCGCTCTCTCTCTCTCTCTCTCTCTCTCTCTCTCTCTCTCTCTCTCTCTCTCTCTCTCTCTCTCTCTCTCTCTCTCTCTCTCTCTCTCTCGGTAGCTATATAATAATATTATTATTATCCGGTTCTTTAAGACTTCATTATTATATTTTTGTAATATCAAAATTTTTGTATAAATTTTTTTGTGACGTTTCTGATATTTTTATTCGCAGTAATAAAAGAAAAATGATTTGAACTGAGCTAACATTTTTGCAACTCCCGACTAATAATGTTATTTTTATTATTATTATTATTATTATTTTTTTTTTGAATATTTTATATGGGAATAACATTTTTTATATATTTTTTTCTAACAAGCGTCGACCTTTTGTATGAAATGGCGAACACGTGTGCGATCTAATTCTAAAATTTAGACAATTTAAACTAAACTTTATTAGTCACTATATTTTAATAGCAGTCCAGCTTTGACCTTGAGAAACTGGAAATTATAATATTATTACTGCACAGTTAGCTATGTTGTACAGCAAAGTTACTTTGCAATAGGGTGTATCCGCATGACGTCATATTTAATGCGCTTGGACGCCATACTGGAGTAATAAAAAACATTGCTCAGCATAGGACAAACTTCGTTTTTGGCAATTTTCTTTGGGAAATCAGTTATTTTTCTGTTATTATTTTTCTCACATATACTTGAGATACTAATTCAACCTATTAAAAACGTCAATTCTCTCAAAAATGTTGCTTACTATTTTTAAACTTGCAAAATGAGCCATTTTCTTATGTGGCCTATGTTATTGACTGATCCAACATGGCGTCGACTTTAACATGAATGCATACACCCTATACTAAAGTATGAAAGCTGCACTGCAAGGCGACTATATTTTACGTAGCATAGTGCAGCCGTAGTCGTCAAACAACAACAATATTATCTTTTACAATATGTACTGTACAATCTTGTACAATTTGTCATATTAATTGGCGCTGTACATATCAGGCCAACATCAGCCTAGATAAACCGTGGAAATAGTATGTAACCTAGGCATGTAAAGTAACATTGGCCACAGTAATGTAAACTGACTCGAATATAGAGTCTCAAATTTGAGAAGTTGCGTGGGATTTGATGTTTCCTTATTATCACGACTTGTTCGTGATTGTGACGTCACTTAGAAAACTGATGTATAGTCCGTCAGTCACACACAACATTGCAATCTTCAGCTTGAATCGCGTCACTGCAGTCTTTGCAATTAAATATTGAACTGTATTGGCATATGGAAATAATACGTATTTAAATAAGAGTTTTACGACAGCTGAAATCTCCATCTGATTGCATTGTATTGCCACAAGCCAATAGAAATCAGTTTTGTAGGTTATATACTGTACATGATTACTACAGGTGAATTAACTAGCCAGGTAGTACAAAGGTAAATCTTTTATAAAAATGATAACTACAGGTGAATTAGTTATCCAGGTAGTACATAGCTAAATATTATATAGATGATAACTACAGGTGAAGTAGCTAGCCAGGTAGTACAAAGGTAAATCTTATATAAAAATGATAACTACAGGTGAAGTAGCTAGCCAGGTAGCACAAAGGTAAATGATATAAAAATGATTACAGGTGAAGTAGCTAGCCAGGTAGCACAAAGGTAAATGATATAAAAATGATTACAGATGAAGTAGCTAGCCAGGTAGCACGAAGGTAAATTTTAAATAAAAATGATAACTACAGGTGATTTAGCTAGACAGGTAGGACAAAGCTAAATCTTATATAAAAATGATTACAGGTGAATTGACTAGCCAGGTAGCACACAGGTAAATCTTATGAAGTAGTTAAGTGAAGTAGTTATCCAGGTAGTACATAGCTAAATATTATAAAAATGATAACTACAGGTGAAGTAGCTAGCCAGGTAGCACACAGGTAAATGATATATAAATGATAACTACAGGTGAAGTAGCTAGCCAGGTAAATGATATAAAAATGATAACAGGTGTAGTTTTGTCAGTGTTCTGACGTCACACGTATGATACATTGAGCTGTGTAAGTTTAGTGCAGGATTAAGTAGGGGATTAAAGCTCTCAGTTGTCGTTTAAGCTCTGGTCTACATATTGCCTGCTGGCTGCATGGCTATTTAGTTACATCAAGTGGAGAGAGAGAGATCACATTACCTCTCTCTCTCTCTCTCTCATCGTCACTGGACACTAGCTTAATACAAGTTTGCTACAAGTGGTCTAAAAAACTAAGCAATATGATACGACGTAGGATTAAGTGTTTTTTACTGCGGTTTTTAGCTATTTAATTTTATCCTAAATAATAAATAAGTGTTTGGAAGAACTTGTACGCAGTTTTGTGTTGATCGTAAACTATATTAACTAATAAAGAAAAACTGTTTTGAGGCTGACTTTAAGTGATTTCGGTCACATCCGATTCCGTTTCTACTTACTACGCATGCGCTGTACGTTGAAACGGAAGCGGATGTAAGTGAAATCGCTTAAAGTCGGCCTCAAAACAGTTGTTCCTTAATTAGTCAATAGTTGTTTTCATGCACTTATAAATTTGAATAACCATAGTTGATTGTCATTTTAGGAGCAGACACGGTTTACGAACAGCATTAGTTTAAAGTAACGGCTATGACGTCACTAAGCGTTGACATATGAGGCTTTATTGTCACCTGTTATACCTTATGATTCAGTGTTCAGTCACATTAAACAAAAAATAAGGTAATTGTCATATTTCTTGTTTCGAGCAAAAAAGAAAGAAAAAAAAAGCAATAACGAACATACCTAATGTAACGACAAAATGTGTGACGTCACCAGCGTTAGGTCAAGTATAACAACGGCAAACTGTAACATTGAATTGCAGTTTGCTTCATTTTCACAATTATGATTTTTTTTTTACATTATTTGAAGTTGGTGTCATTAGTCACTGCTGTAAAACAAACAAATTAACTTTTATATTAAAAAAACAAATGAAATATGATGCGATGACGTCAGAGACAGTCAGAAAAAATTGAGCAGAAGGTACTGCGATATTTCAAATTTATTTTTTGTTCTTCTCTCACATTTGATGAGTGCAATGTTTGGTGCCTCGGTGCGCGGGTTTTGTTACCTCGTTCGCTCGCTCGCAAGAAACCATCAACACACAACACACTTTGGGAAACACCAAGCTTTTTATTATTTTTTTTTTTTTGGAAATTTGTCATTACAAAGAGATTAAAGAAATCCTGAGAGAGAGAGAGAGAGAGAGAGAGAGAGAGAGAGAGAGAGAGAGAGAGAGAGAGAGAGAGAGAGAGAGAGAGAGAGAGAGATTATCTTCAGAATACTTCAGTAACCTTTATTGTAGCCTCACAAACTGGGGAGAAAACTTGTAAATTAAACAACTTGATTTACAATTCCTATTGTAGACCTGGATTTCATGACGTCATGAATTCCAAAAGTTGCCCACAATATTCTGCAGTTTTGTGAGACTACAGAAATGTATGTGCAGTATTTATGACGTCACATCTCAGTATTTATCTAGTGATCTACTGGTTCTTACCACAGGACAATTTTAATCAAATATAGTTGTACTAGGTAGGTATGTATGCTAAAGTGGAAATTAATTTGAAAATAAACAAAAAAACAAAACAAATTGTAAATAAATAAATAAACAAATAAATTAGTAAATTAAGGGGGTAGGTGACCGACTGATATCTCGCCAACTAGGACGGTTGCGAATAATAATAAATAACACAAAGTAAAGAAGAAATGTTACTTACAAAGTAAGTTATGTCAAACATGTAAAAACACGATCAAATATTTAAGTTATTACACTTTAAAGATAACATGTAAATGTGAAAATTCAAATTTGAGCGGGAAATTTTAGTCAAATTAGAAACTTTTTTACAATTAAAAATATAATTAAAATTTTTTTTGGTATAAAAAAATATATTTTAAATTTACTTTGTTTTATTTGAAAATTATAGTGTTTGTTTTATTGGAATTAAATCATGTTCAAAAAATTATTGGGAAAATATAGTTGTTCTTTTAGCGATTTCCGGTCCAAGTCGGTCCCCCACTGCCTTAATACACAAATAAATAAATACACTAATAAGTAAGTAAACAAATAAAAAATGAACAAACAAACAAATAAATTAATTAATAAATAAGTAAATAAATACACAAATAAATAAATACACAAATAAGTAAGTAAACAAATAAAAAATGAACAAACAAACAAATAAATTAATTAGTAAGTAAATAAATATACAAATAAATAAATACACTAATAAGTAGGCAAATAAACAAATAAAAAATGAACAAACAAATAAATTAATTAATGAGTAAATAAATAAATAAACAAACAAATAAATTAGTAAATAAATACACAAATAAGTAAGTAAACAAATGAAAAATGAACAAACAAATAAATAAACAAATAAATTAATAAGTACATAAATACACAAATAAGTATAAGTAAATAAACAAATAAAAAATGAATGTATAAATAAATAAATAAATAAATAAAAAATCGCTGCTTTAAAGGCACGTTACTGCGCAGTGCCAAGCTATATTTTTGCGAATATTTAAAAAGTTGTTACACTAGGTATATAGCTATTAGCTACATAACTCTCTCGAAATAAGTTTTATATTTTGAAGTCCCTAAACTATAATTGCAAGTAAGACAATAGCTCTTTATGTATTGTATATGAAACATCTCAAACAATAGCCGACTTTCATGATACATTATTTATTATTATATCAAGCTATATCTTACTCTTTTTTTTTATATATATTTATATATTTCTATATGTATGTTGAGTGAAGACAAAAAGTAAGAATTATAACATTATTCCTTATAGGGCACATGGCTATGAGATATTAGTACGGCCCACAGAGAGAGAGAGAGAGAGAGAGAGAGAGAGACTTGGCAGCCATAAATCTCTCTCTCTCTCTCTCTCGCAGGACAAAAGTATTAACAATTTTTCTTGTGCATATTCAAACCCCGCCCAATCTCAATAATAATAACAACAATGAGAAACTAAATTGATTTCACGATACTTGACTTTGCACAAAACATATTTTTATTGAAAATAGACGATTATATTTATGTTAACAAATTACCAGAGAGTTTGGCAGTATTTTACCGTTGTAAAATGAGCAGGCGCTCCCTCATTTCTTAGACGTTTTAATTTTGCGGTATATGTACCCTTTTTTATATTTTTTTACAATTATTAGTACCGGTATAAATTATTATTTTGAAGAAAATTACTGCACGGATAAAAAGAAATACTTAATAATTTTGTTATAGTTCATTTTCACCACAATTTGTTCAATACAGCATATGACTCACATATGATGACCTAAAGCCCTTCCGTAGCCCCATGGTAGCCCCTCAAACTTGAGCTCATCCTGTGAGATATGCAACCCGCTACACCATTTTCTATAGGGTGTATGCGGATGACGTCATATTTATTGCGCTTGGAGGCCATACTGGAGTAGTGCATTACATTGCTCAGCATAGGGCAAACTTCATTTAAGCCCATTTTCTTTCGGAAATCGGTTAATTTTTTGTTATTTGTTATTTTTCTCACATACTTGAGATACTAATTCAACATATTTACAGCATCAATGCTCTCAAAAATATTGCATAGTGTTTTAAAAATGGCTAAATCATTTTTTTTCCTATGCCACCCATGTTATTGAGTTATCCAACATGGCGTCGACTTTAACATGAATGCATAGACCCTATAGTAAAGCCGTAACTATGACGTAAAAGATACGGGAAGGGTTGCATATCTCGCAGGATGATCATGTGTTTGCGGGGCTACTGAAGGGCTTTGGGTCATCATATGTGAGTTTATGAACAGTTCTTATTATTATCTAACATTGAAGAAACCATATTGTAAACCCTAAACTTACTAGACTAGCAAATTCAAGGACCTCAAATTTTCCCGCACAGCTTCTGATTTGCTATCTTACAAGTCCACTAAGACTGCACTATAGTTATTTAGTAAGCCTGCATGTGTTACATAGTAATCTTCAATATCTAACAAATATGTACAATAAGTTAAAATAAAATTAATAATTAAAATATCAAAATAAAGTAAAAATAAATCATAAAAATATTTAATTAATCAGTTAAAAAAAATATATTAATTAAAGTTTATGTCTTCATTTTACAAATTTAATTGAGAGTGTCTGAAAGAGAGAGAGAGAGAGAGAGAGAGAGAGAGAGAGAGAGAGAGAGAGAGAGAGAGGAGCGTTGCTTTCGTCGAGTCACGTTTGGTGACTGAAGGAATGCGTGACGTCATCGGCTCTGAGAGAGAGAGAGAAAGAGAGAGAGAGAAAAAAAAGTAATCCCAATAGATATAGTAGACGAGACACATACAAAAAAATACAACCTTAAATGGCAAAATATCACAGAAAAAATAACAAGTTGTAATAAATATAATGATTACTTTTCGCTATGTTCTCTTTAATTAGTTTATTTTTTGTTAGAAGATAAGAATTAAGAAATTAATAATATTTTTAAGATTAAGTTATACCATTAAACAAAAAAAATATTATTATAAATTACTAAACAATTAATTTTATATATTTTTTATTAAAGGTAGCTAAAAAATAATAATAATAAAAAAACTATAATTACTCTTATTTCCTTTTTATTTTTTAATAATATATTTTAAAATTGTATTATATATTAATTTATTCTAACAGGTAAACAAGTTTTTTTTTTACACGGAAAAAAAAATCAACAAAAGGTTTGTTGAGAAACTTTATAGTGAAACCATTTAGTAACCCATTGATGAGTTATGTTTACTTTTACTTGGTTTATTAATACCATAGTATAAATATTTTATACGTTACGTAACTTAAATCGTAATAATTTTAATAGCTAATTTTCATTAATGTTAATTCATATCAGCAGAATTTTAGATATATTACATAATAGGTATTGAATATAACAACAACATAATTATTTAGGTATATATTAAAAACAGTCAAATGGTCAAAAATTGAACATAAATTACGTTATTTGTATTTTACGTGTTTTGAATAAATTATATAATAATAATAATATATTAAAAGTTTTATTGCTGCTTTTATTTTAGGTTGTGGAATTTGATAGAGTTAATTGAAGTTTTGGGTTACCTGCTTATTTTAATCTGGCTCTGGGCAACTTGATGCGCGTCTGTCTACAATAGAGAGAGAGAGAGAGAGAGAGAGAGAGAGAGAGAGAGAGAGAGAGAGAGAGAGAGAGAGAGAGAGAGAGAGAGAGAGAGAGAGAGAGAGAGAGAGAGAGATCTAATGGTCGGTTCAATGTCAGAAAGTTTTTTGTTGTGTTTGTTTCGATGTAACAACTTGATGCTAAAGTACAGTCCACCGCAAATAAACTGCAAATTATTTTTAATATTCAACATAAGACAGTTTTAACATCTCTCAATTTGTTGTTGTTTTTACATAACATAAATATGCATGCACCATTTTAATGAATTACATAATTTATGCTTTGTCTATGTTTTGTAGCATAAATTTTACAATTTTGCCATTGGGTAACTATGCTGTAACTGTAAGTGGAGTTACTTTTGGCCAGCTGGGGTGACTTTGACAAAATTTTCAAGAGTTTTTTTTTACTCCTTAGCTCAAGAAAAGAAAAAGGCAGAAAAAAAAAAAAAAAGCTTTACATTAGATTTTTTTTTCCACGTTGTACGTCAGGGAGTAAATAATTTTTGAAAATTTGACCAAAGATACTGCACGTGACGATAGCATAAATTATGTTTTTATAAATTTGAGGTAGCGTAATTATGTCGTATTTATTTGTCAAATTCTATATTCAAAATTCTATTGTATTTATTTTTCGGATTCTATATTAAAAATTATATTGCACACTATTTTATTTGAATATTTTGTCTAATTTTGACTTTTGTCTGTTTTAGGTAAGTTTCGAGTTCTTTCTAATGAGCGAGAGATCACCGCAGTTTGCGGTAAGTACAGTAATGTGCCGGTGCAGCTGTGGAGCAAGGGAGGGAAGGAAGGAGCAAGTCTACTCGGAAGCTCCTAAAATAAGATCGGATGTGATTCGTATTTCCACTAGATTTTTATCCGAATATCTTTGATTCGGATCTAAAACGGATCAGATTTATCCGGAGCAATATTATGTTCTATGTACAGAAAAAAAACATGCAACGTGAAAATTTATTAGATTTAATATTTCAAATGAGTTTTTTCTCAAAAATAAGAAAAAAACTAAAAAAAAAAATCTACAATAATTACAATATTTTAAGAATATTTTACATTATTTTCAAATGTATATCCAAATAAATAACAAAAATATTTCTTTAATATAGTCATAGAAGAAATTGTTCTCTGATTAAAAGTGTCTTACTGTTTCAAAAAACTGTATATTTTTTTTTTTCAAAAAACTGCACGTTTTTACTCAAATTACAAAAAAAAAAAAAAAAAAAAAAAAAAAGTTAATTTTCTCTAAACTTGTGTGTAGAAGAAAATGAGTATGATATCTACATAATTAATATCAAATTTTACCTGTGCTACCTGGGACCTCACGATAATTGAAACATTTGCAACACAATTCAAATCCACCTGCTCACTCGCTCCAGTTTCAAAAGAATTATTTAAAATAATTCTTGGTAATTATATAGCATTAGATTTTATTGAGCTGAATACATTAATAAAGCAATTTGTGTACTGCTAAATTGTCCAATTTTATATTTATTAACTACTTTCGCCTGCCTGTCTGTCTGCTAATAATAACATGCAAAATACAGCTACAATTTTTAATAAAAATATTATTATAAAAATATATATTTTAATTTAACACACACTCAAAATTAATTACGTAATTTAAACTCTGTTTATGTCGTAGCATAAATATTAAGTATAAATAATTATGTCTGATTATGACATTTCTTATGGTTGTAGCAAAATAAAACCAGAAATTTTAAGAAAGGGATTTTTTTTTTTTTTTTTTTTTTTGCTGAAATCCATGGCGTTTTGATTTTTTAGAAATTTTATAAATATTGATCAAATTTAATGATCATAAACTATAAACTTTTCTTATAGTACGATCAGTTTGACTTTCAACGATGCAAAACATTTTAATACAATTAGAATTATTACTTATTTATTTAATTAATTGTGACCTTGAATATTGATATATTGATTTGTGCAATGTAAATATCGCCCCCCCCCCTCCCTCCCTCTGATGTACATTGATAATAAAGTTTATGCTGGTACTGTACTCTGCGCGGACCTCAGAAAGTGAGTAATTAGAGGCAAGTTGCGCCGTCATTGTGCAAAATTATTTTGAGGATCTCTCTCTCTCTCTCTCTCTCTCTCTCTCTCTCTCTCTCTCTCTCTCTTACATACAACATAATAAATAAACTGTGTTCAACTCTCGGCTAACGTCTCTTGTATATAGCAATTATCTCTTATCTCATCTCTCTCTCTCTCATATTTGAGCGCACTAGATTAAGTACACATCAGTGTACGAAGCTATTACAGACGTGTGTAAAATGGACCAGTCATATATTTAACTTACAGTCAGTAAGTTGATTGTTGCTTATCTCTCACATTTATTTGTTTGCATGTTTATGTGTAGAATGAATAATTTAT
This sequence comes from Ecdyonurus torrentis, assembly GCA_949318235.1. Lineage (NCBI taxonomy): Eukaryota > Metazoa > Arthropoda > Insecta > Ephemeroptera > Heptageniidae > Ecdyonurus > Ecdyonurus torrentis. Next base: position 22,692,321 of record OX439134.1, on the reverse strand, counting down.
TTGTTTATTAATATTATAAGCTATTTATTTGTTTATTTATTATAATTATTTACATATTTATTTATTCATTTTTTTTGGTTCGTTCGTTCGTTCGTTCATTCGTTCGTTCATTCATTCATTCATTCATTCATTCATTCATTCATTCATTCATTCATTCATTCATTCATTCATTCATTCATTCATTCATTCATTCATTCATTCATTCATTCATTCATTCATTCATTCATTCATTCATTCATTCATTCATTCATTCATTCATTCATTCATTCATTCATTCATTCATTCATTCATTCATTCATTCATTCATTCATTCATTCATTCATTCATTCATTCATTCATTCATTCATTCAATTACTCGGTTGTGATACACAAATAAGACCGTACTTTCCATGCAGAAGGTACACTTGGTGATGTAAAATTGTGTGTGTGTATTGTTTCGTTGTAGTGATATCAGTGATATCTACGTCCAATGTATTATAATATCAAGTATGACATTTTGAGTGTACGGTACACGTGATTGTGATAAAATACGAGTACCATTAAAAATCTCCTTTTTTTTTTTTTTTTTTTTTTTTTACACTTTGAAAAGGAGAAAAAATGTTAAAAATCCACAGTGAATGTGAATAAATGCGTCGTAGAACATGTTAAACAAAAAACATGTCTAGTATCCTAACATACCTAAATATCAACGTTGATTTGACCGGAGTCATTGATTTCTAATTTATTTTCTATTCACGAAATGGCAGATGCGGGTTTATGACGTCACAGCTCGCCTGTTTTCCGCGCGCGTCATTTCGTTAATGAAAAATAAATTCGAAATCTCCGACCAAATCAACGTTGATATTTAGGTATAGGGTCTATGCACTCATGTTAAAGTCGACGCCATGTTGGATAACTCAATAACATGGGTGACATAGGGAAAAAAAATCATTTTGCCAGTTTTTTTAAAAACACTATGCAATATTTTGAGAGCATTGATGTTGTAAATATGTTGAATTAGTATCTCAAGTTTGTGAGAAAAATAGCGATAACAAAAAATTAAACGATTTCCCAAAGAAAATTGGCTTAAATGAAGTTTGTCCTATGCTGAGCAATGTTATGCACTACTCCAGTATGGCCTCAAAGCGCAATAAATATGACGTTATCCGCATACACCCTATATTATAGAAACAAGTTTTTTTTTCTATAAGCCTTTAAAGAGTATACTTATATGTACTATGGTATAGGGTGTATCCACATGACGTCATATTTAATGCGCTTGGACGCCATACGGGAGTAATGAATAACATTGCTCAGCATATAAGACAAACTTCGTTTTTGGCTATTTTCTTTGGAAAGTCAGTTAAAAATTTTTTTTACTGCTATTTTTTTTTCATATACTTGAGATACTAATTCAACCTATTAACAGCATCAATGCTTTCAAAAATATTGCTTAATATTTTTAAAATTAGTTATTTTCCTATGCGGCCCCATGTTATTGAGTTATCCAACATGGCATCGACATGAATGCATACACCCTATACATAACATTATAATAAATATATAGAATACCAAAGTTAATATGAGAGAGAAATGTTTCCACGATTTGTATTGCCTATGACGTCACTCAGTTAGACCACAAAATTACCTCCACCCGTCCTCCACCACCCACTGACATTATCATTTGATTCAGACATTATTGCGTAAGGTTATGGTTTCCCATTGCAGATGCACAATCTTACAGTGCAGTATTATAATAATGATATGCACAATACCACATAATTGAGTTCTTATACAATACACGGAGAAAAAAACACACAATGAATATAACACAGTTGAGTCATGTTAAAGTCGATGTCGATGTCTTAGTTTGCCACTTTAAAAATACTAAGCAATATTTTTGAGAGCATTTATACTTGAAATAGTATCTCAAGTATGTGTGAAAAATAATGCTAAGCAATGTTATTCATTGATCCAGTATGACGTCATGCGGATACAGCCTTAATTAATTAATTAAAATGTGCAAACGAAGCAAATTTTACATTTTATCTGAATTATTGTTAATACTGGATTATGAAGTTCACATTATATACATAGCACCTTTGGCATTTTTTTTTTTTAAATTTTATTTTTATTTTTATTTATTTATTTTTTATTTACCTACAAAATATCATTCATATACTTACATGCATGGTAGAATATAAGTTAAAATATATTATATTAATTTTCGCCAAATATTATTATTTAGTTATTACTTTTTAAGGTGAGTACATGTTTATTTTGTCAGTGTACTAAATTGAAAAATAAGATATTTCTACATTTTCAGATGGACAATCTGTGTTATTTACTTTTTTTTTTTTAATCTTTTTTTTTTCTCGAGGTAAAACATCGCTACGTGATTCAATATTTCTTTTTGTTTTGTATGCTGGCAACCAGTTTATATCTTACGTTTTACAGCAAAAACTTTTGCAGACAATGCATATCTATACATACATACGTATATATGTATGTTATGTACACATACATATATACAGCTTTTTTAATCGAGACTTTTAGATGTCTTTTTTTAAATGTTTTTATTTTCATGTAACGTTTTTTTTTAAACTTCACTTATATTTCACTTAAAGCTCTCTCTCTCTCTCTCTCTCTCTCTCTCTCTCTCTCTCTCTCTCTCTCTCTCTCTCTCTCTCTCTCTCTCTCTCTCTCTCAATATACAAGTTGTTAATAAAGAAATGTATAAACCTGAATATAAATATGGAGAGAGAGAGAGAGAGAAGGTTGAGCACCTTAAAGAGCCAAAATATACACAAAATACCATGCGCTTAGGTTTTAAAAAGATCCGATTAAAAAAAAATTAATATTTAACTTGACTTTGGTTTTCTGCGTAGTTCTGGTGCTTCAATTTGTATTTAAAAAAAACTTGTAATTTTTAATTTGAAAACCTGTACTGTCTCTTTAAATGCAGAGAGAGAGAGAGAGAGAGAGAGAGAGAGAGAGAGAGAGAGAGAGAGAGAGAGAGAGAGAGAGAGCATTAATAATTATGCCATCAATATAGTTGTGTATCCCGCCGCCGCTATACTACTTGGCTTTTATAATTATCTTGTGTGGTTTGATATTTTTTGTTCACCCCATATCTCCTCTGTACTGTATATAACTGCGGTGATCACAAAAAATATAAAACTGACCAACATTGGAAAACTACTTTTCTGCAGTTTAATAATTTTTAATTTTACTGGTAATTAATAGTTTATTGATTTTTAGAGAGAAAAACAAATACCCATACAGTATCATATTTAAAAAAGTTTCTTAATGATTCTAATAATTTAAATATATGTTGATTAAATTTTCTTTTCATAATTAATTAATTATTATTGTTCTCAAGAAAATCTATAAATTTATACTGTGGAAAAAAAAATTAAATAAATAAATCAGGGAAAAAAAATAAATTTGATGATGGATATCCTTCAAAACAATGGAAGTTATCCGTAAAGTGCGCAGGAAAAGCTTTTAACAGGGTTTCTATTTTAGAGAAACATACATGTATTTAGCGTGTTTGTAAGAAAACTACTGCACTGATTGTGCCGTGGACAAAATTAATAAAATAAGGCAAATATACATATTATTTAACTAATAGAAAATCTACACAACTTTTCATCACTGAACCACTGATAATATTATGTATTGTATCAATTGCAGCTGCAAATATTGGTTTTAGACGTTATTACTGTTATTAGGAAGGCAGAGTTAAATAAAGTAATCATGGTCATAAAAAAAAAAAACTTTTTTCACTGAAGAATAGAAAGATAATAAATTAAAATAATTAAAAAGAGAGACATAGAGAGAGAGAGAGAGAGAGAGAGAGAGAGAGAGAGAGAGAGAGAGAGAGAGAGCGTTTAGAGGGGGTAATGTAAATAAAATAAGTAAGAAATTAAAACTGCGATATAACATAGGTATGCCAATAAAACTAAAATATTTGGTATTACAAGTACAATAAAAATTTAAAGCTATAATATGTAAAGTCAAATGTTGATTAGAAATTTCAGCTACATACCATACCAAGTGAACCAGCCGCAGTTTCAAGGTCTCCGCCAGTAATTGCCAAATCATTCTCTAACATCTCTGTCCTGTACACGGTGAAAACTACCTCGCATGTGTCACTAACTGCATTTTAAATCATGTCACCAAACACTGCAGATATTACACTGTTAAAAAAATCTCAGTTAAAGCCAGTAAACTACATAAAAGTCGACAAAAATCATTGTAATTGTATGTATTAAATTTTTTCCGTGTTATTTTCTTACCGTGTAATATTTTGCATACATAATTGAGATGTATTTTGTATATGATATAATAAAAGTGTAGTCCCATGTATTGATTAATATCCCCCCCTCCCCCCTCTCTCTCTCTGTCATAGGTAATAATTATATTAATAGTAAATTGTTTGGGCAATATATTCACTTGTAATAAATACATTACCTGACTAGGCGGGCTGTGTTATTGGCTGCACAAGATTACGTTGACTCGGAGATTGGTTGTAGCTCCACTACATGGGTGGTCCTTAGACTTAGCTTACATTTGCACTGTAAAGTTTTGCTTCAGTCTGCGAGAGGCAATGGATAGAGAGAGAGAGAGACAACTGTTGTCTTAACAAAATGTGAGATAGTCAGTAATTTGTGCAAGTGAACCTGTTTTTTTTTATCTAGAAATACGGCTTAAACATTGACCGTCGTAAAACACGTAAAATGTGTGTATTAGTGACTGAAGAACTTTAGTTTGCTATCAATTACGACCTATGGTGGTTAAAACATACAGTATAAGTGGACTTAAATGACTTAAAATACGTAAAATGAGTGTATTAGTGGCTGTAATGCTATAATTTGCTCTCTATTACAAGCTGTGGTGCTGAAAAATAGAATTTAGTGAATCGTAACGCCGTAAAATGTGTTTGTTTTGAATATTTATGGCTTCAGTGCTATAATTTTATCAAAAATACGGCCTTAATGTTAATAAAATTTGTGGATTTTTCTAAGTATGTCAAGTAGCCGTAATTTAAATATTTCTCGCTTAGTTTTCATCAAAAATACAGCTCTAAGTAAACTAGTGTATTTTGCCAAGCAAAAGTGTATCTAATATTCCTTAGTAAAATTCCAGTGAAGTAGTTGTCATTAAGAACATACATGCTTTTGGTTCTGTGATAATAAAATATAAATAGAAAATATTTAAAATTTAAATTTTGGCGCGACGGCTGTGATTGGTTGTGATATATTCTGATGTGATACTCCCTATAAAGTGATAAATTATTATACAGAGATACTACCTACAGTTTCATACATATTAAACAGTGGTACTACCATCAGTGTGTTACATATTATACAGTGGTACTACCCACAGTGTGATAGTGATCAAGGCACATGTGCGGTGTAACGACTATGAAAGTTTCATGCTTCAAGCTTCCGGTTGTAATGATACCCAGTTACCCAATAGACCTAGCGACATTCAATCTAGTGACAGTTTACCTAGCTGTCAGTTTGCTCCGCATAGAGAGCGCTACTGTCATACTCAGGAGCAAACATTTGAACAGTAAGTAGTTTAATACCATAGTTATTACCAATAGATCTAGCGACATTCAATCTAGTGACAGTTTGCTCCGCATAGAGAGCGCTACTGTCATACTCAGGAGCAAGATACTACATACAAGATAAGGACACGCTCGGCCAAATTGGGCCGCCGCGAAATTCAAAATGAGCCTCTAAGCCAATCAGCGCCCGAGTTGAAGGTCACGTGATCAATATTGACCAATCACAATGCCGCTAAAATTTACATGGGACCAGTTGGTGTCGCTATCTTGTATGTAGTATCTTGTCAGGAGCAAACATTTGAACAGTAAGTAGTTTAATACCCTAGTTAATACCAGTAGACCTAGCGACATTCAATCTAGTGACAGTTTGCTCCGCATAGAGAGCGCTACTGTCATACTCAGGAGCAAACATTTGAACAGTAAGTAGTTTAATACCCTAGTTATTACCAATAGACCTAGCCACATTCAATCTAGTGACAGCTTACCTAGCTGTCAGTTTGCTCCGCATAGAGAGCGCTACTGTCATACTCAGGAGCAAACATTTGAACAGTAAGTAGTTTAATACCCAGTTACACAGCAGACCTAGTGACTTTCAGTCTATTATAGTGGTAGTTTGCCTAGCTGTCAGTTTGCTCCGCATAGAGAGCGCTACTGTCATACTCAGGAGCAAGATAGGGACCCCAACTGGTTCCATGTTAACTTTAGCGGCATTGTGATTGGTCAATATTGATCACGTGACCTTCAACTCGGGCGCTGATTTGCTTAGACACTCATTTTGAATCTCGCAGCTAGCATGCCCTTATCTTATATGTAGTATCTTGTCAGGAGCAAACATTTGAACAGTGAGTACACTGAAAATCAGCTACTGCGGGATTTCACTAAAAAAGAAACAAAAATGTGATATTTTGCACAGCGATAATTATGATAAACTATCTTTAAAAAATGTAAAAAAAATTGGGGATCACCAATATAGATTTTAAATTATTTTGAAGTTTTAGTCCCATAAGAGCCCATGTTATTTTCAATAATTATTTTCATATTATAATTATAATATAATTAATAATAATAATTAATTATTTATTTAATATTTTTTTTATTATAATTTTATTTATTATAATTTTTGTTTTATGGTCACGGATTTCTAAAATTTTACTGTAGGTAGCTGTTACTATATATTAACCGCACACTCGAACCATTGCCTAAATACACAGCCTGGCATTTTCCATGATTGCCCCAGAGACACCGTGGAAACATCTAGAAAGACTAGACAAAACAAACAAAAATGCATTTCAAGTTTACTAAAACTTATGAAAATGTGCTGGAATAATGTGTAGATCACACATCGGCAACAATAATTTCTCAAGTATAATAATAATAATAAAAAAATACAACTACTCTGCTTCGGCTTCCTAATGGGTGTATGCGAATGACGTCATATTTAATGCCCTTGGAGGCCATACTGGAGTAGTGAATAACATTGCTCAGCATAGGACTTTGGGAAATCGGTTAATTTTTTGTTATTGTTATTTTTCTCACATACTTGAGATACTAATTCAACATATTTGCAATGCTTTCATAAATATTGCATAATGTTTTTAAACTGGCAAAATAAGTTATTTTCCTGTACCACCCATGTTATTGAGTTATCCAACATGGCGTTGACTTTAACATGAATGCATACACCCTATATGTAGGCAACTTTATTATATTTATAACGAAGCAGAATTTTATTAACAAGTTTTATTTTTTACGTGTAAAACTTGTTAGAGATTAAAAAATAAATAACAAAATAATTAAAAAGATTATTAGAAAATAATAAAACACTTTAATATTTAATAATAATAATAAAAAAAAAAAATCTGAAAAACTGTAAATTAAAAATCTAATATTCGGAAAGAATAAATTACGTAATTTATTCTGCATTCATGGTATCATATTTTTGCTACAAAAATTACTATATATTTAAATAGCGTAAATTATACACAGTATAATATAGAAGTATAATGCAGTATTATGCTAAATCATAATTATTACGTATTTATTTAAATCGTGCACAAAAACAGCAACATGAGATTATGTTATTTACGAAATGAACTCCACATCAGTTAGTTACCACGTGTATATATATGTACAGTCACGCAAGTATAAAACTGAAAACTACATGACTGTAACTTCAGGCACTAAAATCCACTTTGATGTCAATATCTGTACTTGAATACAGAGAGAAGCCGCTCACAATCAACTCATCACTCATATTATTATTATTTTTACAACATGGTGTTAAATATTTAAGTAAAGTATTTATTGAAAGTCTACAGCCTAGAGCGATTGCAAACTGCTCACATATTTACTTAACACACACACAAAACGTTTAACTTTTAGAACTGTTTAAATATTGGTTAGGAAGTGACAGAGAAGTGGAAATATTATTTAATATGTTTGTATTTAAGTCTGTTCAATGTGTGGCATCAATGTACAAACAAACAATTTTTATAGACATGTAGATTAATGAATCAGAATCAATCAATCGCTTGTTTTATATTTTAAGGTGGGAAATCAGGTACTGCGGGATTTGACTACAAAATTGCAAAGAAAGAAAAATCTTAAATTTTGCACAATAATAAATTAGGATATGGTATCTTCAAAAATGTAAAAAAAAAAAACCAAAAAAAAACAAAAAACAAAAAAAACAAAACAAAACTAGGGGGTCACCATGCTAGATTTTAAATTATGATTTTTTGAAGTTTTAGTCCCATAAGAGCCCATGTTAATTTTAATAATTATTTTCTCTCTTATCTGATGGTCACGGGTTCTTAAAATTTTATCATAGTTAGCTATTACTATTACCTTTCAAATGGCATCATAAAGTTTCGAAGTTTTCGTTTTAGATTTTGAGATCAAGCCATCTGAATACAACCCTTAAAGAGTAAGTCCAGTGTTTACAAGATGGCTTCCTCAATGTTAGATAATGAGAAGAACTGTTCATTGACTTACATATGATGACCTTCCGTAGCCCCATAGTAGCCCCGCAAACTTGCACTCATCTTGCGAGATATGCAACCCGCTATAACAATGGTAAAGCCGTAACTATGACGTAAAAGATATGGGAAGGGTTGCATTATCTCGCAGGATGATCACGAGTTTGCGGGGCTACGGAAGGGCTTTGGGTCATCATATGTGAGTTTATGAACAGTTCTTCTCATTATCTAACATGATTGAAGAAGCCATGTTGTAAACCCTGAACTTACTTTTTAAATTCTATGAAATCAGACTGATTTTTACTGTTTGAATTTTCATACATAAAATTAAAAGATAATGTTTAAAGAAATACTATAGCTTTACTAGCATGCAATAAAAATATTGTGATAAAAAAAAATATTAATAATAAAAAAGGCATTAATATACTGAATCGTATTATGCCAAATCAGTATTGTTAGTTTTAACCCCTTTGTACTGTAAACCAAAATTTTTCCTGTTTTCTTGGATAAAGGATTTAAAAATATAATATGCTATAATTTACTGAATAAGAACTTTTTATTATTATTATTTTTATATTATTATTATTATTTTTAGCAGGGGTCGATTTCTTACAAGATTTCTCCCCAGTTTGTGAAAAGGTTAAGACGCGTTGGTCCTTCGTTCGTTATCTAATGGTGAAATAGCTTGCACAAGTACACGTAATAACGTTGACCTTACTTGATTACATAATTTGCAAAAAACAACAACAACAGTATTCACGGAAAGTATAAAATGCGTTATTTATGCTGCATTTATGTCAATATAGCATAAATGATGCTAAATTAGAACAACATAAATAATTATGCTGTACAACATAATATTTATGCTATATGTAACATAGTTATTATGCTGTATTGAACAAATTGTGCTGCAAATAAGCTAGCATAATTATTATGTATTTATTTTTGTACTTCTTGAATACTAGGGTGGTTTCATTCATGTCAAAGTCGACGCCATAAGTGAGCGCTAAATAACATGGGCCAGTATAGGAAACTGTCACATTTTGCCAGTTTAAAAATATTTTTTAATATTTTTGAGAGCATTGATGATGTAAACAGGTTGAATTTGTTTTTTCAAGCATGTAAGAAAAATAACAATAACCTAAAAAGTTGCTAATTTCCCAAAGAAAATGGCTAAAAACTAGGTTTGTCCTATGCTGAGCAATTGTTATTCATTGCTCAAGAAGAGCATCGAAAAGCATTCAGAATGACGTCATACGCACACACTCTATACATGATAAGTCAGTGCAGAGAGTTGGTTTTGAGACCAAGGGCTACTACAATCTCGCAGGACCAGTAGATATGGTAATATAGAGTTAGGTTAGATTGAGATGAAAGTCTAATATCAGTTTGAAAGTTCTGTCCTGTAATAATGTATTATACTTCTTCGTGTTGTATGTACATTATAATAGCTGAGGGGCCTCTCTCTCTCTCTCTCTCTCTCTCTCTCTCTCTCTCTCTCTCTCTCTCTCTCTCTCTCTCTCTCTCTCTCTCTCTCTCTCTCTCTCTCTCTCTCTCTCTCTCTCTCTCTCTCTCTCTCTCTCTCTCTCTCTCTCTCTCTCTCTCTCTCTCTCTCTCTCTCTCTCTCTCTCTCTCTCTCTCTCTCTCTCTCTCTCTCTCTCTCTCTCTCTCTCTCTCTCTCTCTCTCTCTCTCTCTCTCTCTCTCTCTCTCTCTCATCTACATACACCGCACCACTAAAGAACAATTTGATATCGTGTAATATCGCTCTTAGATTACATGATAATGTAGGGGGTGTGAGAGAAAGAGAGAGAGCTCTCGAGTGCACGTCTCTATTGTAGTGGATGGGAGGTCTTTACTAAAATATACGGGTTCATCTTTTTTTTAAATTTAAAAGAAAAGAATATAGCAGCCCGCAGACATTTAAACCAAAAAATACTGAGAGAGAGAGAGAGAGAGGTAATTCAGTTTTATAATATACATGCGGTAAAAATTGTATCTTACAAAAAAAAAGTTAAAAAAAAAAGTCGTGCAGAAAATATAATAATGTATATTGTTCGTGTACTAGTATTATAATACGTATATCTTTATTTTTTTATATATATAAAATAATATTCTCTCTTTCTCTTTCTCTCTGATAGAGTTATAAATCGATTGATTCCATTGATTTAACTAAATGATAACAAGCTTTAACAAGATATTATTATATATTATTATTTAAATTTTTTTATACTCATATACTTATTTATATTTAAATTGTTTACCTTTTTTTTTCCTGAGATTATTATCTTTTTTTCCTTATTTGGTATGGTAGAATTTTTGTAATGAATAATATATTAATAAAATAAATAAATACTGTAAATATATTCGTGAATATGTTAATATGGAAAAATAAACAAATGAAATAATATAAAATGAAATGAAATGAAATGTAGAAAGAAAAAAAATTATAGTAAAATAAAATACAGTTAAACGAACACGCAAAGAAGGGGCTTGCAGAGTTGGCTATGCTGTACAACAACTAAGCTTTTCAGCAAACTTATTTTGCACCAGTAACAAAATAAAGCTTCACTGCACGGAAAGAATAAATTACGTAATTTATGCTGCATTTATGTCATTATAGCACAAATTATACTAAATTGGAACAAAACAATTAGTTATGCTATACAACATAATATTTATACCATGTAACATAATTATTATGAAGTATAGCATAAATTATGCTGTGTTGAAAAAATTGTGCTAAAAATGAGCCAGCACAATGTTAATGTTGTTATTTTTGTCCGTGTGTAAGGTCACTTTATTTTAGATCATAATAGTAAAACAGTAGACCTAAAAAAAAAAGAAAAAAAAAAAAAAATGAAGGTAATTTTTTTTTTCTGTGACTTGACACCAAGGGATATTTTTCTCTTGTTAAAAGGTCTAATTTTGACTCTTGATAGTTGTCACTTTTTATTGCAAGTATGTTTGCGCATGAAGTCATACTGAATGCGCTTCAACGCCATACTGGATCCAATACTCAGCATAGAACAAACGATGGTTTTTGGCTATTTTCTTAAGATTTTTTTTATTACTATTTTTCTTACCTGTTATCAACATTAATGCTCTCAAAAATATTGCTAAGAATTTTTAAACTGGCAAAATGTGTCATTTTTCCATACCAGTCCATGTTATTTAGTGCTCACATATACACGCTAAAAAATTAATACTAAAAATGTAATAGGTAGACATAACCTAGAACACAGGTATTATTATACTACAATAATACCTAATGCAGGTGTAATATGCTACAATAAAGATTAAGATTAAGTAGTATTGTAGGTTATAACCACTTGTTCCAAATTAAAGTGTACCTATTAAGGATTCTTGTACCTGCCATAGGTATAGTAATTTTTTTTCCGTGAGGCGTCCACTTTTTAGGATTTTTTTAAGCTCTAAAATAGGAAAAAAAATAATAATAAAAAATCAATCAGATGTTACGCGATAGTGATTGTATTTGTGAGTGTAGGTTAACAATTGTGTGTATGTTAATTTTGTTAGTGTATCCTGTGGCCAGGCAGTCCGGCAATCAGGCTGGTAACAATTTGTATGTCTGGAAATGTGAGGTTTGGCTCTGCGGTCAGTTCTCAGTTTAAAATTGTCTCACTCCACTGAAGTGACTTCCTTCATTTTAGGTTTTTTAATTTTTATATTTGGTCACCACTAATATGACAGACCGCAAGGACACCACTTTTAATTGAAATTTAATTTGATCTAATCAAGCATCACTTTCACACCTCATTCTGTTTTAACATTTTTAACTTTAACTTAATTTTTATATTTTGTTAACATTATTATCAATTTGTTGCATTTTTTTCTCTTTCTTTTTAAAGGGAGTTTGTAAAGAAATTCCTTACAGTCGAGGATATTTTTCTACACTCTAATTTTCTTAATAATAAATAAAGAAAAGCAAAAGGTTTCACGTTGCGAAAGTATAAATAAATAGCAAATAAAATAATATAAAAAAATATTTATTTATAAAAGCTCGGCCAAAAATAAATACTTAATAATTATACTAGCTCATTTTCAGCACAATTATTTTAATACAGCATAATTATATTGCTATACTGCATAAAAATTATAACTATTTTACAAAGCATAAATATATTGGGTAGACGGCATAAAAATATGCTGTGGCGTATAATTTTTATATACCATACTTACAGAGAATACTGCAAGAACATGTAAAAACACATGTCGTTGTTTATGTTGTACAGCATAATTATTTATGTTGTTCTAATTTAGCAAGATTTATGCTATAATGACATAAATGCAGCATATATTACGTATGCCATTTTCCGTGTGTTCCCGTTTTTTTTTTATGTTTTTATATTTATTTAATTTTTTTTTTAAGTTTTTACACATTTTTGCCGTGTCTAGTCAAGTATTCCTTACAGCTGATGAAATCTTTCTAGCCTCACGTGCAGTAGGTTTCTCAATAATAATAAAATAATTAAAAGTTAGCAAAAAATTCCTTAATGTTAAAGGACAAGTAAATATAGGGTCTATGCATTCATGTTAAAGTCGCCGCCATGTTGGATAACTCAATAACATGGGTGACATAGGAAAATAAATCATTTTGCCAGTTTAAAACCACTAAGCAATATTTTTGAGAGCTTGGATGTTGTAAATATGTTGAATTAGTATCTTAAGTATGTGAGAAAAATAACAATAACAAAAAATTAAACGATTTCCCAAAGAAAATTGGCTTAAACGAAGTTTGAACAATGTTATGGTCTACTCCAGTATGGCCTCAAAGCGCAATAAATATGACGTCATTCGCATACACCCTATATAAACTAAATAGTGCGCCTTCTTGCACTCTAAAAAATAAAAATTATTAAGTATTTGCTATAGGCAATAATTACTATATTATATAGCATAAATATTGCTAAAATAAAATTACATAAATAATTATACAGTACAACAAAACTATATAGCATAATTATTATTCAGTATGGCATAAGTTGTTAAAATTGAGTTATATAATAATTATTATAGTCCTATAATAAAACTTACAGTAAATTATCTTTCAGTGTAGGAAAGTATGGTCAAGTTTTCACAGTGTAATTATTAGAAGAAACCTATAATAGCTATAGAGGTTATTGTGTATACATATACATACATCTCTATCATCGCCTTTCTTTTATTTTAATCAACTTACACCCGCCAGCGAAATTTTTATAACAAAAAATCAACTCATTTTTATGCATGTAGTTTTTTTAATAAAAAAATAAATATACACATATTATATAGGTATTATATATATATATATATATATATATATATATATATATATATATATATATATATATATATATATATATATATATATATATATATATATATATATATCGTTATTTTCGTGAGCTAGGCCAAGTTTGTTTTTTATCTCTATGTTTTTGTGGTAGAATAAGTTGCTGTATTATACTTTTAGTTTTCTTAATTGGAAACCGGCTCCTACCTCTCTGCAGCCACGAGGTATAGAAATAAAAATAAACATAGAGAGAGAGAGAGAGAGAGAGAGAGAGAGAGAGAGAGAGAGAGACGAAAAAGATTCACGCAATTTTTTTTTTGCATTGCACATGTTTTCTCTCCCCAACTTTATATCTAAATTTTATTATTTTTTTTTCATATTATTTTTATTATTATTATTATTATAAATTATTTTATTATTCCTAATTCACTTCCACGCTAAGTTTATTAACTAACAGCTTTTTCTGTACAGTCATTTACATTAAAATTGGAATGTTTTATAATGTATGAAAATAACGAATAATGTGTTGTATTTATTACTTATTAATGCTAAGTTCAAATATTAGTTAATTAATTTTATTGATTGATATTCGTCGATGATATTCATAACCCCTTGTTCATTATGACAACAAAAATGCGCAATTTTATTTAAATTCCATTTACCTCCAATTTTTTTTTCTTTTTTGTGGTTTGGAACAGGCTCTATACTAACATCATTTTCGTAAATTAAGCATCACATTTTTGAATGGTAAAATATTTTATAACAATCGAGTGTACTTACTACATACGTACACTCCTCCCGAATAAATCTGACCACCTGCGTTAAAGTTTCCTCATATATTTAACATTTGGAGAGATTAGCGCTTCGGTCAGATTTATTCGGGGGGAGTGTACATTGTATTTTAACAGTGTATGTACTATGTACTATGTACTGTATCTACGTGGCCTGATATTTTCTGTACTGCAACAATATAAAAATATTTACAACAATATAATATAAATATTTGTGTATTAAATCATAGTATAAAGTCGTGATACATGAAAACAATCTCCAGTATTTTTTTAAATATATAATATTATAATTAACCATGCATAACCACTGTATTATACATGATTTATATATAAATATTACACGGAGAGAAATATGATAATTATAATATTATAATTATCATATTTTAATTGATTTATATAGCAATATTACACAGAGTCAGGTCAGCATTCAAGTAATAATACATAACAATATTTAAAAAAAAAAAAAAAAAAAAAGTATACTAAATTTTTACACGTATATTTTAAATTAAAACTTCAAAGTTTTATATGCTTTTTTTAATCATAATTTTTACTATTTGGTTTCATATAGGTCCAAAGTATGCAACTAAATAAATAAATAAATAATAACAACATAATTAGAAATATATAAAATTGATAATTTAAAAAACAAAGTAAATAAGTAGCTAAGGAAGACTGATAATTTTGAGGTAATTTTATTTCATATTCTAAAAGAGTCCATTGTCCTGAATCGATACATATACGTGAATTTTTAATTTTTGAGTTCATTAAGTAATTTTAATTAATTTTTGAATGTCTCCAAATGACGTCACAGGCTGCAACTTTTTCCTTTGCTCAACATGCATATTAAGCTGCAGCCTGTGACGTCATTTCGTGACTTTAAAAAATAAATTAAATGCGGAACTCAAAAATGAGAAATTCACATATATGTATCGATTCAGGACAATGTTCTCTTTTAGAATATGAAATAAAATTGCCACCTAAAATTTTTTTTAGTCTACTTCATTAACAAACAAATAAATACACAAATAAAAATAATGACGAGGTCTAATTGATCTTGTAATTAGATGTATTAGAAGTTGTTAGTTTTCTCCGTGTAATCATACCACATAACTTTACAATATTTATCTTACAAGGCAAATTTACTTTCAGAGAACAAGTTTATTAAAAATTATATTTGTACAAAAAAAAAAAAAAAAAAAAAAAAAAAAAATTAAACCAGTCTTTTGTGGTGGCCATATTTTGAATCATTAAAAACAAAAAGAATATCGCTTTTTTTTTTGTTCGATGTGTCATGGTAGTATTGATTGATGATCTTTGATTGAGACATCATATTGATTTGATTGCTGCAGGAAGAGAAAAGGAAATACCCCCTGCACGTGGCTGGCTTACAAGCAAAAGAATGTATAGTAATTTCCGGCGTTAGTTTTTTTTTTGTTCTCGTTATTCATCTTAATTGCTAGAATTCTAATATTAACATTACGGTTTTATATTTCAAATCAGTTTGATTTATGTGTTAATTTAACTAACTATAGCCTTGTAAGCATCAATTTATATACAAATGATTTTGTACCATGAAGAAAACACACACAGACAAAAATAACTACGTAATAATTATGCTAGCTTATTTTTAGCACTTAGGGTGTTTGCGGATGACGTCATATTTAATGTATACTTGGAGGCCATACTGGAGTAGTGAATGACATTGCTTAGCATAGGACAAACTTCATTTTAGCCAATTTTCTTTGAGAAATCTTTGAGACAGGCTTTCTTTCAATATCTTTTTTAACAAAATAATTGTAGTATTGTTCGTAAACTCTGTTTTCTTGCACCAAACAAAAAATGCGCATTACATTTGAATAACCAAAGATGATCGTCATTTTATTAGAAGAAAACACACATAGTTTACGAACAGTATATTAGTAATAATGATTTATCCATTAATATTTTCAATAATAGAAAAATTAAAATTGTTACATTAAATAATTTATTTTCCCTAATTACAAATTAAATAAACAGTTTATTGTCTTAAATTTTATTTTTAAATTTTAAAATACATTGGGAGGCCACGAAATTTCCCTATATAGAACAGTTTAAAAAAAATAATTGAGATAATATTGAGTTTAGAAAAATAAAAAGTGAGCAGTGTGTGTTTTCTCTGAGAAAGGTAAGAGAGTTTAATAAAGAGATTAGCGGGAATATTTTGTACGTGAAGCGACCTTGAACAGGCTTCTATACAACAAACAAACCGTGCACAAATTGTAATTATATATATATATATATATATATATATATATATATATATATATATATATATATATATATATATATATATATATATATATATATATATATATATATATACACCTGAGTCTAGAGAGAGAGAGAGAGTTAATGATGTAATTAATGCAGCCTCACGGAGCCATCATCATCAAAAATGTTTGCCTCCTCTTGTTTTTTTTTTTTTTTTTTTTTATTCGCTGCACAAAGTAATGAGTATTTTCACATAGCAAACTAAATTGAACACGGAATCTAATTTACGTGGATCTTTTTTGTATTATTATTATAAAAATATTTTTATATAATGATAGTTTTTTTTTTATTGCTATTTTCGGTATAATTTGATATACAACAACTCTGAAATATAATGAATTATGAACAACATTAAAATTACGTTTTTTATTTAATATTATTTATATTTGTTTATTTATTATTTGTTTTTATATTATTAATATATTATTTATTGATTTTTTTATTTATCCGTTATTTATGATGAAATAAATATGATTTATGCCACAAATAATAATTAGCAATAACATTATTGATTATTACTATTAATGCATAAATACCGCGATGTTACATTAATCATTATGTCTTACTACATAATTCTGCTATATTACGTAACTGCTTAGTTGTCATGCAAAAGTGCGATAAATTATGTTGCGATGAATAAATGTGGCTAAATTTAAGCTTATATAGAAAGTAAAATAATAATAATAATAAAATCAAAAGGCTATAATAATATGTTAAATAATACAATAAAAATAGTAAGCTAAACTTTTTTGTTGTATTATTCGTCTATTTTGTACTCAAGTTTTTTTTTTTTTTTTTTTTTTTTTTTTTTAAGCATTATAGACTAAAATAGCACTAAGATGTTTGTTTGTCCATGTCTAATTTTGATTGTTTTGAAGCAGAAACTGACGAGAAATTGAAAGTTTAAAAACTTGTGCTCTGTGAAGCGAGTAATCACCTCGGCTATTTGTATGTGCTTCATCAATGTGACGGATCATCTGTATACTGTGCCGTGTTCACACAATGACATCAATGTGACGGATCATCTGTATTGTAGCTGTATATATTATATAGACTGGTTGCACACATATTTAAGAACTGCAATTTTTTTGGTCAGGAATACATAGGCCAGCATAGGAAAAACGTCATTTTTATTTTTTTAATGTATCAAAAGAAGCTTCAAACCCAGTCAATCAAAGCCTTATATTTCTAGCTCCTAATAAGCTCAAAGAATATGAGAAAATTCGTACAGTTCAAATACCTAAACTCTTTTTATGTGAAAAATTAGAAGAAATTATGTTTCCCCTATGCTGGACAATGCATTAGGCACCACAAACATGGCGACAAAGCGCAAGGATGTTCAAGGGGTCTATAGAAATACAAAAATTCCAAATATAAAATATGCAAATTTAGCGTGAGTTTTTTAATGTTAATAATTCTTATCTTGGCCGTGTGTACAATTCAAAACAATAACATAATTTATACTATATATTTGACAAATATTGCAGTAAGCATAATTAAATCAAATAAATTAAATTAAAGAGCAAAACATATTTATTCTAGCTATTCGTCTTTCAATTAAACATAAATCAATCGGTATTTTTTACCAGTGCAATAGAAGATAGCTTGGCAATGTGGTGATAAAATAATAAAAACGTGGATTTTTATGCTAAGTTGAGTCATTAATACCGCCTCTCTCTCTCTCTCTCTCTCTCTCTCTTTCTCGTTGCGTGTTTCAACCGACCAGTTGCAAACACCGCCGCGGCTGCTGCTTGCAATTTTCACAAAGCAAGAACTTCATTAATACTAGAACACAGCGAGGTGTGAGTTGAAATTGAAGATAATTGTCAAATTTCGTTGTTAGATAAAAAATATAAATAAATTTGGCGAGAGAGAGTGAGAGAGGCATGTGGCTGAAATGATAATTACAAATAAATTACTTTGTTTTTTTTATTACAATAATTATTATACGCATACAAATACGATAATTATCTCTTATCAAATTGCAGCTCTCTCTATAATTAGACGTTATTTTAATTGACATAAAATTTAATTACTATATTGAACTGAAAACTATTCAAATTTTTCAAAACAACAAAGGATATTTTTTTTTGTCTTTTATTAATTCGGAGAACAATTATTGTTATAAAATTATTAATGTAGAAAAATTTGCAATAAAAACATATTCAGTGAATGGTTTTGTGATGCTGCCATATACGGTATAGTAAATAAAATACTTTTTTATTATTAATATTTTTTTTTACACATTTTGTTTAAATTTTATTATTTTTGAAATTACATGGTCATTTTACTTAAAAATAAATTTCTTTTTGCATAATATAGAAAAAAAAAATAATTAAAATTAAAAAAATTATTTTGATTCATTTGTTTCTCCTACAATCAGTATGTATACAATGCTATCTGCCAAGGTTCACATCTACAAAGCATACACTTTAAAAAACTTACGTAAAAAAAAAAAAAAAAAAAAAAATTGCTATTTTTAAAAGTACCCCTTTTATAGAAACTAACATGTATTTAGACAGAGTTTTGCGTCAACTGAAATCTCCTGAAATAACTGAAATAACTGAAATCTCCATCTGATGGAGGTTATCGGTTTAGCGCGCGGGGTGATGCGCGGAAAGCTAAGGGTCCCCTAATTTAACATTACGCTTATGGGGGAAAACACGTTTTTTGCGATTTTTGAGAAAACTACTCCTCCGATTTCGGAGAAATTTAAATGAGAAATACTAGGCATACTTTTACGTGTTTTAAGCCATAGAAAATTTTTACGAATTTTTTTAAACCGATAACCTCCATTGCATTGTATTGCCGTAAGGCATGAGCCAATAGAAATTCATTTTTAAATAAAATAACTGTACAATATAATAATATGCTATACAATCATAATTATTATGCAGCGTAGCATAAATTATGCTGTCTCTGAAAATGATCTGTATAGTTAAATTACGTGCATGATAAATATTTCTATGCTGGAAAAAAAATATACAACTTTTACAATTATTTATTTCATCTTACCTTTATTTCTGAACCACAAAAAAAAAAAAAAAGTAATAATTTTGTGAAGCCGAGTCAGTATATTGCATAAAAAACCCTGAGAACGTCTTATTGTGCGCTGGATACACGCTAGCGTGACGGAGAAGTGCAAAAACACCGCTGTCTCTCTCTCTCTCTCTCTCTCTCTCTCTCTCTCTCTCTCTCTCTCTCTCTCTCTCTCTCTCTCTCTCTCGCTCTCTCTCTGCAGTCAATTGAGAAGCACATCATCAACTTGAAGTTCGCAGAAAAATGCTTACAATTTTTTTTGCTTAGCTTGACTCGAGTCTAGATGAGATAATTCCGCACTTGTCCCTCCACCTGCATTGTTGTCTCTCAAACATCAATTATTATAAAAACTCACAAATAAAAATGACATCGATGTTTGGATGTTCACCACACATACAGCTTTGCATGTTATACTGATGATAGCATAAACTTCATTAAAATATGTTTATGAAATATGTACAGCTCTGGCCAAAAGTTCCCGAACGGGGCAGCGGCGGCCGCTGCGTTTTCTCATAAAGATAACATAGTGTGCTTGCGGGTTGCCTATGCAAATCGTTCGGGAACTTTTGGCCAGAGCTGTACTTACTTGTGTAATTAATTGTATCATTATTATATTATTTATCTCGCAAACATGCAGGCATCATGGCATTATTGCAATCACTAAAATATCGCCACCTTTTCAAATACTTAATTAGACAATAGAAGGTAATAGGTTCAATTATAAAGCCAAGTTTTTTTTTTTTTTTTTTTCAAACATCAATTTAAATTTATGGTTTAATTTTGTTATTACAGTATATATATATATATATATATATGCGTATTTATAGATGCAAAATAATGATAATTGAGTTTTTACTGAAACTTTTCTTTAAATGCAAGTTTCAATAAACTTACTAGCTTGGTTCATGTGGGAACTGTTAGTGCGGATTAAAGGAAGAAGAAGAAGAAAAAACAAAAAAACAGTCGTTCAAAGAGCACTGAAAGAGCATAATATAAATAATTATTCTTTACAACAATAAATTTATTAGTCTCATATTTTTAACACTATAGTTGTTATGCAGTATATGGCATAAAGTATGTTGCAATGAACGAATGTCACTGAAAATGGATTATTAAAAGTATTTATTTTTGTCCGCTGTACAAAACACGGCGTGTGATAAAAACACGAAGGATGAAAAAGTAAAATTCTCGCAAACAAAATTATTACAAAAACTAACCGACCAACAGGAAACAATAAAGTTAAAAGTTTCGGCTTAAAACAAAAATGTAATTTATTTTTATTATATGCTAATATGTAGGCAAGGCGAACTACAATGTATATTATGCATTGCAATTGCGTGTATGTAAGTAAGTAGTGCAGGGTCGTTACCTAAGTACAGGTAGAGGTAATTAGCATGTCTTTAAGTACTTAGCCTAGGGTATGCACTTTATAAGAGATTAGATTTTGTATACAGTAACTTGCAGATATTGCCAGCTGGGACTGGGATGTGAGTGAAAGTCTAAAAACACATTAAAGCGAGCAAAGAGATTATAATATTATAATATAATAACTCTATGATATCGAGACACTCACGGTTATCTGTTATGTGTATTTATTACTAAATTTAAAATTGAAATTTGTAATTTACTGAAAATATTGCAAGATTTGACGTTAACCTCATTCAAATTGATATAGATAAAAACTATAATTAAGAGACAGACAGACAGACAGACAGACAGACAGACAGACAGACAGACAGACAGACAGACAGACAGACAGACAGACAGACAGACAGACAGACAGACAGACAGACAGACAGACAGACAGACAGACAGACAGACAGACAGACAGACAGACAGACAGACAAATGGAAAGAGAAGGCAAGAAACAAACACAGATTGCCAAATACAAAAAAAAAAAAAAAAAAAAAAAGTGTTGTAATTAAAGTACTACAAGTAAACATAATAATTAAAATGGCAATTGTTAAAACAAAGATAGGCTAGACAAAATGAAATGTCAATTAATGATGTTATTACATAGGACACAATAGATGTTTGGTTTCCAGATAATTAACTCCAATAACTCAATCATGTATGACGTCAAGTAGCTAGAGAGAGAGAGAGAGAGAGAAAACATTTAAGTTTGATCAGTTGGAACGTTACGTTTGCATTGTTATACTTGTGGTTTTCTCTCTCTCTCTCTCTCTCTCTCTCTCTCTCTCTCTCTCTCTCTCTCTCTCTCTCTCTCTCTCTCTACAATTTTTATTGCATTCTCTCTCAAATATTCAAGGACGATGGATGCCAGGTTTATTGTACCTCCAAACATTTTCAGACTTTTTATTATAAAGGAGTTCTCCGCACGCGTTTCAACTTCGCCGACTGCGTTATTTCTCACTATATTTAATAAATGTAAAACACTTACTTGAACAACATTGTAATATGTTAATTATCGCACTTCATTAGTATTGGTATTGTAGATGTAAGTGCAAATATTTAATTCTGCACGTAAAATATAGATTATGTAAATTATGCTATATTTATGACATTATAGAATAATATAGGTTTTGTTATTAGGGCACTATAAATAATTATGCTATACAGTATTAATGTAAAATAGTTAGTATGCATGCAGTATAGGAAAACAAAAAGTTAATAAAAATGAGTTTGAATAATTTATTTTGTCCGTGTGTATTTCATTCATTTGTATTATATCGTACATTGAGATATTATACACAAAGTGCATTGTCTCTAAACTTTCATACGTCAAACGTGAAGTGTGAGAGCACAACACGTTGCACGATGCATGATTACTTGCATTCCATGACGACGCACAGCATTCGGGAGGTGCATGATTGATGTGATTGCACCGACCAGCCTGCCTAGACGTTTCAACGGTTTCTCTAGGCTGTCATTGCGAATGCCGGCCTGTGTAATTAGGCCGTGGCCAGCCCGTGTGTGCTTTTTCATTCATTGGAAGGAAAAAAAAAAAAAAAAAAAAAAAAAAAAAACTATAATATAAGTATAGTAAGAGTACCTAAAATTGATACACAAATTCGATACTAGAGCTACAGATTAGCATTCAAAATACATAAAATTTACTCTAATATATACCATTAACTTTTTTTTTTTATTATTATTTATTTATTTTTTTTAAATCTATGGATTACTTTTGCTGATTCTTACTGCGTTGTTTTATTATTACTATTATTTGAATTTTGAATTTCTCCGTTCCAGCCGCATTAAAATTAAATTAAACATCCAATCCTGCGAGCATCTTATGGAGCTTATCGGTTTAGCGCGCGGGGAAAGCTATAATTTCCCCTAATTTAACATAACGTTTATGGGGGAAAAAACACGTTTTTGCGATTTTTTTGAAAATTACTCCACCGATTTCGGAGACATACTTTTACGTGTTTAAAGCCATAGAAATTTATTAAGAATTTTTCAAACCTATAACACAACACAGCTAATATGCATATTAGAAAAATAATTCCTCATGTAAGAAATGTGAAATTGTGCTGTTATGTAAAAAGATGAAGAATCAAGCGTGGTATATAAAAATTGAGTAGGTACCTCATTAAAAATAGCCGACTTGCGTGCGTGAGTGTGTGAGGGTCACAAGAATTATTTGCTACATTTGAAGTAAAAAGTGTTAACATCATAACAAATTATATAAATATTACGAGATGAACACATTACACTGGTAAATAACATTACTTATTTGTACAAAAATATGTCCAAAATACATTTAAAACCATTGAAATTACGAGAAATAGTTAAATAATGGTAATTAATACTCAATTTAAAGTTTAGTTATTAATTTTATCACGTTTAAGTTGTGAGTTTACTATTATGATAATAATTTAAGTTTTCTCCGTGTAAGAAGTAGTTAAAAATGTTGATGACAATTTTCATAGCCAGGTGTCAAGGGGAGGTGGGGGGGAGTTATGATTAATGATTGGTCGTAAATATATGAATGAACCTTGCTTGTGTTGTGCACCTACGTTTATAATCGAAGTCAAAGTCGAGTTTGATTGATCGATATCGAAGTTGGAGGACGGCCAATGTTACTCTAATTTTAAACTAACTTTTATATTGAAGGGAAAGTCATTCGGCTGGCGAGAGAGAGAGAGAGAGAGAAGAGTGTAAAATTTAAAAATAATAAACACTATGTTTTATTGAGCTCTCCTTCTTGTTAAAATGTTTTTCGAACCCGAGTGATAAAATAACACCCAAACAACACCCAAATGTTGCCCAAATATGAAAACCAAATCATTGCCAAAAGGGGACATTATTTGGGTTTAAATTTTAACCAAATACAACCCAAATATGAACCAAATAATAGCCAAATATAACCCAAATATTACACAAATATGAACCAAATTATTGCCAAATATAACCCAAATATTACACAAATATAAACCAAATTATTGCCAAATATAACCCAAATATTACACAAATATGAACCAAATTATTGCCAAATATAACCCAAATATTACACAAATATAAACCAAATTATTGACAAATATAACTCAAATATTACACAAATATAAACCAAATAATTTCCAAATACAACCCAAATATTTACCAAATATAACCCAAATGATAGCCAAATAACACCCAAATAAAACAATTTAACCGGCACCTTTTTTCTTGTTTCTCTTGCATTCTAGAAAAAAAAATTACATCGTTGCCATTTCTTTCTTAATAATATAGTGAAATGATATTAAACGTAATTTATTAATAATTACCAATAAAACATAAGCAAATTTATCTATTTTATAACTGATTATATTTTGTATACAGTATGTAGACATAAAAACAATAATTTAAAGCAATTAAATGCAATAATACACAATACTCTGTATATGGAACCATAATGCATGCCAAAACTGAATAAAATATATAAATTTTAATCAATAACTATTGAAACAAAACTGAGTTACCTTAAATATTAATTATATTTACACATGCAGCATGATGCATCGCAGGTGATGTATGTACATATCTCTTTCCTCGCGCGTGTTCTCGCTCTGAAATGAAGACATTTTGATTTTTAAACAAAGTACAGCATTCTTAATTGTACATCATTATAAATAGTTTTACTTCCCGTGATCTGTTGCGTTAATCATTTCCATGTAGTCTCTCCGCGCCGTCTTTTCGAACCGTGCATGGTGAATCAAAATCGATGATTAAACACAATAATTATAATAAAAAACTCATCTTTACGTGGAGACGCGTCTTCTCACTACAAACTCAAACTCTATACTGACGCTATTCTAGAAAATGTGATAGAAGTCTCTGAGGGAGAAAACAGTTATTTTAACGAACTTTTATTTATAAAAATTTGGGTGGTATTTGGGTTACATTTGGCAAGCAAAATTATTTGGCAAATATTTGGGTTGTATTTGGTAAAGACACGAAAAAACGCATTTTATTATTTGGGTTGACTTGGGTGTTATTTGGGTGTTATTTGGTTTGGTTTGCGTTATTTGGGCATGATTTGGGTGTTATTTGGGTGCTTTTTTATCACTCGGGAAGCTCCAGAAGTCCTCCTACTAAATCTGACTTTTTATTGTCCAAATAAAACTACTTGACTCTTTTAAAGATTTTTTAGAAAGCAACTTTTATAACAAGACTTCTCAACTTTTATCTATTTTATGTTTTGTCGCCGGCTCACAATTTTCATTTTTTTTTTCTTTTCAAAAATAAAAAAATAAATTGCAAAGTTTTTAATACTAATTATGTACTAATTGTTAAAAAAAATCATAATGCATATTATGTTAAATAATTTTAATGTATCATGCAGCAAACTTTAAATATTTGTGGAGACAAATCAGTAATTATGTTTTTTAATCAAAATTCAAAATTCTTGATTCATTTCTTTTATCCAACATTCATAATACAATTAAATGTATTAGTTTAGGTGATTACCACAAAATGAGACAATATCGAAATGATTGTCAATCAAATTTACACATACAAAAAAAAAAAACAAAAAAAAAAAACGACATTTACGTATATAATTACAATTTGTATTTAAATTGTGTCATCATTCATATATTCCCCTGTTCCAATATTCCATAATGTTCCTTTGCTCAAAAAAAAAAAAAAAAAAAAAAAAAATGCGTAATCCCATTTAAAAAGCATTAGGTGATCGTCATTTTTTTGTGGTTTGGGGCACGAAAAACGGAGTTTACGAACATTATTATAGTATTAGATGGTATCCTTTATATTATGCTAGTGTATTATATTTGAATGTGTAGTGACGTTGCCATGGTTACTAAGATGTATTATTTGATGTTACAGGTTGGCCGGAAGTGGTACGGGAAGCCTCAGCGAGCTGACGTTCTTACAAGCGTCTCGCCGTGCCGCGGCCGCAGTCCACCCTCACGTCCCCACCTCTGGGGCAGCAGGGGGTGGGGGTGGGGTCGCGGCTGGACCAACACCTAGCGACTTCCACCCCGCCTACCGTCTCAACCCCTATATGGAGCACCTATATGGATCTCTTCACGCTGCAGCCGCGGCGGCCGCGGGGTCACCTGGAAGTCCTGCCGCCTCTTCACTGAGGGGACTCAGTCCCCTGGACTCAAGAGGTACGTACGGCTAACTAACTTTAATTTTTATTTTGCATAATATGCATAAAGATTTCAGCTCTGTTAAATACAAAGAGAAAATGTTGTTCAATAAATCGCATATATATAATATGTGAAAACTCCTTTACGTTGATGTAATAGCGACTGTATGCTATAGTATAAATATTTATATTATGATATGGGTGAGTGAGCGTCGTGGAGACAACCTAATCATCGGTTAAAGCATATTTAAGTGTCATGAATGTCATGATGTTCAAAACATTTATTAATTTCTCTCATACAAATGTGATCATAAAATGTGATCATTCCACCATTGGTCTCGTAGAACAATCATAATAATAAAAGGATCGCTAAAAATATGGTTCGCTATGCTATAAAGAATAGCAAATTAGAGAAGTTTTCCTAGTTTTGAGCTAGTTGTAACCCTTTATGTTTGCATTCCTGTTAAAGTCAACGTCATAAGTGAGTACTGAATAACATGGGCCGGAATGGGAAAATAACACTTTTTGCAAGTTTAAAAATACTAAGCAATTTTTTTGAGAGAACTAATGCTATTAAAGAAGTTAAATTATGTTTTTAAGTATGCGAGAAAAATAAAAAAAAAATTACGCATTTTGCAAAGAAAAAAGCAAAAACCCACATTTGTCCTATGCTAGGCAATGTTATTCGTTGCTCAATTATGGCATCGCAGCGTATTTATTATGAAGTCATGCACACACATTCATAGTTTGTTGGCTGGGTATATAAGAAATTAATTTTGCTTCAGTTAGAACATTATATACTCTAAATTCAATGGTTATAGAACGTGCGTGGCGGCGAAATATATCTTCATCAAAGAAGCAAACTTTATTGATGAAAAAATTATAAATAGCAAGGTTAAATATCAATCAACTTTTTTTTAACCTCAGCTCTCTCTCTCTCTCTCTCTCCCCCCACTCCCACTACTCAGAACACAATAGTAAAAAAAAAAAAAAAAAAAAGATTAAAATCAAGATTTGCTTAACGATTGTTTCATGTTTAATGGAATTATTACATGTGCAAATATCTGATAGTAATCATATAATATAGTTACGCTCACTTTATGTCTACTATTACTCTCTCCTACACCAGATTGAAATCCGCAACTCTAGATGGAATTTGATCAGTTTCTTACATAACAATAATTAAGACTATATATAGTTTACAAAACATTGCCCATAATCAGGGTTATTAGAATCCTGACCCATTATTATAATATAAACATAGAAAAAATAACATACGTAATTGATGCTGCATTGAACACAATTGCTATTAGCACAAATGTTGATATTTTGTAATAACATAAGTAATTATGCTGAACATCTTGAGTAGAACACGCAGAACAAAAAACATGTCTAATATCCTAACGTACCTAAATATCAACGTTAATTTGACCACATTTCTAATTTATTTTCCTTTTACAAAATGTCAGATGCGGGTTTATGACGTCACAGCTCACTTGTTTCCTTGCTCGTGTGGACCAGTGTGGTATAATCATAATTATAATATTGTGGCTATGTGGTATAATCACTGTACAATATAACATAAATTATATTGTGATATTGCTGCATTGAGATAGTGATAATTATTAAGTATATGGATGGTGTTCATATGCACGTACAAAAATAACTATACGTAATAATTTTGCTAGATCATTTTTAGCATAATTTGTTCAATACAGTATAACTTATGCTATACTGCATAAAAATTATGTTAAATAGCAAAAATATTATGTTGTACAGCAAAATTATTTATGTTGATCTAATTTAACATAATTTATGCTATAATGACATAAATGCAGCATAAATTACGTAATTTATTATTTCCGTGTGTAACGTATAAGTTATGTGCGTCGATGCGTGTCAACGGATAGAGAACAAATAAATAGTAAACAAATAGAGACTTTTTTTTTTTTTTTTTTTTTTTTTGGAAAATTACATGTGAACGGCTCCATTTGTTTGCATTGTTCCAACTTTGTTTATCCGTTGACGTGCGTCAACGTGCGTAACTTTTATTCGTTACGTGTGATTATTTTTGACATTAATATAGCAAAAAAAAAAAAAAAAAAAAAAAAAAAAAAAAAGATAATATAATTCACAAGTATTATAAGAATTAAAGAAAGAAAACTTGAAGCCGCCAGTAGCCTCCTCCTCCCCCCCCCCCCCCCTTTGCACTGCACTGCAGTGTTATGTTATATGAACCTGCATAGATAAAGTGACGTGTACTTGAATATGTATGTAGCTGTGATGTTTAAGAGATCTTAAAGACGCGACCAGGCGTTAGTTTTCAAGTACTGCATTCGTGTATATCTTGAAACCTTTATAACTTGATCTCGCACGAGCACTCGAGTGAGAGCTCTTCACTACACGGGCAAAACATCGTACTTTATATAGGGTGTATACGCATGACGTCATATTTAATCCGCTTCGAAGCAATAAATAACATTGCTATAAACCAAAAGACAAAAAAAAAATAATAATAATAAAAAAAAAGTTTTTTTCGATTTTTTTTTTTTTTTTTTTTTTTTTTTTTTGGCGCACAATTTAACATGTTTACAGCATCAATACACTCAAAAATATTGCTAAGCATTTTTTAACTGGCAAATTAAGACATTTTTCCATATACCAGCAAATGTTATTTAGTGCTCACATATGACGTCGACTTTAATATGAATACAGTATATAGTTATAATTTATATAGTATAAATATAGTAGTAGTAGTAGTAGTGGTATAGGGTGGTTTCATTCATGTTAAAGTTGACGCCATAAGTGAGCGCTAAATTACATGCGCCAGTATGACTCATTTTGCCAGTTTAAAAATACTTTGCAATATTTTTGAGAGCATTGATGCTGTTACCAGGATGAATTAGTTTTTCAAGTATGCAAGAAAAATAATAACCAAAAATTAGCTAATTTTCCAAAGAAAATAGCGAAAAACTACGTTTGCCGTCCTATGCTGAGCAATGTTATTCATTGCTCAAGAAGAGCATAAAAAAGCATTCTGGATGACGTCATGCGCACACACCCTATAGTATAGTAGTATTAGTTTTATCATAGTATAAGTTATACTATGGTTTTATATAAGATATAAGATATAAGATTTTATTACGTTCCATGTCTTTACAGAGTAGAACAAGTCATATCACACATAATAACAAAACAACAATATTCAATAGCGACTGTAAATAAAATATGTTTTTATATTCATTTAATCAGTTACGGACATAACAAATTAATCAATCAATCAAACCAATCAATTACGGACATAATAAATTAGCAATATTTCACATTGTTTAAGGCTAAGTAATCTGAAACACTGTAAAACATATTCTCAAGCAAGTAATTTTGAACAGATTGTTTAAATGATGAATATGTGTCGCATTGTTTAACATGATTGGGGAGAGCGTTATATAAAAATGGTATACAGTACTCGGGGCCTTTTTTACTCAAAGAAAGACGCTGTTTCCCCTTATAATAATTACTATCACCAGTTCTAGTATTATGAGAGTGGATGCTGCGCACACTTTTAAACCAGTCAGGATATTTTCTCAAAAACTTTACGTTAGTTACTCCTAACTCTATCTGGCACACTTGAAATGTAAGTGGACGTTAGTTTACTGCGTGTATATAGCTCTGAACAGAGAAAACACGCTTTGAAGTTTTAAAAATAAAATGAAATGATAATCTTAAAAGTTTTATTTACACTTTTGAAGTGTTAATTATTATTAGTGTATTTTTTAATTAATTTTATTTATTATGTTTTTTATTTTAATTGTTTATTTTTTGCTAATTACGAACGCATGTTTACAGTTTCAAGTGATGAAATAACGGTGCTTTATTGGTCACTGTTAAATTTTAAATTTGTAAATCGTAAATTTTAATGTTGTTTTCGTGAACAGTTTGTTTTACTTTAAAATAAGAAAGAAAAAAACGCGTTCAATTAGCTTGAAATTTGTGCTTTTTTTTTATTATTATTATTTTTTTTTTTTAAATTTTTCAATTATTTTTATACTGTACTCCAATCTTAGTGCAATTAAATTACTTTATCTGATGATTTTATGGGTGGGGGGGGGGGGGTTAAGAAAATCTGCGGCTAATAGCAACTTGATATCTTCAAATATTTTACAGTGTTTTTAAAATATATGTCAAATTCTTAATATTTATGAATTATAATAAAATCTTCTAAATTTTAATTTAATAAAAATCTTGATTGGAGGGAAAAATAGAATGGTTTTTAAAACAGTACACGCTATATATATTCCTATACATTATTTAATTACATATTTAATAATTTTTAAATACTTTGATTTTTTTTTTTTTTTTTTTTTTGTATATAGTATATAATGTTAAATACTTCAATTAAGTTAGGTATATTTTTTTATATAAGATTTGTAATGGCACATGCAAAAAGCAGAATTAGCAGTTTTACTAATTTTCAGCATACCAAAAGCAATACTAAAAGTACTTTTCGTATACTAAAAAAAAAGAAGTGCATACAAAAAATTAGTCCGCAAAAAAAAAAAAAAAAAAAAAAAAAAAGCAGTTATTTTTATTTTAATATTGCGAATTTCTGGTATAATTTTATGGTACACATTATGGTCTGTCAACAATGACGCGTAATCCACGTAACTTTCACGTAAGAATTCAAATAACATTGTCGTATATTCACGTAAGAGTTATGTCAATTTACGTATAGGGTGTATGCGGATGACGTCATATTTATTGCGCTTGGAGGCCATACTGGAGTAGTGCATAACATTGCTCAGCATAGGACAAACTTCATTTAAGCCAAATTTCTTTGGGAAATCAGTTAATTTTTTTGTTATTTGTTATTTTTCTCACATACTTGAGATACTAATTCAACTTATTTACACCATCAATGCTCTCAAAAATATTGCATAGTGTTTTTAAAGTGGAATTTTTTTTTTCCTATGCCACCCATGTTATTGAATTATCCAACATGGCGTCGACGTTAACATGAATGCATAGACCCTATATCATTACCAAAACAAGAAGAGAGGTTATTACAACCGGATGCACCCCCTTTTTCTCGGTCTCGAATCAAGTTATAGAAATCAAATTTAACACGTATTAACTTCAATATTATATTGATCACCTGGATAATTTTTGGTGTTTATCTGTGAAAATTTGTTTCAGAAAAAGGGGTGCGTCCGGTTGTAAAAATCGCTGTTCTTATTTTTGCCAGGGTGTAGGTGTCATTGCAAACAGATCATTAGGAGAAAAAAAAAAAAAAAAAAAAAAAAAAAAAGCGAAGGCAGAAATTGTTTGTAACGTAAACTATGATAACTTTTGGCTTTGGTTTCAAGGTATAAATTTGTGATTGCGTGATGTTTAATATATTTATTTTATTGATATATATTATTTATGTTATATTAATGTTTTCCTTGCGCTTGACACTGAGTTGCCAATAATGCCATGTGATTGTTATTGTTCTGACAGACAATTTAGGTAAACAATGCAGTAATTAAAAAGCTGTAAATCTCAACCTTGATTAACACTTGCAATGTCCGTCCTTGCTTGAGTGACTGCGAGCGAGAGTCACTTTGTAATTCCGTGAGTGTACCTTATATACCTGGCTGTGTCCTCTGTATCTGATTGTGGACACCTGATTGTTATGGATACAGTGCGAGGGACGTAACTTTGGTAACAATAAATACATCATAAATATTCTAGCACTATAAAAATTGGTGCATTACTTTAATTACGAATCCTCATTTATGAGTAGCTAAAATAATGCATTTTAGCAAGTTATTAAAAATATCTAATTAAAGTTGTTTGAAGTTGTTTTTAAGATTTTTTAAGCTATTTTTCGTTAAAATAGCTATTGTTAATAATTTGATAAAATGCATTATTTTAGCTACTCATAATAACTTAAAAGTGATTATCTTACTTACGTTAGTATTCGTAACTAAGTAATGCCTGAGTCTAAACATAATTATATTTCATAATAATATATTTCAGTCTTGTATTCTGTTGTACAATACCATGCAGCATAAATTATGTTCTCGAATAAAAATAACTAATACGTGAGAATTATGCTAGCTCAATAATTTATGCTATATTTTATTACGATTTTACTACATAGCATATAATATTTAGTATAATTACTTATGTGTAGTTACACAATAGCAACATTTGTGTTCTACAATATAGTACTTCAATGCAGCATAAATTACGTAATTTTTCACCTTGTTGTTATGTAGCTGACATGATAATAATAATAACTTGATTGATGGGTAAGCAATATTTGCGATGTAAATTGAGCTAAGGTGAGAAGCAGCCAAAGTTAGGTTTGCCAAGTGTAGCTAAAGTGAAGGTGTTGATGACCGGAAGTCACGTGACTAGCACGTGCTTGGACTGTGATGTGACAAGTGTAGGTGTCGCAGGATGCGCGCGCATCTTAATTACCTCCCCCCTCACAGAGATAATTAGTAGTTATAATCAGGTAACGACGTGTGGCTACTGTATTTAACACCTGTCCGGCCATATTACTGATACACTATTTATACCGTCGTACACACACACACACACACACACACACACACAAATCTAACTTAATATTTATATTGATTGAAATTGGCAATTTGTAAAACTTAACAAAGATTTTATCAAAAGAAAAACCATAGAAAGGAAATTATAGTTCGTTCTATAAACTACACACAACTCTTGAGCCAGCTTCGAAAAATTTCCTTTGTTAAGAACATCTGATCATGACGTCATTACCTGTTTACAATGTTTATATGTATGGTTGATCATTGTTATTTCTTCTTTTAGAACTTTAGACCTGATAAGAATGAACAAAACTTCACAAAAAAAAAGTTCCATGCTCAACATGCGACTCACTTTTATCAGCTCAAAAAGCAAGCTCAACCGATGAACGTGTCTTATTTTGTTGGGCAGCCAATCACTGTTACTGAGCCTCACTATAATTTACAGAACAGTTATGAAATGTAAAATAGGTTTTGTATTTTGTATTTTTCTTTTTTTAAAACTTTAGAAAAAGGAATGCATACTGTAGAGAGAGAGAGAGAGAGAGAGAGAGAGAGTTCCACTTTGTCTATTATTCTATTACAATTCAATTTAAAATAGACTATTGCAAAAAAAAAAAAAAAAAAAAAACATTACATAAATTACAATAATATATTATAAAGTGTATTCTCATGACATCATATTTAATGCGCTTGGAGGCCATACTGCAGTAGTGCATAACATTGCTGAGCATAGGACAAACTTTGTTTAAGCCAATTCTCTTTGTGAAATCGGTAAATTTTTTGTTATTGTTATTTTTCTCACATACTTGAGATACTAATTCAACATATTTACAGCATCAATGTTCTCAAAAATATTGCATAGTGTTTTTAAATTGGTAAAATGAGTTATTTTCCTATGCCACCCATGTTATTGAGTGATCCAACATGGCGACGACTTTAACATGAATGCATAGACCCTATTTACGCGCAGTGTCCCCTGCAAGGTAGACCACCAGTTGCTCACGTATGTGAGGCAGGTTGCCTACTTGAGAGTGACTGCCAAATGTAAACAAACATGGCGTCACTGCGCTGTACAAACAGACACACATGTCAATGTTTGACTTAACGACTATACATTATGTACATACATACATACAAATAATATTTGTACTTAAGCATGTTTGACTTACCGAATCAATATTGATATTTTATCTCGCTAAACACTACATAACTCTCGGTATGTAAACATTGATTTACCATAATCATATTGTATCGCACGTATTTGTGGACTTATTGCATTAAGAACTTATCTCTAATCATTTATTTACTTACTTAAACTTATTACAAAAGCACAATTGAATAACATGTTTTTGTTGAAAAACTTTTAGCGTTTTATCAATATTTCTGATATTAGTGTAATAATTATAAACAAAAATGAAAAAATGCAATGCTTGAAAACCTCTCTCTCTCTCTCTCTCTCTCTCTCTCTCTCTCTCTCTCTCTCTCTCTCTCTCTCTCTCTCTCTCTCTCTCTCTCTCTCTCTCTCTCTCTCTCTCTCTCTCACACACACACACACACACACACACACACACACACACACACACACACACACACACTCATTCTCACACACATTCTCACTCACACACACATACAAACATTCTCACACACACACACACACATCCTGGAATTACCTTTCTTTATTTGCATGCCTGTATTGAACAAATTGTGCTGATATTTAGCTATATAGCATAAATATTACGTAGTTATTTTTGTCAATGTGTGTGTTTCTGTGTGCATGTACCTGACGTGTTCTTTTTGTCAGTGTATAAATATTGAGGTGTCTCGTTTAATTTAAGAAGTCGCGACGTGGCGCCTTCACCTCACTTCGCCAGCCACTTTTTTCTCTCTTTTTTTTTTTTTTGCTACAAGAGTATTTTTATGAACGACACTGAGAGAGAGAGAGAGAGAGAGATATGTTTATTTTTTCATATGTGAACACATGTGGACACCATACCACATGAAAAACTTCCAAAGTTTTACAAAAAAAAAAAAAAAAAAGTTATAGTTTTTAAGCTTTCATCTCTCGTTCAGTATATGAGAAACGACTGTCGACATTTTAATGTACTTTTAACTTGCTCTGTATCTACTTCGTCTGTTTGTTTTTCTTTCTTTCTTTTTTATTTTCTAAGATGTTTTCTTGTAAAAGTGTAAAATTTCAATGAAAACACATAAAAAGTGAAGAAAACGAGCAACGAAGTGGATGTATATTTTATAAATAGTGTCTGCTTGCTTGGTTTAGGTACTGCGTGAAGTAAAACATATTTATCTGTCTCGTGGTGTTGGGCATAGCTCAAAACTTTAGAGTTCGGGGCAACTCATATTTGAGGTTGATCTTATAGGATGTATGCATATGACGTCATACTGAATGCACTTCTACGCCATAAGGAGCAATGAATGTCACTGCTCAGTATAAGACAAAAAATTGGTTTTTGACAATTTTCATTTGAAATTTTAGTTATAATTTTCTTATATTTAATTTTTGCCACATAAATGTAAACCTAATTCAACCTGCATCAATGGAGCTTATCGGCTTAGCGCGCAGGGAGACCCGGGAGAAGCTAAGGGGAAAAATACATTTTTTGCGATGTTTGAGACTCCACCGATTTTGGAAAAATTTCAATGAGAAATACAAGATTATACTTTTACGTAAAGTCATAGAAAATTTTGTAAGAATTTTTTAAAAAAATATTCTCCATGCTCTCAAAAATATCGCTTCTTAATTTTAAACTGGCAAAATGAGTCATTTTCCCATACCAGCCCATGTTATTTAGTGCTCACATATGGCGTCGACTTTATATGAATGCAAACACCCTATATAAGAAATTATACTAGAGATTCTTCGCAGTTTTCCCGCACACTTTCTGATTTGTTACGTCATCACCGTTAACAACCATTATCAATTAATTATATATTAATAATATATCATTTTATTATTGTTTCCACGAATATCGTGCACACTATACATTTACACATAAAACCAAAAACGGATGTAAAGCTAAAACCTATATAGTCTTGATTTCATAAGTTGCGTGTCTTTCTTTACTGGTTTATAAATACTTTTATTTTTGTTCAATATAAGCGCAAAAAATGTGCAAACTCAATTAGTTCCGATGTCTCGAATAATTTGCTTCAAACTGCGTAAATAAAAAATATATATATACAGACAAAAAAAAATGACTTGAAAATAATAAAAAGTGATTGTTAATGATTCTCGAGAAAAAGTTGTTAAAGCAAAGCATGCAGCTATGGACTTACACAAAAGAACATAAAAATTGTAAACTTCAAATGGAGTTATAAGTAGTCTTCAAGCGAATACAATTGCAAAGCACGTTTTTTTAATTATTGTTCTCTATTGTTTTGTGTGTATGTGCGCGGAGGTAAGAGAGCTTTTGTGCTGGACCGTGGATAATGTACGGTGACGCCGTCTTTCTCTCTCTCTCTCTCTCTCCCTCTCTCTCTCTACCTCTCTACCTCAATCAGACACAAATAAACACGTAGCTAGCTCAAATTCATCAACAACATAATTAACTAAAATATTGAATAATAATTTTGCTGTACAGTAGAACAAAGTAAAGCATAATTATTATACATGTAATTAAAACACAATACATACAATAAAAACGTAAAATTTGTAAAACTGAAAGAGAAAATGCGTTTTAAAGTTATTAAATATGAGAATTTTTATTCAAATATTTTAAATTCAATATTTATTCAATTGGTTAATATAATTATTGTTAGCTAAAAGTAGCAAGCGTAATTTTATTGTATACATGACCGTGTATTGGATTACGATTAAAAATAATAATTATTATTATTTAAAATTATGCATGTATATAATTTTATACGATTTATATGATTCAATATTATTATGATTGAATAATTATGAATGCTTTTATTTTTTCCCCCTCCTTTTTTTTTTTTTTTTTTTTTTTTTTTAAGACGCTTCAAACAAGCTACGCTTTCTGACGAGACCATGCTTAAAAAAGTAATTCTAAATATTGTTTTTCTTATGTTTCTCACATCCTTGCGCTTTGACGCCATGTTTGTGGTGCCTAATACATTGTCCAGTCTAGCAAAGGGGAAACGTCATTTCTCCTAATTTTTCACATAAAAAGAGTTTATTTCAACTGGTCGAATTTTTCTCACATTCTTCAAACTTATTAGGAGCTAGAAATAAGACTTTGATTGAGGTTTGAAGCTTCTTTTGATATTAAAAAAATAAAAACTACGTTTTTTCTATGCTGGCCTATGTATTCCTGAGCTACAAAATGGCGACTCTTAAATTATAGGTCTATATAAAATAGCTTTGTTACAACAAACTTCATGATAATTTGTCTAATCAATAAATATTTATGATTTCAGGTTTGGGACTTCCCCCCGACTACCTCCGAGGTCTAGGTGACCTCCACGCACCTCCCTCGACCATCGGTAGCAGTGAGTTCCCACCCTACTCTTTAGACGGTAAGTACATCAAATTGTCGTACTGCTTTATACACACGATTGTGACAATATGTTTTAACATTATAAAATTCACGCTAAATATACAATTATGTTATTGTCATGAGTAAAACTAATTAGCATGAATTTACATGGTAAACTAAAGAGGTCATACAATTTGAACATTTTCAAAACTATATCTAAAAATGTAGGTTATCGGTTTAAAAAAATTCTTAAAAAATTTCTATGGTTTAAAACACGTCAAAGTATGTTTAAGTATTTCTCATTTAAATTTCTCCGAAATCGGTGGAGTAGTTTTCTCAAAAACTGCAAAAAATCTGTTTTTCCCCACAAGCGTAATGCTAAATTAGGGGACCCTTAGCTTTCCCCGCGTCTCCCCCCGCGCTAAACCAATAAGCTCCATTCTTGTTACTCCCAAAGTAGTTGATATAACACAGTTTACGTCCTTACTAAAACAAGATCAGTGATTTTTAAAACCGAATGCAACCCTTTTTTACCCAGATAAACCAAAATTGTACTGATCAATGTATAATATTGAAATTAATGTGGGTTATATTTTATTCCTATAACTTGATTAGAATAATGAGAAAATAAGGACCTGAAATAAACTCTCATTTGGTTTTGACTACGGTATACATATATATAGTAATATTATAATTTGTGATTTAAAAAGAAAAGGTTGTTTGTATTATTTGTGTTACACTAGTTGTTATTTGTGTGTTATAATGGTTGTTACTTGTGTGGTTACAGCTGGGTCACGGCTCACAAGTCCTAGACCTCGCCAGAGCAGAAAACGTGCCTTATCTTCCTCGCCATACTCAGACTCCTTCGACATCAACCTCATGATCAGAAACTCACCTAACTCGCTGGTGTCACTGGTGAACGGTTCAAGAAGTTCCAGCGCCAGTGGGTCGTATGGTCACTTGTCCGCGGGTGCTCTCAGTCCCGCACTGGGCAGTATTCACCCTCACGGCGTGGTGTCACCCCACCACCTACAGTCCTTGCATGCTCACCTACTACGAGGATCACCTTTCTTACCTGCAGGGCTGCTCAGCAGTCAACATCCTTCGCTCTTCTCTCTCTCACCGTCACCTCTGCTCTCGTCCACCGCCCCCCTGCCTCCAGGGCCCAAGACTGAGTTAGGACCTGCGGCTAGCTGTGCTCAGAGTGGCGGGCATACCTCGCATCAGAGGCAGGCCAAGCCATGTGGACATCAGACCTGTGCCAGGTAAGAGAGTCGCCATCTTGGTGGCACTTTATACATAGCAAGCATCCAGGGACAAGCTTGGTTACTGCAGTCACTGCGTGAAAAAATATTCTGTACACTACAACATAATATTTATGCTATTGAACATAGCTATTATACAGAAAGATTATGCTGCGTATTGAAAATTAATTGTGCTGAAAGTGAGCTAGCATAATTATTACGTATTTATTTTTGTTCGTGCAAAGTAAAATTTATATATATAAATTTTATATCTCGCTGCAGTTTTTTTTTTTTTTTTTTTTTTTTTTTTTTTTTTATAATATGAACTAAGGACTCAGTTTTTCCGTCACTCACTTCAGTAGTTCGTCCTAATCTTCATGTTTTGATTTGACTGTTCAGGTCACGAGCTCGAGGCTGCTTGCAAGAAGAGAGGAACAAAGAGTCGGCAGGGTCAGTGACCAGCACTGGTGACCCCGACTGCAATGACAGTAAGATCTCAGCTAGGACTGCGAGGATCAAGCGAGAACCGGCCTCGTCTTCATCGCCTTCTCAACAACACGGAGGCCCTGGCTCAGCGGGCTCAGACAAACTGGAGTGTGGGGGAGACGAACCTGGTGACTTCATAGAGACCAACTGTCACTGGAGAGACTGTGGTCTGGAGTTTGGAACTCAGGATGAACTGGTCAAGGTAAGGTCATAAGTCACATAACTGTAGGGGGGGGGGGGGGGGGGGGAGGAATAGTATGGTAATAAAGATAGATCCCTTATGTAAAGCTAAAAAGCTGGAAAAGAAACCATGCGACAGTAAAAGTGGGAGGTAGCTCGGGCTTAGTTAGCTTGCTGCTAGCACCAACTTTTCTCCCACTTTTACCGTCACGTGGTTTCCTTTTCTGGCACTTCTTTTTCCGTTTTTAAGAGTAAACATAAACAGTCTATGTAGACACATAAAGTGGAAGTGACGTCACGCTAGTATGCATATAAATATATATTCACCTTATTCAATAATAAGCTCTAACAACTCTAAGCTCTCTAATGTGCTCGTGGAAAAGTGTCCCACCGCGCCAAGGAGAGGACGTCACCCCGATGTAGGCGGTCAGGGCCTGGTGAATGATGAAAATGATTTGTCATCGCCGATAACGGCTATTAAAAATAATTTAAACGTGATTCTTGAACACAAAAAAAAAAGTTAGTTTAAATCAAACAAAAAGAGGCACATAAGAATTTACTCTGATTTTAATTACTCTAGTTATACATAATATAATGTTACTTTACAATAATTACGTACGCCACTTCATTCAAAGTATATTCGATATATATATATGTACAGAGAGTCATTAATTACGCACCAAAACTAATTATATTTAACAAAAAAATAGTTCGGGCCTTAATTATCAAGTTACATAAAAAATATTCGCAGTAAATTAAGTAAAAATAATTGCGACTTGCTCTTCTCTCTCTCTCTCTCTTTGGCACAGTACCTATATTTTTACACGTAGAAAACGCTTGAGTAAAAAAACAACAACATACTTTTGTCTTAAAATAATAATGTAATAAATTAAATAATTAAATGTACTGGAAATTATTAAATATGAGGAATTAAAAAAATATTTTTAGTTTTTTTTTTTTTTTTTTTTTAATTTCATAGATTTGTAAATAATTTAAAAAATTTAGAATTACTGTACGTATTATATAGTTATTAAAGGCCGACGCAGCCGTCAGTCGGTCTTTTTGCGACAAGGACCGTTAGAGTGCGCTAGAGTTAGGATTGGTCTAACTTTTTGCGCAAAGCCAATCGGGTGCCAGCGATAGTTGTCGCACGGTTATCGCTCAGGCAGCGATTGACGGCTGCTTCGGCCTTAAAGGCGTCTTGAACAAAAAAGATGCGTAATATCCTAACAAACCTGATAATCAACGTTGATTTGGCCGAAGTCAATGATTTCTAATTTATTTTCCATTCACAAAATGCCACTGGCGGTCACTGACGTCACAGCTCGCATAGTCAACGCGCGCGTAAACCGGGCGAGCTGTGACGTCAGTGATCGCCAGTGTCATTTTGTGAATGGAAAATAAATTAGATATCAATGACTCCGGCCAAATCAAGGTTGATTTTCAGGTTTGCTAGAGGATATTACGCATCTTTTTTGTTTAAGGTGTTCTACGCCTTTAAGTAAAACCAAAAATATATGATTTGTTTGTATTTATTTATTTATATCCATCATATTATATACACATAATAATGTGTGAATAATATGCACTGAAAAAAGTAAATTGATAAAGAGTTTCTATTTAGACTTTTTTTTTATAGTTAATATGTTAGATATATGCAAAAAGTTTTTTAAGATGTGCAGTACCGCTGAAGAAATAAACTAACAAGTTACTGTTAAAACATTTTTTAACCAAGTTATTGGTTTGTACTGATGAGTTACATCTATGTAACTGAATAATCTCTAAAATTTATGTTTTTCCGTGTAGCATAATTATTACGTATAGTTATTTTTGTCCGTGTAACTCCACTAAGTTTCGTATTAAGTTATTCTGACGTGATTTTTTCAGTGTTAAAGATTCTAATTAACTAATTAAGACGCAATATTGTTGTATTGTTTTGCAGTTCCAATGACTCCAATTAATATTAATTACACCTCGAATCATCAATTACGTATACGTACGTATGTCGGTGCGTTATAATAATTAATTCTAATTAAATCAAACACGGCGCGGGGTGAATGATCAATCAAGATGCTAGAGAGAGTAATGATTGATTACATTACGTTTCTAATTAAAACTTTATTTTTAACATTGCGCCTCCGTTAGGATATCAAAAGAAAAGACGCAATTTCAGAGTAATATTTGGAACATCTTTATTATTATTATTATTATTTTAATGTTTAATATGTCGGGACTTGAAAAAATAAAAAATAAGAAAATAAGAAGAAAAAAATAATAAATATATATAAATAGAAACAAAAAATTTAAAAATATAATAATAATAATTTTATTTCATATTCTAAAAGAGGACACTGTCCTATGAATCGATTACATATATGAATTTTTAATTTTTGAGTTCATTAAGTATTTTTAATTAATTTTTGAATCTTGCGAAATGATGTCACAGGCTGCAGATTATGCATGTGAGCATAGGAAAAAGTTGCAGCCTGTGACGTCATTTCGCGACTTTAAAAAATTAATAAAAATACTTAATGAACACACGTCAGAAATTAAAAATTCATAGTATCGATTCAGGACAATGTCCTCTTTTAGAATATGAAATAAAATTACCCCCCCCCCTTCCCAAATTTTAGTCTCCCTCATTGTTCTAATCTCTAGCTGTATTAGTATAACGGCACTGGAATGAGGTATTTAATAATATTATGGAGTTATGTTGTACACCAAATGTGTTTATTTAATTAAAATATTTAGCTTAACAATTGCTATGTTTACTAACAAATTGACTGGGTATGTTTCAGCACATCAACAATGATCACATTCACGCCAACAAGAAGAGCTTCGTGTGTCGCTGGACCTCGTGCTCAAGGGAGGAGAAGCCCTTCAAGGCTCAGTACATGTTGGTGGTCCACATGAGGAGACATACAGGAGAAAAACCCCACAAGTGCACTGTGAGTTTGACTGACTGTACACATTTAGCTCTTTGACAAAGTCCAGTAAAACTTGTGTCAGCATTAGTGTCGTTCTGAATAAATGGAGGTTATCGGTTTAAGAAAATTCTTAAAAAATTTCTATGGCTTAAAACACGTAAAAGTATGTCTAGTATTTCTCTTTTCAATTTCTCCAGAATTCTCAAAAATCGCAAATAACGTGTTTTTCTTCGTATGCGTAATGTTAAATTAGGGGACCCTTAGCTTTCCCGCGTCACTGCGCGCGTTAAATTGATAAGCTCCAATGATGTGTGTTTTTTTGTAATTTTTAAGTTTATTAGATATTAATTCGTGATATATTTTAGTTGGTAAATTTTGCATGCAAAAGCTGCTGAATTGCAATATTTTGAAAAATTAATTAAAAATATTAATTAAGTCAAGAATTAGAAAAAACAAACCAATAGATTTCTTAAACTGTTAAAGATTATGCAAAAAAAAAAAATAATAATAATAATAATAAAAAATAATAATAATAATAATAAAAAAAAATTAAAATTACATTTCTCCCAAATTTGCTATGTTAATTTTAGTTATCATATCTTAGCGTTTTATTAATTTTCAATGCAACATTGTGGCTTAAAAATATTTGAGTTAATTAGTTTAAAAAAAACTCTTCTTACAAATTGAACAAAGGTGATATCATACTGGATACTGATAAGAAACTCACTTTTGTTGAAAATGTAATAAGTGCTTTTTGATACTAAAATAGACTCTTATCAATAGCGCACGGAGAGATGTGGGAAAAAGGGTCACCTAATTTAACAATGCGCTTATAAATTTTTTTTTTTTTTTTTTTTTTTTTTTTTTTGCCATTTTTTAGAAAACTACTCCACCGATTTACTAAAAATTTAAATGAGAAATACTAGATATACTTTTACGTTTTTTAAGCCATAGAAATTTTTCAAGAATTTTTTAAACCGATAACCTCCATTCTGATGTATTCTGCCATTATATTGACCAGATATTTGGCACGTGGCTTACTCTGTATTATTATTGTTACAGTTTGAAGGTTGCTACAAGGCATACTCTCGACTTGAGAACCTCAAGACACACTTACGCTCTCACACAGGAGAAAAGCCTTACATGTGTGAGTACCCAGGGTGCACCAAGGCATTCAGCAACGCCTCAGACCGTGCCAAGCATCAGAACAGAACTCACTCTAACGAGGTACGTACATTGTGCAGATACTGCAGCTCACAGGGGGCCTGAGTAAGGCAATATGATGATAAAGGACAACATAAGGAAATTGTGTCTGTCTCTTTTTATGTCACTCAACCTGCAGTTTTTGTTAACTATAGTCAACTTCAGCATTGTGGCACACAGGTTCCTCCTACGATTTCTATTTTAACCTCCATCCCTTAAACTAGCACCACAGCCACCCTCATTACGGCACAGTTACTCTAACTTAAAGACAGTAAATCAGGGTGCATGTTACAAACCACCCTGCCGTGCCGTGACCAGGCAGGCTGCAATATGTGCTTTTGGGAAGGGAGGATTTAGGAGGAGCCTGAGCAACACAACCTGCAGAACGTGGCTATAATTTATATCAAACAAAAACATAAAATAATAATAATAATAATAATTATTACATACCTATGCTGGCTCAATTTTATGCCAGATTGATGATTGTTACAGAGCCTTTTCTTAAGTAATTATCAACTTACAAATATATAATGCTGTTGCCAGTGTGTGAGTGATATTAAAAGAGGCGTCGTGTTGTTGATAAAACTTTTGTTACATGCTTATTGTACAGGAATATTGGTGAGTATTGTCATTTTAGTCATTACCAAAGGAAAAAATAATTTTGTGAGTTTATTTTTTTTTTTAAATGCTGTTTTGAGTATAATGATATAATAATAAGGGAGAGGGGTAATTTTGTTGTCTCAGCCTAAAGCTTTATTTGTGTAAACTTGCTTTTGTTGAGGCAATTCCTGCAGTCTAATTATATTATACAACTATAAATGCCTCCCCTAATTAAGTGTATATTATGTGTACAGAAACCTTACGTCTGCAAGGCTCCTGGCTGCACCAAGCGCTACACTGACCCCTCCTCTCTACGCAAGCATGTCAAGACAGTGCACGGTGCTGACTTCTATGCTAACAAGAAGCACAAAGGTCACGATGACCACGGAGGTACCGAGGAAGGTCACGGT
This sequence comes from Ecdyonurus torrentis, assembly GCA_949318235.1. Classification (NCBI taxonomy): domain Eukaryota; kingdom Metazoa; phylum Arthropoda; class Insecta; order Ephemeroptera; family Heptageniidae; genus Ecdyonurus; species Ecdyonurus torrentis. The sequence goes on along the minus strand of OX439134.1, from coordinate 22,647,738 downwards.
AGTCACGGAGGTCTACGTGGAGCTGACGATAAGACTGAGGCAGCGTCGCTGTCCAGCCCAAGTCTCAAGTCTGAGGTTGGTTTAAACTTATTTATCTGCAATATGTGGAAACTTTTTATGTGGCATTATATATCTAATATACTTATATATCTGTAAAAAAATTGATTTCACTAATTATTGTTACTGCTCCCAATCACATAGATAAATTGAACATAAACAGATAGACTAGTAACAATTGAGAAAATGAGGGATATTATTGAGCTTAAACTGACAGGGGCATCTGTATAAACTAATGCTTTACTCTATGCATCCATATTATTGGTCCTGGATTATAATTGATTTTCTGTACCACGACACCCCTGTTAGTGTAAGCTCATTACTATCTCTGATTACACAAGTTTCACTAAGCTATCTACGTGTCGTTAACTATCAATAATTTTTATATTATCAATCATCACGTAATCAATTTTACTTATATGTTAATATTTCTTTATGTGTTTTAAATAATGATATATAAATGAAGTGATTTCCACAGTGTAATGCTATAATGTGATGCAGTGTGCATGTTTTGTTATGTCTAACGTATGATCCAATGTTCAGGAGCCGAGCTCTCCCTCCCACCCCGAGGGCAGCAGTCCTGGAGGTCAAGGTCTTGAAGGTGCTCCCATGGAGGAATGTGACACCACCATGCAGAGAGCAAGTACTGCGCTGGAGGAGGCTGTTGAGTGGGGCGTCGTGGAGGAGCCAGAGGAAATTGAGGTCAGTTTTCATCTTATTTACATGACAATATAGTATGTAGCACTGAGGGGCCAAATATGCAGCTAAGGGGCTCAAAAAAATAAATAAATAAATAAATAATATATAGCATCAATGATAAAGAAAAGGATAGAAAAACCAGCAAGGGCCTTACCACAGTAGAAGTTCTATGGAGAGGTCGAGGTCTTGCATGGCACAGTATAATGTTATAAAAGTTTCTTTATAACTTGAGAGCTTTCGTCATATGATAATGACATTATCAATCAAAAGAGAAAATTACTTGAGCACATCACTGAGCAGTGTCTTGTCTTGTACTGCCGTGTTATGCTCTTGCTGGTTTGGAGTTGGTGGAGAGGGGTGGGGGTGGAGTAGGGAATCTGGGAAGGAGTGTGAATGAGTGAGGGAAAGGGAAAAGGTGGGGAGGGGAGCGGGAATAGGGTATATTTTTGAAATATGTTAGCGAATATTAAGTCCAGGCAGCCCTTGGGCTTTTCTGGATCTTAATATATGTTGATATGCTAATTCATATTGTCGTAATGTCGCATAGTTGGCTGGGCCCGGAATAGTGCGAAGTATTGTTGATTTATAACATAATTGGAAATTTGATATGCCATGAGAGGCCGCATGTTCATTGTTAAATAAATAATAAATAGGTATATATATATCGTTTCTTTTTCTTTTTTTTTTTTTTTTTTCTTTTTTTTTTTTTTTTTTTCTTGCTATTATTATTTTTTTATCTGTTAACTTTACGTTTATTTTAAGGCAAAAATAACCTAGAGTAATTTTATCATAACTTTTTAAGTTTTAGCATGCATTACTTACATTTTTAGTGCCCCAGAAATATAAAACTAAAAACTTTAGATTATGGGACGCTCACAATGTAAACTTGCTAAAAAAAACTCAAAAAGTTATGATTTTAACTTAACTCTTGGTCATTCATGCCTAAAACCAGTAATAAACTAAGTAGTTTTTGTGTGTGGGGGGGGGGGGGGGGGGATTGAATGGTCAAAAGATAAAAATGAGAGACAAGTATAAGAGAGAGAGAGAGAGAGAGAGAGAGAGAGAGAGAGAGAGAGAGAGAGAGAGAGAGAGAGAGAGAGAGAGAAAGGTGCACAGCTAACATGTTGTTTTCAAGCTAAATATTTACATACAGGTCATACAGTTCCTTATTTTATATTTTGTACTTTCAGTTGCCTGAGCTGCCTCTTGGTATCCGAGCCTCCGCTGGCCTGGATAACAACCATGCCATGCCGGCCCTGCACCTGCCTGACCGCACTGCTCGTCTCAAGAACAGAATCAACAACAAAGGCATGGCAGGGGGACCTGCACTGCCTGCTGCTTACAGTAAGTTCACTTACATGTTATTAATTGTTATATAATTAAAGTTAAGGCAAGAAACCATAGCTACTGTGAGATTTGACTAAAAAGAAAGAGAATCTGAAATTTTGCACAGGATAAGGTATCTTCAAAAATGTAAACCAGGTCACCATGCTAGATTTTAAATTATAATTCTTTGAAGTTTTAGTCCCATATAAGAGCCAATGTTAATTTTTATAATTATTTTCTCTCTTATCTGATGGTCACAGGTTATGAAAATTTTATCATGGGTAGCTATTACTGTTAACTTTCAAATGTCATCATAAAGTTTGCAGGGTTTCTTTTTATAATTTGAGATACAAGCCATCTATTTGAAATGGCATAATATGTAATTTTTCTTGCTGGAATGTTAACTACAACTCTTGCTTCACTTTCAGGTCCACGCCGAGGTCCAGGTGTCGGAGAACTGTCACGTCGTATCACTGACCTACGTATGGAGGGACAGTCGCCTCCCAAGACCTCCCCTCTCTCACGAGGACCAGCTCGACAACTTACTGAGCTGCAAGTCAGGCTGGCGGGATCACAACTACAAGCACCTCGTAGAGATAGCGGCTCTACCACTGTTAGTAGTTACTACGGCAGCATGGGGTCTTCTCAACTGTCTAGGAGAAGCAGTCAAGCCTCTCAGGTATGTGTGTGCACAGAGGCCCTCTTGGTGGGGGGAATAGACACATAGGGAGAGTTAGCATAGTCAGCTATATAGGGAGGGGAAAAAAATAGTTATATTGAAAGTAAACCATCGCGGTTAGGTGTGATAAATTTGAAAGAAAATGCTAGGAGAAAGCATACACTGGTCTTATCATAGTGAAGAGATATAGTCCATAGTTTGGTGACAAATTTTGCTAGCACACAGATGTAGCTTCTTTATTTTTTTTCTTTTTTTTTTGTTTTTTTTTTTTTTCTTTTTTTTTTCTTCTTCTTAATTTTATTATTATTTTTTTTTATCATTATTATTATTATATTTTTTTTTTACTATTATTATAATAATAAATGTGTTACAATATTTTGTGTTTTTAATCCTGACATAACATAACTCAAACATATTTCAGATGTCTGCTGTCTCCACAAGACCCAGGCCCGCCGCTGCCTCATCATTCTACGACCCAATCTCCCCCGGCTGCTCACGTCGCTCTAGTGAACTGAGCACCAGCCAGGGCCCCATGGAGCCATACACCAACCTAGTGGTACAGACACAGAACATGTCTCTGAGCCAATGGCAGTCCAGACCTGCCTCTGTCAACCAATGGCAGAGCCAGCCTGCTAGACCAGCCTCTGCTTGTCACGTGCCCTCAAGCTTGCTGCAGCCCAGCGCCGTGGCTGCAGAGACAAGAAGAATGTCTGAGCCTACGAGACATCTGGAGCCCTCACCTCGCCTGCTGCTGCCTCCTCTCAACACTGGCCCAGCGCAGGCAGGAGCTAACACAGGACCTCACCCTAACCAGGCTGTCGTACTGGACGAGGTGGGAGAGGGAGAGATGGTGGAGAACAAGCTGGTCCTACCAGATGAGATGTTGCATTTCCTTAGCCAGGTAAGAGACAGCGTTAGTTGTTTACTTATGTATGTAAAATAATCAGTACAATAACAAAAATAATTGAACAATGGAATAGAAATACTGCAAGAGAAATTGTATAGAGCACTGTCAATTGAAATGTTTTTTTATTTTATTTATTTAAAACACATAGATTACATACATATTCTTTTCATATGGTCCTTATATAATTATAATTATAGCTTCAGAGCGAGCATAGCTTGTGATGAAGCTATGTGTGAAAATCAGTGCAAAGCAAAAATCTCTAATTTTGATACTTATGAGAATGAGATTCCAATAGCTGCGATGCTTTTATCCCTTTTTTTTTATCATTCGTATTTTTATTATTTCTTTTAATTATTGATAATAAAAATATTTGATATGCAAACTTAGATAGATCAGTAAGTATTGGGTTATGTGAGCTTACACTGATGCCTTGAGAGAGAATATAATTTGTAACCCAGGACACAAAATATCCATGTATGCTAATACTAATGCATTGATACTATATACTAGCCTGAGTGATAAGATCTTAATTATTGCTCTGAACAAAGTGAGCTGCATAGGAAAGGGAATTTGGGTTTCATTTGGCATTTCATCTTTTTATTTGAGACAAAAGTATTAAAGTGTTATTTTAACTATTGTTAACTATTGTGTTTGGTTTGTTTGTATAACTTTGTTTGTTTGTTCACACAGGTTGCTGGCACAGATCAACTACCAGGCACTCAGGAAGACCCTCAGCCCCCACCTCAAGCTGTCCCCACAACTGCCACACCCCCACAAGCACCTCCTGCTTCAGTACAACCACCCACCCCCGCACGTCACGCCAGTCCCTCAACTTTCCCATACAGTCCTGGTCGAGGCACTACTGCATCTACTGTGTGTCACAATCAGAGCCCTGGCTTCATGCAGCCTCTGGCTAGCCCCGCACCTGCAGCCCCAGCACCCCCTTACCCCGTACAACAACATCAAGCTTACATAGCACCCCCACAGTACCCTCAGTCACCACCCCAGTACCCCAGCAACCCTCCCATGCAAGCTCAGATGAACAGGTGCTACCCCCAACAACAGTGCAGCCCTCAGCAGCAATGCAACCCCCAACAACAGTGCAGCCCTCAGCAACAATGCAACCCACAACAACAGTGCAACCCCCAACAGCAGTGTAATCCTCAACAGCAATGCAACCCCCAGCAATGTAACCCCCAACAACAGTGCATGGGACACAACAACTACCCCCAGAACTATCCCCCTGGCCCCGCCCCCCAAGCAGGCTATCAGCCAGTACAAAACTGCTACCCCAATACTCAGCAATCCTACCAGTGTGGACATCAACAAACGTACCCTCCACCTTGCACCAACTGCCAGCCTCAAGGCGAGCAGTCCAACTGGGGAGGCTCTCAGTACAGCCAGCAGTATGCCCAGCAGCAGTGGGGCTACATGCAGCAGAGCTACACCAACATGTGTGGACACCAGGGCTACGCCAACAACATGACGCAGCCTCAGTGCTCCCAGCAATATCAGTGCCAACATCACAACACCCCAGAGATCCAGTGTCGAGACATCAGTCAAAGTAACCAGCAGAAAACACCGGTGCCACCTCCGAGGTGCACCATGAGACAAGACACGTACCAGAGGACGCTGGAGTACGTACAGCAGTGTCACTCCTGGGCAGCTAGCAAGCCAGCAGTAGTGCCTGCCTCGGGACAGAACCCTCTGTCTCCTGACTGCAATACAGTGACCAGCAGTACAGAGCCCAACCAGCAGAGACTGATGCCTCCGCCAGCGTGTGTCGCCAAGCCAGCACCAGCGCAGCACAAGGAGAACACCAACGTGGCAGCGTCGCCTGCACCTGGCATCTTGGAGACCTCTAACATGGTGATCAACGACATGAGCTCCTCTCTCACCTCACTGCTGGAGGAGAACAGGTACTTGCAGCTCATCCAGTGATTAATTACTTAATTACTACCTAACTAAAACTCATAGAAACATGTAACAAAATTTAAAGTAAAGCTTGATTTTTGAACTATCTTCCAGTTTTTGTTTCACATTTCCATCAACTTTAGTGAGTTAGTAATGTTTGAAAATGTGGCCAAAATCACTTGACGGAGATCTGCTGCTGTACCATCTTGTAATTTTGCAGTGTAGCTTGATTTCTGCAGTGGTGAAAAGTAACTTTGCTGTACAGTACGACATATTTAAAACAACTTCACTTATAATTAAATACTCTTTATAAATTGTAACTTGAAGCCATTTATGATTTATGATTATTACAATGCAGTTCTATATAAAAATGTTTCAAAAAGCAATGAACAATTTGAATTTTTAATTTTATTATTACTTTTTTTATATACTTTTTGTATGTATATAAAACAAATTGTGGGTGTAAATATATCATAGAAATTGGAAAAACATAATATGAAAAGCGCCACTTTCAATTTTTTTTTTTTTTTTTCCTGAAAAACTTTTTACTGATAAAATAATAATGAAAAGTGCCTTTGTAAATTTGAACTGCTCTGCTTGTGCTGTTCAATAAAAATGTGAGAATTAAAATGATTGTCCGTTATGTGTGGTTGATTATTTTAAACTTGAATTTCAAACTGTGCCTTATCAATAGACATTTATATCAAAATAAAATAAAATTTAGAAATCATTCAAATTGACATTGTAAAAATAGGTAAAAAAAACACAAAAAAAAAATGTATGGTGTCAATAAATAATTTGCAACCCCCAATTTAAAAGTTATATTTTTAAATTTTGAAAACAAAACAAATTTAAACTATAGGTAACATTGTAAGTATGCAATATTTAATTAGAAAAACCTTTCCATTGTAATAATAATAATAAAAACTAAATTTACAGCGTACAGTATTTTTTTATTTTTTGCTTTTTTTTTCATATTGATATTTTACTAAAGTTGGGTTTTGCAAATCATTATTTTATTGTGCACAAAATGGCAGATTAAGAGCCATTATATTGATTAAAGAATGATAGAGATAACATGGATCTTTTTGAAATTAAAATTTGATGTAAAAATATGTAATTATTTAAAAAAAAAATCATGTAACTAACTCTTTTTTTTTTTTTTTTTTTTTTTTTTTTAATGATATTTTATATTATTTTGTTTATGAAAAAAGAATATTTCTATTTGTGCCTTAATACTTCAATATTTATGTAAAAATTGTTCTAGACTGTATTATGTGCTTTGTTTTTAATTTTAAACTGATGGCTTGGCATAATCAGGACACGTCATTGTTGATGACCCTTGCCAATGACGTATCCTGACTACGTGAAGTTGAACAATACACTGGCGACACATTTGAATATTAACAACTCATATTTTGAGTTAAACTTAACAATTAACCTCAGAAGTGACTTTTTTTTATTTTATTTTATAATTTTTTTTATTATTATTATTATTTTTTTTTTTTAAGGATAAGTTTACTGCTTTCAAAAGCATGTGTACCGAATTTCAAATTTATTTTTCTGTCAGTTATATATTAAAAAATAACATGGTGAACATAGGACATCCTATATTTTCCATGTTATTTTTCCCCACGTAACCGATGGACAAATCTACTTACAATTTAGTACATAATATGCTATTGAAGGCAATACAAACTTTTGCTAAAAAAAAATAAAAAAAAAAAAAAAAAAAAAATTATTTTGTCAAAAAAAAAAAAAGGTTAATGTGTTTTAGTAAAACTTAAAAATAATAACAAAACTTGGTTTATTTCATAGTTTTTCTTAACTCTGATATGAGTTATGAATACTCAAATAAGTTTCCAATGTATAAAAATAATAATAATAAAAAAATGTAAAATATTTGAATTTAAGACAAATAAATGTTGTACAGAAAATATACCTCAAGATCTCTAGAAAAAAAAATTAATAAAATTAATTATAATATAATTAATTATTGTGCCAAAATGGTCACAAAAAAATATATAGGGAGATCACTTTTTTTTTCTCTTTTTTTCTTAATTTTTAAGTTATTAATTTAAGGAATTTTTATAATAATAAATAAATAAATGATATTATAATTTAGTTTTTAAGTAATATTAATAATATGGCTCTATTTTGGAAAATGTTTTTTGAAAAAATAAAAAAAAAATGAAATTTTAGTATGAAGAAAATAAATTTTATCACAAAAAAAAAAAGAAGTTTTTTTCTTTTTACTTATTTATATAACCCCATCACAACATTAAAATAAAAAACAATAGTAATAAACACTCAATCATATCCTTACAACAGTTACATTAATAATAATTATATTGTCAAATAATTTTTAAGGAGTGAAGAGTTTGGTATTTTTTAGGAACTCTAATTTTGATATCTGACAAGCTGAGCGCTCACTAAATATGAAATTTAATTTTGTTCAAAGCAGTAGAGAAGTCCCCTGTAAGTTAGGCAACTTGTTGAGCATTGATGCACGACAAGTTGCCTAACTAGCAGGATACGTTAAATCTGAAAAACTTCACACCCCGTTAACTTTACTATTAAGGGTTAAAATTAAAAACAAACCTCAGATTCGTACTCAACGGACCTTGTAGCCCCTGTCAAGTTACTTTTTATATTATTTAGAATACTAGATTGATAATTACAATTACCATACCTTATTATCCATGAATTAGACACAAACACTTTGATTTTGTATTTATTTTCATGTATTTTCTTTTTGACTCTTATATCACGTATCTGACGTCACAATGTACCGCCGCCAATAACAGTCACCACTCTGGTCACGTGATAAATTTAAGCCCCTCCGTCAAGTTCTTTAACCCTATCACGACCACATCTGTACATTGTGACGTCAGATATGTGATATAACAGTCAAAAAGAAAATAAATAACAATAAATACAAAATCAACGTGATGGTGTCTAGTTTATGAATAATAAGGTATGGTAATTATCAATCTAGTATTCTAAATGATAAAAAAGTAAGTTAACAAGGCCTTTAATTAGTAAGATATCATGTCTAACTCGATTTTTTCAAATTTTCACAAACATAGTTTTTCATTAATAGCTTTTTAACCAAGGGGTGAGTAGTATGGTTACACTTATAAAACATGAGGTTATAAAACATGGGTGTGGCCTATTTTCTATGATTTATAAAACCAATGGTGGGGGGTAATTTTTTAGATGTTTTATAAAACCGGAGGCGTGGCCTATTTCTATGATTTATAAAATCAGTAGTGGGGGTAAATTTTTTAATGATTTATAAAACCTATGGTGGGGGAAATTGCCTACGTCACAAAAGAGGGTGGGGAAATTTTTTCGATGTTATATAAAACCAGTGGTGGGGGTAAATGTTTCGAGGTTTTATAAAACTAGGTTGAAAAAAGGGTAGGGGGAAAGAAATTGCTTACATCACAAAAGAGTGGAGGGAATTTTTTAAAGATTAAGTGTTGTTGATTCATATTTTATAAGTGGTCCGATTTATGACTATTATATGACCGATTTATGTATATAATATGACCGATTTATGTATATAATATGACTGCTTTATAAATATTTATATGACCGATTAAAGAATGATAAATAACAGTTTTATAAATTTTATTTGTACGGTTTATGAATATTTTTTGTTCGCTTATAATAAAATAATTTGCGGCTTGCTTAAATGGCTGCGATACTAGGTAAAAACTTACCATGCACGCGTGTGCGCTCACCTTACTGCCACCCGACACACCAGCCCATCCATGAGTCAAAAAGAAAACAATAAAAAGTGGTAATATATTTTTGGTGGGAAAGTGAATTACCGAATGACCACGAGCAATACCGAATGAAACCAAGTGACCTCAATTGTTAAATCTAGACGAGCGCAACGAGCTTGCGTGACCTCCCCCTACTCTCCGACTGACTGCCACAAGTGCCAGCATGACAGCGCGAAGAGCGTTTTTAGTAATATACTAAAGAAATTTTCGAGGAGAAGCTAATTACCGACTTACCACGAGCAATACCGATGATAGCCGAATGACTTCATCGGTTATAGCTAGGTATGAATGAATCATATATAACGGTAAAATATATTTAGGTCAACGTTTCAAACAAGTCTACACAAGTCGAGCTTCCTCCTGTAACGGGATTAACGTCTACTTAACCGATGAAGAGGCTGATGCTAGAGATACGGATACACTTATTTACTTACATATCAATGAGTATGGTTTTGCAGAAAGTTTTCAAACACAAGTGTGTTCAGCTAGAGGGTTGGAGTATCAATGTTTTATTTTTTTTGTGTGATTAATGTCTTTTAAAGTATAGCTGGCCGAAAAGTTTACTTTACAGTGACTGCCCAACCCCTTGTACTTTAGAGATGGTCACAATTTATGTAACTAGGTCACTTGTCAATTACCGAATTACCACGAGCAATACCGATGAGAGCCGAGTCTTGTAAATCGTTGCAATTTAAGGATGAACAAAGCAACAAAGCTGAAGATAATGTAAGGTAGAAACTGCAAATTTCGTACGTTTTTTACGAATTTGCCCAATCATCAAGATCTATTTACGGTAAAATATCAACTTTTCAAAAAAAATATATATCACACGATAATATTTTCCCGACACCAAAACGTGAAAAATACCGGAAATAAAGAATTAAATCATGCAACAGACGCACGAAATGTGCAGTCACTGCCTATCGTTATCTTCAGCTTCGTTGGAAAAAAGTAAAAATACCTGTTAAATAGATTACGTTCAGGGTTTTAACAATACTACAAATTTGTAGCGCTTTCCTTCAACGGGGTTTACACTAACATGTCGGTATACAGAGCTTAGTGTGAAAGATTAAAGTTTTTAGTCTAAGCTTTTTTTATTTCAATTTTATAAACTAAAATTAAAAGGCCAGAACAGTTAAATGTTTTCCAACCTCTACTTAGATTACAATTATGTCTTATATTCATTATATATGAACCTTTTCAACGATTAAGTTAAGTAAAAATTTGATATGTACCTGCACAACCTCTTACTGAATATAAACATGTTGGAACATGTTTAAGATAATTGTGGTAGAGACTCCTGTTTAAGGCCAAAACCCAAAGATTTAAAACTTCTACATTCACAAACTTTTAGATCAAAATTTTTTATTTTTAAAAGCTTGTGAATAAAACAATAAAAAGTTATAAAAAGCGGAAAAATATAAAGAACAAAAATTGGAATTTAAAAAAAATAAAACAAATTTAAGATTTAAAAGCTTCTAGATTCAAAACTTTTAGATTCACAAACTTTTAAATTCAAAAAAATGTTATATTCAAAAGTTTATAGAAAAAAAGAAAAATGTAAAGAATAAAATTTTGAATTTTAGAAAAGAAAAAACTTTAAGATTTAAAAACGTTAAGATTTGAAAATTTGCGATGCACAAACTTTTAGTTTCAAAAATTAAGGATTAAATTTTGATATTCAAAAGTTTGTGAATATAAGAATAACAAATTGATAAAAAGAGGAAAAATGTAAAGAACAAAAATTTGAATTTTAAAAAGGAAAAAAACTTTAAGATTTAAAACTTCTAGATTAAAATTTTTTTGATTCAAAAGCTTGTGAATAAAACAGTAAAAAAATATAAAAAGAGGAATAATGTGAGGAACAAAAATTTGAATTTTAAAAAAGAAAAACTTTTAGATTCAAAACTTTCAGATGCACAAATTTTAGAATAAAAAATTTTAGATTCACAAGTTAGTGAATAAAACAATAAAAAAATTATAAAAGAAGAAAAATGTGAAGAACCAGAATTAGAATTTTAAAAAAGAAAAAACTGTTAGATTCAAAAGATTGTGAATAAAACAATTAAAATTATAAAAAGCAAAATAATGTGAAGAACAAAAATTTGAAGTTTAAAAAAGAAAAAACTTTAAAATATAAAAACTTCAAGTTTCAACACTTGCACAAACTTTTAGATTTAAAAATTTTAGATTCAAGAATTTTATATTTAAAAGTTTGTGAATAAAACAATTAAAAAAGTTATAAAAAGAAGAAAAATGTGAAAAACAAAATTTTGAATTTTAAAAAAGAAAACACTTTCAGATTGAAAAACTTCTAGATTTAAAATTTTTAGATTCACAAATTTTTAGATTTAAAAATGTTCGATTCAAAAGATAGTGATTAAAACAATAAAAAATTATAAAAGAGAAATTTTGTGATGAACAAAAATTTGAAATTTAAAAAAGAAAAAACTTTAAAATTTAAAAACTTCAAGATTCAAAACTTTTAGATTCACAAACTTAAAGATTTAAAAAATTTTATATTCGAAAGCTTGTGAATAAAACATTAAAAAATTTATAAAAAAGGAAAAAATGTGAAGAACAAAAATTTGATTTTTAAAAAAGAAAAAAGTTTTAGATTGAAAAACTTCTAGATTTAAAATTTTTAGATTCACAAATATTTAGATTTAAAAACGTTCGATTCAAAAGATAGTGATTAAAACAATAAAAAAATAATAAAAAAGAAATATTGTGATGCACAAAAATTTGAAATTTAAAAAAGAAATAACTTTAAAATTTAAAAACTTCAAGATTCAAAACTTTTAGATGCACAAACTTAAAGATTCAAAAAAAATTATATTCAAAAGCTTGTGAATAAAACTATAAAAAATTTTATAAAAAAGAAAAATGTGAAGAACAAAAATTTGATTTTTAAAAAAGAAAATACTTATAGATTTAAAAACTTCTAGATTCAAAACTTTTAGATTCAGAAACTTTTAGTTCAAAAAAAAGTTTTTCAAAAGCTTGTGAATAAAACAATAAAAAAATTAATAAAAAGAGGAAAAATGTTAAAAAAAATTTGAATTATAAAAAGAACAAATGTTTTGAAAGTAAAAAAAAGGTTTAGAACAGTTACCAATTTTTCACCCGCATTTTTGTAATAATTATACAATAAGCTTATTGACTATTAACCTTATAAACGATAAATTTAGTTCAATATAAATCAGCTATGTACGTGTGCATCCACTTTCTGATTCTAGCTTGTACATGTCATGACATGTTTGCGGTAATTGTGATAGAGTCACCTGTTTAGAGCCAAAAACGTAAGATTAAAAACTTGAAAGAGCTAAATTTTTAGATTTATAACCCGATAGACGTTTAGATGTAAAACCTTTTAGACCCTAAATTTTTTAGCTTTTGAACTATTAGAATCAAAAGATTGTAAATGAAAAGAAATAAAACATTTATAAAAACCATGAAAAATGTGAGATATAAAAATTTAAATATTAAAAAAGAAAAAATAGAAAGTTAGAAAATGTTACTAAAGGCATAAAGAAGGTTCAGAACAGTTAACGGATTTTCACCTGTAAAAAAGTTAAAAAATTATATTAAATTATAGACTATGGACTTTATAAACGATAATTTTTGTTCAATATAAATTAGCTATGTACGTGTGCTTCCACTTTCTAATTCTACGTGAGCCTGTACATGTCATGACATGTTTGCAATTACTGCGTTAGTCACATGTTTAGAGCCAAAAACTTAAGATAAAAAAGCTTAAAGATTTAGAAATTTTAGATTTAAAAATTTTCCGATCCCAAAATTTTTACATTTTAAAGTTTTTATAGATTCAAAAGTTTTTAAACAAAATGATTTGTAAAAAAATACATAAAAAGGAAAAATGTAAGGTACAAAATTCTAAAGAGCAAAAATAAAAAAATAAATAAAAAACCGAGCAAACAGATAATAAATATAGTATAAATTATTGTAAAAGGTTTTCTGATATTTATGTTAAGGACAAATAAAGAAATTTTTAACTAAGATGTACTAGTTTATACAAGTTTAGACTTGTTCAAAAATACGTTGACATGTTCAGTCATGTATAAGTTTGTTAAAAGTTGCTACGTGCTTTCTCAGGTGTGTCTTTTGATTGTGTTGTCTTAACACAAAAATGCAGACACCTCTTCTTATTATTATATTGTGTGATGGTGTATGCACTTCTTTTTTTGTTCAATGTTGTTGATCAGCTTTGAGTACAATGAATAATTATACCTAAATAAATTTTGATGCGTATACCGTGACTACTAGGTTCTTACTGAGCTTTTTATCATATGTTCCTTGGTGGTTTGTTTAGTAGTTCGCATTCCCGCCACTGTCGCTGTCCGAGCCACCGCAGCAAACCTTTTGACTCTACGTCATTACACCTAACACCTCACTTTTTTTTTTGTGAAAATTCAAAAATTCTTATACATTTAACTTTTTTTAAGTTTACGCAGTCTTACTACCATTTTTTAATTTTTTTTTACTTTACGCTAATTAAAATAAATATATAAATGAAACTGTGACTAGTTTATATTTACAATTTTAAATAAATAAAGTATAAACCATCGTAAAAGTTATTTTATTTTAGGTCAAGGCTTTAACCATTCTGCACAAGTCTAGTGCAATCCTACATTTTAAGAGCAGACAGCCGATATAGGACCTCTTTTTTTTTTATTAACGTCCAACTATACATTACTTTTTATGGCACAAAAAAGGCAGAGGAGACGTTGCAAAGTGACCACTTGGCAGTTTTCTGAAACACCTATTAATTAATTATTACATTATTGTTACGAGAAAGGCAGGTAGCCAATACCAAACCTTTCATAGAGTTGCATAAGAGTTTAGATGGACTAGCGTAACCAAATTTCAAGAAAATTTAAAGCAGTTTCTATGAAAATGTTACTAAAAATCTGCTTAGCTGTTTCCCTGACTGCAGACACGCCAGAGTTGCAAGACTTAAGATTCTACATAAAAGACAGTTACGCGCCGATTTTGGAATCCGGTTTATTGGCAACCACGAAATATTTGAATTGCTGTGCAATCAGATGGCACGACCCAAAATGACACTAGTGCCACCTGGTGGGAAAACGGTGAAACTCTAATGCTTTAACCTGAGCCGCCTTTATACATGGAACCAATAGGCGTGACTATCTTGTATCTAGCATCTTGGCAAGACTTGGTTAGACTTATTTTTGTGTTTTGCTGACTGCAGACACGCCAGAGTTTCAAGACTCAAGATTCCACATACAAGATAGCAATGTCCCATTTTTGGTATCCGGTTTGTGCCGCCGCGAAATTTTTGAATTGCTATGCAATTAAATGCCCCGGTCCAAGACGACACTAGCGGCACCTGGTAATAAAACTGTGAAACTTCTATGCTTTAAAACATGGGCTGCCTTTTTTTACATGGAACCAATGGGCGTAATTATCTTGTTTCTTGCATCTTGGCAAGACTTGGTTAGACTTATTTTTGTGTTTCGCTGACTGCAGACACGCCAGAGTTGCCAGACTCAAGATTCTACATACTAGATAGCGACGTATCAATTTTGGTATCCGGTTTGTGCCGCCGCGAAATTTTTGAAATGCTATATGCAATCAAATGCCCCGGTCCAAGACGACACTAGCGGCACCATGGTAATAAAACTGTAAAACTTCCATGCTTTAACAAGGGTCGACGTTATACATGACACCAATGGGTGTCACTAGCTTGATACGGAAATTTAAAAAAATAAAGAGGCAGAAATTAAAACAGTTAGAAAATTTAAAAAATAGTAGTAAGGAGAGGTAACCCTGATCCTGCATCCGTGTCTCCCCGCCCCCGCCGCCGCCACCCCGCGTCGGTTCTTAGTTTTTACGCGTCCGGAACAACTGCCGCACCGCACCGGTTCTAAGTTTTTACGCGTCCAGAACAACTGCCGCACCGCACCGGTTTTAAGTTTTTACGCGTCCGGAACAACTGCCGCACCGCACCGGTTCTAAGTTTTTACGCGTCCGGACCTGCTCCTGCACCGCGCCGGTTCTAAGTTTTTATATGCGTCAAAACCGCTCCGGATTGAAATTTTTAACGCGTCCGGTTTTTAACTTTTAAAATGACAGATCTAACTTTATTTTGCATCCGGACCGGTGCGGGGAGGCGGCGGCGGGGGCGGGGAGACACGGATGCAGGATCAGGGTTACCTCTCCTTACTACTATTTTTTAAATTTTCTAACTGTTTTAATTTCTGCCTCTTTATTTTTTTAAATTTCCGTATCAAGCTAGTGACACCCATTGGTGTCATGTATAACGTCGACCCTTGTTAAAGCATGGAAGTTTTACAGTTTTATTACCATGGTGCCGCTAGTGTCGTCTTGGACCGGGGCATTTGATTGCATATAGCATTTCAAAAATTTCGCGGCGGCACAAACCGGATACCAAAATTGATACGTCGCTATCTAGTATGTAGAATCTTGAGTCTGGCAACTCTGGCGTGTCTGCAGTCAGCGAAACACAAAAATAAGTCTAACCAAGTCTTGCCAAGATGCAAGAAACAAGATAATTACGCCCATTGGTTCCATGTAAAAAAAGGCAGCCCATGTTTTAAAGCATAGAAGTTTCACAGTTTTATTACCAGGTGCCGCTAGTGTCGTCTTGGACCGGGGCATTTGATTGCATAGCAATTCAAAAATTTCGCGGCGGCACAAACCGGATACCAAAAATGGGACATTGCTATCTTGTATGTGGAATCTTGAGTCTTGAAACTCTGGCGTGTCTGCAGTCAGCAAAACACAAAAATAAGTCTAACCAAGTCTTGCCAAGATGCTAGATACAAGATAGTCACGCCTATTGGTTCCATGTATAAAGGCGGCTCAGGTTAAAGCATTAGAGTTTCACCGTTTTCCCACCAGGTGGCACTAGTGTCATTTTGGGTCGTGCCATCTGATTGCACAGCAATTCAAATATTTCGTGGTTGCCAATAAACCGGATTCCAAAATCGGCGCGTAACTGTCTTTTATGTAGAATCTTAAGTCTTGCAACTCTGGCGTGTCTGCAGTCAGGGAAACAGCTAAGCAGATTTTTAGTAACATTTTCATAGAAACTGCTTTAAATTTTCTTGAAATTTGGTTACGCTAGTCCATCTAAACTCTTATGCAACTCTATGAAAGGTTTGGTATTGGCTACCTGCCTTTCTCGTAACAATAATGTAATAATTAATTAATAGGTGTTTCAGAAAACTGCCAAGTGGTCACTTTGCAACGTCTCCTCTGCCTTTTTTGTGCCATAAAAAGTAATGTATAGTTGGACGTTAATAAAAAAAAAAGAGGTCCTATATCGGCTGTCTGCTCTTAAAATGTAGGATTGCACTAGACTTGTGCAGAATGGTTAAAGCCTTGACCTAAAATAAAATAACTTTTACGATGGTTTATACTTTATTTATTTAAAATTGTAAATATAAACTAGTCACAGTTTCATTTATATATTTATTTTAATTAGCGTAAAGTAAAAAAAAATTAAAAAATGGTAGTAAGACTGCGTAAACTTAAAAAAAGTTAAATGTATAAGAATTTTTGAATTTTCACAAAAAAAAAAGTGAGGTGTTAGGTGTAATGACGTAGAGTCAAAAGGTTTGCTGCGGTGGCTCGGACAGCGACAGTGGCGGGAATGCGAACTACTAAACAAACCACCAAGGAACATATGATAAAAAGCTCAGTAAGAACCTAGTAGTCACGGTATACGCATCAAAATTTATTTAGGTATAATTATTCATTGTACTCAAAGCTGATCAACAACATTGAACAAAAAAAGAAGTGCATACACCATCACACAATATAATAATAAGAAGAGGTGTCTGCATTTTTGTGTTAAGACAACACAATCAAAAGACACACCTGAGAAAGCACGTAGCAACTTTTAACAAACTTATACATGACTGAACATGTCAACGTATTTTTGAACAAGTCTAAACTTGTATAAACTAGTACATCTTAGTTAAAAATTTCTTTATTTGTCCTTAACATAAATATCAGAAAACCTTTTACAATAATTTATACTATATTTATTATCTGTTTGCTCGGTTTTTTATTTATTTTTTTATTTTTGCTCTTTAGAATTTTGTACCTTACATTTTTCCTTTTTATGTATTTTTTTACAAATCATTTTGTTTAAAAACTTTTGAATCTATAAAAACTTTAAAATGTAAAAATTTTGGGATCGGAAAATTTTTAAATCTAAAATTTCTAAATCTTTAAGCTTTTTTATCTTAAGTTTTTGGCTCTAAACATGTGACTAACGCAGTAATTGCAAACATGTCATGACATGTACAGGCTCACGTAGAATTAGAAAGTGGAAGCACACGTACATAGCTAATTTATATTGAACAAAAATTATCGTTTATAAAGTCCATAGTCTATAATTTAATATAATTTTTTAACTTTTTTACAGGTGAAAATCCGTTAACTGTTCTGAACCTTCTTTATGCCTTTAGTAACATTTTCTAACTTTCTATTTTTTCTTTTTTAATATTTAAATTTTTATATCTCACATTTTTCATGGTTTTTATAAATGTTTTATTTCTTTTCATTTACAATCTTTTGATTCTAATAGTTCAAAAGCTAAAAAATTTAGGGTCTAAAAGGTTTTACATCTAAACGTCTATCGGGTTATAAATCTAAAAATTTAGCTCTTTCAAGTTTTTAATCTTACGTTTTTGGCTCTAAACAGGTGACTCTATCACAATTACCGCAAACATGTCATGACATGTACAAGCTAGAATCAGAAAGTGGATGCACACGTACATAGCTGATTTATATTGAACTAAATTTATCGTTTATAAGGTTAATAGTCAATAAGCTTATTGTATAATTATTACAAAAATGCGGGTGAAAAATTGGTAACTGTTCTAAACCTTTTTTTTACTTTCAAAACATTTGTTCTTTTTATAATTCAAATTTTTTTTAACATTTTTCCTCTTTTTATTAATTTTTTTATTGTTTTATTCACAAGCTTTTGAAAAACTTTTTTTTAAACTAAAAGTTTCTGAATCTAAAAGTTTTGAATCTAGAAGTTTTTAAATCTATAAGTATTTTCTTTTTTAAAAATCAAATTTTTGTTCTTCACATTTTTCTTTTTTATAAAATTTTTTATAGTTTTATTCACAAGCTTTTGAATATAATTTTTTTTGAATCTTTAAGTTTGTGCATCTAAAAGTTTTGAATCTTGAAGTTTTTAAATTTTAAAGTTATTTCTTTTTTAAATTTCAAATTTTTGTGCATCACAATATTTCTTTTTTATTATTTTTTTATTGTTTTAATCACTATCTTTTGAATCGAACGTTTTTAAATCTAAATATTTGTGAATCTAAAAATTTTAAATCTAGAAGTTTTTCAATCTAAAACTTTTTTCTTTTTTAAAAATCAAATTTTTGTTCTTCACATTTTTTCCTTTTTTATAAATTTTTTAATGTTTTATTCACAAGCTTTCGAATATAAAATTTTTTAAATCTTTAAGTTTGTGAATCTAAAAGTTTTGAATCTTGAAGTTTTTAAATTTTAAAGTTTTTTCTTTTTTAAATTTCAAATTTTTGTTCATCACAAAATTTCTCTTTTATAATTTTTTATTGTTTTAATCACTATCTTTTGAATCGAACATTTTTAAATCTAAAAATTTGTGAATCTAAAAATTTTAAATCTAGAAGTTTTTCAATCTGAAAGTGTTTTCTTTTTTAAAATTCAAAATTTTGTTTTTCACATTTTTCTTCTTTTTATAACTTTTTTAATTGTTTTATTCACAAACTTTTAAATATAAAATTCTTGAATCTAAAATTTTTAAATCTAAAAGTTTGTGCAAGTGTTGAAACTTGAAGTTTTTATATTTTAAAGTTTTTTCTTTTTTAAACTTCAAATTTTTGTTCTTCACATTATTTTGCTTTTTATAATTTTAATTGTTTTATTCACAATCTTTTGAATCTAACAGTTTTTTCTTTTTTAAAATTCAAATTCTGGTTCTTCACATTTTTCTTCTTTTATAATTTTTTTATTGTTTTATTCACTAACTTGTGAATCTAAAATTTTTTATTCTAAAATTTGTGCATCTGAAAGTTTTGAATTTAAAAGTTTTTCTTTTTTAAAATTCAAATTTTTGTTCCTCACATTATTCCTCTTTTTATATTTTTTTACTGTTTTATTCACAAGCTTTTGAATCAAAAAAATTTTAATCTAGAAGTTTTAAATCTTAAAGTTTTTTTCCTTTTTAAAATTCAAATTTTTGTTCTTTACATTTTTCCTCTTTTTATCAATTTGTTATTCTTATATTCACAAACTTTTGAATATCAAAATTTAATCCTTAATTTTTGAAACTAAAAGTTTGTGCATCGCAAATTTTCAAATCTTAACGTTTTTAAATCTTAAAGTTTTTTCTTTTCTAAAATTCAAAATTTTATTCTTTACATTTTTCTTTTTTTCTATAAACTTTTGAATATAACATTTTTTTGAATTTAAAAGTTTGTGAATCTAAAAGTTTTGAATCTAGAAGCTTTTAAATCTTAAATTTGTTTTATTTTTTTTAAATTCCAATTTTTGTTCTTTATATTTTTCCGCTTTTTATAACTTTTTATTGTTTTATTCACAAGCTTTTAAAAATAAAAAATTTTGATCTAAAAGTTTGTGAATGTAGAAGTTTTAAATCTTTGGGTTTTGGCCTTAAACAGGAGTCTCTACCACAATTATCTTAAACATGTTCCAACATGTTTATATTCAGTAAGAGGTTGTGCAGGTACATATCAAATTTTTACTTAACTTAATCGTTGAAAAGGTTCATATATAATGAATATAAGACATAATTGTAATCTAAGTAGAGGTTGGAAAACATTTAACTGTTCTGGCCTTTTAATTTTAGTTTATAAAATTGAAATAAAAAAAGCTTAGACTAAAAACTTTAATCTTTCACACTAAGCTCTGTATACCGACATGTTAGTGTAAACCCCGTTGAAGGAAAGCGCTACAAATTTGTAGTATTGTTAAAACCCTGAACGTAATCTATTTAACAGGTATTTTTACTTTTTTCCAACGAAGCTGAAGATAACGATAGGCAGTGACTGCACATTTCGTGCGTCTGTTGCATGATTTAATTCTTTATTTCCGGTATTTTTCACGTTTTGGTGTCGGGAAAATATTATCGTGTGATATATATTTTTTTTGAAAAGTTGATATTTTACCGTAAATAGATCTTGATGATTGGGCAAATTCGTAAAAAACGTACGAAATTTGCAGTTTCTACCTTACATTATCTTCAGCTTTGTTGCTTTGTTCATCCTTAAATTGCAACGATTTACAAGACTCGGCTCTCATCGGTATTGCTCGTGGTAATTCGGTAATTGACAAGTGACCTAGTTACATAAATTGTGACCATCTCTAAAGTACAAGGGGTTGGGCAGTCACTGTAAAGTAAACTTTTCGGCCAGCTATACTTTAAAAGACATTAATCACACAAAAAAAATAAAAAATTGATACTCCAACCCTCTAGCTGAACACACTTGTGTTTGAAAACTTTCTGCAAAACCATACTCATTGATATGTAAGTAAATAAGTGTATCCGTATCTCTAGCATCAGCCTCTTCATCGGTTAAGTAGACGTTAATCCCGTTACAGGAGGAAGCTCGACTTGTGTAGACTTGTTTGAAACGTTGACCTAAATATATTTTACCGTTATATATGATTCATTCATACCTAGCTATAACCGATGAAGTCATTCGGCTATCATCGGTATTGCTCGTGGTAAGTCGGTAATTAGCTTCTCCTCGAAAATTTCTTTAGTATATTACTAAAAACGCTCTTCGCGCTGTCATGCTGGCACTTGTGGCAGTCAGTCGGAGAGTAGGGGGAGGTCACGCAAGCTCGTTGCGCTCGTCTAGATTTAACAATTGAGGTCACTTGGTTTCATTCGGTATTGCTCGTGGTCATTCGGTAATTCACTTTCCCACCAAAAATATATTACCACTTTTTATTGTTTTCTTTTTGACTCATGGATGGGCTGGTGTGTCGGGTGGCAGTAAGGTGAGCGCACACGCGTGCATGGTAAGTTTTTACCTAGTATCGCAGCCATTTAAGCAAGCCGCAAATTATTTTATTATAAGCGAACAAAAAATATTCATAAACCGTACAAATAAAATTTATAAAACTGTTATTTATCATTCTTTAATCGGTCATATAAATATTTATAAAGCAGTCATATTATATACATAAATCGGTCATATTATATACATAAATCGGTCATATAATAGTCATAAATCGGACCACTTATAAAATATGAATCAACAACACTTAATCTTTAAAAAATTCCCTCCACTCTTTTGTGATGTAAGCAATTTCTTTCCCCCTACCCTTTTTTCAACCTAGTTTTATAAAACCTCGAAACATTTACCCCCACCACTGGTTTTATATAACATCGAAAAAATTTCCCCACCCTCTTTTGTGACGTAGGCAATTTCCCCCACCATAGGTTTTATAAATCATTAAAAAATTTACCCCCACTACTGATTTTATAAATCATAGAAATAGGCCACGCCTCCGGTTTTATAAAACATCTAAAAAATTACCCCCCACCATTGGTTTTATAAATCATAGAAAATAGGCCACACCCATGTTTTATAACCTCATGTTTTATAAGTGTAACCATACTACTGGGGTGTATTTATAATTTAAGGGCATTTATATAATCAGCAGTTCAAGGGCTTTCTAACAATGTGCATGTCGATGAAGTTCTTGACAAAATATTCTGAAGCCAGAAAAACAAAGAAAGGGTTTGCCTTGCTTGTTTTTGTGACCTTGACACTTTAGGACGTGAATCCTAATAAATTACACATCGCCGGAAAGCCCTTGATCTTCTGATTACAGAACTGTCCTTTAAGTCCTGAAATTTTAATTTACAAGCAAGAAATTTGGATTTAAAGAAATTGAAAAGTGAAAAGCTAGATAATTGCGAGTTTTTTGCAAAACAACGTGACAGTTCATTGGCGTGTTCACTGGAGCAATAATTTTAGTTGTCACAACTTTAAATTTTCAATTATTTCACTTAATTATGATACTAATTAAAAAATTAAACTTGGATTATTGAATGCCTGCAAAACTTATCTCAAATTCTATAATCCTCTTCATTTCTCACTGTTTTAGTATGTATATGTGAACTTTTTTTTTTTTTTATAAAAATGCTGAGTAACGGTAACGCGTTACTGTTTCAAGTAATTTTTGCCATGTAACGAAACTACTTTCTAATATTTCAAGCAATGAAAGAAATAAGCTTGTAAATCTATATAAATACTGTACATAAATAATAAACTTATAAATAATAAAATAAATAATAATAAAATAAATGAATAATAAAATAATAAATAAACTAACAATAAAAACACGACTGAAACCAATTTTTTAATGTTATAGGAACTACACTTTATAATAATTTGCTTGAAGATATAAAAAAAAAAATGAAAAAAAAAATTTAAAGAGGAATTAATTAACTTCCTTCTTGAAAAAAAATACTATGCTATTATTAAAAAGTCCTCAAGTGCTAATATACAAAATACATGTGTTACCACAAATATTTAGAATTAAATAGGCTGTATAAATAGCTTGTATGTTATGTGCAATTAAATTTTAAGTAAAAATTAATTCATAAATTTTAAATGGATCTTTATATTTTATAAATAAATTAAATATTATATTATATTTCATTTATTAAATACAATCAAATATATATTTTGAAAAATAACAATAATAATTTATGTATGTTTTAATATTTCATTATGTTAAATTTCCAAAGAAAAGAAAATATAATAATAATAATATTAACGAATAGACCAGAGAAAAACATAAGCATTTATATCACAAAACACTTGATGGGATTTACATAAATAACTTTACTTTGTTTCAAAACTTAACAGTAGCCTCGTAGCAGTGATCAGAAAGTTCGATTTATGCAACTCGCACAACGTTTTCTTACTAATTTTTGCATGTTTCTGACGTCATAAACATGAATTTTCACGTAAATTGCATATTTTACAGTATTTTCACGCTCTCTCGTGGGGCTACATTAACGTTCTGGTAAAAGTTGTCATCAGTTTTGAAGATCCCATTTCGTGTTTATTGATTAAAAAGCACATGTTGTTTTATTTGGTCTATGGCTTTAATAAACATAAAATAATTATAAAATAATATTGTTTGAAATATACTAAATTTTGTATACAAAAAATACCCTAAATATATAAAATGACTGATGGTAAACACTTTATAATGCACCGAATGCACGTGTTATTTATATATTTATTTGTTATTTGTTTATTTGTTATTTATTTTATTTATTTGTGTTTTTAATCAACATGTAACAACTGGTATTTTGATCAATAAAGAAACTGAAACTGAAAATATACTTTCGCCAATTATATAGTTTATTTTTATTTATATTTTAGTATTATTATAATTTTTTATTTTTTCAAAATTAATTTTAGGATTTAGATTTAAATTTGTCTATTTATAATTTATCGAAAAAAAAAAGAAGTTTTAATAAATATATTTTTGAAAATATTTTTTTAACAATAATATTATCCACCCAATGAAGTGCCGAGAGTTTCTTAATTTTATTAACTTTACAATCATATATTATGCACACACGCAATCAAATGTGTTAATATTAATATTTATATACAATTAAAAATAATTTTATTTATATATATTTTTACACAGTCAATAAAAATTGCGTAAGTTGGTCGAATGGAGATTTATTTTAACCCGTGCTAAATACTATGCTTGAGTGGTTGCAGTTAAAAATTATAAAATTAAACAATTTACGTCTATATTATTCATATGACACGTAAATTTGACACGTGTCGACGGATAAACAAAGTTAAAACAATTTAAACAAAACGGAGCCATTCACATATGTACACTCTAAAAATTGGTGCATTACTTTACGAATACTAACTTATTTAAGATATACACTTTTAAGTTATTACGAGTAGCTAAAATAATGCATTTTAGCTAAAGTTATTAAAAATAGCTAATTTAAGTTATTTTGAGTTTTTTAAAGGTCTTTTAAGCTATTTTAAGTTAAATCAGCTATTTTTAATAATTTGCTAAAATGCATTATTTTAGCTACTCATAATAACTTAAAAGTGATTATCTTAAATAAGTTAGGATTCGTAACTAAAGTAATGCACCAAATTTTAGAGTGATAATTTATAAAAACAATGTGAATGGATTTATTTGTTTACACAACAGCATTATTGTTCCAACACTGTAACGCGCGTCATATGTGAATAATATACTTTCAATGTAGCTTGTTGGATCAGTTCGTCTCTAGTCGACAGTCAGTTGTCTGAACGATCCCTCCAGTCCAAACAAGTCTTGGTGAGTCTTAGGCTTGCCAGGTCGCTTGCTCTCGTCAACTCCACACTTGGCATCCTCGGAGAACCACGAGTGGTAGCTCTCCACCTTGGACATCCACGCATCTGCAAGAGTGTAATTAAGTGGAGAAAATTTTAGTTTTGTAGTCGTTACCTGAATTTTCTATAACGTTAATTTCATATAAAACTATAGCTTTAACGTTAACTATAATTTGTCCCCAACTATATAAAGTTACCTTTAACGTTAACTTTCATTATATAACGTTAACAGTTTTTTTTAGAGGATTTGTAATTTTTATGATAACTCATAAATTTAATCATTTATAAAATTAATATTTTACCTATATATATTTACTAATTTATAAATAAAAGTTTAATTTTATTTAATATTTCTCTCACTTCGTCAGTCGATTTTAATTTTTTTTTATTGTTAATCAGTATAAAGTAAAAATTTCATTCAAAAAGTAACGTTATATTTAACGCTATGTTAAATGTTAACTACAATTTTTGTTAATCTATAACTATAACTAGAGTACTCTAGAAGGGGGGAGTATACGCGCACCCTTTGTTGGGGTTTTTTGATCACGAAAAATCACGTAAGTAATGGGAAAAATCGCGATTTTGAAACATCATAACTATTGAACAAAGGAAGTTACAGCATTGAAATTTTCACAGAACAAACTTCATTTTATGGCGATTTTATGTTTAAATTTTCAAAACTCTCAGTGTGTTATAAATTTAATTTATTTTAGCTTTAAAAATATCATATTTTGAAAATCAATACTCGACGCTCATTGGCTAATGCGC
This sequence comes from Ecdyonurus torrentis, assembly GCA_949318235.1. Classification (NCBI taxonomy): domain Eukaryota; kingdom Metazoa; phylum Arthropoda; class Insecta; order Ephemeroptera; family Heptageniidae; genus Ecdyonurus; species Ecdyonurus torrentis. The sequence goes on along the minus strand of OX439134.1, from coordinate 22,622,166 downwards.
TCCAACAATGAAAAATAAAAAGTAAACAAACTCAACGCTCTTGTGCTTGCTGTCCACTGTTTATAAATACACAACAAGTATATACATACTTCGTTTTTGCTTAAAGAGGAAGTTCAGGGGTTTAAAAACTATTGATATGCTTTGAAAAGTATCATAAACAGTAGCTTTAAACCAAAATTGCATAAATTTTTTACATATTCTAATTTTAATTCGTAATTAAACATTTGATCGCCCAATGCGATAAGAATATTCGGCAACAGCGCGAGGCAGATATTATACTATAGGGAGAAAGAGAGAGAGAAAAAAAAATGTGGCTATGGAGTTAGGAGAAACTCCCAGGTAAAATAAAAAGCAAAAGCACAAATTGTGACAAATAAAAATAAATCTCTATTTACAGTTATTATTATTTCACTAATATTATTATCATATTCATACGTATATTATATTTTATATTTTATTAAAATATACTTATATAAATTCAATAACCATATATATTATGGTAAAATAATAATAAATAAAATTAACTCATGCAGTAAAACCTCGATGTAGCAAACTTGAATACAGCGAAATTTCATTATAGCGAAGTAATTTCGCCAGTCCCACTGAAAATTACATGTAAAAGCATAGGCAAACCCCGTAATAATGAAATTTCGTAATAGCGAAGTCCAAAAAAGAAAAGAAAAAAAAATCTGCCAAAATATATGTAAAAAAAAAAAATAATAACAATAATAAATACAGACTTTCGTCGATACATCGCTCTCTTTCTAACGACAATTCTTCCAATAATAATAAATAAATTTGAATATGTATAAATGCCATCTCGATCGAATACCTAAAATTACGTGAATAAGTGTTGCTGCAAAAATATTCAAAACTTTGAAAAAAAAAAAAAAAAACTAGTTTTTGTTTTAAATAGTTCCAATAATGCACAAAATTTAAGTTTATATCATCGTAAAAAGCATTTTTTTTCACACTTGATTACGAGATTGCTGTCCGCGTAAACAAATAAATTTAGCAAAAAGCCAATTCCATTAAAAAACAAATGTTACGTGTTGAGACTCTACATGATAATATAGTATTTCTAACTTTTATTGATTTATTTTTCATTTTGCTCAAAATTTACGTCTATATATCACATTTTAATTAAGTACATAAATTAATATATGATTGCATGTTGTCGAACGAACAATAAAAAAAAAATACTGAAAAGAGAAATCTTTGAGTAATCCCCTTGCAAATATAATTAAGTTCCATATTTTTTTCTTTTATTTTTATTTTTTTATTTTTGCATAAAGTTGCATACTTTACAGGTGCGCAGTACTTTTCTTCTTTTCGCGACTGCATTTATTTATCTAATTTTTTGTTTTTGTAGCTCATCTTTCTTTCACACAGCTTATAAAATACTTATTTTAATATGCGTTAGTGGAGCAAATATCAAGATATATGATATAACTATTTTATATTATAATATATTATACGTGCAAAACAAAACAGCCCTACCTGGCGTACCATAGTATAGACGAGTCAGATGCAAAAGCATACATTTGATATTGGCTGTAAATGTCATTTTCTCCTACTAAGCGGGAGAGAATGAACCATGCAGCCAATACAAATCTCTGCTATTGCACCTGACGCGTACAATACGGATTTGTTAAAAAAAGTTGTAAAAATATTTGTCAAATGTTTAGAGAAGGTAATATTTTTATCTACCCTGACTGTCGTTTATGTGATGTAGTATTTACGAACTCCCCCCCTCTTTACCTGGAGTGCAGTGATGCCGTCTCGTATGTTGTACGTCATACTTACGAGAGCAAGCTACCTGAGTGATTTTTTCTTTAATTACCAGAGTGGCGCAGAAAAATAAAATAGGTGTAATTTTTTCTACAATAAACATTAGAAGCATTTAAAAAATACTTGTCTAACCCCTGGACTTCCTCTTTAATATATATGTAGAATGTAGAATATATGTAGAATATATATGCAGGGTGCATTTTTCACCTTTATTTTATTATATATTTTTTAATTAAATGATTGGGTTACTTTTATTAAGAATGATATCTCACCAATCACCTAATTTAGAAAAAAAGGTTAAAACAACAACCCCAGCTACCCTCTTTAAAGTGATTTAAACTGGAAATGCATGGGATTCATGTTAAAACCATACCAGAGGTACTGGAATATGCAATTAGATTAACGAAAATATTGCATTTTATTACAATTCAATGTTGCTTTATTTTCCAAAAATTTACCTCTTTTGAGGATAAAAACCCACCCCTATCTCCTTAGGGGTGGCATCTACCAAAAATCTGACAACGGATTCGAGCTCAGCAGGGTCGATTTTGCCTAGAGCGATATCTGACACGAATACTTTTACTTAAGTTTTTAGAATCATAATAGGGTGTAAAAACCCACCCCTAACACCCTCCAGGGGGTCATATAGAGCTAAAACGCAATGTGCCCTATGAGAAAGGTCCTGGCAATAAGATTTCAGCACCAAATATTTATTTTGGGTAAGCTTTGCTTTTCCGTGTTATTTACTTTTTTTTTTTTTTTTCTTCTTCTTGTTTTTCTTATCATTTTTACGCCCTATTTTCTATTATTGGTATGGTTTTTAAAGATTTCTTTTCGTATTGTTTTAATAGGAGGTACTACATGACTTTCAGACACCACAGAAATGAAATTCACAAAAAATAATAATAATAAATAAAAAATAAAAGCATATAGCAAAGGTTATAATATTGAAAATCGTGTTTTTGATCTTTAACCCTTGAAGGGTAAAAAAACCTAAGGGTTGAAAATCGCATAGGCATGACAAAAAGGTTAAACATCTTGCTTATCTAGAGGTAAAATAGCGCATCTAAATAGCGCTCAAGCTCAAGGAGATATTCAAAGTTTTATATTGAACGCTACTTTTGGACTACGCGCGGGGTCACGGTCTATTCCGAGCTCTAAAGTATAGTACTTTTTCAAAGTATGGACGGTCGATGGCTCTAAATATTTTAAGATGTATGATGTATTTCAAAAGATAATTACTAATTAGGTAAAAAGTTTATTTTGCATACATTCTACATCTCTCTGCACACTCCAGTCTTCACTTCAGGGGTATAAAGATCATATTGGGAGAAACCGCATTTATTAATCATCTTATTTTGCCATGAAAATAGGGCGTAATTACATCATTCTATGCAATAAATGAAGAAGAAAAAAAAAAAAAAAAAAAAAAGGTATACGAATGATGAAAAGTTATTGTAAATAAAAAATAAACATTAATTAAGTGCGGAGAAATAAGTAAAAACACGTGCAACTTATTAATTTTTGATCTATGTTTCGCGATCGAGCGTAGTTTCAAAAATCGACACTGCTGGTATAGAGATAAAAGATTAAATCTACTTTTATGCTAATTATTTTTATGAAAAAAAAAAAGCGCAAATTTCATTATTCTAGCTGGACTAGGGAAAAGGTTAAAAAAACGAGATGTTTCGTGTATATTATGCCTACTATATTTACGTAAAATCGATATACTGATGATGTTTTAATATCGATAAACAACCTAATTCTATATACTTATAAAGAAAACGTAATTTAATATCGCTTAAATCAAATTTATGAACATTTATAGTAAATATAATAAAAATAAAACGAAAGGGTTTAGCTTTCGTGTTACACCGTGTTATATAAGCAGTAAACTGACATTGAAAAGGAATTCGGCTCGACCGGGACTCGAACCCGGATCTTTGGTTTCCCAGACCACTGCGTTAACCATTACGCTACCGAGACTCCTTCCAATCCAACATCATTCACTGCTCATATATAGTCAGCTTTCGCTGCTTGCCATGCGCGTGCCTTCGTTGGCGCGACAGTTTAAACTGCTAAGCAGTCATGGCGGGTGCTCTTGCGAGCTATATGCCTCCACGTAGAGGGCAGTTATGAGAGTTTGTAATTTAACGCCTATTTTACACGGGTAGTTTTAATGAAAGGGTTTAGCTTTCGTGTTACACCGTGTTATATAAGCAGTAAACTGACATTGAAAAGGAATTCGGCTCGACCGGGACTCGAACCCGGATCTTTGGTTTCCCAGACCACTGCGTTAACCATTACGCTACCGAGACTCCTTCCAATCCAACATCATTCACTGCTCATATATAGTCAGCTTTCGCTGCTTGCCATGCGCGTGCCTTCGTTGGCGCGACAGTTTAAACTGCTAAGCAGTCATGGCGGGTGCTCTTGCGAGCTATATGCCTCCACGTAGAGGGCAGTTATGAGAGTTTGTAATTTAACGCCTATTTTACACGGGTAGTTTTAATGAAAGGGTTTAGCTTTCGTGTTACACCGTGTTATATAAGCAGTAAACTGACATTGAAAAGGAATTCGGCTCGACCGGGACTCGAACCCGGATCTTTGGTTTCCCAGACCACTGCGTTAACCATTACGCTACCGAGACTCCTTCCAATCCAACATCATTCACTGCTCATATATAGTCAGCTTTCGCTGCTTGCCATGCGCGTGCCTTCGTTGGCGCGACAGTTTAAACTGCTAAGCAGTCATGGCGGGTGCTCTTGCGAGCTATATGCCTCCACGTAGAGGGCAGTTATGAGAGTTTGTAATTTAACGCCTATTTTACACGGGTAGTTTTAATGAAAGGGTTTAGCTTTCGTGTTACACCGTGTTATATAAGCAGTAAACTGACATTGAAAAGGAATTCGGCTCGACCGGGACTCGAACCCGGATCTTTGGTTTCCCAGACCACTGCGTTAACCATTACGCTACCGAGACTCCTTCCAATCCAACATCATTCACTGCTCATATATAGTCAGCTTTCGCTGCTTGCCATGCGCGTGCCTTCGTTGGCGCGACAGTTTAAACTGCTAAGCAGTCATGGCGGGTGCTCTTGCGAGCTATATGCCTCCACGTAGAGGGCAGTTATGAGAGTTTGTAATTTAACGCCTATTTTACACGGGTAGTTTTAATGAAAGGGTTTAGCTTTCGTGTTACACCGTGTTATATAAGCAGTAAACTGACATTGAAAAGGAATTCGGCTCGACCGGGACTCGAACCCGGATCTTTGGTTTCCCAGACCACTGCGTTAACCATTACGCTACCGAGACTCCTTCCAATCCAACATCATTCACTGCTCATATATAGTCAGCTTTCGCTGCTTGCCATGCGCGTGCCTTCGTTGGCGCGACAGTTTAAACTGCTAAGCAGTCATGGCGGGTGCTCTTGCGAGCTATATGCCTCCACGTAGAGGGCAGTTATGAGAGTTTGTAATTTAACGCCTATTTTACACGGGTAGTTTTAATGAAAGGGTTTAGCTTTCGTGTTACACCGTGTTATATAAGCAGTAAACTGACATTGAAAAGGAATTCGGCTCGACCGGGACTCGAACCCGGATCTTTGGTTTCCCAGACCACTGCGTTAACCATTACGCTACCGAGACTCCTTCCAATCCAACATCATTCACTGCTCATATATAGTCAGCTTTCGCTGCTTGCCATGCGCGTGCCTTCGTTGGCGCGACAGTTTAAACTGCTAAGCAGTCATGGCGGGTGCTCTTGCGAGCTATATGCCTCCACGTAAAGGGCAGTTATGAGAGTTTGTAATTTAACGCCTATTTTACACGGGTAGTTTTAATGAAAGGGTTTAGCTTTCGTGTTACACCGTGTTATATAAGCAGTAAACTGACATCGAGCCGAATTCCTTTTCAATGTCAGTTTACTGCTTATATAACACGGTGTAAGACGAAAGCTAAACCCTTTCATTAAAACTACCCGTGTAAAATAGGCGTTAAATTACAAACTCTCATAACTGCCCTCTACGTGGAGGCATATAGCTCGCAAGAGCACCCGCCATGACTGCTTAGCAGTTTAAACTGTCGCGCCAACGAAGGCACGCGCATGGCAAGCAGCGAAAGCTGACTATATATGAGCAGTGAATGATGTTGGATTGGAAGGAGTCTCGGTAGCGTAATGGTTAACGCAGTGGTCTGGGAAACCAAAGATCCGGGTTCGAGTCCCGGTCGAGCCGAATTCCTTTTCAATGTCAGTTTACTGCTTATATAACACGGTGTAACACGAAAGCTAAACCCTTTCATTAAAACTACCCGTGTAAAATAGGCGTTAAATTACAAACTCTCAAAAATAAAACGATTTAAAAAAAATACTTGCCATTGTTATCACGATAATAGCTTCGTCAAAAATACAGCGTTTTCAAAAAAGCGTTCAAAATTGAACACTAAATAACGGTATTTGCGAATTATTGCGACTTTTGAATTTATGTTATTTTTTTAGCCAAATAATAAAGTTTCATCTGTGAAAATTTCATAACTTGACAACGTTTAGGTACAATTTTATGAGTCTTCAAAATATCATTTTTTCCCATTACTTACGGTCATTTTCAGAACCAAAAAACCCCCATTTAAATAACATTGACTGACAACAATGAAAATTTTGGGCACGTCAGCCAATCAGATTTGAATATTCTCGATTTCAACAACCAATAAAATGGCTTTAAAAATTCTGCTGGATCGCGTATACTTCCCCCTTCTAGAGTACTCTAACTATAACGTTACTTTTTGTAATGTTGTTTATCTATATTATAGAAATAACGTACCAGTTAACTTTATAGTTACCTTAACGTTAACAATTTTACATTAACGACTACAAGACTAGAAAATATACTGTATTATCACCATCGGGGTCGTGTGTTCTACATTATTATTTTGTCCTTGCTCTACACGTAAAACATAAAATTAAGGAAATATTCATCATGTACAGCTCTGGCCAAAAGTTCCCGAACGGGGCAGCGGCGGCCGCTGCGTTTTCTCATAAAGATAACATAGTGTGGTTGCGGGTGGCCTATACAAATCGTTCGGGAACTGTTGGCCAGAGTTGTACTCATCAGTACTCAGTACTATAACTAATATCTTGGTTGAAAATAGCTCAATCAGTAATTCATTAGTGTAAAAACATAATTTCTTTAGCGTTAAATAGTTACCTCTTTATATCTTTAAAAATGTTGTATTATATATAACAAGTTTATTACGGAAAAAAAAATCTAAAGCTCGTTCTATAAACTACACACAAATATTGAGCCAACTTCGAAAATGTTCCTTTGTTAAAAACATCTGGTTATGACGCCGTTACCTGTTCATTCATATGTTCATTCATATAGTTGATCATTGTTTTTTCTTCTTTTAGAACTTTGAACTTGATAAGAACGAAAGGAACTTCCCCAAAAATTTATATACAGTCTCAATATGCGACTCACTTTTATCAGCTAAAAAAAAAAAAAAAAAAAAAAAAAAAAAAAAAAAATCCATCAATGAATGTGTCTTATTTTGTTGGTCAGCCAATCACTGTTATTGAGATTCACTTTACTTTACAAAACGAGCTTAAATAATAACTCTTTAGCTACTTTTTTCCGTGTACGTACCATTGATCTGCTTCATTGTGCCCGCGGTGCCTCCGTACTCGTGAGGTAACAGTCGCTGAGGCACCTGCTTGTGAAGTGACGTCACGTCACCACCGTGCACAAACAACTGCAGCAAAATTAATTAATTTATTAATAAAAAACAAGGCTTGTATTTATTATTAATATAAAAAAGTGCCTAATTGTTTAATTATAATTGATTATAAAATTATTAGGGTGACTTTGTACGCCCCGCATTATCCTATATGACTATATGGGACTATTTGTAAAAATTTGCAGTGTACACCTCTATGCATACAACTTTTATAATGCTGAACTCAATACTCAATGGTTTACAACTCAACATTTTTAAATACGTGCCTACGTTGAGAAAATAGGGAGTTGAAAGTCAACTAAGGTGTTGACTTCCACTCACTCAGACTTGGGCAGTATAACGTCTTACAAGTAACGACATTGCGTAATTTCACTACTTTTTGTTAAAAAGCACGTAACGTCATTACTTTTTGATAGCAGTAACGCGTAATGGTAACGTGTTATTTTTTCAAGTAATTTTTGCCACACAACGATCCAACTTGGCTGTAATGTGAAATTGCAACATTATGTGCTATTTGATTTAAACACAGCAACGATTTGACAGTTAATATTTTCATATTTTTTATACATAATATTATATGTCAAGATTGAAATTGTTTATTATCAATGGTGACTTACCCTCTTCCTTATTTTCTCCTTGGTGAGAGACTTGATGAGCGCAAACACTGCGTCCATCATCGCGGGCGTATTTATGTAGTTGATGTTCTTTGGTCGTAATGGGTATAGGCTTCCTGCATGGGTATGTATAGGCGAGTATGAGTTAAATAAGTAAATATATAGGTAGGGAGAATGAATGAATCAACAAACAAATGAATAAATTGAAAGACAGACAGACAGACAGACAGACAGACAGACAGACAGACAGACAGACAGACAGACAGACAGACAGACAGACAGACAGACAGACAGACAGACAGACAGACAGACAGACAGACAGACACACCTGGGAGCAGACAAATATTTTCTTGGCTAGACTTGGTGTAAACTGCGCAACTTGGCTGACGCTCACGCCCGACATGTCGATGATGTTCACAATACCTCCGACCACCAAGTGGTCGTTCTCTCGTAGCAACACGTCAAGACACATGAAGTTCATCTGACACACAGCAATCAATCAATTAACCAATCAATATTCAATCAAGTTTATTTTATTCGTTTCATCGTTTTCAATTATTTACTTTTAAAAAAGTAAAATATTTATACAATTTCATAAAAAACAACAACAACAACTTGCAATCGACTGCAATTAAGTAAGTTAATAATTCTCTATTTATATTCTGATATTCTCCTGTTTTACACATACTGTATATTAATCATATGATTACTCAGTGGGTATTATTTATCATGATATTATTATTATTTTTTTTTTAATCTATATAATGCATTTTAGTTTTCTTGTTTGATTTTTTTTGCATACCACGCAATATGGTTTTGTATTGATGTTACCATAATTTAATATGATTTGGTTTGATTTCTCTCTCTCTCTCTCTCTCTCTCTCTCTCTCTCTCTCTCTCGTTTAATTATTGTTTAATACCCCTGTAAGCTACAACGCAAACTAGCTTAACCGTATATATAGCTAAAAAGTTGTTTCATTGTTGTACCAAGTGGGAGATTGTAGATTTACCGCGGCTCTAAGTTTTTCTATTTCACATGAATAAGTTTAATTAAGAAGCAAAAACAATCAGATATTAATTAAATAGCAGAACTGACCTTGATGAAGTCCACTAGAGAGATCTTGGAGGTGTCAATGACCCCAGGTCGAATAATAAATATCACCCTGCCGTTATCATCAGGTTCGGGCAGCGGGAAAAACGTCCTGCAATTTTAAATTTTTTCATTAAATTATTTTTATATTATTATAATGAGGAAGACTACACTAATTTTTAGGTGTCAATTTTATTGCATATTCTAAAAGAAGACATTTTCCTCAATCAATAGATATTATGTGATTTCCAATTTTTGATTTCATTAATTTATTTTAATTAACTTTATTTAAAGTCACGAAATGACGTCACATGTGGGTAAAGGAAAAAGTTACAACCCGCTGTGACGTCATTTCTCGGCTTTCAAATGTAAATTAAAAATACTTGACGAAAACTTCAAAAATTAGAATGTATAGCGATTCAGGAAAATGTCCTCATTTAGAATATGTAATAAAATCACTACCTAAATGTCTCTTGTGTTCCTCATTGCTTTAATGATTTCATGACTTGACTGTTTACTTCAGTATATTTTTTTCCCTCAACAATAAATAAATATTATTATTACTGAAATATATTTAAGACGTATGCATGCCAAAGACGGACGTTCTTTCAAACATAATACAGCACGTAAAATGTAACTTAACATGTGTGATGTAAAAACTAAATTTATACGTTGTTAAAACTATATATCAGTTCATGTATAAGATCAATGTTCACAGCACCATATATTGGCATAAATATGTATAAATATATGTATATATGTATACATTATACATATATGGTGTAGCCCCGCTTTAGTGTTGGCTCCTTCACTCATGGTCTGTTAATTCATTAATTGATGTTCCTTGTATGAGTGTAAATAAATAAATGAATGAATGAATGAATGAATGAATGAATGAATGAATGAATGAATGAATGAATGAATGAATGAATGAATGAATGAATGAATGAATGAATGAATGAATGAATGAATGAATGAATGAATGAATGAATGAATGAATGAATGAATGAATGAATGAATGAATGAATGAATGAATGAATGAATGAATGAATGAAGTTCCAGTAACAATAAAACTGATCGACACAATAAATTCACTGTGTCATTTTTTTACAACGTACAATTATGAACTATAACATGATGTCTCTAACTTATATTTTACCACCTATCGTCATACGTCTTTCACATGCAACGTCCCGCCTATTATGATCTCCCTGTACTGGAACTAACTGTTTTTGCATGAGATATTTGAAGTTGGGATCATGGACATCTCTGTTGTTGAAGAGCTCAGGAACCGCGGTGTGCATCGTGTAGTACATGTCCAGCTTTTCCTTGGTCCTCTCCAGACTGAACTTACAGCCGCGGAGGAAAGCAATCAGGGTCTGTAACATGTTATTGTCATCACTTTTTACATTGAAACAACGTCAAAATAACATATTATTTCTTTAGCATTGTCGATCTGTCTCAAGAAAATTCTCAAATACTACGTTAAAAAATCCACATTACGTGATTTGCATTATTTACTCAAATATACTTATATTAATCAAGCACCTGATGTACAGTATACATACCTGATCACTGGGATTGTTGGCCTTGATGTGCGGCTGCTTGCTGAGCCAGTCTCTAATATGCTCCACGTCAGCACCACGTCTGTCAGGCTCCTCGTGCAGCTCGTGCTCAGCCTTGGCTTGCAGAGCGGGGGACAACGCTCGGACACCGGACATCGTCTGCTTGGACATCAAGGAACATTAAGACGTTACATCGATATTTAAGCAATATGTAAACACTTTTTTTTGGCATGAGAAGTCATATTGATTAATTTGCACGCCCGCCATCAATGCACGGACAAAAATAAATATACGTAACATAATTATGCTATCTCATATACAGCAACATTTATGCATAATAATTTTAATAACGTAACTTATGATTTATTGTACAGTAACAGTTCTATTCAGTATGGTACATATTATTTACTTTACTATTGTATTATTCAATATTTATAATATAAATACATATTATACTATATGTATATGTATACATATAGTATACATATTATGTATACTATAGTATAACTTACATAATAATAGCATATGTATAGTAGTTAGATGTTCAGCATAATAACTTATTTTATTACAGTATTTGTGCTCTACAATATAGCAATTAATGAATGCAGCGTAAATTAGTTTTTTTGGGGGGAGAGGGGGGTGTTATTAGAAATATACAATTGCAAATGATATATTTCCGAAGTTGTTTCAGGGGTTAGGGACATTATGGATTGTAAAATATAAAATTTGTATCATTAATAAAATAATTATTTTTACAAATTTTCAATTACAATTAGTTGGTTACGAAACAAAATTTGAAAGAACAAAAACATACCATTTATTTTGTTACTCCCATAAAAAAGACTCAGATTTATTTTTAAAAAAAATCTTATGTGATGTTGACAGATTTTAAATTAGTATTTAATTTTAGTTAAAGGATACAACACAATTGACTTCAACTCAATGCACGTGAAGCTGTTTTAGTTTTGTACGAACGAAGATGTTTAGCAACTTACCTGTCGTGGCAGTGGCACGTTACCTGTGTGCGTGTGCAGCAGCAGCAGCTGTTACAGGTGAAGAAGAAGAAGATTTTCTCACGTTGTGAGTGTATGCAAATGTTATCTCTACTGATAAGATAGCCAGAGAGAGAGAGAGAGAGAGAGAGAGAGAGAGATTGCAGCGTTTCAATTCAGCATCACAACTAGAGTTTATTAACTGGCGCTAGGCCCTTCTTTAGTTTTACATCTACAGGCTGGGATAAAGTGGATGACTAAATATATATATATATATATTATATATTATATATATATATATATATATATATATATATATATATATTATATATTATATATATATATATATATATATATATATATATATATATATATATATATATATATATATATATATATATATATATATATATATATATATATATATATATATATATCAGTGGCGTAGCCAGGATTTTACCACAGGGGGGGTTCAGGTCTGAACCAGTCGGGGCGAAGCCCCCAAAAGCCCGCCGCAGGCGCGAAATTTTTTGAGGCCACGCCCCTTTTTTTGATGAAATTTATGTATTTATTATGCATTTAATTTTAAATGAGGTAAAACTTAAGTTTGAGATTTTGACGTGCCAAAATGTGGATTTGCTTCTGACATACAAAATTAAAACTACTATTTTATTTGCTACATTATTAATATTTTATTTTAGAGACAATACTTGATACTTATAACAGTTATAACTATTTAGTCAATTTTGACTGGGAATATGGCCAGCAAAAATAATAATAATAATAATAAAATAAAAATGAAATGGAGAGAAAAGCTATAAATATAATGCCTAATTAAGCCACTCTATGATCAAGCAATGTGGATCTTTCATTAAACCAATGTTTTGATGCTCAAAATACTTTTAAAAGGGTGCATTTTTTTTAAAGAATTCTATAAAAAAAAAAATTTAAAATTAACCATAAAAATTATGAATTGCTGTATTCTTTGTATTTCATTTTATATAGCACTGCATTTACGCAGCCCACAGAACGTATAACACCTGATGACCGCAACCTGAAGTACACAAAAACTTAAAAAATATATATCATTATCATTAAACTTTACTGACAGAAAATACTTCCATTATTGTAAAAAGAGGATTTCAGGAGTACAAAATTACAACCTTAAAAATAATTTTGAGCTTCAAATCATTTTTGGAACGCAAGACTTTTTTTCTTTTTCTTTATTATTATTATTTTTTTTTAGTTCGAAAGTATATATCAGGGAATTCATTGTTTTACATAATAAAAGAAAAACCAATCAAAACTAAAGAGAATTTCAGCAACTCTTATACGCAATTTTTGCAATACCAATTTTACTTCTTTTTAGTCTTTTTTTTTTTCTGAAATTGGCTAATTGGCTAAAAATCATCGAGGACTCTAGAATAAACTTAATATATTATTTTGAAAATTTCCTTATACTAGTATCGTTTGAAAGTTTTGTTTCTGTGTACTGTATACGCTTTTGCAGTCTTGGGGTGTTCGAGTGCGACGTCGAACATTTTTCGAACAGCACAAACGAACTCGAACAGTTCGTGTGCAAGTTCGTTTGGATTTTTTGAGGTGTTCGAGTTCGTGTTCGATGAACACTACTTTCACTGCTGATTGTTCGAAATTTCAAACACGAAGTCGAACACTTTTGCAGTTAAGTTTTACATGTTAAAATTTATAAATTAGTTAAAAATTTAATATGAAAAATTGGTGTATATTTATGTAAATTGAAAGGATTTTCAACCATTTCCAATATAATTATAATACATACAAATATGTTTAAATAAAAAATAAAAACAAAAAAGTTTGTTTATTTGTACAGTATTTTTTTTTTTTAATACAAACAGTTCGTGATGATTTCGAAATTGCAAAAAGTTCGAAATGTTCGTGTTCGGATCGTGTTCGAAAGAATTTTAAGTGTTCGTGATCAGTTCGAGTTCAACTAAAATGGTGTTCGACCCCAACACTGCGCATTTGAAATCACGTCGTTTATTTATTTTTATACCCATTCTATGCTAGAAAACTGTGAAGTTTTTACTGTTAAATATAATTTTTTTTTTCATGAAAAACAGAAAATTTACAATATTTAATGAAAAATCTAGTTATTTGTTTGGTTAGTACTACAAAATATTTGGTATCTTAAAGGCTAATATAGTGTTTACCACTGTATGTATCAGTGAAGAATGTAAAATTAGTAAAAAAATAATAATAATAAATATATTCGAGCGAAGCGAGAAAATTTTTACGAAATTTCCTCCTAAAATATTAATTTTGTAGCAAAACTTTTGTTCACTTTGTATTTTTTTGTATCTTTTCCAAATCCACAGGGGGGGTTTGAACCCCCAAAACCCCCCCCCTGGCTACGCCACTGATATATATTATCGTCAGTCGGATATGAAAACCTTGGATTAGGAATTTGAGTGTTTCTGAAGTTTGAATCGACATAATTCAAAAATAAAAAGGCACAAAAAATTGAAATTATTTTTGTCGTGCGGCTTATATATCTGATAATACATTGTATTAATTTCATATTTTTTATTTCAAATATAGTACGCTCACAAGTCATCAATTAGTAAACCCTGTTTTAGCACTCTGTTCAAAAAATTAAAATTAATATTCCCTGCTTGCAACAGTAAGCAATAAAAATTTCAAATTAACATCATAGAGTCAAGAAATGTTGCTTATTCTTAATGTACAGTTGAAATTTCTTTGCAAGCAACCACTTTGCAAAAATTTCCAAAAAAAAAAAAAAAAAAAAAGGTCAAAATTATTTTAGGAGTGCAATTTTATTATCAATTATTATAATTATAAACAAACATTTTTAACAATAATGTCAGTTGACATTAGTGTTGTTCGTAAACCCTGTTTTCTTGCACCAAAAAATGCGCATTCCATTTAAATAACCAGAGGCGATCGTCATTTTAGGAGCAGAGAACAGGGTTTACGAACAGCATTATTGTCTCACAAAACCCACCACCAAAAAAAAATAATTACGCTAGGGATTTAAACTTGAAATAGACACATGTGAAGATCACGTGATTATTAAAAAAAATTGTGCATACAGTTGCCCATTATATGTTAGTCCGAGAACTTTTTGACCCGCCTTCGTATAACAAAAATTGAGGGGAAAAAATTGCACGATTAAATGAAAAGAAAAATATAATACTGAAACAATCCATATAGAAACTAGATAATGTTCTCACTGGTATGATTAATGTTTATCAAATCTTAGTGTTATACAGAAAATCTCATAATTTAATATTAAAAAAAAAGTGAGAAAGAGAGAAAAAAAGTTTGTATGTTTAAATGAAATGGAAAATATAATACTAAAACATTCCACATATAGCTACTGTAGATAAAGGTCTCACTATAATATAATTAGTGATCATCAAATCTTATTGTTATACAGTAAATCTTAGTGTTTTTATCTTAAAAAAAAAGAAGTGAGAAATTAGGAAAAAAAAAAAAAAAAAACGTATGTTTGAATAATAAGGAAAATATATACTGAAACATTCCATAAAGCAACTCGATAATGTTCTCACTGGCATGATTAGTGATCACAATGTCTAATTGTTACATAGAAATTATCAGAATTTTTTAATTTAAATAAAAAAGAAAGAGAAAGGAATAAAAGTGTATTAAATAGAAAATGAAAATATATATTATAATATTCGATAAAACACCTAGATAATGTTCTCACTGCCATCATTATAGTGATCACCACATACCACATCTTATTGTTAAATAGAAAATATCAGAATTTATAACTTCAAAAAAATAGAGGGGGAAAAAATTGCATGATTAAATAATAAAATATATATAATACTGAAACATTCCATATATCAACTATATAATGTTCTCACTGGTATGATAAGTGATTACCACATCTTATTTTTACATAAAAAATCTCAGAATTGTTAACTATAAAAAAAAATAGGGGGTAAAATTTGTTTTATTAATTGATAAGAAAAATATAATACTAAAACATTCCATATAACAACTAGAAAATGTTCTCACTGGTATGATTAGTGATCATCAAATCTTATTGTTACATAGAACATAACAGAATTTTATAATAAAAAAAAAGTGAGAAAGAGAGAGAAAACAAAAAAGAATGTATGTTTAAATGAAATGGAAAATATAAACTAAAACATTCCATATAGCAACTAAATAATGTTCTCACTGGTATGATTAGTGATCAACTAATCTTATTGCTTCATAGAACATATCAGAATTTTTAAATTTAAAAAAAATTTAGAGAGAGAAGGAAAAAAAAAAAAAAGAAAAAAAAGAATGAGTATTAAAATTAAAGGAAATATTTATATTAAAACATACTATTTAGCACCTAGATTATGTTTAAACTGGTATTATTAGTGTTTATCAAATCTTAGTGTTACATAGAAAATCTCAGAATTTTTAACTAAAAAAATAGATTGAGAGAGAGAGAGAGAGAAAAAAAAGAGTCTGTATGATTTAATGTAAAGAAAAATATAATACTGAAACATGCCATATAGCAACTAGATAATGTTCTCACTGGTATGATAAGTGATTACCACATCTTATTTTTACATAAAAAATCTCAGAATTGTTAACTATAAAAAAAAATAGGGGGTAAAATTTGTTTTATTAATTGATAAGAAAAATATAATACTAAAACATTCCATATAACAACTAGAAAATGTTCTCACTGGTATGATTAGTGATCATCAAATCTTATTGTTACATAGAACATAACAGAATTTTATAATAAAAAAAAAGTGAGAAAGAGAGAGAAAACAAAAAAGAATGTATGTTTAAATGAAATGGAAAATATAAACTAAAACATTCCATATAGCAACTAAATAATGTTCTCACTGGTATGATTAGTGATCAACTAATCTTATTGCTTCATAGAACATATCAGAATTTTTAAATTTAAAAAAAATTTAGAGAGAGAAGGAAAAAAAAAAAAAAAAGAAAAAAAAGAATGAGTATTAAAATTAAAGGAAATATTTATATTAAAACATACTATTTAGCACCTAGATTATGTTTAAACTGGTATTATTAGTGTTTATCAAATCTTAGTGTTACATAGAAAATCTCAGAATTTTTAACTAAAAAAATAGATTGAGAGAGAGAGAGAGAGAAAAAAAAGAGTCTGTATGATTTAATGTAAAGAAAAATATAATACTGAAACATGCCATATAGCAACTAGATAATGTTCTCACTGGTATGATAAGTGATTACCACATCTTATTTTTACATAAAAAATCTCAGAATTGTTAACTATAAAAAAAAATAGGGGGTAAAATTTGTTTTATTAATTGATAAGAAAAATATAATACTAAAACATTCCATATAACAACTAGAAAATGTTCTCACTGGTATGATTAGTGATCATCAAATCTTATTGTTACATAGAACATAACAGAATTTTATAATAAAAAAAAAGTGAGAAAGAGAGAGAAAACAAAAAAGAATGTATGTTTAAATGAAATGGAAAATATAAACTAAAACATTCCATATAGCAACTAAATAATGTTCTCACTGGTATGATTAGTGATCAACTAATCTTATTGCTTCATAGAACATATCAGAATTTTTAAATTTAAAAAAAATTTAGAGAGAGAAGGAAAAAAAAAAAAAAAGAAAAAAAAGAATGAGTATTAAAATTAAAGGAAATATTTATATTAAAACATACTATTTAGCACCTAGATTATGTTTAAACTGGTATTATTAGTGTTTATCAAATCTTAGTGTTACATAGAAAATCTCAGAATTTTTAACTAAAAAAATAGATTGAGAGAGAGAGAGAGAGAAAAAAAAGAGTCTGTATGATTTAATGTAAAGAAAAATATAATACTGAAACATGCCATATAGCAACTAGATAATGTTCTCACTGGTATGATTAGTCATCTTTACATCTTATTGTTATACAGTAAATCTCAGAATTTTTATATTTAAAAAAAAATTAGGAATGAAAAAAAAAAAAAAAAAAAAAAAGTATGTTTAAATGAAAAGGAAAATATATTTATACTGAAAAATTCCATATAGCAACTAGATAATGTTCTCACTGGTATGATTAGTGATCACAGTATCTAATTGTTACATAGGAATTATCAGAATTACTTAATTTAAAAAAAAGAGAGAGAAAGAATTAAAAGTTTATTAAATAGAAAATGAAATGATATATTATAATATTCCATAAAACACCTATGGAATCATATGGAATCTCACTGGCATCATTATAGTGATCACCACATCTTATTGTAAATAAAAAATATCAGAATTTATAACTTCAAAAAAAAAAGGGGGAAAAATTGCATGATTAAATAAAAAAATATATAATACTTAAACATTCCATATAGCAGCTAGATAATATTCTCACTGGTATGATAAGTGATTATCAAATCTTATTGTTATATAGAACATCAGAATTCCATATTAAAAAAAGGGAGAAAGAGTGTAAAAAAATGTTTGTTTAAAAAAAAGAGGATAATATAATACTAAAACATTCCATATAGCAACTAGATAATGTTCTCACTGGTATGATTAGTGATCATCTAATCTTACTGTTACATACAAAATCTCAGAATTTTTAATTATAAAAAACAATTTGAGAGAGAAGGGAAAAAAAAGATTAAATGTTAATATTAAAAGGAAATATTTAAATTAAAACATACCATTTAGCACCTATATAATGTTTAAGGCGGGAAATCAGCTACTGCGGGATTTGACTAAAAAGTTGTAAAGATAGAAAAATCTGAAATTTTGTACAGTGATACATTAGGATTAGGTATCTTCAAAAATGTAAAAATTTTGGGGGGTCACCATGCTAGATTTTGAATTATAATTTTTTGAAGTTTTGGTCCCATAAGAGCCCATGATAATTTCAATAATTAATTTCTCTCTTATCTGATGATCACGGGTTCTGAAAATTTTATCATAGGTAGCTGTTACTATTAACTTTCAAATGGCATCATAAAATTTAGAAGTTTTCTTTTTAGATTTTGAGATACAAGCCATCTATATACAACCCTTAAACTGTTATGATTAGTATTAGTGTTTATCACATCTTATTATTATTCAGAAAATCTCAGGATTTTAACATTAAAAAAATGAGAAAGAGAGAGAAAAAAATGTGTGTTTCAATGAAAAGGAAAATATTATACTAAAACATTCCATTTAGCAACTATAGTTGATGTTTTCACTGGTATTATTAGTGATCACTACACTTAATTGTTACATAGAAAATCTAAGATTTGTTAACTTTAAAAAAAAACATTGGGGGTAAAAATTGTATTATTAATTTTTGAAAGAAAAATATAATACTAAAACATTCAATATAACAACTAGATAATATTCTCACTGGTATGATTAGTGATCATCATATCTTATTGTTATATAGAAAATATCAGAATTTTATATTAAAAAAATAAAGTGAGAAAGAGAGATAGAGAAAAAAAAATGTATGGCTGGAAAACATAATATACTGAAATATACAATGTAGCAACTAGAAAACATTCTCACTGGTATGATTAGTGATCACCACATCTTATTGCTTCATAGAACATATCAGAATTTTTAAATATCAAAAAAATTAACAGAGAAAGAAAGAAAAAAAAAAAAAAAAAAAAGGAATGTTTAAATGATCATAAATAATTTCATAAATTAGTAAAATTAGATAATGTTTTCACTGGTATGATTAGTGATCACACTGATCACCACATCTTATTGTTAAATAGAAAATATCAGATTATTAACCTATAAAATAAATACGCAGCCAAATATTGCATGATTAAATGAAAAGAAAAATATAATACTAAAGCATTCCAAAGAGCAACTAGATAATGTTCTCACTGGTATGATTAGTGATCAATTTATCTCAATATTTCATAGATCATATCAGAATATTTAAATATAAAAAATAAAATGAGAGAGAATAAAAAATAATAACAATAATAATAATTAATCTAAAAAATAAAATGAAATATTTATCTTAAAACATACCATTTAGTTATTAAATAATGTTTAAACTGGTATTTTTAGTTATCTTCACATCTTATTGTAATACAGAAAATCACACAAAAATTATCTTTAAATAAATAAAAAAAAATTTGAGAGAGAGAGAAAAAAAGAGAATGTAGTGAAAAAGAAAATAATATACTGAAACGTTCCATATATAAAGCAACTAGATAATGTTCTCACTGGTTCGATTAGCGATCATCAAATCTTATTGTTACATAGAACATAACAGAATTTTTAAATATAAAAACAATTTGAGAGAGAAGGAAAAAAAAGAGATTGAATGTTAATATTAATAGGAAATATTTATATTAAAACATACCATTTAGCACCTAGATAATGTTTAAACTGATATGATTGGTATTAGTGTTTATCAAATCTTATTGTTAAACAGAAAATCTCAGGATTTTAACATTAAAAAAAATGAGAAAGAGAGAGAAAAAGAAATGTATGTTTGATATGTTTCAAATGAAAAGGAAAATATTATATTAAAACATTCCATATAGCAACTAGATGATGTTATCTATGGTATTATTAGTGATCACCACATTAATTAGTTACAAAGAAAATATCATAATTTTTAACTTTAAAAAAATAGGTAAAAAAATTGCTTGATTATATAAAAGGAAAAATATAATACTGAAACATTCCAAATAGCAACTAGATAATATTCTCACTGGTATGATTTGTGATCATCAAATCATATTGTTATACAGTAAATCTCAGAATTTGAACATTAAAAAAAATAAAGTGAGAAAGAGAGAGAGAGAGAGAGAGAAAAAAAAAAAGATTGTATGGTTAAATGAACAGGAAAACATGTAATGAAATATTCCATGTAGCAACTAGAAAACATTCTCACTGGTATGATTAGTGATCACCACAACTCTTTGCTTTATAGAACATATCAGAATTTTTAAATAAAAAAAAATTAAGAGAGAAGGAAAAAAAAAAAAAAAAAAAAGAATGTTAAAATGATTATAAATAAGATCATAAAGTAAATAATGTTCTCACTGGTATGATTAGAGATCATCAAATCTTAGTGTTATATAGAAAATCTCAGAATTCCATATTAAAAAAAAGAGAGAAAGAGTAAAAAAAATGTATTTTTAAATAAAATGGAAAATATAATACTAAAACATTCCATATAGCAACTAGTTAATGTTCTCACTGGTATGATTAGTGATCACACCATATCTAATTGTTATGCAGTAAATCCCAGAAATTTCAACTTTAAAAAAAAGTAAGAAATGAGTATAAGAAAAAAAAAAAAAAAAAAAAAAAAAGGAAAAGAAAAGAAAAAAACGTATGTTTCAATGAAAAGGAAAATATGCACTGAATTTTTCCATATAGCAACTAGAAAGTAGTCTCACTGGTATCATTAGTGATCAACTAATCTTATTGCTTCATAGAACATATCGGAATTTTTAAATTAAAAAAAAAAAGATAGAAAAATAAATAAAAGAATGTTAAATAAAAAATAAAAATATATATACTGAAATATTCCATAAAACACTTAGGTAAGGTTCTCACTGGCATCATCATAATGATCAACACATCTGAGTGCTACATAGAAAATCTCAGAAATTCTAACTACATAAAAAATAGGAGGAAAAAATTGCATAATTAAAGGTAAAAAAATATAATACTGAAACATTCCATATATCAACTAGATAATGTTCTCACTGGTATGATTAGTGATCATCAATTCTTAATGTAATACAGAAAATCTCAGAATTTTAACATTAAAAAAAATAAAGTTAGAAAGAGAGAGAGAAAAAAAAAGAATGTATGTTTAAATGAATTGGAAATTATAAACTAATACATTCCATAGAGCAACTAGATAATGTTCTAACTTATATGATTAGTTATCACAATATCTTAGTGTTACATAGAAAATATCAGAATTCTTACTGTAAAAAAGCGAGAGAAAGAGAGACAGAAAGAGAGAGAGAGAGAGAGAGAGAGAGAGAGAGAGAGAGAGAGAGAGAGAGAGAGAAAAGTATTTATATTTAAAAAAAATAAAAATATATACTGAAACATTCCATATAGCAACTCGATAATGTTCTCACTGGCATGATTATTGATTAGTGATCACAATATCTAATTGTTACATAGAAAATATCAGAATTTTTTAATTGAAAAAAAAAACACAGAGAAATAAATAAAATTGTATTAAATAGAAAATGAAAATATAGACTGAAATATTCCATAAAACACCTCGGTAATATCCTCACTGGCATCATTATAGTGATCACCACATCTTATTAGAAAATAAAAAAAATATCAGAATTTCTAATTAAAAAAAAAAAAAAAAAAAAAAAAAAAAGACGAAAAAATTGCATGACTAAATAAAAAGAAAATATAATACTGAAACATTCCATATAGCAAGTAGATAAAATGTTTTCACTGGTATGATTAGTGATCATCAAATCTTATTGTTATATAGAAAATCTCAGAAGTTTATATTAAAGACAAAAATTGAGAAAGACAGGAAAAAAAGTTGGTATGTTTAAATGACATGGAAAATATAATATTGAAACATTCCATATAGCAACCAGATAATGTTCTCACTGGTATGATTAGTAATCATCACATCTAATTGTTAAATAGAAAATATCAGAGTTTTTAACTATAAAATAAATATGCAGCCAAAAATTGAATGAATAAATGAAAAAAAAATATAATACTGAAACATTCCATATAGCAAGTAGATAATGTTTTCACTGGTATGATTAGAGATCATCAAATCTTATTATTATAAAGAAAATCTCAGAAGTTTATATTAAAGAAAAATAATTGAGAAAGAGAGGAAAAAAAGTTTGTATGTTTAAATGACATGGAAAATATAATACTGAAACATTCCATATAGCAATAAGATAATGTTCTCACTGGTATGATTAGTGATCATCATATCTTATTGTTATACAGTAAATCTCAGAATTTTTATCTGTTAAAAAAAAGTGAGAAATGAGGAAAAAATGTACGTATAAATGAAAATGAAAATATATAGTGAAACATTCCATATATCAACTATATAATGTTCTCACTGGTATGATTAGAGATCACCACATCTTATTGTTACATTATCAGAACATTTTTTTTTAAAAAAAATAGAGAGAGAAAGGAATATAAGTGTATTAAATAGAAAATGAAATTATAGACTGAAATATTCCATAAAACACCTCGGTAATATCCTTACTGGCATCATTATAGTGATCACCACATTTTATTAGAAAATAAAAAAATATCAGAATTTCTAATTAAAAAAAAAAAAAAAAAAAGACGAAAAAATTGAATGATTAAATGAAAAAAAAATATAATACTAAAACATTCCAAATAGCAAGTAGATAATGTTTTCACTGGTATGATTAGTGATCATCAAAACTTATTGTTATATAGAAAATCTCAGAAGTTTATATTAAAGACAAAAAAATTGAGAAACAGAGGAAAAAAAGTTTGTATATTTAAATGACATGGAAAATATAATACTGAAACATTCCATATAGCAATAAGATAATGTTCTCACTGGTATGATTAGAGATCACCACATCTTATTGTTACATTATCAGAACTTTTTATTTAAAAAAAAAGAGAGAGAAAGGAATATAAGTGTATTAAATAGAAAATAAAATATAGACTGAAATATTCCATAAAACACCTCGGTATTATCCTCACTGGCATTATTATAGTGATCACCACATCTTATTAGAAAATAAAAAAATATCAGAATTTCTAATTAAAAAAAAAAAAAAAAAAGACGAAAAAATTGAATATTAAATGAAAAGAAAATATAATACTGAAACATTCCATATAGCAAGTAGATAATGTTTTCACTGGTATGATTAGTGATCATCAAATCTTATTGTTATATAGAAAATCACAGAAGTTTATATAAAAGAAAAAAAATTAAGAGAGGAAAAAAAGTTTGTATGTTTAAATGACATGGAAAATATAATACTGTAACATTCTATATATAGCAAGTAGATAATGTTTTCACTGGTATGATTAGTGATCATCAAATCTTAGTGTTATATAGAAAATCTCAGAAGTTTATATTAAAGAAATTAAAAATTGAGAAAGAGAGGAAAAAAAGTTTGTATGTTTAAATGACATGGAAAATATAATACTGAAACATTCCATATATCAACTATATAATGTTCTCACTGGTATGATTATAGTGATCATCACATCTAATTGTTAAATAGAAAATATCAGAGTTTTTAACTATAAAATAAATAAGCAGCCAAAAATTGAATGAATAAAAGAAAAAAAATATAATACTGCAACATTCCATATAGCAAGTAGATAATGTTTTCACTGGTATGATTAGTGATCATCAAATCTTATTGTTATATAGAAAATCTCAGAAGTTTATATTAAAGAAAAAAAATTGAGAAAGAGAGGAAAAAAATTTGTATGTTTAAATGACATGGAAAATATAATACTGAAATATTCCATATAGCAACTCGATAATGTTCTCACTGGCATGATTAGTGATCACAATATCTATAATTGTTACATAGAAAATATCAGAATTTTTTAATTGAAGAAAAAAAAAAAACAGAGAGAAAGGAATAAAAACGTATTAAATAGAAAATGAAAATATAGACTGAAATATATCATAAAACACCTCGGTAATATCCTCACTGGCATCATTATAGTGATCACCACATCTTATTAGAAAATAAAAAAAATATCAGAATTTCTAATTAAAAAAAAAATAAAAAAAAAAAAAACGAAAAAATTGCATGATTAAATGAAAAGAAAATATAATACTGTAACATTCCATATAGCAACCAGATAATGTTTTCACTGGTATGATTAGTGATCATCAAATCTTAGTGTTATATAGAACATCTCAGAAGTTTATATTAAAGTAAAGACAAAAAAAATTTGAGAAAGAGAGGAAAAAAAAGTTTGTATGTTTATATGACATGGAAAATGTAATACTGAAACATTCCATATAGCAACTAGATAATGTTCTCACTGGTATGATTAGTGATCATCATATCTTATTGTTATACAGTTAATATCAGAATTTTTATCTGTTAAAAAAAAAGTGAATAATGAGGAAAAAATGTATGTATAAATGAAAATAAAAATATATAGTGAAACATTCCATATATCAACTATATAATGTTCTCACTGGTATGATTAGAGATCACCACATCTTATTGTTACATTATCAGAACTTTTTATTTAAAAAAAAAAGAGAGAGAAAGGAATATAAGTGTATTAAATAGAAAATGAAAATATAGACTGAAATATTCCATAAAACACATCGGTAATATCTTCACTGGCATCATTATAGTGATCACTACAACTTATAAGAAAATAAAAAAATATCAGAATTTCTAATAAAAAAAAAAAAAAAGACGAAAAAATTGAATGATTAAATGAAAAGAAAATATAATACTGAACTGACTCATTCCATATAGCAAGTAGATAATGTTTTCACTGGTATGATTAGTGATCATCAAATCTTATTGTTATATAGAAAATCTCAGAAGTTTATATTAAAGAAAAAAAATTGAAAAAGAGAGGAAAAAAAGTTTGTATGTTTAAATGACATGGAAAATACAATACTGAAACATTCCATATAGCAACTAGATAATGTTCTCACTGGTATGATTAGTGATCATCACATCTAATTGTTAAATAGAAAATATCAGAGTTTTTAACTATAAAATAAATATGCAGCCAAAAATTGAATGAATAAATGAAAAAAAATATATAATACTGAAACATTCCATATAGCAACTAGATAATGTTCTCACTGGTATGATTAGTGATCATCATATCTTATTGTTATTCCATAGAGCAACTAGATAATGTTCTTACTTATATGATTAGGTATTACAATATCTTAGTGTTACATAGAAAATATCAGAGTTTTTACTGTAAAAAAGCGAGAGAAAGAGAGACAGAGAGAGAGAGAGAGAAAAGTATTTCTATTTAAAAAAATTGAAAATATATACTGAAACATTCCATATAGCAACTCGATAATGTTCTCACTGGCATGATTAGTGATCACCATATCTAATTGTTACATAGAAAATATCAGAAATTTTTAATTGAAAAAAAAAAAAAAAAAAAAACAGAAAGAAAGGAATAAAAGTGTATTAAATAGAAAATGAAAATATAGACTGAAATATGGAATTCTGGAAAAATATCAGAATTTCTATTAAAAAAAAAAAAAAAAAAAAAAACGACAAAATTGCATGATTAAATGAAAAGAATATATAATACTGAAACATTCCATATAGCAAGTAGATAATGTTTTCACTGGTATGATTAGTGATCATCAAATCTTATTGTTATATAGAAAATCTCAGAAGTTTATATTAAAGAAGAAAAAAATGGAGAAACAGAGGAAAAAAAGTTTGTATGTTTAAATGACATGGAAAATATAATACTGAAACATTCCATATAGCAACTAGATAATGATTTCACTGGTATGATTAGTGATCATCACATCTTATTGTTAAATAGAAAATATCAGAGTTTTTAACTATAAAATAAATATGCAGCCAAAAATTGAATGAATAAATGAAATGAAAAAAAATAAATGAAATAAATGAAAAAAAAAAGTAAAAGTAAGAAGATTTTAATAAGTGATTCTTTTGCCAAATATGTAAGAAAAAGCTTGCATGCATCAACAAATTTAATTAATTTCATGTCTTTTATAACATGATAAACTTTAAAAAAATATATATGTAAAAAGCGCTTATACATATGATATCATAATATGTTATAATTTCTAAAAATATCAATTAAAAAGCAGTGTTATATAAAATATTTTCTATAAATCTTTTTATATAATAAAAAGCAGCTAATTTTGAGATTGAATTTTAGAATAAAAACTAAATTATCATTTCATTTGCTGATAAAAACATCGTTGTATTTTAAACTTTTTATTTTAATTGTTTTAGAGTTAACCTGAAGTTTGCCAGCGATAAAAGTTAATAATAAGCCAGCGATAATAATAAATAGTTTTTATTACGAGGTCACAAAAGGTACATACCCAATTACATTGTCCTCTAACTTATGTTTCTATGTTCTGGAATTATGATCAGTATGAAATATAATGAATAGTAATAAGGTAGTATTTTGACCCTTTCAACCGTGATCTATAATGCTGATTCTCGGTGACTCGCGCAGACACCGGCAAGTCAGCGGCTCGCATCAGTCATCACGTCACTAACTATCTGACTTTAGAGAGAATAACGAGCGTCCTGTTATTGGGCTTTATAAAACTACGGCAGTAAAAAAACTGGTGCTTTAATTTTTCCTTTTTTTTTTGCTCGCGGTGAGAAATTATGCTACTATACTGTAAACCTATCAAACAGTTTTTTTTTTCACTTTCCATATTGTAATATCATGCTACACCAATACCTGTCATTGTCTTATCGACAGGTAATGACTTTCCAAACAATGGTGAAGCACACACGTACTGACCATGTTCTAAGTACACAGCCCGGCGTTCGCCATGACCACCTAGAGAAACCGTGGAAACGTTTAGGCAGGCTGGTTGGTGCAATCACATCGATCATGTACATCAAGAAAGCTGTGCGTTGTACTGGAATGCATGTAAACATGCATCGTACAACGTGTTATACGTCACCTGTCACGTACGCCCCCAGTGGTGGCTCAAACCTAAACTCGGTGAGGAAGAGTTGCAAATAAGCTACCTTTACCACTCCGCCATACCAGCCCGGTTGCCCGCTGAATTCTGCCCAAACTTGCAAATAAAGTTGGTTTGACTTACATCAAGCATAAAAAGGGTTTACATGCCGACATTTATTGAAAACTCGCCGATTGATTGCTGCTTTTTCTAAAATTAGTATTATAATTTATAAAGAACGTCCATTAAAATTAATGCTGAAATTAATTGTTAAACAACGCTATGGCTGATTAACTCTTATGGCATGTTGAAGCCTGATAATAGACTTAAAGTCTGTCAGAAGCATAAGCAATTAAGCATTTTTATCAAAAATCACTTGAAAAAAACAACACACATATTTATATAACATTACTTAATCTTTAAACTTATGTAGTATGTATCTACTCATGCATGTGGCGCCGTGGAATAAGTGACCATAAAATTTTTATTGTACAACCCGCTACCCGCGCACAACATTTTTTTTTGTCTCTGGCGTCATAAACAGAAATATTCACGCAAATGGAATACTGTACAGTAGTTTTTACGTTCTCTTGACATTTTAATTGTAGTAAAAACTGTTATCATCGTCTTCATTATTAAATATTACCTACATTATACAAAATTACATGAGTTTTTGAATCAAAATATTTTTTTTATGTTCAAATATATATATATATATATATATATATATATATATATAAATTATACTAGACTAGAAATATTTTGTTAAATTTAAAATATAAAATGAACTTTACGTATGGTGGTATAATTAATAAAATTATATCTCACGTCTTATTAAAAGCTTCGTTAATTACGAACAAATAAATACCTAACAATTATTTTCAATTTATAAAATACAGCATAATTCTTAAATTTTTTAAGTGTAAAGTAAATTGTAATTTTCGCAAAAATAATAGCAAAATAGATTCTAACCAATAAACAAAAACATTTTTTTTTGTAAAACATATAACACAATGGAGGTCATCAATGTCTGCAGTTAAAAAAAAAATCCTATAAATTTTCTTTGACTATAAATACGTTAAATCATGTCTAGTATTGCTTATTAAAATATATCCGGAATCAGTAGAGCAGTTATCTAAAATAATAATAATAATAATAATAAAAGGCGTTTTACCATATAAGCGGGTAAAGCGTAAATAATAATGTATTGTTTAATAAACCCAAAGCGTTCTCAGCGCACTAAATTGATAAACTCTATGGATTGCAGATGACCTATATTAGATACAGCGCTGCTCATTCTGCTACCTATACAATTACGTGTAAAATAAAGCTATACCTAAACAATATACAGTGTTACCTAACCTAAATAAAAACGATATAAATATTAAAATTGCACTTACCTTTCGATGTCTTCTTTTCTTCTGGGCCCCTAGGTTGGCACCGTTAGGTTTCAGCGGGGCCCAATGAAGTTCAGCTGCAGTCAAACAAAAAAATCCTGGTCATCATTGGTCCTTCCGGTCAGCAAGGGTTTTTCCGGTCAGCAAGGGTCCTTCCTGTCAGTAAGGGTCCTTTCGGTAAGCCAGGGTTCTTCCTGTCAGCAAGGGTCTTTCCAGTCAGCAAAGGTCCTCCAAATGACGTGTCAGTTCTCGTGGTCGAAGTGCCTCGGAGTCGAAAAGTCACCTGAAAATTTTAGTAAAATTATCAAACACAAACTAGTAAAAAAAAAAAAAAAATCGTATTTTTAATAGTATTTGTAATGTTTTATAATTTTATTAATGGACATTATCGGTAATTTAAATTTATTAAATAAATATATAGCTTGAAATACGTAATAGTACACTGCAAAAATTGTGTCTTTGCAAAAGTCGGAATTAACAACTTTTTTCTTGAAAAGCCGTTTGTAAAGACTTGCACAACGAAAAGACAGTCCTTTAGTCTTCATTTTTAAGACGTTTGTGGGACTTAGAGCATTTTTTGAAAATGAAAAAGACGGAAGACGTTTGCAAAAGTGTCTTCCGTCTTCCGTAGGTCACGTGATCATTATTGTGACGTCATGACAAAAGAAGAACGTCAAGCGCAACTTCCTTTCCACGAGGCAATGACGCATACATTGAAGTACCGCGCCCAAATGTTGCTCCGAAATTTATTCAATTATGTTCTTTATATTGATCAATAAAGTGCAGTGTGACAATAAAATATGAAATATAAGTGTTATAGTTATGTGCAAGTGATATCAGATACCACCAAGAAGTTGAAACAAACCGCAGAATTGGATCACAAAACTATTGCCGTTGACGCCATGCAATAGTTGAAACAGTCCAACTTCTAGGACTTTTTTTTATAACGTCCACATCTAGAGGTATGTATAACAATAAGAGTTCTTGCATTTATGTAAAAAGTAATTTAGAAAATTTAGGGGTTATTATAGTTCCTGATATTTTTTTTTTGGTATATAATAACTTAAAATCAGTCACAATAATACATGAAACTGTCATGATGTTTTTATAACGAAAACTTATGCTTCCATAACGTATCATTTTCTGCACCAATATATAGTTATATAAACGAATGTAAAACTATTTGTATTTAGAACACAATATTTTTATGAATGCATTTCTTAAATAGGCGGTTGGCGCCAAGGTTGGCGGGCGTCAGCGTTGGTGTGAGAGATGCACGCATCGCGGTATGGTGACACACGCCGGAGCAGCTGGAGCACGGTCATGTGTCAAGGTCAGTCATATATGTCCTCCTCTCTCTCTATCTCTCTCACTCAAGCATATTTCTTTAAAATATTAGAATAATATTAATTATTTTCACATAGATCGAGTTTTAATTATATAATATAATATATTATTAAAAATAATCAGTTAATGGAACATTGGACTACTCGCTCTCTCTCTCTCTCTCTCTCCCTTATTATCTTTATTTTATTTACAAGTTAAAAATTGCATGAAAATGAATGGTTAATTACTTAATTCCAAAATATTGAAACTAATTTAGCTATATTTTTTAATATAAACATTTATAATATATTTGTTTTCTATATAACTTTTATAAATTTACATTTAATTATTAGTTTTTACACGCAATAAAATAAAAATAATATTGCATTTGCGCTGCAGAACGTTCTATTATATTGCGTCATTTTTTTTTCCTTTTTTTTCTTTTTATTCTTAAATTTGCCTCTACTGTAGTAGTGTTTTATTATTTCACATCTTTTTATATTATTGTTTTGAAAGCAGAACTTTTTAGTTTTTTTTTATTATAGACTTATTCAAAAGTATGTATTTCTTGTATATAGCGCAACAGTGTGAGCGATAAAAGTGCATCTTATCAAGAGCCAATGACACATTGATGGGGAACAGCTGCCTGGTTTTCGAAGACAGAGTAAGTTCTTTATTAAGTATCTTCTCTCTCTCTCTCTCTCTCTCTCTCTCTCTCTCTCTCTCTCTCTCTCTCTCTCTCTCTCTCTCTCTCTCTCTCTCTCTCTCTCTCTCTCTCTCCTATTATTATCCTCTTTCAGTATTAAATAATTATTTTGTTTTGTTCAAACAAATGCTAATGAAATGCATGTTTAATTTTCTTTTATCCGTTTTTTTTTTTACTTATTTTTAGGGAGTTTTCTATTTTGATATGCATTTTTTCTCATATTTATCTATATGTAATGTTTTTTCCTGTTATATTTTCTCTCTCTCTCTCTCTTTGTATTTTGAAGAAGAGGTATAAAGTTCTGTAAATGCTGAATCTGTGTCAATATTTATTTTATATCATTGCTAAATTTGAACAGCATAAATTTTTAAGCATAATCATGTTTATGCTTAGTAGCATAGTTTTATGCAGTTTATATCAGGAATTAAGTTGTATTAAATATAATACTTAATGATGCCTTAACAAATATATATTTATATTGTATTTCAGTATATTGTTGATTTATTATTATTTTTATTAAAAAAAAATATGGGGACCATTTTCAAGTCTTATTTAAATCATTAATTTGGTAATAATAATAATACTTAAATAAAACTTTATTTTTTTAGGGACTGAATTTGTTAGTCACAGTGATGTGGTCTGCGCTCTCTCTACACCATGGTGCTCTACTCAACACCAAGCACATGCTGGGCCTTTGCTCGTGATTCCGAGTGTCAAAGTTGACCCTGAATAATGGACAATCTTATGTTATGAACTGAGGATCTCGTAACAAATCCGCATGACTTTTTATTATTATTATTATTATTATTTTTTTTTTTGTATTAAAGTTTAAAAAAATTTCTTGCTATTTTTTAAATTTAAACATTCGTTTTTCATATCTATATAAAATGTTGTAGAAGATGTGAAATGACGTAAAATAAATTTAAATCAAATTAAATCTATGTGTGACTTATGTTTGTTTTTTCTAATAATAATTATGATAATCCTGTACCATAAATAATATTTTTTGTTACATTTTTATTGCATATTTCTATATTTAACTAATTTATAACATCATAAAATTATATGACTTAAGTGTAGTATATTCAATAACTCCTTTCAATTTTTATTCAGTGTCAATGAATTATAATCTGGTCTTAAGGGAACGTAATTAGTTAATATTATTATAAATTTTTAATAATTTTGATTTTGTTTCAGTTTAACTTCAGATCAAGGTAAACTTACTCAGGTCGACATTTTAGAGGTCTATCAGGTAGCATGATAGGTAATGTAATAGGTTTGGTAGTATTATAGGGTCAGATTAGGTAGGGTTGGTTAATTTGAAGACGTTTAATTCGTCTCTGCAAAGCTAGGGGTAGTGTCTCAGATAAAGACGGTTTTAGGGTCTTCCAAAGGAAGACACTGAAAAAGACAGTTCAACTGCCTCAAATAAGGCTGACTCGTTTTGAGACTTCAGAAATGTCTTTTTACAAGACTTCTCTGTTTGCAGTGTATGTTCCGATTTATTAATATAATATCGCATGAATCAGTGCAGTAGTTTTTTAAACAACAAAAACAACAAAAGTGCACCTCTCTCCATAAGCGTAATGTTAATTTCAGCTTCTCCCGCGCTGTATACTATTATATATAAGCTCCATTGAATGAAAACAATATCATCATAAAACTAATCAAATAAATATGGTTTAAAATACGTATAAATAAAGAATATTAAATCAAAAAATAAATTAATTAACAAAATAACTATTAAAGAATGAATAATCAGTTGCATAATTGGATGTTTAAAAATTATTTATCAATATTATATTAAAGGAATAGACCAGAGAAAAACAAAAGCATTTATATCACGAAACACTTGATGGGACTTACGTAAATAACATTAATTTGTCTCAAAACCCAACTGTAGCCCTGTAGCAGTGATAAGAAAATTCTATTTATGCAACCCGCACAACATTTTCATACCAATTTTTGCATACTTCTGACGTCATAAACATGAATTTTCATACAAATTGCATACTTATTTACAGTATTTTCACGTTCTTTCGTGGGACTACATTAACATTCTGGTAAAAATTGTCATCAGTTTTGAAGATCCCATTTCGTGTTTATTCATTAAAAAGCTCATGTTGTTTTATGTGGTCTATGGCTTTAACTTATTAATTAAATTAAATGTTGCTAAATAAATCCTTACATTCAAATTGTTACAATACAAATTAAACTTAATTGATAAATTTATTTAATTATCATACTGTAAAATATTATGTAAAAATAATTGTTTGTTAAAAAATGAAATGTAAAGTATATTACGGTAGTTTACATAATTAACATAATTATAGTATGTAACATAATTTAACGTAAAATATGTCACGTATGAAATGTAAAATATTAAAATAAATTTGTAATTATTCTAATGATACACATAACATATATATACATAACATCCATCTTGATTTTATCCTGGCCTATACTAAAATGCACTAAAATGTATTATAGCGAAATGATGATTCTGATGTTTATTTATTGATAATATCAAATAATTACCATTAATCTTTAGCATGTTGTCAAATGGGGTCATTTGAACCCAAATATTACATCATAATTATATTAACAAATTAATATGATAATATAGGCCACATAATATAAAAATATTAAATTAAAAATGTTTCTCCAAGGCGTATCTAACCTATATAAAGCAACAACAAAAAAGTGCCCTATTTGACTGTTAACCTGTTGAATGGGCCATAGCGATATGCCAGATTAAATCACACAAATATGCGTGCACAAATAATACAGTACGGTGTAAAACAATAAAGTATTGCTAGCTTTCAGCAAACCTTGGTAATTAGATTTACATTGCACAAATATTTGATAAAACCATTGATTTTACATTAAAATTTGATTTAAAAGATAATATAAAAAGAAGAAGAAAACATTGCATTATATATATATATATATATATATATATATATATATATATATATATATATATATATATATATATATATATATATATATATATATATATATATATATATTAAAGCTATTATGTCACTTCAAATATGTATGTTAACCTTTATAATTTGCTTACTTAAAATTCGAATATTAAATAAACCAAGGACTTTACAAAAAAAAAAAAAAAAAAAAAAATTTAATAAATGGGAAATATTTTAAATCATACACAATATACTGAATAGAAAAAAAGTTTAATTGAAGTTCAGTTACGATTGAATAAGGTAAATCAAAATTTGAAATTAAGAAAAATATGCATATATACAAACATACAATTGTAGAAATTAAAATAAATTTGTATAAAAATGTACTTACTTTTTTTCAAAATAAATATTAATAATATATGTACTTTAATATGTCCGAAGTCACTTAGGATTAATCAATCACTATACGATCAAAAATACTAAATTAAATGAGAAATTTAAATTAATTAAGAAGTATTAATTTCATAATCAAAGTTTCACTTCTAATTAAAATACATTGTTGATGTATTATTTTAAATCTAAGACATCGCGATGTTAACTTTGCACAAGATATAATGTAGTAGTCAAGGCTCGAGCAGGTAGGTATGACACTAACGTTGCATGCATGAAATCATGGGACCAGACGTAGTTTCCCCTCTTCTACTTCTATCTCACCTAGAGGTAGGCAGGGGCGGATCCAGGGGGGGGGGCGGTGGGGGCGACCGCCCCCCCCAAACGGCCCACGTGGGTGGAAAAAAATGAGCAAAAGTTGAAAAAAATTTAGTCCAAAAAAAATTTTTTTGCGCCTTCGGCGCAACTTTTATTGCTGGATAAGCGTTTGAATCCTGACTACAGTAAATATACAGTATAACAAAAAATAATTGTTTTAACATCCCCTAGTTGTCATGTCATCAGGGTAATATATCAGAGATATAGTTCTGTTAATACTTAATACTTGGACCTCCACGAAATATTTTGCTCACGATAAGAACTAAAAAAAAAAAAAAAAAACTTTAATGTAAATTTTATAATTTTTATCTCAAAATATTTTTCCATCCAAATATAAGTTTTATGTTTTACAATATCGATAATAGTTTTAAAAATTGCAAAACAATTGTTAGTAAATTGGTGTATAAAAAATAATAATAATAAATAAATTAATAATAATAAAATAATACACAATATTAATAATTTATTTAAATTTTGCTCTTTTTTTTTCAAGTTTTTCAAGTTTTTTTTTTTTTTTTTTTTTTTTTTTTTTTCAGTGAAATAACATTAATAATTTTACAAAGAGATGAAAATAGAAAATATTTCAGTAATCATTTCTTCAACTTTTACTTTTTTTTTTTTTGCTTACATAAAAAAAAAAAAAAAAAAAAAAAAAAAAAAAAAAAAAAAAACTACCAAATCAAAAATTTTGCAATTCAAGAATATTTTTTCAAAGGCATACTAATTTTGCAATATTTTCCAAAAAGGGGCGTGGCCAAATAAAATTTTTCGCCTGCGGCGCGCTACCCCCCCCCCCCGGTCCTACATGGTTAATTTTCTAGGAGATCGCCCCCCCCAAACACAATTCCTGGATCCGCCCCTGGAGGTAGGGAGCAAAAGTGGAAGGAGAAGGTGGGAGTACGGTACTATGGGGATCGTGGGAGATCGGTGATATATAAAATGTTTCGACACTTTTTATATCGAGTAAATTTAATATCAATATACATATCAAAAATTATGTATAATATACTAAAAATAATCATTTATCCATACTCAATGTAAACATGCCATACAGAAGCATTTTTAATTTGTGTTTTTGCTGAGTAATATTGCCTAATTTTTTAAAAATATTATTGCTAGAAAATGGTTCAAAATTTAATTTATACCAATAGTAAGATTGAATTGAAGTATCGATATAATATCAATCTATCAGTCATGGAGTATCGGTATCGACTGCGATACGATATTCGATACTATACCGATACTTTTATCGTATCGGTATCGTATCGGGGTCTTTTTTAAACTCAGTATCGAATATCGGTATCGGTCACCGATATCAGCAAAATATCGTCGAATTTCGATACTTTTTTTCGATACTTTGAGACTTTTGCTCTCTCATAAAATAAAAGTAAAAATACAAAAAAAAAAAAAAAAAAAAAACTTATGAAACAACGAGAACATTCCATTAGTGATTACTGTTTATCTATCTTTCGTACTTGGACAATGCAATTCACTCCTTTATTTTTCATTGTGCTATAACAACAGGGCAGGGCGCCGTGCACAGTATTTTTATTTTATACTTTTTATAAAGCCACCAGGTAAAAAGTTTTTTTTTTTGTATTTTACATACAATAAAAATAAAGAAAACGGTGTTAAAACTTTTTTCTTCTTTTTATGAAAGAAAAAAAAAAAAAAAAAATGAGCGATCGACTGGGGCCAAGTTTCTGAGAAATCCGTCGTGTGGTCGTACACATATAAGTCTATGGTCGTACAGTACTATCTATGATCTCTCCTAATAACTAAAGCGCCAGTAGAAATCACAATAAAATATAGTCAATGATTGACATTTTAAATCACTGTAATTGTATATAAATTCAATGCATTACAAATTACAAAATATGTAGCATACTTCCGTTAATGTCTTTGTACAAATTTTTTACAAGGTTAAATTTTTAAAAAGTTTACAAAATCAAAGGATTTTTACGACCAGAGGGGAAATTTGGACTTTAACCCCTTTGGTTTAGTGGGGATGATTTGAGCCAATAAAATAAATACGAAAGCTAATGATACTTTGTTTCCTTTAGCAAATTAAAAAAATACCATGAAAAAAAATTAAATTTATTAAATATTTGAAAATTACTTCTATACGAAATAAAGAAATTTCTAATGTGTAAATAATTAACAAAAGTGCTTGGAAACAGTAGAGGATATGCTAATCGTATAATTTCATTAAACGAATGAAATATAATTTTTTTTTTTAAATCTACTATAATTTTTTTAGTCATTTTAGTTTAACAAACGAACATTAGAATAAAATAAATAAATAAGTGAGTAAATAAATAAATAAATAAATAATAAATGTTGCAAAAATATGCATGGATTTTATGATACCAATTTATGTCTCAAAGGTGATAAAAAAAAATGAAATTTATAGTGCAATATTTATTGTATGAGATATAGCAAAAATATCGAAAAAGTATCGGAAAATATCGGTATCGTATCGGTATCGTATCGGAGGAATTTTTTTTGAGCAGTATCGTATCGGTATCGGTATTGGGAAAATTTAAAAATATCGGTATCGTATCGGTATCGAAAATTTCGGTATCGACTCCATGACTGCAATCTATATGTTTCACCTGAAAAATTATCGATACTATCGATGCAAAAGTATCGCTATCGGATACATCGATATATTAAATCGCCGATTCATACACAGCAGTCATCTGCCATCGGTGCTCAGTCACATACCTTCATGGTGTTACAATAGTGTTTGAATAGTTTAAAATTTTTAAATATAATTTGCATTATTTCACTTTATTAAAAAGTGTGATAAACAATGTTATCAATTAAGTTATCAATTAAGTGTGTTTGGTTATAAATTGTGTTCTTCCAAATAAACTATAAACTAGCGATCTACACTGCAAATACATGGTAAGTTTAAGTTTCTAAGCTTTCCAAAACAATTTATATCAATTAAATTTGCATTAAAACTTTTTTTATAGTATAAATATTTATATAATAAAAAATTTCAATATTACAAAAAAAAAAAAAAAAAAGAAAAGACATTATGTTGCCCCATTTGACCACATACAGTATAATTTTGTCACGTGTCATTTTATGAATATATTTAAACATAATGGATATCTATGAAGGTTAATATAATTTTTATTTATTGATACTTTTATTATAATCATGCATAGAAATAATTTCAAATAAATCATAAACTACTAAAATTTGATCAATTTTTATATAATATAGGGTGTATCTGCATGACGTCATATTTAATGCGCTTAAAGGCCATACTGTAGTAGTGAATAACATTGCTGAACATAGGAAAAACTTTGTTTAAGGAAATTTTCTTTGGGAGATCGGTTAATTTTGTGTTATTGCTATTTTTCTCACATACTTGAGATACTACAGCATTAATGCTCTAAAAAATATTTCATATAGTCTTTTTAAACTGTCATATAATGAGTTATTTCCCTATATGCCGCCCATATTATTGATGGATCCAACATGGCGTCGACTTTAACATGAATGCATAGATTCTATACCATTATTTTTTCAAATAACATAACGTTTTTTATTTTATTATGTTTTTTAGATGTCACTCAACGTCCAGAGGACCCAATGATGCGGACTGTCACATTGACAGCAGCCTTGACAAACCATGAGGACCCTTATGATGTAAAGGTTTCTTTTGTATACAGCTGAATTTTAGTGGGTCAGGAAGAAATCAATACATACATCTATGGTAAAGTGCATTTTTTATTTATTTTTTTTTCATTTCGGTATAAAAATGTTTTATTTAGCTAGTTCTGTTTAGGTAGTATAATTTATGCATAAATTGCTGATTTTTATGCAACGCTATAGTTATTAAGAGTTCATATAATGCAATGCTTTCCGGCGGTAATAGGCACCAGTCGGAGGCGCGCTAGAAAAGGCGTATAATTATTATATTTGTCGATATATCGGATTATGCGATGCTTTTGTAGTGATAAGTGAAATACATACATGTATCGATCTATCGATAATTAAATCTAACTATCGGTATTCATGACTTTTTTATTTTATTTATTATTTTTTTTTCGAACAAAATTTATATTGTGAATAAGTTTTTTCGCAATTGTATACTCAGAATAGGAAAAAAATTGCAAATGCTATTACGTATTACTACCATTTCAAAATAGTAGATTTTGGTTAAATAAACGATTATTGAGTATCGAACATTCGTAACTTCTCGCAGGTATATGTAGGAGTAGGAGATCACGTGACTGACGTAGTTTCTCCTCCTCGCTTTTGTTCCCTCACCTATAATAAAAAGTAGGAGTAGGAGGTGGGGAGCAAAAGTGGAAGGAGGAGAGAAGTGGGAGCACGTCAGTCTCATCGTTCCAAGCTCGTGCAGTCAACTTAAATTTTACAATGAATCTAAATTAGTTCTTACATTATTTTAATTCAATGATAATACAATTTCAGTTTATTGAAGTATCGTATTATTTAAGTGTGTTAATCATTGAGTGTTCATTGAAAGGAACTACTGCAAATTATGGTGAGTGTCTTTTTTTTTTTTTTTTTTTAATGTTTTACAAATTACATTTGTGTTGAATTTCCCCCCCAAAATTTACTTTTTAT
The DNA here is from genome assembly GCA_949318235.1 of Ecdyonurus torrentis. NCBI lineage: Eukaryota > Metazoa > Arthropoda > Insecta > Ephemeroptera > Heptageniidae > Ecdyonurus > Ecdyonurus torrentis. The sequence goes on along the minus strand of OX439134.1, from coordinate 22,582,987 downwards.
TCGCCTCATTTAAAGTTGAGTAAATTTGAAACTCTTTGACATAAATATTTTATTTTGACTGATCTTTTATTTTTCTTTCCATTATTTTCTTTCATTCTTTCAATACGTTTACTCATATATAATCAGTTAGTATAGTGATAATTATACATATAATAATTAATATAATATAGTGATTATAATATATATTATGCAACATTTTTTATTAACAAGTTATTTTTCTTCAGCAAAGTCAAGGTTAGAAGTGGTTTGGCCACATTATTCTTAAATTCGTACCTTTTTTTTAATATTTATTTCTAATATAATGTATACATTTTAATAACAATAATACGTTGCATTAAAGATTCTTTGGTATCTTAACTTTTATTTTTCTACAACGACTATAATTTTCACTCCTGTAAATTTTTTTTACTTGCGAATACTTATATGACTTGCATGACCTATATTGAACAGGTTATCACAGTCAAATAGGACATATTATTCAATGTACTTATTTCAAGTATCACTGTATTCTGTCGTAACAATTAGTCATATTTAAGACACCTGTAAATGCATTTGAATATTATTTTAAATAAATTTTTAAATAATTCATTACGAATCATTTTTGCTTTGCATATAACAGTATGTTTGCCCCATTTAACCATATTTCTTGACATATATTAAAAATAAATGTCATTAAGTCATATGGATTAATATTAAATTAGAGTTGCTCTATTTGACTAATGCTGTAGGTCGAAAAGTAATTTCCACCATTTATCATCATTAATTGATGGTCAGTTATTAAATAATTTAAATTTAATTATATATTAAAATAATAATAATAATTTATTATTAAAAAAGAAATTATTATTGCATTATCACCACAATTTCACAAGGTCCATATATAAGAGGTTAGATGCTCCGGGAAAAGTTTTGGCCAAGGTCACGTAGCTTAAAGGAATGCAGCAAAGACGTCATATCACCGGGTGTATTACGCTAGTAAACGGCATCGTATTGGCTTAAAATCAAGTGCATCCATCACAAAATAAATTTAACTGCGCGAGTTTTGTACTGCGCTCAACCTCTTTATTATATGGACCTTGACAATTTCATAACAATGTGGTATGTGCAATGACGTAGAGAAACAATATTAACTTCTTAGTTTATAACTCCTTATAATATATTATATTCATTACTTCTATAATATGTTCCTTATGTATATTTATATTATTATACCATAATTAACATAATTTCATTATTATTAAAAGACAAAAACTGGTCCAGCTAAAAAATATTTTCTTTGTTTAAAACATCTGATCGTGACGTCATTATCTGTTTACTACGTTTATATGCATGGTTGATCATTGTTGTTTCTTCGTTTAGAACTTTAAACTTGATAAAAGTGAACAAAACTTCACAAACAAAAGTTATTTGCTTATTTGCTTAATATCCGTCTTAATTTTATCGGCTCAAAAAAAAATCAACCAATGAATGTGTCTTATTTTATTGGTCTGCCAATCACTGTTAATGAGATGCACGATTCTTTACAAAACAATTTATTGAAATACTACTTTAGACATCGAGTCATTATAGGTAAAAGCAATGAGAATTAGAATTTTTCCCAAGTTTAAAAAAATTCTTTGCTCTCCTTACATCTTGATTTTTACCCTCATTCAAAATCGCCGCACTCGGACCCCCCAAGACTGTTGGTTGGTTCTGAAGACTTACATCTATATAACTGATTAACATCCTAAATTAATGTCTTCCTTGTACTTTAAATTCTTAAACTTATAGAAGTATAAAAATTAACTATAGTTTCTATTTGAATCACAGATAAAATGAGCAGTGATTACCGACGCAGGTTCATACTTGCCTACCAGCAAGTGTCCCAGATCAGAGCACCCCTGGCTACTAACGGTGCTTTAGCCATTGGTTCCTTGCTGTTAGACCGCGCGGAGCCGCATGCGGAGTGCATAATACGTTGTGCGCCTGCCTGCTATGTCCGTTTTTGGTATGCAAACCAAGCTGGAGGTCTTGAGGAGGATCTTCTGTGAGTTGTCATCAGATATCAGTCAGGATGTTAGAAGGAGTGTGCCGGCCAGCTTGCATCAGGTTGGTAAAAAAATAGATATTGTCAATAAGAGAGCGATAGAGAGAGAGAGTAATATTGATAATGATAATGACACTTAAATGTAACGAGCTTTGACGCACGTCGATTGATAAACAAAGTTGGTATAATGCTAACAAGTTGAGCCGTTCACATTGCATATATAGTTTTTTAATGCAATGTGCTCATTGTGTCCACTTTTGTAATGTGCGTTAATCTTGCGCGTCATGTGAAAAATACTTCAACCTTCTTTAGCCTCCCAAACTGGAGAGAAAACTTGTAAAGTAGACAACCTGCGTCACAATTTCTTTAGTAGAACTGGATTTCTTGACATCATAAACATTGGCTTTTTTTAATTACCTGTAGTCATTTTATTCCTAGGTGATAAAAGCTAAAATTTAAATAATCTATATGCGTATCTATGCTGCAATTTGTCTATATGCATGAATATGTATTGCTTATGTAAATTTATGTAACTAATAAAAATTATGCTACACATATTTGTGACTATATTTAATTTATGCTGTTTGTATAGCTTTCATATGTTATTGTCATAATATTACATAATATATTAGTTTAAAATTATAATATTTATGTTATAATTTGATTTATTATGTAACTTAAGTGTAAATAAGTTTCTTTGCTAAATTGCAGATGAAACAAGTGGTGACGCACGTACCAGCTCGGAGGTCCCCTCGGTGCTTTTTGGGCCAATGTCAAACCTGGTTCCGATGTAAAATGAACCAAAGGTAAATTTTGCAAAATAACACCATGTTATAAATAATATAATATTTGTCATTTTTAAATCAACTTTTTACGTATCTATATCCCCATACACTTGAACAAAAATAAATACGGAATAATTATGCTAGTTTTTTCAACCCAGTTTTGTTAAACGCAATATAAGCCCTGCTATGACTTTATTAAATTTTTAGGGTGGTTGCGTTCATGTAAAAGTTAACGCTATAAGTAAGTACTTAATAACATAAACCATGCTAAAAAAATTGAGAAAATATTATTGAAATCCCACGATTGTCCTATGCTAAGCAATTTGATTCATTGCTCAAATATGGCATTGAAGCGAATTAATTATGACGTCATGCGCACCCAACTAATTGCATTAATATTATTTTGTAAAGCATAAATATTTATGCTATACCAAAATAAATATAGCAAAAATTACGTAACTTATTCTTTTCACGTAATTGCAGAAAATAATAATAACTTTTGTTTTTAATGTTGCATAATTCAAATATACCATAGCAACATAAATTTTGCTATTTTGGAGTTTGAATAATAATACCTTTGATAATTCTTTATGTTAAATAGGCCCGGGCCATTCAAAACACTAACTCGAGGATTTGGCGCATTTGACTAACCGAAGACTTTACGAGGACTTGACGACCGTACCTGAGGAGCCAAACAGGACCTACATTACTTGTGGATTGATAAGATAAGTGGACAAACAACGTTATTTTAGTAGCAATTAATATAAATTTGCATGACTTGCTGTCTTTTTTTGTTCACCTGTCGAGCAGACAAGTGCGGGCAGGGTGCTCTTATCGTGCGACACTCTGATCTTGCATCACAATGCACCGCAGCCTAGCAGCAGTATCTAGTCTATATTTACTTGTAATGATTATGTTTGTTTTAAAATTTAAAACAATTCATCATTAAAATTAGCATTTCAAATACCAAATATATCATAATATAGCGTTTTATTTATTTTATAATTATTTATTTATATGATAGGTAGATAGATAGATAGATAGATAGATAGATAGATAGATAGATAGATAGATAGATAGATAGATAGATAGATAGATAGATAGATAGATAGATAGATAGATAGATAGATAGATAGATAGATAGATAGATACGTAGGTACTAGGTAGGTAGGTAGGTATGTAAATAAATAAAGTTCAATATATTGATGTATTTGGTAGAAATATAAAGTCATTTTAAGTGTTTAGTAGATTTGATTACGACACCACCATTATCATTACAAGTAAAATAAACTGTTGCTACCTCACTGCTTTTTTAATACAAAAGGTCAGAGTGTCGCATGACAAAAGAGCTGCATGCATGTGTTCTATAAGCTAAGAGAGAGAGAGAGAGAGAGAGAGAGAGAGAGAGAAACTTTTTTGCGTAGTTTACAGTTTACATATATCTGACTGTAAATATAATAAATATATAAATAGTTTGTGTTATTCTCAGTTAGCAATATTTATGCTATATTGACATAAATGCAGCATAAATTACGTTTTCCTGTACTGAAATAACTAATGTATATTTACCAGGGTTTGGAAAACGACATCGCGCAGTGGTGGATCAAGATATATTTAAGTATTGGACAGCGCGTGTAATTGACTTGCCCAGGATTCAACAAGAGTTTCTTCCGCTGATACTATCTTTCTGCCAGGACGAGAACAGTAAAGTGATGGTTGGTGTATGCTAACAACTTCCTAGCCTGGCACGAGCTAGGACTTTGGCCTTTCTGGGTAGACCTGCTCTCTTACGGCTCTTACCCTCGCTCCTCGTCCTTGATGATGGTCAGCGATGAGGAGACGGTGATGTAGCTGAACGTCGACCAAGCTGTCTCCCAAATGCTCAAGCTGCTGAGACATGGTAAGCCAATTATAAGGTGAGCTCTCGAGATGATCTTGTTTTAAATCAAGTATAAGAAGTAATATTTTGAAAAGAAACACCAGGACAGAATTATTAAAGTATAAAATTTACTCTGTATATTATTTTTCTTTCTAGCATAAATTCATGCTCAACTATATCGCACCATAAAAATTACTTTATTTGCACAACATAATAAGTTACGCTCAATAGCACTGTAATTATGGAGTATGTAACATTAATTATTCTGTATTCAACAATGTTAAAAACAAGCTATATTAGTTAATATTGTGAATAATTTTTTTTTCAATTAAAAGAAAATTTTTTATAATTATTATTATTAAATATGCCTGTTAACATAATATGTAAATCTGACGTTTTGATTGACAGGATCTGGTTTTGGTGATTTCTGAAAGCTCCATGCCTCTAACTTCTTATCTGTCCTGAGCAGATCTGAGACCGTGACTTGTCGTTTCAATTTGACCTCAAGTAAGTAATTTACTACATATATCAATTCCCTAAACATCAAATATAACGAACTGCTTTTATATTGATAAGCATGGAGTAAATTTTAAATTTTTGTGGCTTTTATGTGCTGTGTATAATAATCTTACCAAGTAATCAAAGTTAAATCAGTGAAAATTATTGTATTTTAATAGAATTTGGAATGACTAATCTGTTATTATTTCTTTCTTTTGCTTTCTGAGGCCGTGGTTTGCACGGAGAGTACTGTAAGTTCACGTTCTCGTGTTCTCGTCAGTTTGATGTCCGTGCTATGTCAGTAAGGTTGTTCGTAAACTTACGTTTCTAGTATAATATAATGTTCATTGCTTTTGAATAACCAAAGCTGCTCGTCATTTTAGCAGCATAAAACGGGATGTTTAAATAACAATAGTGTATCACAGCTATATTTGTAAGAGAGAGAGAGAGAATTGTATATGCACCTGGCGACACTGGAAAAGTGGCCTATGTCACTTCGTGGTTTATTTTATTTAATTTTTATTAAGAAAAATTTAAACTAAGCATTAGAAAAAAGGTAACTAACGAGCAACTATACTCCTTTTTTAAGAATAAATGTGTTAAATATCAAAGTTTTAAAGATGCGCAGAGCTAATTATTTACCATTGAAGAAATCATTTTTATACTAACAAGTTACTGTTTAAACTTTTTTAACCAAGTGTTTGGTTTGTACTGAAGAGTTACATATCCGTAACTGAATAAAATTGTAAATTTTTATTTTCCGTGCAATGTAAAGTTTTACAAGCCTATTAAAGTATAAAAAATTAAATTTATTATTTTTCTATCTGATTTTCAGATAAAAAATCAAGCAACAACGACCGACGCTTGTTCACACTCGCCTACCAGCATGTGGCCCAGGTTACAGCACCCCTGGCACTAGCGGTGCTCGGACCAATGGTTCTTCTGATAGACCACGCTGAGCTGCATGCGGAGTGCAGAGGTTTTTGCGCCTGTCCGCCATGTGTGGCGTCCAGCTTGCATCGGACAGCAGTGTTTGTATATATTTTTATCCTTCATGACATACTGCGCACAGGGTAGCATAAGTAATGGCAATACAATAATTTTTATTGCAGAGTTCAAAAAGAAGGATAACTGTTTTTGTGTGTGTGTGTCAAATAAGCCAAGCGTAAACTTATAGAACATTAGCTATATTTAAATTAAAATACTCCAACTTATTGATATCCTGGAGCGTGTACAAAAAGAAAGACAGGTATGCGCAGCTGGTTGCATACTTTCATATTTTGTTGGCGCTATAATAATAATGTTTGCTCTTTTTTGTTCCTGTGCGTCAATCGTCTAGTGTGTACAAAGTCATGCTGAAGTGTGTCAGGAAATGACCCAGCTCAGAGAACCCCTGGCAATCGCTGTGTTTTTGTCATTCGTTCCTCGCTGTTAGACCGCGCGGAGCCGCATGCGGAGTGCATGCCCGCCAATTCGGTGGTCGGGCTGCAAACCAAGCCAGAGGTCTTGAGGAGGATCTTCTCTGAGTTGTCGTCAGATAATCACAGGTAACTTTACAGCTTAATATATTACTTTTTTTTCGCCGAACTTTTTTTTGCTTTTTACAATAGCTCGTTCTGTAAGCTATACACAAATATTGAGCCAGCTTGGAAATTGTTCCTTTATAAAAACATCTGTTCATGACGTCATTACCTGTTTACTACGTTTATATGTATGGTAGATCATTGTTATTTCTTCGTTTAGAATTTTAAACCTAATAAAAAGGAACGAAACTTAAAAAAAATTCCATGTTTAACATGCGACTCAATTTCATCGGTTCAAAAAACAAGATCATCCAATAAATATGTCTTTTTTTTGTTAGCTAATCACTGTTAATGAAATTTTCTATATTTTACAAAACAAACCACTGACTTTATACTATATACATCGAGTCATTCGCCAAAAGCAAAGAGAGTTTTAAGTTTCCCCAGAGTTAAAAAAAATTCTCCACTCTCCTTACATCTTGATTGTTACCCAGATTTAAAATCGCAGTCGAACACCCCAAAACTGTTGGTTGGTACTGAAAAGTTACATTTATGTAAATGAATAACAAATAAATAATAAATAAATAATAAATAAATAATTGTATTTATTCAAAAAAATGCATAGATAGAAAAAAACAAAACAGATATTTGAAAGGGCAAGGTTTAAGCCTGACAATATGTCTGGCCCAATCTTACACCTCACCCCAACAGAAAACATTCATAAAAGGGAAGTAGTAAAAAGGGAAGTAGTAATAGTATTGCGTAGCAATAACTTCTTAAAGATAAGTTTTTATGTACTTAAGACTATAAAAGTATAACAAATTAACTGTAGTATTTAACTGATTCGCAGATAAAATGAGCACAGACGACCGGCGATGGTTCATACACGCCTAACAGCAAATGTCCCAGCTCATAGAAACCCTGGCACTCGTGCTGCTCGGGACAATGGCTCCTCACTGTTAGACCGCGCGGAGCCGCATGCGGAGTGCATACGGTGCGCCTGCCCGCCATGTCAGTTTTAGGTTTGCAAAACTAGCCAGAGGTCTTGAGGAAGATCTTGAGGAGTGTAGCGGCCAGCTTGCATCAGGTAAGATAAACTGAAAAAATATATAAACAGGCAATAAGAAAGAGAAAGAGAGACAGTAGATTTGACTATTTTACATACCCATACTTTGGCTATATTGGCATTAAAGTATTATTGATAATGACGCGTAAATGTAACGCAAGTTGACGCATGACGATGGATAAACAAAGTTGGTATAATGGTAACAAGTGGAGTTGTTCGTATGTGTAGTTTTTAAAGCAAAATGACCACTTCCATTTGTTTACTTTGTGCCAATTTCTTAACGTGTGTTAATTTTTCGTGTCATGTAAATCATACTTAAACCGCCTTACAAACTGGGAAGAAAACTTTAAAAGTAGACAACCTGTGCTACAAGTTCAATTGTAGACCTGAATTTTATGACGTCATAAACATTGGCTTCTTTTATTTACTATTTGTCACTTAATTTCTAGGTGTTAAAAGTCAAAACGTTTTTAAACTATATACGTATGCATGTATATGTATTGCTAATATAAATTTATGTAACTAATAAAAGTTATGCTACATATATGTGACTATATTTAATTTATGCAGATTGTATAGCTTTCATATGTTATTGTCATAATATTACATAATATACAAGTTTAAATTATAATATTTATGTTATACTTTGATTTATTATGTAACTTATGTAAATAAGTTTCTTTTCTAAATTGCAGATGAAACGAGCGGTGACGCACGTCCCAGCTCGGAGGTCCCCTCGGTGCTTGGGCCAATGTCGGACCTGGTTCCTCTGTTAGACTGCGCTGTAAAGTGAACGCGAGGTAAACTTTACAAAATAGCAGCAGACTATATTTAATAAACATAATATAATATATGTCATTTTTAAATCAACTTCTTAAGTATCTTTATTCTCGCACATTTGAACAAAAATAAATACGTAATAATTATGTTAGATTTTTATCAGTACAATTTTGTTTAAGGCAGTATAAGCTATGCTATACTTTTTTTTAATTAAAGGGTTTGTTGCATTCATGTTAAAGTTAAGTCAATAAGTGTGTACTAAATAACATGGGCCAGTATAGAAGAATGACCTATTTTGCAAGTTTTTAAATTCTATGCATTTTTTTGAGCACATTGATGCTATTAACAAGATAAAGAAGGTTTTGAAGTATGCGAAAATAAATTGACCAAAAAACGACAACTTATTTTCCTAATATAACAGCAAAATCTCACGTTTTTCCTATGCTAAGCAATGTGATTCGTTGCTTAAATATGGCATAAAATTAACTATAGTATTTAATTGATTCCCAGATAAAATGAGCAGCGACGACCGACGATGGTTCATACACGCCTACCAGCAAAGGTCCCAGCTCAGAGCTCCCCTGGTACTAGCGGTGCTCTGGCCAATGTTTCCTCGCTGTTAGACCATGCGGAGCTGCATGTGGAGTGCATACGGTGCGCATGCCGTCTATGTTTGTTTTTTGTCTGCAAACCGAGCCGGAGGTGTTGCAGAGAATCTTCTGTGAGTTTTCGTCGGATATCAATTAAGATGTGAAGTTGTGTGTCCTGGCCAGCTTGCAGGTTAGTAAAACCAAAAAAAAATATATATACAGGCAATAAGAGAGAGAGAGAGAGAGAGAGAGATAGAGAGAGAGAGAGATAGAGAGAGAGAGAGAGAGATACAAACAATATGACTATTATAGATACCCATACTATACTATTATACTATTATGACATGCACACAGGGTAGCATACGTAATGACATTAAAATATTTTAAAGAGTTCAAAAACGAGAACTTTTTTTGTCAAATAAGCCAATTAGCGTAACCTTTTCGAACATTAGCTATATTTAAATTAAAATACTGCAACTTATTGATATCCTGCAGAGTATGCAACAAGTATGACAGTTATGCGTAACTGGTTGCTTACTTTCATATCTTGTAGGCGCTATAATAAAAACGTTTGCTCTCTTTTTGTTCCAGTGCGTCAATCGTCTAGTGTGTACAAATTCATGCTGAAAAGGAGGTAGAACGGACCAGCTATCTATCACAGGTAACTATACAGCATAATATAAAATATCTTCTTTTTTTTTTTGCCGAATTTTTTCTCGTCATTAGCTCGTTCTGTAAGCTATACACAAGTATTGAGCCAGCTTGGAAATTGTTCCTTTTTAAAAAAAAACTGATCATGGCGTCATTACCTGTTTACTACGTTTATATGTATTGTCGATCATTGTTGATTACTTTTTTAAAACTTTAAACCTGATTAAAATGAACAAAACTTCACATAAAAAAGATCCATGTTCAACATGTATACTGCAGCTATTTTCTTGCAACAAAAAATGCACATTTCATTACAATAACCATAGGTGATTATCGTTTTAGTACCAGAAAACAAGGGTTACAAAAATCATTTATAATGTAAAAGCACTTTATTCTGAACTTTTTATTTTTAGTAGGATAATATGATAAATTCAAATTTTTATTGTTTTTGTTTCAGATGTCAGCTAGCTAAGGTCCTGTTGAAGCAGTCCTGTTGAAGCAGTCCTGTTGAAGCAGTCCTGTTGAAGCAGTCCTGTTGAAGCAGTCCTGTTGAAGCAGTCCTGTTCAAGCAGTCCTGTTGAAGAAGAGCTAAGCTTGCCTTATAAAAGATGTACAAAATACAATAATTTTATATAAATTTTGGTATGATTATGTTGCTTCCAAAACTGAAACAAGTTAACATTTAAAATTAACTTAACATTTCGACCAAATATAACATGAGTATATTAAAATTTTATTTATTTATGTAATAGATAGTTAGATAGATAGATAGATAGATAGATAGATAGATAGATAGATAGATAGATAGATAGATAGATAGATAGATAGATAGATAGATAGATAGATAGATAGATAGATAGATAGATAGATAGATAGATAGATAGATAGATAGATAGATAGATAGATAGATACGCATGTAGGTAGGTAGATAAATAGATAGATACTCAGATAGGTAGATAGTAAAATAAATAAAATTTTAATATAACTATATTTATCTGGTAGAAATATAATGTTTACTTTAAGTGTTAAGTTGCTTTGATTATTATATTAAATGCAAAACTATTTTTACATTAACATGCCATCTAGTTTTATAGTATAATTTCACTAAATTTTAATTATATTTAAGATGTTAATAATAACCTAATTGCTTTAATTAGAATTAAATAATAATTTTTTATGTATGTATTGCAAGATTGTAAAATACAATAACATGATTTTTTGTCTGGATTAAATAACAACTTGTGCCGGTTGTGCCTATACTTATTATTATATGTACCACCATTTATATTTTATGTTTTAAACTCTCAGTATTGTATACGTTGTTCAAACCTGTGGAATTCTCTATTTTGTGGAATGTTCAGTTAGGTCCGCAGCAGACTTCAATATAAACCTGCTAATGTTAAAGTTTACTATTTTGTAAAAATTCAATTGTGTGAAATGTTCATTTTTTGGGAACACTTGTTTTTTGCAATTTCAAAAACTAGAGAGTTAAATGTATTTAAATGTATAAATAAAAAAAAAGTTAAATTAGTTTTGCTATTATAAGCTTTGTTTTGGTTTTGGTTTTTATCATTTACCCATTTATACAACTATTAAAAAAAGCATTATATTAATTAAATAAAAAATATACCATAACAAACAAAAATGGTATAAAAGACAAATAAAAAAAAGTAACAGCTAAATGTCTTCCTCTAATTCAGACCTAGGCTACCTATAGTTTATATATATGCTTAAGAAGTTGCATAACTTCAAGGGGCAAATGTTAGTTTAAAAAAATAAGTCTTATACCTCCTAGAACTTGATGTTCTCCAAGTAATAATTTTCTTGACTATGCCAACTTACATAGCCTCAGAATTACACAGCTACTTTCTTTTGTATTATGTGCTCCGATTACAATATCTTGCGTTTTTAGCTGATTTTTAGCTTGAAAAATGTACCAATTTCCACAAAAATGGTATTATAATGACAGACTAGTGTAGGAGGTATATCCCTATCTACTTCAGATCCAGGCAACCTACATTATAGTTATGTTTAAGAAGTGGCCTAAATTCAAGGGGCTAAATATGCTATACCTGCTACTGTGTTATTTTCTCCTAATAACAAAAACCTGGTTTAGACACCACAGAGTGCATCAAGCAGGGATTTGTGGATAAAAATAATTACAAAGCAACTACATATGATTACAGTTAGGTTTGTTTTATTAAATTACAAAAGTTGGATGGTACATTCAGTCAGTTTCACTTTATTGATCAAAATATCCATTGATAAATATATTACGTATTTCATTTAGTAGTTTCAGACGTTATTTTTTTATTTTATTATTATTGTGTGTTTTTTTATATTTATATATTGTATTCTTATAATACAATAAAATTAAAAAAAAAATTCAATTATAATCTTTAAAACATTTTTCACAATAAATAATAATGTAATCTAAAAACTTACTCTGACTCGAACCCACACACTTCCAGGTGAAGAGGTTACAAGTCAGCAACGTTATCCATTAGGACTCAAGCGCATCGTGAAGAAAAAGAAAGCTAAATTTCTTTTTGAGTTGTGGTATTAAATTTTATTTCATCAAAAGTATAGTGAGACATAGGACTTGAACCCACGATCTCGAACTCAAGTGTGTGACCTGAACCGTTCGGTCAACGCAGCGTGTTGATATTAGTTCAAGTTAAACTTCTATATATTTGAGTTGTTGTTTAAAGTTTTATATATTGCCGCCTGTATAGATAGGCAACTGCTCGTGCATACATGTATTGCGGGTGTACAACACGTGCAGGATACGTAAATTTCACACCTCGTTAATACGTAAGATAAAGGTTGAAATTAAAAACTGACCTCAGATTCAAACTTTAATGACCCAAATTAGTAAGAAAACAAGTTTAGCTCATTTTTTTCAAAAAATTTCATAAGTAGATTTATGCTAATTACTCTTAAACAAAAGCCTATATTGAAGATTTGAGGGCCGTTCTGTAATCAGCAATTAAAGGGCTTTCAACTGATGTGCATGTTGTTGGGTTTCTTGACAAAAACGTTTACAGCTTGAAAAACAAAGAAGTGGTTACCCTTGCTTGTTTTTGTGACCTTGACACTTTGGCACGCGAATTGTAATAATTTGCACATTTTTGGAAAGCCCTTAATCTGCTGATTACAGAACTGCCCCGAAAAGTTGCAAATTTTAAATGTGAAGAGAGAAAATTGCAAATTTATGTTGCAAAAATTTGAATTTTTAGTTTTGCACTTTTTTCAGCAAAATTTTATACGAAATTATTGCAAAAAGGCATATTTCCTTTAATAAAATAAAAAATTCTATTGCTTCATTGCTTCTTATATTAAAAAATTTAATTACGGATTTGCAAGCATTGAACTTACTTACATTTCAAATTAAAACCCTCGCATATTTAAATCTTTACGTGATTTATTGATTTATCCAATTAGTGGTAGTAGCACAAGGAGAGGATAAATTACATAATGGATGCAAAGTTTATTTTATAAAAATCCTAAATATGAAAATTAAATGTTTATTTTATTTTATATAAAATGAAATATTATATTATTATCGATATTGCTTAAGAAGTTGTATACACAGAAAAAAATTACTACTAGTGGCAAGTACAGCTCTGGCCAAAAGTTTGAGAACGATTTGCATAGGCAACTCGCAATCACACTATGTTATCTTTATGAGAAAACGCTGCGGCCACCGCTGCCCCGTTCTCTAACTTTTGTCCAGAGCTGTACATGAATCTTGTATTTTGCAATAGGTACACTTGAATTTGGATCAGGTAGTTATTAAACTACAATATCACCTAATCTAACCCCTGTTGAACTGCAACACTAACTAACTAGTTAAACCGTAGTTAAGTTGTTATTTTGATTGTTGCAACAATTAAAAAAAGATAACTAAGGTTTAACTAGAGGTTGCAGCTTACAGCCCTTAAGTGGTGCACAGTGCACCTGCATTAGGTATTATTGTAGTATAATAATACCTGTGTTCTAGCTTATATGTCTACTTAATACATTTTTAGTTATATTGTGTGTTTTTTTGCGTGTAACTTCAAGGTGCTAATGAAAGCTATACCGGCTGCTCCCTTATATTTTAATATGGTAACAACAGAATGTGTCAAGCAGGGATCTATAGGTAAAGATAATTAACAACACCAGTCATATGCTTACAGCAAGTTTTGTTTTATTAAATTACAAAATATCGATGGTACATTATTATTATTATAAGATTCTGATAAATATTAAAGCCATGATTTTGCACATAAGTTAATTTAATTTTAAAATAGTTGTTATGGACCTAAAAAGTTCAAACTTGTTCAATGAACCACTTGCAATGATCTTTTTTAATTGTCCATACGTATTTATGATATCACTTTTTTACATAAAAAATACATTTGGAATGTTTTGAAATAAAAAGTTTGTTCATTAAAAGCATTCACACAAAAAAATGATTATTTTTTTACCAATAGCAAACATTGCAAAAGTAGGTTTAGGGATAAACTGACAGCCCAACAATACTATCAAAGTGCTAGCAGACGACCAGACGACTTTGTGTTCCTGTCTACATTTAACATGCTTTCTTATGGGGCAATAAAGCAGCTATAACTTGAGCTAGAATTATTTCTCAGAGCTGAAATTTTTACTGTAGCTTGCTGAACCTAAAAGCTTTTATATTCCTGGATTTGAAATTTGAAGAGTTAATTTGACGAATTTTTTTTTTTTTTTACCAAATTCATTGATATTCAGGAAAATAAAAGCTTTGAGGCTCAGTAAGCTACAGTAAAAATTTCAGCCCTGAGAAATAATTCTAATTGAAGCTATAGCTCTGCTCCATTGCCCCATAAGAAAGCATGTTAAATGTAGACAGGAACACAAAGTCGTCTGCTAGCACTTTGTTAGTATTGTTGGGCTGTCATTTTTTTTATCACTAAACCTACTTTTGCAACGTTTGCTATTAAATAATTATATTAATTATCACCATTTATAATATCAGCTAAAGAAGTCTATATCTTTTATTTGCACATGTCATATGTGACTCACACTGGAGAAAACATAACGAGGTAGGATTATGCAGCAGCTGGTCGTCATTGTGCAGGCACTTGTCGTCGCATGTTCAATCTTGTGTCCAATAAGTCGGTGTGTCAGGCCAGGAGGAAGCTAGCAGTGACTTGAAGAACTGATGTACAGTACAGAGCTTAAAAACTGTTAAAGAGACACTATTGGTCCACAAAATTACAATAGCAAGGTGTGTCTACTTCTGCCTGCTCAAGCTAGTTGTCATTTTAGTGGCCAACGATATGAATATAAGCACACCTCCTTGACTATATGCACATCTTCTCTCTCTCTATCAGAGTATTGTGCTTGCTTGCTGCCGACCAGCCGTCTGGAGCACGCACCTCGTCTCTCGCTCGCTCTCTCACTCTCTCTCACTCTCAGAATAAATAATATGCTTGCCTGCTTGTCCAACGCGCACCATCTCTCTCTATTTCAATGATATCGCTTACTATGTATTTTTTTCTGGAGCAACAGCAAACAAGTTTAGAGGAAGATTATATTATAATAAATATTTTGTTTGAACGAGACATTCGAGAGAGAACAACACACGGCAGGTCTAGCAGGCAGGTTTAATATTTTGGTTCTTAAAAAAACAAGAGAGAGAGAGAGAGAGCGAGAGAGAGACGTGGTGCTCCAGAAGGCTGGTCGGCAGCAGGCTGGCTTAATACTCTGATTCTGATAGAGAGAGAGAGAGAAGATGTGCATAGTCAAGGAGGTGTGCTTATATTTATGTCATTGGCCACTAAAATGACAACTAGCCTGAGAAGGCGGAGAAATGCAGCAGTAGGCACACCTTGCTATTGTAATTTTGTGGAGCTATATTTCCTTTGTTAACATTTTATCTGCTCTCTACTGTAGAGATCACCTTCAATTTCTTGAACCTCTTCTTGCCTGCCTCTCTGTCGAAACAAAACAAATATATTTTTATTTTCATGGTTTTAAACTTTTTTTTTTCATTTTTTTTTTTTTACATTTTTTCTAACGTTTTTACCTATTTTGTTATTATTAATATTTAATTTTTGTAGCTTATTATTTTTGTTAATTCTTTTTTATGATTATTATTATTTATTTTATTTATTTACATTAGGTATTTATTATAATAATTTTTTTTTTTTTTTTTTTTTTTTTTTTTTTGCTTGCCATATTGTGTTAACGTGCTACACCAATCCCAGTATCAGTAACGACATTGTCTTATCGACAGCTAAGGACTTTCCAATTAATGGAAAAGCACACACAGGCTAGCTATGGCCTAAGTACACAGCCCGGCATTCGCCATGACAGCCTAGAAAAACTGTGGAAACGTCTAGGCAGGCTGTTCGGTGCACTTGCATTAATCATGCCTCATCACGAATGCTTAGCGTCGTCATGGAATGCATGTAAACATGCATCGTGCAACGTGTGTTGTGCTCTCTCTCACACTAGAGACCCTTAACAGAGAAGCGACAACCTCATGTTTTGAAAGGCCCGCTAAAAGTCCCCAAACTTTCTAGCGTTCTGATTGGCTACCCCAACAATCTCTCAAATCTGATTGGTTCCGACGCCACAGGCCTCATTGTAATGTTTGCTAACCTGATGTATTGTGGGTCTGCCTAAAACATGAGGCCGTCGCTTCTCAGTTAAGTTTCTCTATCTCACACTTGACGTACGCACCCAGCAGTGACTTGAACCTATAATACTAGCAATCTAGGAGGAAAGTTTAAAAATTTCCCCTAGATCACAACGCCACTATTATACGTAATTTTTGTATTCTTGCATTGTTGTGGTAAAACTTAAAATTACATCATTAAGGGAGCGATTTTCAACAACAGCTTCCAATCTTGTTTACATATACATGGTTCAGACCCAGGCGTTGATGGTACACTAGGCACACGTGATTGTAAACACTTAAATCAAAAATAACAATAGTTAGTTAGTAAGTAAACAATGGCTAGTTGAATTGGACAGTCATTGATTGGTTGACTGATTGATTTACCCATTCATTTATTCATTCATTCATTCATTCATTCGTTTGTTTGTTTGTTTGTTTGTTTGTTTGTTTGTTTGTTTGTTTGTTCGTTCGTTCGTTCGTTCGTTCGTTCGTTCGTTCGTTCGTTCGTTCGTTCGTTCGTTCGTTCGTTCGTTCGTTCGTTCGTTCGTTCGTTCGTTCGTTCCTTCATTCATTCATTCATTCATTCATTCATTCATTCATTCATTCATTCATTCATTCATTCATTCATTCATTCATTCATTCATTCATTCATTCATTCATTCATTCATTCATTCATTCATTCATTCATTCATTCATTCATTCATTCATTCATTCATTCATTCATTCAATCATTCATTTACATATTGATTGATAGATTAATTTATGTACTGTACAGTAATACTGTTCGTAAACCCTGTTCTCTGCTCCTACAATGATGATCATCAATCAGCTATGGTTAATCAAATGCAATGCGCATTTTTTGGTGCAAGAGAACAGGGTTTACGAACAACATTACTATGTATGTAAGTATATTTTTTAAAATTTTAAATATTTTTGATTTTATTAATGATTCATAACAATATCTCTTTTAATAAAAGGCCTAGAACACATTGAACAAAAAACTTGTCTTTCGACAGCTAATATAATAACATACAGTAACTAAAAATCAAGATTGATTTGGCCACGCAGTCATTGACTTGTTGTCCATTCACAAAATGGATGTTAGTATAAGAAACATGTTTTTTTGTTCAAGCTGTTCTATGCCTTCAATCATTAGCTGACATTGCAAAATTGTGTTTAGTAATACAACTGACACAAATCAACACTTAAATTAAAATGCTAAATGAAACTCAATTACACATGTTTTAGCAATTAAATATTTAAAATTAAATCAGTTTTTGAAACCGTAATTTAGAATAGTGTGATAATTTTAACCATCTTGAATCTAAAAAAATATTTAGAAATTATAAAAAAACAAACAATCATATGAAAAAAGAAGAAAGGAAAAAAATTGAACGCCGCCTTCTGGTTTGCTAGCCGCTCAACAGCTACGCTCAACAAGTTGCCTATATTTCAAGGCGCGCTTATGTATTAGTCATGCATATTTTCTTATCAGTTCTAATAGATAATAAATATCACAATCCAATAACATGGCTTAGTGGGCGCAAGTATTACTTTCGTCCCACACGATCACCAAAGTTAAGCAACGTGTGGTCAAGTTAATTCTCGGATAGGTGAACATAATTTTTTTCAAATTTTTGGCAAATGTAGGTTTGAAAATTAAGTCTTTTACCTCCTAGAACTTGATGTTCTCCAAGTAATAATTTTCTTGACTCCGTCAACTTACGTAGCCCAAGATAAAATTACGCAGCTACCTTCTTTTGAATTATGTTCTCCGATGACAATATTTAGCATTTTTAGTTGATTTTTAGCTTGAAAAATAAAACAATTTCCACAAAAATAGTATTATGATGACAGACTAGTGTAGGAGGTATAGCCCTATCTACTTCAGATCCAGGCAACCTACAATATAGTTATGTTTAAGAAGTTGCCTAAATTCAAGATGCTAAATATGCTATACCTCCTACTCTGTTATTTTCTCCTAATAACAAAAACCTGGTTTAGACACCACAGAGTGCATAATATATAACACCGCAACTAAAGAAGCAATTTTACTTTCACTTTCTTCATGATGCGCTTGTGTTCTAATGGATAACGTCGCTGACTTATAACCTCTTCACCTGGAAGTTTGTGGGTTCGAGTCGGAGTAAGTTTTTGTAAAAATATTTAATATACTGATATAGTTTATAAGTTTAAATGTAATAACTTTTTTATACAGAGAGATGAACAAAAAAAAAACAAAAAAAAAAACCTATCAAGTCACGTTATTTAATCAGTGTAGTAAAAATATTGAAAATTCTTTTATTTAAAAATATTAAACGTAAAAGCAATGATTTTTTACTAGCTTTTTCATATAAATATTTATAATTTCCAAGTATGATTTAAAAAAAGGTGATGAAATAAGAGATAAACAAATATAATTTCAAATATAATTTAATTTATCAGTCCTTATCAATCACAACAATGCAGAGAGGTTTTTTAACAATTGTTATTATTTATTTATTTTTATTTTCATTTATTTTGCACACGAACTAGTTTACTTTATTATTTTACAATATTTTAGGCAATGTATAAAGATATTTTGACAAAAAAAATCATACATATTTATTTACAGATATTACCAAGTAAAGAAAATAATATTAAAAGTATTCAAGTAAAAAAACACAGAATAAACATGACAAATTAAAGTTATACTCTGTGCTACAGTATGTGTGTGTCAACATCATAGTTTCATTTTATAGCGGATGTATCTACATGACGTTATTATGTTATTATACTGAATGCGTTTCGACGCCATACTGGTTCAAGGAATAATATTGCTAAGGACTCACTTCTTTTTAGGGCTAATATCAATTAATATAATTATTATTTTATATTATTATTACTATATATTAATATAATTATTATTAATATTAATCAAAGCAACTTAATACTTAAAGTAAACGTTATATTTCTACCAAATACATATCGTTATATTAAAATTTTATTTATCTATCTACCTACCTGAGCTAGTATCTATCTATCTATTTATCTACCTACCTACATGCGTATCTATCTATCTATCTATCTATCTATCTATCTATCTATCTATCTATCTATCTATCTATCTATCTATCTATCTATCTATCTATCTATCTATCTATCTATCTATCTATTTATCTATCACATTAATAAATAAAGTTTTAATATATTCATGGTATATTTGGTAGAACTGTTAATTTGTTTTAATTTTGGCAGCAACATAATCATAATAAGATATTATTAAATTATTGTACATCTTTGCATGTAAGCTTAGCAAAGAGCAAGGGATGCATATTTTTTACTCTTGTAGTAGTACTCTATTTTGTTACTCTCGTGACGCTCGCTTATCCTGAGGACCAGAAAATTTGCATAATAATTCAAATTTTATTTAAAATGCTAATTTAACATTGTATAAGCCTCTTGTTAGTGTGTTTGTGAGAAAACAACTGCACTAAAGTCACAAATACTTTAAATTAGAAAATACTAGACATACTTTTACAAGATTTAAGTCATTAAAATGCACCCGAATTAGTGCAATCCGGCACCTGATGACATCCAAGTAAATGCAAATATTTTTCAAGCGTAGCAGAGTGGGATTTTCTCCGGCACAGTTGGTCTTCTTGGTGAGTCGTGGACCTTTCATGAGCAGGGATCGAGTATATGACACGTACTAAGCGGTTTGTATAAGTACTCTGGTCCTACACTTTTCTGTTGCAGTTGGAGAGAGCTCTGCAAGTAAAAAACAATAATATCAAAACTATTCTTTTTATTTTTAAAGACAAGCGTATGTTAATTTCTCTACCATGGCGCCCCTTTTAGTGTATGTTTATAGACCAATTTTTCTAATCTTTGTGTTTTACCATCAAATCTTTTTATTATCATAGTCGTAGTCTATTTTTTAATAATATTTATTTTATTTTAATTAACTAATTTCATTTATTTTAACTTAAAACGTAAATAAATAGATGGTTTTGTCTCACACATAAAGCATAGAACAGTATTTAATTCTTACTGGACTTCTTATCCCGCCCAATTATTTTATACGTTTTAGTATTTGACCCTCTTGTGGAGATTTTTTACAGTAAAAAAAATTATCACAAGTTTTTAAAAACTCATTTTGTGTTTAATCAATAAAAAGTACATCATGTTTTTTCATGTGGTCTAAGGCTTTAATTAACCAGCAGAAGGTAGAATATCTTACCTGACTGCAGCCATGTGACAGTTCACAAGAACGACATTGAAATGAGTCACGGTGGAGTAGCCAAGAGTACGACGTTGTTGATGTTCCTCTTCTTCAACAGGACAACGCTTGGTGAAGTGTACCTTAGCTGGCTGACATCTGAAACAAAACAATCAAAAGTTGAAACTATCATTTATCATGTCCAGTATAGTTCAACTAGGATTCTTATATAAGGCAGTATAGGGGACCGACTTGGACGAGACCACGCCCCCTTTAAAAATTTTACTTTGGCGGGACCCCATATTCTATGTTGCCTTGCTCTCTCGGTCAGGGTGACTTTAAGAAATATGGTCAGCCAACATAAAACTATGGTGTACTACTTTAAATAAAACGTAAAAAAACGGCTTGTTGCAAACGTAGTAGTGATAATCTGACATCAATACGATGCTTGTACAAGCTCTAAAAAGGTTCAAATTTCTCACCTATATCCCTCTCTGCAGATGACACACACATAAATCCAGTCTCTTCTCCTAACTCCTCCAGTTGCTGAAGTAAGTTACTGTTGCTGGCCATCACTTGTACTTTCTCATAGGTACATATGCCTACGGAACGCAGTTATTCTTCTGTCATCACCTTGCAAGACGTTTTTTTCTCATCTCTAGTCTGCTAGCTGTCATACCTACAAACATAGAAGCCGCATGATAATTCGAAACATAAATATATAAAGGCGGTGATGAGAGTCTTGATAGTAGTTTAAAACTTGTAAAATTTTCTCTATATGTAGTATCTCTCACTTAAATATTTCTGGCCTCATGTGCAATAATCCCCGTTTAAAATTGAAACATATTTTGTGGATTCACGTCAATAGCTCGAAATAGTTGATAGGAATGTAAGTATGTGACTATATATGTGTGATCCAAAGAGATTTCCCACTGAAAAGTACCGGTCAGCTAGAGACAAGTTATTGCAAGCCATAAATACTTTGATTAAATATGCAACAAAAAACTAACAGTCAACCCTCAAATTTGTTATTTTAATTCTGTGAATTTCTCGAGTCAAATCATCAAAATAGAGAATTTTGCTTAGCACCTGGTCATCATTCCTGTACTCCCATCGTAGCGCTTGGACTCCCATCATAGCAGCTGGACTTCCATCATAGCGCCTGGACTCCCATCATAGCAGCTGGACTTCCATTATAGCAGCTGGACTTCCATCATAGAAGCTGGACTCCCATCGTAGCGCCTGGACTCCCATCGTAGCAGCTGGACTCCCATCGTAGCGCCTGGACTGCCATCGTAGCGCCTGGACTGCCATCGTAGCGCCTGGACTCCCATCGTAGCGCCTGGACTTCCATCATAGCGCCTGGACTCCCATCGTAGCGGCTGGACTTCCATAATAGCAGCTGGACTCCCATCGTAACGCCTGGACTCCCATCGTAGCGCCTGGACTGCCATCGTAGCACCTGGACTCCCATCATAGCGCCTGGACTCCCATCGTAGCAGCTGGACTTCCATCATAGCAGCTGGACTCACATCGTAGCGCCTGGACTCCCATCATAGCAGCTGGGCTCTCTTCATAGCGCCTGGACTCTCATCATAGCAGCTGGACTTGCATCGTAGCAGCTGGACTCCCATCATAGCAGCTGGACTTCCATCATAGCGCCTGGACTCCCAGCTCGTCTTCTTCTGATCTTCAGTTTCCATCCAGCATTAGTCCCCTGTAATCAATATCATTATGTATTATACATTACAAAGTTTGGAAAAAAAACTATTTTTTTATTATATTATTATTATTACAGATATATAGAGTATATTGTAGACTATGAATTACGTAAAAAAAAATCTCTCTCTCGCTCTCTCTTTTTTTACCTTAAGCAGGTATTTTGTCCTGCGACACTCTGATCTTGTATTAAAAAGCAGTGAGGTAGCAAAGGTTTATTTTAATTGTAATGATAATGGTGGTCCGTAATCAAATCTACTGAACAGTTAAAATAAATATTATATTTCTACCAAATACATCATTATATTAAAATTTTATTCATTTACATATACCTACCTACATTCGTATCTATCTATCTATCTATCTATCTATCTATCTATCTATCTATCTATCTATCTATCTATCTATCTATCTATCTATCTATCTATCTATCTATCTATCTATCTATCTATCTATCTATCTATCTATCTATCTATCTATCTATCTATCTATCTATCTATCTATCTATCTATCTATCTATCTATCTATCTATCTATCTATCTATCTATCTATCTATCTATCTATCTATCTATCTATCTATCTATCTATCTATCTATCTATCTATCTATCTATCTATCTATCTATCTATCTATATATCTATTATATAAATAAATAAATATAAAATAAATAAAATCCTATATTATGATATATTTAGTATTTCAAATGCTATTTTTTAATGTTTAGTTGACTTTTATTTTAAAACCAACATAATCATTACAAGTAATTATAGACTAGATACTGCTGCTACGCTGCGCTGCATTGTGATGCAAGATCAGAGTGTCGCACGACATGAGCTCCCTGCCCGCACTTGTCTGCTCAACAGGTGAACAAAAAAAGACAGAAAGCCATGCATAATTATATTAATTGGTACTAAAATCACGTTGTTTGTCTACTTATCTTAGCATTATTCCACAAGTAATGTAGGTCCTGTTTGGCTCTTGACGTACGGTCGTCAAGTCCTCGTAAAGTCCTCGGTAGTTAAGTGCGCCAAATCCTCGAGTGCTCACGTCTCTGATGTTGGGATGTTGGGCGCTACATGAATTACAAACGAAGGGGATTCAATAATAGGTTAGTGAAAATTTTGAAAAGTAAAAATAATTAGACATTGTGTAGATAGATCAAACAAAACTATATTAGAAATCATCCTAATATTACAGTTATAAATATCAATCACAAAAGACAACTAGGTTTATCCATAGTATTTCTAACCCCCCCCCCCCCCTCTCTCTCTCTCTCTCTCTCTCTTATTGCCAGTATTATATTATGGTACATTTTATTGATTTAGGTATAAATAGGCAACTAGGCAACTTTAATGTCGTCTTGAAATCAATCTAGTTCTAAACAAAAGAAATTTCTACATATAACTTTTTTTACTTTACAAGTTTTCTCTGCCGTTTATGTAAGGTTACAAAAGTGACATACGAGAAGTATGTGTATATACATCTCATCATTTATCATAAAAATTTTGTTTTTAATTGGTGGGCATTATCTCTCTAAGTTCATTTACCTGGTGCAAGCTGGCCGCCACACTGCACTTATAGTCTGCCCTGATATCTGACGTCTGATCAAAGTGCTCAGCTCAATCCTCCTCAACACCACCCCGTCAAGACCAAACAACAACATGGTCGCAGGAAAACAAAACATAGAACATCTACATACAACATCTCAGAATTTTTAACCATAAAATAACAAAGACAAAAATCTAGGATTAAATAAAAAAAAGTATACCCTGAAATATTCTATATAGCAACAAGATAATGCTCTCACTGGTATGATTAGTGATCATCAAATCTTAGTGTTACATAGAACATCTCAGAATTTCTAACCATAAAAAAAGAAAGAAAAAAATGTAGGTTTAAGTAAAAAAAATTATATCCTGAAATATTCTATATAGCAACAAGATAATGCTCTCACTGGTATGATTAGTGATCATCAAATCTTAGTGTTTTATAGAACATCTCAGAATTTCTAACCATAAAAAAAGAATAAAAAAATGTAGGTTTAAATAAAAAATATATATACCCTGAAATATTCTATATAGCAACAAGATAATGCTCTCACTGGTATGATTAGTGATCATCAAATTTAAGTGTTACATAGAACATCTCAGAATTTCTAACCATAAAAAAAGTAAGAAAAAAATGTAGGTTTAAACAAATAAAAGTATACCCTGAAATATTCTATATAGCAACAAGATAATGCTCTCACTGGTATGATTAGTGATCATTAAATCTTAGTGTTACATAAAACATCTCAGAATTTCTATCCATAAAAAAAGAAAGAAAAAAAAATGTAGGTTTAAATAAAAAAAATCTATACCCTGAAATATTCTATATCGCAACAAGATAATGCTCTCACTGGTATGATTAGTGATCATCAAATCTTAGTGTTACATAGAACATCTCAGAATTTCTAACCATAAAAAAAGAAAAAAAAAATTTAGGTTTAAACAAAAAAAAAGCATTCCCTGAAATATTCTATATAGCAACAAGATAATGCTCTCACTGGTATGATTAGTGATCATCAAATCTTAGTGTTACATAAAACATCTAAGAATTTCTAACCATAAAAAAAGAAAGAGATAAATGTAGGTTTAAATAAAAAAAAGTATACCCTGAAATATTCTATATATCAACAAGATAATGCTCTCACTGGTATGATTAGTGATCATCAAATCTTAGTGTTACAAAGAAAATCTCAGAATTTCTAACCATAAAAAAAGGAAGAAAAAAATGTAGGTTTAAATAAAAAAAAGTATACCCTGAAATATTCTATATAGCAACAAGATAATGCTCTCACTGGTATGATTAGTGATCATCAAATCTTAGTGTTACTTAGAACATCTCAGAATTTCTAACCATAAAAAAAGAAAGAAAAAAAAGTAAGTTTAAATAAAAAAAATTATATCCTGAAATATTCTATATAGCAACAAGATAATGCTTTCACTGGTATGATTAGTGATCATCAAATCTTAGTGTTACATAGAACATCTCAGAATTTCTAACCATAAAAAAAGAAAGAAAAAAATGTAGGTTTAAACAAAAAAAAAGTATACCCTGAAATATTCTATATAGCAACAAGATAATGCTCTCACTGGTATGATTAGTGATCATCAAATCTTAGTGTTACATAGAACATCTCAGAATTTTTAACCATAGAAAAAGAAAGAAAAAAATGTAAGTTTAAATTAAAAAAATTATATCCTGAAATATTCTATATAGCAACAAGATAATGCTCTCACTGGTATGATTAGTGATCATCAAATCTTAGTGTTACATAGAACATCTCAGAATTTCTAACCATAAAAAAAGAAGAAAAAAATGTAGGTTTAAACAAAAAAAAAGTATACCCTGAAATATTCTATATAGCAACAAGATAATGCTCTCACTGGTATGATTAGTGATCATCAAATCTTAGTGTTACATAGAAAATCTCAGAATTTCTAACCATAAAAAAAGAAAGAAAAAAATGTAGGTTTAAATAAAAAAAAGTATACCCTGAAATATTCTATATAGCAACAAGATAATGCTCTCACTGGTATGATTAGTGATCATCAAATCTTAGTGTTACTTAGAACATCTCAGAATTTCTAACCATAAAAAAAGAAAGAAAAAAATGTAAGTTTTAATAAAAAAAATTATATCCTGAAATATTCTATATAGCGACAAGATAATGCTTTCACTGGTATGATTAGTGATCATCAAATCTTAGTGTTACATAGAACATCTCAGAATTTCTAACCATAAAAAAAGAAAGAAAAAAATGTAGGTTCAAACAAAAAAAAAGCATTCCCTGAAATATTCTATATAGCAACAAGATAATGCTCTCACTGGTATGATTAGTGATCATCAAATCTTAGTGTTACATAGAACATCTCAGAATTTCTAACCATAAAAAAAGAAAGAAAAAAATGTAGGTTTAAATAAAAAAAAGTATACCCTGAAATATTCTATATAACAAAAAGATAATGCTCTCACTGGTATTATTAGTGATCATCAAATCTTAGTGTTACATAGAACATCTCAGAATTTCTAACCATAAAAAAAGAAAGAAAAAAATGTAGGTTTAAATAAAAAAAAGTATACCCTGAAATATTCTATATAGCAACAAGATAATGCTCTCACTGGTATGATTAGTGATCATCAAATCTTAGTGTTACATAGAACATCTCAGAATTTCTAACCATAAAAAAAGAAAGAAAAAAATGTAAGTTTAAATAAAAAAAATTATATACTGAAATATTCTATATAGCAACAAGATAATGCTCTCACTGGTATGATTAGTGATCATCAAATCTTAGTGTTACATAGAACATCTCAGAATTTCTAACCATAAAAAAAGAAAGAAAAAAATGTAAGTTTAAGTAAAAAAAATTATATCCTGAAATATTCTATGTAGCAACAAGATAATGCTCTCACTGGTAAGATTAGTGATCATCAAATCTTAGTGTTACATAGAACATCTCAGAATTTCTAACCATAAAAAAAAAGAAAAAAAATGTAGGTTTAAACAAAAAAAAAGTATTCCCTGATATATTCTATATAGCAACAAGATAATGCTCTCACTGGTATGATTAGTGATCATCATATCTTAGTGTTACATAGAACATCTCAGAATTTCTAACCATAAAAAAAGAAAGAAAAAAATGTAGGTTTAAACAAAAAAAAAAGTATACCCTGAAATATTCTATATAGCAACAAGATAATGCTCTCACTGGTATGATTAGTGATCATCAAATCTTAGTGTTACATAGAACATCTCAGAATTTCTAACCATAAAAAAAGAAAAAAAAATGTAGGTTTAAAAAAAAAAAAGTATACCCTGAAATATTCAATATAGCAACAAGATAATGCTCTCACTGGTATGATTAGTGATCATCAAATCTTAGTGTTACATAGAAAATCTCAGAATTTCTAACCATAAAAAAAGAAAGAGAAAAATGTAGGTTTAAATAAAAAAAAGTATACCCTGAAATATTCTATATAGCAACAAGATAATGCTCTCACTGGTATGATTAGTGATCATCAAATAATAGTGTTACATAGAAAATCTCAGAATTTCTAACCATAAAAAAAGAAAGAGAAAAATGTAGGTTTAAATAAAAAAAAGTATACCCTGAAATATTCTATGTAGCAACAAGATAATGCTCTCACTGGTGTGATTAGTGATCATCAAATCTTAGTGTTTCATAGAACATCTCAGAATTTCTAACCATAAAAAAAGAAAGAAAAAAATGTAGGTTTAAACAAAAAAAAAAAGTATACCCTGAAATATTCTATATAGCAACAAGATAATGCTCTCACTGGTATGATTAGTGATCATCAAATCTTAGTGTTACATAGAACATCTCAGAATTTCTAACCATAAAAAAAGAAAGAAAAAAATGTAGGTTTAAACAAAAAAAAAAAAGTATACCCTGAAATATTCTATATAGCAACAAGATAATGCTCTCACTGGTATGATTAGTGATCATCAAATCTTAGTGTTACATAGAACATCTCAGAATTTCTAACCATAAAAAAAGAAAGAAAAAAAAATGTAGGTTTAAACAAAAAAAAAGTATACCCTGAAATATTCTATATAGCAACAAGATAATACTCTCACTGGTATGATTAGTTATCATCAAATCTTAGTGTTACATAGAACATCTCAGAATTTCTAAGCATAAAAAAAGAAAGAAAAAAATGTAGGTTTAAATTAAAAAAAGTATACCCTGCAATATTCTATATAGCAACAAGATAATGCTCTCACTGGTATGATTAGTGATCATCAAATCTTAGTGTTACATAGAACATCTCAGAATTTCTAACCATAAAAAAAAAGAAAAAAAATGTAGGTTTAAACAAAAAAAAAGTATACCCTGAAATATTCTATATAGCAACAAGATAATGCTTTCACTGGTATGATTAGTGATCATCAAATCTTAGTGTTACATAGAACATCTCAGAATTTCTAACCATAAAAAAAGAAAAAAAAAATTTAGGTTTAAACAAAAAAAAAGCATTCCCTGAAATATTCTATATAGCAACAAGATAATGCTCTCACTGGTATGATTAGTGATCATCAAATCTTAGTGTTACATAAAACATCTAAGAATTTCTAACCATAAAAAAAGAAAGAGATAAATGTAGGTTTAAATAAAAAAAAGTATACCCTGAAATATTCTATATATCAACAAGATAATGCTCTCACTGGTATGATTAGTGATCATCAAATCTTAGTGTTACAAAGAAAATCTCAGAATTTCTAACCATAAAAAAAGGAAGAAAAAAATGTAGGTTTAAATAAAAAAAAGTATACCCTGAAATATTCTATATAGCAACAAGATAATGCTCTCACTGGTATGATTAGTGATCATCAAATCTTAGTGTTACTTAGAACATCTCAGAATTTCTAACCATAAAAAAAGAAAGAAAAAAAAGTAAGTTTAAATAAAAAAAATTATATCCTGAAATATTCTATATAGCAACAAGATAATGCTTTCACTGGTATGATTAGTGATCATCAAATCTTAGTGTTACATAGAACATCTCAGAATTTCTAACCATAAAAAAAGAAAGAAAAAAATGTAGGTTTAAACAAAAAAAAAGTATACCCTGAAATATTCTATATAGCAACAAGATAATGCTCTCACTGGTATGATTAGTGATCATCAAATCTTAGTGTTACATAGAACATCTCAGAATTTTTAACCATAGAAAAAGAAAGAAAAAAATGTAAGTTTAAATTAAAAAAATTATATCCTGAAATATTCTATATAGCAACAAGATAATGCTCTCACTGGTATGATTAGTGATCATCAAATCTTAGTGTTACATAGAACATCTCAGAATTTCTAACCATAAAAAAAGAAGAAAAAAATGTAGGTTTAAACAAAAAAAAAGTATACCCTGAAATATTCTATATAGCAACAAGATAATGCTCTCACTGGTATGATTAGTGATCATCAAATCTTAGTGTTACATAGAAAATCTCAGAATTTCTAACCATAAAAAAAGAAAGAAAAAAATGTAGGTTTAAATAAAAAAAAGTATACCCTGAAATATTCTATATAGCAACAAGATAATGCTCTCACTGGTATGATTAGTGATCATCAAATCTTAGTGTTACTTAGAACATCTCAGAATTTCTAACCATAAAAAAAGAAAGAAAAAAATGTAAGTTTTAATAAAAAAAATTATATCCTGAAATATTCTATATAGCGACAAGATAATGCTTTCACTGGTATGATTAGTGATCATCAAATCTTAGTGTTACATAGAACATCTCAGAATTTCTAACCATAAAAAAAGAAAGAAAAAAATGTAGGTTCAAACAAAAAAAAAGCATTCCCTGAAATATTCTATATAGCAACAAGATAATGCTCTCACTGGTATGATTAGTGATCATCAAATCTTAGTGTTACATAGAACATCTCAGAATTTCTAACCATAAAAAAAGAAAGAAAAAAATGTAGGTTTAAATAAAAAAAAGTATACCCTGAAATATTCTATATAACAAAAAGATAATGCTCTCACTGGTATTATTAGTGATCATCAAATCTTAGTGTTACATAGAACATCTCAGAATTTCTAACCATAAAAAAAGAAAGAAAAAAATGTAGGTTTAAATAAAAAAAAGTATACCCTGAAATATTCTATATAGCAACAAGATAATGCTCTCACTGGTATGATTAGTGATCATCAAATCTTAGTGTTACATAGAACATCTCAGAATTTCTAACCATAAAAAAAGAAAGAAAAAAATGTAAGTTTAAATAAAAAAAATTATATACTGAAATATTCTATATAGCAACAAGATAATGCTCTCACTGGTATGATTAGTGATCATCAAATCTTAGTGTTACATAGAACATCTCAGAATTTCTAACCATAAAAAAAGAAAGAAAAAAATGTAAGTTTAAGTAAAAAAAATTATATCCTGAAATATTCTATGTAGCAACAAGATAATGCTCTCACTGGTAAGATTAGTGATCATCAAATCTTAGTGTTACATAGAACATCTCAGAATTTCTAACCATAAAAAAAAAGAAAAAAAATGTAGGTTTAAACAAAAAAAAAGTATTCCCTGATATATTCTATATAGCAACAAGATAATGCTCTCACTGGTATGATTAGTGATCATCATATCTTAGTGTTACATAGAACATCTCAGAATTTCTAACCATAAAAAAAGAAAGAAAAAAATGTAGGTTTAAACAAAAAAAAAAGTATACCCTGAAATATTCTATATAGCAACAAGATAATGCTCTCACTGGTATGATTAGTGATCATCAAATCTTAGTGTTACATAGAACATCTCAGAATTTCTAACCATAAAAAAAGAAAAAAAAATGTAGGTTTAAAAAAAAAAAAGTATACCCTGAAATATTCAATATAGCAACAAGATAATGCTCTCACTGGTATGATTAGTGATCATCAAATCTTAGTGTTACATAGAAAATCTCAGAATTTCTAACCATAAAAAAAGAAAGAGAAAAATGTAGGTTTAAATAAAAAAAAGTATACCCTGAAATATTCTATATAGCAACAAGATAATGCTCTCACTGGTATGATTAGTGATCATCAAATAATAGTGTTACATAGAAAATCTCAGAATTTCTAACCATAAAAAAAGAAAGAGAAAAATGTAGGTTTAAATAAAAAAAAGTATACCCTGAAATATTCTATGTAGCAACAAGATAATGCTCTCACTGGTGTGATTAGTGATCATCAAATCTTAGTGTTTCATAGAACATCTCAGAATTTCTAACCATAAAAAAAGAAAGAAAAAAATGTAGGTTTAAACAAAAAAAAAAAGTATACCCTGAAATATTCTATATAGCAACAAGATAATGCTCTCACTGGTATGATTAGTGATCATCAAATCTTAGTGTTACATAGAACATCTCAGAATTTCTAACCATAAAAAAAGAAAGAAAAAAATGTAGGTTTAAACAAAAAAAAAAAAGTATACCCTGAAATATTCTATATAGCAACAAGATAATGCTCTCACTGGTATGATTAGTGATCATCAAATCTTAGTGTTACATAGAACATCTCAGAATTTCTAACCATAAAAAAAGAAAGAAAAAAAAATGTAGGTTTAAACAAAAAAAAAGTATACCCTGAAATATTCTATATAGCAACAAGATAATACTCTCACTGGTATGATTAGTTATCATCAAATCTTAGTGTTACATAGAACATCTCAGAATTTCTAAGCATAAAAAAAGAAAGAAAAAAATGTAGGTTTAAATTAAAAAAAGTATACCCTGCAATATTCTATATAGCAACAAGATAATGCTCTCACTGGTATGATTAGTGATCATCAAATCTTAGTGTTACATAGAACATCTCAGAATTTCTAACCATAAAAAAAAAGAAAAAAAATGTAGGTTTAAACAAAAAAAAAGTATACCCTGAAATATTCTATATAGCAACAAGATAATGCTTTCACTGGTATGATTAGTGATCATCAAATCTTAGTGTTACATAGAACATCTCAGAATTTCTAACCATAAAAAAAGAAAGAAAAAAATGTAAGTTTTAATAAAAAAAATATACCCTGAAATATTCTATGTAGCAACAAGATAATGCTCTCACTGGTATGATTAGTGATCATCAAATCTTAGTGTTACATAGAACATCTTAGAATTTCTAACCATAAAAAAAGAAAAAAAAAATATAGGTTTAAACAAAAAAAAAAAGTATACCCTGAAATA
Organism: Ecdyonurus torrentis; assembly: GCA_949318235.1. NCBI lineage: Eukaryota > Metazoa > Arthropoda > Insecta > Ephemeroptera > Heptageniidae > Ecdyonurus > Ecdyonurus torrentis. Next base: position 22,550,875 of record OX439134.1, on the reverse strand, counting down.
TTCTATATAGCAACAAGATAATGCTCTCACTGGTATGATTAGTATTCATCAAATAATAGTGCTATATAGAAAATCTCAGAATTTCTAACCATAAAAAAAGAAAGAAAAAAATGTAGGTTTAAAAAAAAAAAAAAGTATACCCTTAAATATTCTATATAGCAACAAGATAATGCTCTCACTGGTATGATTAGAGATCATCAAATCTTAAAGTTACATAGAACATCTCAGAATTTCTAACCATAAAAAAAGAAAGAAAAAAAATAGTAGGTTTAAACAAAAAAAAAGTATACCCTGAAATATTCTATATAGCAACAAGATAATGCTCTCACTGGTATGATTAGTGATCATCAAATCTTAGTGTTACATAGAACATCTCAGAATTTCTAACCATAAAAAAAGAAAGAAAAAAATGTAAGTTTTAATAAAAAAAATATACCCTGAAATATTCTATGTAGCAACAAGATAATGCTCTCACTGGTATGATTAGTGATCATCAAATCTTAGTGTTACATAGAACATCTTAGAATTTCTAACCATAAAAAAAGAAAAAAAATATAGGTTTAAACAAAAAAAAAAGTATACCCTGAAATATTCTATATAGCAACAAGATAATGCTCTCACTGGTATGATTAGTAATCATCAAATAATAGTGCTATATAGAAAATCTCAGAATTTCTAACCATAAAAAAAGAAAGAAAAAAATGTAGGTTTAAATAAAAAAAATTATACCCTGAAATATTCTATATAGCAACAAGATAATGCTCTCACTGGTATGATTAGTGATCATCAAATCTTAGTGTTACATAGAACATCTCAGAATTTCTAACCATAAAAAAAAAAGAAAAAAAATGTAGGTTTAAACAAAAAAAAAGTATACCCTGAAATATTCTATATAGCAACAAGATAATGCTCTCACTGGTATGATTAGTGATCATCAAATCTTAGTGTTACATAGAAAATCTCAGAATTTCTAACCATAAAAAAAGAAAGAAAAAAATGTAGGTTTAACCAAAAAAAAAGTATACCCTGAAATATTCTATATAGCAACAAGATAATGCTCTCACTGGTATGATAAGTGATCATCAAATCTTAGTGTTACATAGAACATCTCAGAATTTCTAACCATAAAAAAAAAAAAAAAAAATGTAGGTTTAAACAAAAAAAAAGTATACCCTGAAATATTCTATATAGCAACAAGATAATGCTTTCACTGGTATGATTAGTGATCATCAAATCTTAGTGTTACATAGAACATCTCAGAATTTCTAACCATAAAAAAAGAAAGAAAAAAATGTAGGTTTAAACAAAAAAAAAAGTATACCCTGAAATATTCTATATAGCAACAAGATAATGCTCTCACTGGTATGATTAGTGATCATCAAATCTTAGTGTTACATAGAAAATCTCAGAATTTCTAACCATAAAAAAAGAAAGAAAAAAATGTAGGTTTAAATAAAAAAAGTATACCCTGAAATATTCTATATAGCAACAAGATAATGCTCTCACTGGTATGATAAGTGATCATCAAATCTTAGTGTTACATAGAACATCTCAGAATTTCTAACCATAAAAAAAGAAAGAAAAAAAATAGTAGGTTTAAACAAAAAAAAAGTATACCCTGAAATATTCTATATAGCAACAAGATAATGCTTTCACTGGTATGATTAGTGATCATCAAATCTTAGTGTTACATAGAACATCTCAGAATTTCTAACCATAAAAAAAGAAAGAAAAAAAAATGTAGGTTTAAACAAAAAAAAAGTATACCCTGAAATATTCTATATAGCAACAAGATAATACTCTCACTGGTATGATTAGTGATCATCAAATCTTAGTGTTACATAGAAAATCTCAGAATTTCTAACCATAAAAAAAGAAAGAAAAAAATGTAGGTTTAAATAAAAAAAAGTATACCCTGCAATATTCTATATAGCAACAAGATAATGCTCTCACTGGTATGATTAGTGATCATCAAATCTTAGTGTTACATAGAACATCTCAGAATTTCTAACCATAAAAAAAGAAAGAAAAAAAATAGTAGGTTTAAACAAAAAAAAAGTATACCCTGAAATATTCTATATAGCAACAAGATAATGCTTTCACTGGTATGATTAGTGATCATCAAATCTTAGTGTTACATAGAACATCTCAGAATTTCTAACCATAAAAAAAGAAAGAAAAAAATGTAAGTTTTAATAAAAAAAATATACCCTGAAATATTCTATGTAGCAACAAGATAATGCTCTCACTGGTATGATTAGTGATCATCAAATCTTAGTGTTACATAGAACATCTTAGAATTTCTAACCATAAAAAAAGAAAAAAAAATATAGGTTTAAACAAAAAAAAAAGTATACCCTGAAATATTCTATATAGCAACAAGATAATGCTCTCACTGGTATGATTAGTAATCATCAAATAATAGTGCTATATAGAAAATCTCAGAATTTCTAACCATAAAAAAAGAAAGAAAAAAATGTAGGTTTAAATAAAAAAAATTATACCCTGAAATATTCTATATAGCAACAAGATAATGCTCTCACTGGTATGATTAGTGATCATCAAATCTTAGTGTTACATAGAACATCTCAGAATTTCTAACCATAAAAAAAAAGAAAAAAAATGTAGATTTAAACAAAAAAAAAGTATACCCTGAAATATTCTATATAGCAACAAGATAATGCTCTCACTGGTATGATTAGTGATCATCAAATAATAGTGTTACATAGAAAATCTCAGAATTTCTAACCATAAAAAAAGAAAGAAAAAAATGTAGGTTTAAATAATAAAAAAAATTATACCCTGAAATATTCTATATAGCAACAAGATAATGCTCTCACTGGTATGATTAGTGATCATCAAATCTTAGTGTTACATAGAACATCTCAGAATTTCTAACCATAAAAAAAGAAAGAAAAAAATGTAGGTTTAAATAATAAAAAAAAGTATACCCTGAAATATTCTATATAGCAACAAGATAATGCTCTCACTGGTATGATTAGTGATCATCAAATCTTAGTGTTACATAGAACATCTCAGAATTTCTAACCATAAAAAAAGAAAGAAAAAAATGTAGGTTTAAAAAAAAAAAAAGTATACCCTTAAATATTCTATATAGCAACAAGATAATGCTCTCACTGGTATGATTAGAGATCATCAAATCTTAAAGTTACATAGAACATCTCAGAATTTCTAACCATAAAAAAAGAAAGAAAAAAAATAGTAGGTTTAAACAAAAAAAAAGTATACCCTGAAATATTCTATATAGCAACAAGATAATGCTCTCACTGGTATGATTAGTGATCATCAAATCTTAGTGTTACATAGAACATCTCAGAATTTCGAACCATAAAAAAAAAGAAAAAAAATGTAGGTTTAAACAAAAAAAAAGTATACCCTGAAATATTCTATATAGCAACAAGATAATGCTTTCACTGGTATGATTAGTGATCATCAAATCTTAGTGTTACATAGAACATCTCAGAATTTCTAACCATAAAAAAAAAAAAAAAAAATGTAAGTTTTAATAAAAAAAATATACCCTGAAATATTCTATGTAGCAACAAGATAATGCTCTCACTGGTATGATTAGTGATCATCAAATCTTAGTGTTACATAGAACATCTTAGAATTTCTAACCATAAAAAAAGAAAAAAAAATATAGGTTTAAACAAAACAAAAAGTATACCCTGAAATATTCTATATAGCAACAAGATAATGCTCTCACTGGTATGATTAGTAATCATCAAATAATAGTGCTATATAGAAAATCTCAGAATTTCTAACCATAAAAAAAGAAAGAAAAAAATGTAGGTTTAAATAAAAAAAATTATACCCTGAAATATTCTATATAGCAACAAGATAATGCTCTCACTGGTATGATTAGTAATCATCAAATAATAGTGCTATATAGAAAATCTCAGAATTTCTAACCATAAAAAAAGAAAGAAAAAAATGTAGGTTTAAATAAAAAAAATTATACCCTGAAATATTCTATATAGCAACAAGATAATGCTCTCACTGGTATGATTAGTGATCATCAAATCTTAGTGTTACATAGAACATCTCAGAATTTCTAACCATAAAAAAAAAGAAAAAAAATGTAGGTTTAAACAAAAAAAAAGTATACCCTGAAATATTCTATATAGCAACAAGATAATGCTCTCACTGGTATGATTAGTGATCATCAAATCTTAGTGTTACATAGAAAATCTCAGAATTTCTAACCATAAAAAAAGAAAGAAAAAAATGTAGGTTTAACCAAAAAAAAAGTATACCCTGAAATATTCTATATAGCAACAAGATAATGCTCTCACTGGTATGATAAGTGATCATCAAATCTTAGTGTTACATAGAACATCTCAGAATTTCTAACCATAAAAAAAAAAAAAAAAAATGTAGGTTTAAACAAAAAAAAAGTATACCCTGAAATATTCTATATAGCAACAAGATAATGCTTTCACTGGTATGATTAGTGATCATCAAATCTTAGTGTTACATAGAACATCTCAGAATTTCTAACCATAAAAAAAGAAAGAAAAAAATGTAAGTTTTAATAAAAAAAATATACCCTGAAATATTCTATTTAGCAACAAGATAATGCTCTTACTGGTATGATTAGTGATCATCAAATCTTAGTGTTACATAGAACATCTCAGAATTTCTAACCATAAAAAAAGAAAAAAAATATAGGTTTAAACAAAAAAAAAAGTATACCCTGAAATATTCTATATAGCAACAAGATAATGCTCTCACTGGTATGATTAGTGATCATCAAATAATAGTGTTATATAGAAAATCTCAGAATTTCTAACCATAAAAAAAGAAAGAAAAAAATGTAGGTTTAAATAAAAAAAATTATACCCTGAAATATTCTATATAGCAACAAGATAATGCTCTCACTGGTATGATTAGTGATCATCAAATCTTAGTGTTACATAGAACATCTCAGAATTTCTAACCATAAAAAAAAAAGAAAAAAAATGTAGGTTTAAACAAAAAAAAAGTATACCCTGAAATATTCTATATAGCAACAAGATAATGCTCTCACTGGTATGATTAGTGATCATCAAATCTTAGTGTTACATAGAACATCTCAGAATTTCTAACCATAAAAAAAGAAGAAAAAAATGTAGATTTAAACAAAAAAAAAGTATACCCTGAAATATTCTATATAGCAACAAGATAATGCTCTCACTGGTATGATTAGTGATCATCAAATAATAGTGTTACATAGAAAATCTCAGAATTTCTAACCATAAAAAAAGAAAGAAAAAAATGTAGGTTTAAATAATAAAAAAAATTATACCCTGAAATATTCTATATAGCAACAAGATAATGCTCTCACTGGTATGATTAGTGATCATCAAATCTTAGTGTTACATAGAACATCTCAGAATTTCTAACCATAAAAAAAGAAAGAAAAAAATGTAGGTTTAAATAATAAAAAAAAGTATACCCTGAAATATTCTATATAGCAACAAGATAATGCTCTCACTGGTATGATTAGTGATCATCAAATCTTAGTGTTACATAGAACATCTCAGAATTTCTAACCATAAAAAAAGAAAGAAAAAAATGTAGGTTTAAAAAAAAAAAAAGTATACCCTTAAATATTCTATATAGCAACAAGATAATGCTCTCACTGGTATGATTAGAGATCATCAAATCTTAAAGTTACATAGAACATCTCAGAATTTCTAACCATAAAAAAAGAAAGAAAAAAAATAGTAGGTTTAAACAAAAAAAAAGTATACCCTGAAATATTCTATATAGCAACAAGATAATGCTTTCACTGGTATGATTAGTGATCATCAAATCTTAGTGTTACATAGAACATCTCAGAATTTCTAACCATAAAAAAAGAAAGAAAAAAATGTAAGTTTTAATAAAAAAAATATACCCTGAAATATTCTATGTAGCAACAAGATAATGCTCTCACTGGTATGATTAGTGATCATCAAATCTTAGTGTTACATAGAACATCTTAGAATTTCTAACCATAAAAAAAGAAAAAAAATATAGGTTTAAACAAAAAAAAAAGTATACCCTGAAATATTCTATATAGCAACAAGATAATGCTCTCACTGGTATGATTAGTAATCATCAAATAATAGTGCTATATAGAAAATCTCAGAATTTCTAACCATAAAAAAAGAAAGAAAAAAATGTAGGTTTAAATAAAAAAAATTATACCCTGAAATATTCTATATAGCAACAAGATAATGCTCTCACTGGTATGATTAGTGATCATCAAATCTTAGTGTTACATAGAACATCTCAGAATTTCTAACCATAAAAAAAAAGAAAAAAAATGTAGGTTTAAACAAAAAAAAAGTATACCCTGAAATATTCTATATAGCAACAAGATAATGCTCTCACTGGTATGATTAGTGATCATCAAATCTTAGTGTTACATAGAAAATCTCAGAATTTCTAACCATAAAAAAAGAAAGAAAAAAATGTAGGTTTAACCAAAAAAAAAGTATACCCTGAAATATTCTATATAGCAACAAGATAATGCTCTCACTGGTATGATAAGTGATCATCAAATCTTAGTGTTACATAGAACATCTCAGAATTTCTAACCATAAAAAAAGAAAGAAAAAAAATAGTAGGTTTAAACAAAAAAAAAGTATACCCTGAAATATTCTATATAGCAACAAGATAATGCTTTCACTGGTATGATTAGTGATCATCAAATCTTAGTGTTACATAGAACATCTCAGAATTTCTAACCATAAAAAAAGAAAGAAAAAAAAATGTAGGTTTAAACAAAAAAAAAGTATACCCTGAAATATTCTATATAGCAACAAGATAATACTCTCACTGGTATGATTAGTGATCATCAAATCTTAGTGTTACATAGAACATCTCAGAATTTCTAACCATAAAAAAAGAAAGAAAAAAATGTAGGTTTAAATAAAAAAAAGTATACCCTGCAATATTCTATATAGCAACAAGATAATGCTCTCACTGGTATGATTAGTGATCATCAAATCTTAGTGTTACATAGAACATCTCAGAATTTCTAACCATAAAAAAAGAAAGAAAAAAAATGTAAGTTTAAATAAAAAAAATTATATCCTGAAATATTCTATATAGCAACAAGATAATGCTCTCACTTGTATGATTAGTGATCATCAAATCTTAGTGTTACATAGAACATCTCAGAATTTCTAACCATAAAAAAAGAAAAAAAATATAGGTTTAAAAAAAAAAAGTATACCCTGAAATATTCTATATAGCAACAAGATAATGCTCTCACTGGTATGATTAGTGATCATCAAATGTTAGTGTTACATAGAACATCTCAGAATTTCTAACCATAAAAAAAGAAAGAAAAAAATGTAAGTTAAAATAAAAAAAATTATATCCTGAAATATTCTATATAGCAACAAGATAATGCTCTCACTTGTATGATTAGTGATCATCAAATCTTAGTGTTACATAGAACATCTCAGAATTTCTAACCATAAAAAAAGAAAAAAAATATAGGTTTAAAAAAAAAAAGTATACCCTGAAATATTCTATATAGCAACAAGATAATGCTCTCACTGGTATGATTAGAGATCATCAAATCTTAAAGTTACATAGAACATCTCAGAATTTCTAACCATAAAAAAAGAAAGAAAAAAAATAGTAGGTTTAAACAAAATAAAAGTATACCCTGAAATATTCTATATAGCAACAAGATAATGCTCTCACTGGTATGATTAGTGATCATCAAATCTTAGTGTTACATAGAACATCTCAGAATTTCTAACCATAAAAAAAGAAAGAAAAAAATGTAAGTTTTAATAAAAAAAATATACCCTGAAATATTCTATGTAGCAACAAGATAATGCTCTCACTGGTATGATTAGTGATCATCAAATCTTAGTGTTACATAGAACATCTTAGAATTTCTAACCATAAAAAAAGAAAAAAAAATATAGGTTTAAACAAAAAAAAAAGTATACCCTGAAATATTCTATATAGCAACAAGATAATGCTCTCACTGGTATGATTAGTAATCATCAAATAATAGTGCTATATAGAAAATCTCAGAATTTCTAACCATAAAAAAAGAAAGAAAAAAATGTAGGTTTAAATAAAAAAAATTATACCCTGAAATATTCTATATAGCAACAAGATAATGCTCTCACTGGTTTGATTAGTGATCATCAAATCTTAGTGTTACATAGAACATCTCAGAATTTCTAACCATAAAAAAAAAGAAAAAAAATGTAGGTTTAAACAAAAAAAAAGTATACCCTGAAATATTCTATATAGCAACAAGATAATGCTCTCACTGGTATGATTAGTGATCATCAAATCTTAGTGTTACATAGAAAATCTCAGAATTTCTAACCATAAAAAAAGAAAGAAAAAAATGTAGGTTTAACCAAAAAAAAAGTATACCCTGAAATATTTTATATAGCAACAAGATAATGCTCTCACTGGTATGATAAGTGATCATCAAATCTTAGTGTTACATAGAACATCTCAGAATTTCTAACCATAAAAAAAAAAAAAAAAAATGTAGGTTTAAACAAAAAAAAAGTATACCCTGAAATATTCTATATAGCAACAAGATAATGCTTTCACTGGTATGATTAGTGATCATCAAATCTTAGTGTTACATAGAACATCTCAGAATTTCTAACCATAAAAAAAGAAAGAAAAAAATGTAGGTTTAAACAAAAAAAAAAGTATACCCTGAAATATTCTATATAGCAACAAGATAATGCTCTCACTGGTATGATTAGTGATCATCAAATCTTAGTGTTACATAGAAAATCTCAGAATTTCTAACCATAAAAAAAGAAAGAAAAAAATGTAGGTTTAAATAAAAAAAGTATACCCTGAAATATTCTATATAGCAACAAGATAATGCTCTCACTGGTATGATTAGTGATCATCAAATCTTAGTGTTACATAGAACATCTCAGAATTTCTAACCATAAAAAAAGAAAGAAAAAAAATAGTAGGTTTAAACAAAAAAAAAGTATACCCTGAAATATTCTATATAGCAACAAGATAATGCTTTCACTGGTATGATTAGTGATCATCAAATCTTAGTGTTACATAGAACATCTCAGAATTTCTAACCATAAAAAAAGAAAGAAAAAAATGTAAGTTTTAATAAAAAAAATATACCCTGAAATATTCTATGTAGCAACAAGATAATGCTCTCACTGGTATGATTAGTGATCATCAAATCTTAGTGTTACATAGAACATCTTAGAATTTCTAACCATAAAAAAAGAAAAAAAAATATAGGTTTAAACAAAAAAAAAAGTATACCCTGAAATATTCTATATAGCAACAAGATAATGCTCTCACTGGTATGATTAGTAATCATCAAATAATAGTGCTATATAGAAAATCTCAGAATTTCTAACCATAAAAAAAGAAAGAAAAAAATGTAGGTTTAAATAAAAAAAATTATACCCTGAAATATTCTATATAGCAACAAGATAATGCTCTCACTGGTATGATTAGTGATCATCAAATCTTAGTGTTACATAGAACATCTCAGAATTTCTAACCATAAAAAAAAAGAAAAAAAATGTAGATTTAAACAAAAAAAAAGTATACCCTGAAATATTCTATATAGCAACAAGATAATGCTCTCACTGGTATGATTAGTGATCATCAAATCTTAGTGTTACATAGAACATCTCAGAATTTCTAACCATAAAAAAAAAGAAAAAAAATGTAGGTTTAAACAAAAAAAAAGTATACCCTGAAATATTCTATATAGCAACAAGATAATGCTCTCACTGGTATGATTAGTGATCATCAAATCTTAGTGTTACATAGAACATCTCAGAATTTCTAACCATAAAAAAAGAAAGAAAAAAATGTAGGTTTAAATAATAAAAAAAAGTATACCCTGAAATATTCTATATAGCAACAAGATAATGCTCTCACTGGTATGATTAGTGATCATCAAATCTTAGTGTTACATAGAACATCTCAGAATTTCTAACCATAAAAAAAGAAAGAAAAAAATGTAGGTTTAAAAAAAAAAAAAGTATACCCTTAAATATTCTATATAGCAACAAGATAATGCTCTCACTGGTATGATTAGAGATCATCAAATCTTAAAGTTACATAGAACATCTCAGAATTTCTAACCATAAAAAAAGAAAGAAAAAAAATAGTAGGTTTAAACAAAAAAAAAGTATACCCTGAAATATTCTATATAGCAACAAGATAATGCTCTCACTGGTATGATTAGTGATCATCAAATCTTAGTGTTACATAGAACATCTCAGAATTTCGAACCATAAAAAAAAAGAAAAAAAATGTAGGTTTAAACAAAAAAAAAGTATACCCTGAAATATTCTATATAGCAACAAGATAATGCTTTCACTGGTATGATTAGTGATCATCAAATCTTAGTGTTACATAGAACATCTCAGAATTTCTAACCATAAAAAAAAAAAAAAAAAATGTAAGTTTTAATAAAAAAAATATACCCTGAAATATTCTATGTAGCAACAAGATAATGCTCTCACTGGTATGATTAGTGATCATCAAATCTTAGTGTTACATAGAACATCTTAGAATTTCTAACCATAAAAAAAGAAAAAAAAATATAGGTTTAAACAAAACAAAAAGTATACCCTGAAATATTCTATATAGCAACAAGATAATGCTCTCACTGGTATGATTAGTAATCATCAAATAATAGTGCTATATAGAAAATCTCAGAATTTCTAACCATAAAAAAAGAAAGAAAAAAATGTAGGTTTAAATAAAAAAAATTATACCCTGAAATATTCTATATAGCAACAAGATAATGCTCTCACTGGTATGATTAGTAATCATCAAATAATAGTGCTATATAGAAAATCTCAGAATTTCTAACCATAAAAAAAGAAAGAAAAAAATGTAGGTTTAAATAAAAAAAATTATACCCTGAAATATTCTATATAGCAACAAGATAATGCTCTCACTGGTATGATTAGTGATCATCAAATCTTAGTGTTACATAGAACATCTCAGAATTTCTAACCATAAAAAAAAAGAAAAAAAATGTAGGTTTAAACAAAAAAAAAGTATACCCTGAAATATTCTATATAGCAACAAGATAATGCTCTCACTGGTATGATTAGTGATCATCAAATCTTAGTGTTACATAGAAAATCTCAGAATTTCTAACCATAAAAAAAGAAAGAAAAAAATGTAGGTTTAACCAAAAAAAAAGTATACCCTGAAATATTCTATATAGCAACAAGATAATGCTCTCACTGGTATGATAAGTGATCATCAAATCTTAGTGTTACATAGAACATCTCAGAATTTCTAACCATAAAAAAAAAAAAAAAAATGTAGGTTTAAACAAAAAAAAAGTATACCCTGAAATATTCTATATAGCAACAAGATAATGCTTTCACTGGTATGATTAGTGATCATCAAATCTTAGTGTTACATAGAACATCTCAGAATTTCTAACCATAAAAAAAGAAAGAAAAAAATGTAAGTTTTAATAAAAAAAATATACCCTGAAATATTCTATTTAGCAACAAGATAATGCTCTTACTGGTATGATTAGTGATCATCAAATCTTAGTGTTACATAGAACATCTCAGAATTTCTAACCATAAAAAAAGAAAAAAAATATAGGTTTAAACAAAAAAAAAAGTATACCCTGAAATATTCTATATAGCAACAAGATAATGCTCTCACTGGTATGATTAGTGATCATCAAATAATAGTGTTATATAGAAAATCTCAGAATTTCTAACCATAAAAAAAGAAAGAAAAAAATGTAGGTTTAAATAAAAAAAATTATACCCTGAAATATTCTATATAGCAACAAGATAATGCTCTCACTGGTATGATTAGTGATCATCAAATCTTAGTGTTACATAGAACATCTCAGAATTTCTAACCATAAAAAAAAAAGAAAAAAAATGTAGGTTTAAACAAAAAAAAAGTATACCCTGAAATATTCTATATAGCAACAAGATAATGCTCTCACTGGTATGATTAGTGATCATCAAATCTTAGTGTTACATAGAACATCTCAGAATTTCTAACCATAAAAAAAGAAGAAAAAAATGTAGATTTAAACAAAAAAAAAGTATACCCTGAAATATTCTATATAGCAACAAGATAATGCTCTCACTGGTATGATTAGTGATCATCAAATAATAGTGTTACATAGAAAATCTCAGAATTTCTAACCATAAAAAAAGAAAGAAAAAAATGTAGGTTTAAATAATAAAAAAAATTATACCCTGAAATATTCTAAATAGCAACAAGATAATGCTCTCACTGGTATGATTAGTGATCATCAAATCTTAGTGTTACATAGAACATCTCAGAATTTCTAACCATAAAAAAAGAAAGAAAAAAATGTAGGTTTAAATAATAAAAAAAAGTATACCCTGAAATATTCTATATAGCAACAAGATAATGCTCTCACTGGTATGATTAGTGATCATCAAATCTTAGTGTTACATAGAACATCTCAGAATTTCTAACCATAAAAAAAGAAAGAAAAAAATGTAGGTTTAAAAAAAAAAAAAGTATACCCTTAAATATTCTATATAGCAACAAGATAATGCTCTCACTGGTATGATTAGAGATCATCAAATCTTAAAGTTACATAGAACATCTCAGAATTTCTAACCATAAAAAAAGAAAGAAAAAAAATAGTAGGTTTAAACAAAAAAAAAGTATACCCTGAAATATTCTATATAGCAACAAGATAATGCTTTCACTGGTATGATTAGTGATCATCAAATCTTAGTGTTACATAGAACATCTCAGAATTTCTAACCATAAAAAAAGAAAGAAAAAAATGTAAGTTTTAATAAAAAAAATATACCCTGAAATATTCTATGTAGCAACAAGATAATGCTCTCACTGGTATGATTAGTGATCATCAAATCTTAGTGTTACATAGAACATCTTAGAATTTCTAACCATAAAAAAAGAAAAAAAATATAGGTTTAAACAAAAAAAAAAGTATACCCTGAAATATTCTATATAGCAACAAGATAATGCTCTCACTGGTATGATTAGTAATCATCAAATAATAGTGCTATATAGAAAATCTCAGAATTTCTAACCATAAAAAAAGAAAGAAAAAAATGTAGGTTTAAATAAAAAAAATTATACCCTGAAATATTCTATATAGCAACAAGATAATGCTCTCACTGGTATGATTAGTGATCATCAAATCTTAGTGTTACATAGAACATCTCAGAATTTCTAACCATAAAAAAAAAGAAAAAAAATGTAGGTTTAAACAAAAAAAAAGTATACCCTGAAATATTCTATATAGCAACAAGATAATGCTCTCACTGGTATGATTAGTGATCATCAAATCTTAGTGTTACATAGAAAATCTCAGAATTTCTAACCATAAAAAAAGAAAGAAAAAAATGTAGGTTTAACCAAAAAAAAAGTATACCCTGAAATATTCTATATAGCAACAAGATAATGCTCTCAATGGTATGATAAGTGATCATCAAATCTTAGTGTTACATAGAACATCTCAGAATTTCTAACCATAAAAAAAAAAAAAAAAATGTAGGTTTAAACAAAAAAAAAGTATACCCTGAAATATTCTATATAGCAACAAGATAATGCTTTCACTGGTATGATTAGTGATCATCAAATCTTAGTGTTACATAGAACATCTCAGAATTTCTAACCATAAAAAAAGAAAGAAAAAAATGTAAGTTTTAATAAAAAAAAATATACCCTGAAATATTCTATTTAGCAACAAGATAATGCTCTCACTGGTATGATTAGTGATCATCAAATCTTAGTGTTACATAGAACATCTCAGAATTTCTAACCATAAAAAAAGAAAGAAAAAAATGTAAGTTTTAATAAAAAAAATATACCCTGAAATATTCTATTTAGCAACAAGATAATGCTCTCACTGGTATGATTAGTGATCATCAAATCTTAGTGTTACATAGAACATCTCAGAATTTCTAACAATAAAAAAAGAAAAAAAATATAGGTTTAAACAAAAAAAAAAGTATACCCTGAAATATTCTATATAGCAACAAGATAATGCTCTCACTGGTATGATTAGTGATCATCAAATAATAGTGTTATATAGAAAATCTCAGAATTTCTAACCATAAAAAAAGAAAGAAAAAAATGTAGGTTTAAATAAAAAAAATTATACCCTGAAATATTCTATATAGCAACAAGATAATGCTCTCACTGGTATGATTAGTAATCATCAAATCTAAGTGTTACATAGAACATCTCAGAATTTCTAACCATAAAAAAAAAAGAAAAAAAATGTAGGTTTAAACAAAAAAAAAGTATACCCTGAAATATTCTATATAGCAACAAGATAATGCTCTCACTGGTATGATTAGTGATCATCAAATCTTAGTGTTACATAGAACATCTCAGAATTTCTAACCATAAAAAAAGAAGAAAAAAATGTAGATTTAAACAAAAAAAAAGTATACCCTGAAATATTCTATATAGCAACAAGATAATGCTCTCACTGGTATGATTAGTGATCATCAAATAATAGTGTTACATAGAAAATCTCAGAATTTCTAACCATAAAAAAAGAAAGAAAAAAATGTAGGTTTAAATAATAAAAAAAATTATACCCTGAAATATTCTATATAGCAACAAGATAATGCTCTCACTGGTATGATTAGTGATCATTAAATCTTAGTGTTACATAGAACATCTCAGAATTTCTAACCATAAAAAAAGAAAGAAAAAAATGTAGGTTTAAATAATAAAAAAAAGTATACCCTGAAATATTCTATATAGCAACAAGATAATGCTCTCACTGGTATGATTAGTGATCATCAAATCTTAGTGTTACATAGAACATCTCAGAATTTCTAACCATAAAAAAAGAAAGAAAAAAATGTAGGTTTAAAAAAAAAAAAAGTATACCCTTAAATATTCTATATAGCAACATGATAATGCTCTCACTGGTATGATTAGAGATCATCAAATCTTAAAGTTACATAGAACATCTCAGAATTTCTAACCATAAAAAAAGAAAGAAAAAAAATAGTAGGTTTAAACAAAAAAAAAGTATACCCTGAAATATTCTATATAGCAACAAGATAATGCTTTCCGCTTAGGTGCTCGCAGGTCGGCAGCAGACATTGTAGCAAAGGGTCCACGACCAATTGTTGTAAAATTTCTTACTAATCATACAAAGATGGACATTTATCTTGGCAAAAGGAAGTTGAAAGGTGATAAGATTTTTGTTTCTGAATCTCTAACACCCACCAGGTACTCTATCTTACGTCGTGCGAAGGAGAAATTGGGAGTTAATAATGCTTGGACCATGAATGGCAGAATCTTTGGTATGGTTGCTAATGTAAAGAAGAGAATTGACTCCCTAAGTGATATTCCTGAGTAAATATAGTGCAATTATTATTCAATTGATCTTATAATTGTTTTGTTTTTTTCTGCTATTATAATTCTTAATTGTACTTGCATGAGTATATGTTTATTTTTCTGATGTATATATATTATTATATATGAGTATAATTTTCCAGTTGGCATTATAATTGATAGTAGGCTTATACCTTGCACTGTATTTCTTATATTGATTATATGTATATATCGTCTCTATCGCGTCAAAACGTTTCAAGTGAAATTATCACGAGCGCGCCAAACGTTCCATCTGACACAGTAAACCCTATGTAGATGGAACGTTTAGCGAGCTCGTGATAATTTCACTTGAAACGTTTTGACGCGATAGAGACGATATATTTTTTGATGCTGTATTGGTTTACTTGCTCCTTTGTTTTTGATATGATTTAATTTCAACAAAATAGATTAATTTGTGAATTTTCCATGGAGAAACATGCCATATGTAATATTGTTTTCTAAGTTTTTTTTTTTTTTTTTATTATTATTATTTTTTTTTATTTTGTCTCTCTCTCTTTCTAGCGTTCTTTTTGTTTTCTATTTGCAGTAGCTTACATTTATAACAAATTTATATTCAGTCTGTTTACATTTTTTGATTTCTTTTTTTTCTTTTTTCTTTAATTTTTATTATTTTTTTTTTACTTTTTTTTTTTTTTTTTTTTTTTTTGTTGTTGTTGTTTGTTTTTTATAATTATTGTTATTACTAATAATTATTATATACACATACTGATTTTGTAAAAAACTGATAAACATGATGGTTAAAATTTGTTTTTTGTTTCAGACATTCTGGTGCAAGCGCTGTGTTGGCATTTTGATACCTATGCTCATTTTGAATGGCTAGTAATTTTAATTGTTTGCAGAGTTTTCCATTTGCTACCTGGGATGATGATGTTTTATTTGAATTTCTTAATCCAACTCCTGATGTTAGTAATTTATCACATTTGCCAAGTACTGCTGACATTTTACAAAGTAAATTAGTTAAATGCAATCCTCGATCACTCCATGTTGTTCATATTAATGCTGAGGGCTTACTTAATAATTTTGCAGAAATTTATAATATATTTTTTAATTCTAATGTTCACGTCATTTTAATTTCGGAAACTTGGCTTAAATCATTTATTAATTCTGAAAGTGTTAACATTCCGGGGTATACTTTAATTAGACATGATAGATCTGATACTAAGGGGCATGGGGGCGTTGGAGCTTTTATTAGAAGTGATATAGCTTCCACATGTAATATATTATTCCAATCACTTCCTGACGTGAGTAGACCTGAATTTTTATTTTTTGAACTTACTGTTGCCTTTCAAAAAATATTCTTTGCTGTAGTTTATAGGCCACCAGATATTAGTTTTATGTCAGACTTAGAGGTCGAACTTTTCAAATTTATTCCACTTTATGAAAATATTATTATTGGCGGGGATTTTAATACAAATATTTTGGCAGAATCGGCACGTAAAAATGAACTGTTGGGAATATTTGACACCTGCAATTTAAGTGTTTTGCCACTTAAAGCCACTTATCAGCACTCTGAATTTCATAACCGTAATTTATTAGACTTACTCGTTGTAAGTAATATTAAAAAAGTAATAAATGTTGGTCAAATTAATTCTCATGGGATTTGCAAGCATGCAATTATTTTTTTATCTTACTCAATTAAAGTTCCTAAATTTAAACCGAAAGTTATTTCTGCGCGAATGTATAAAAATTGTGATTGGGTACATGTTAAGAATAGCTCAGTTTTAGTCCCTTGGTGTGATTCATTGCTCTTTGACAATATTGATGATTCAGTTAACTGTCTCATTTGTATGATACAAGATTTCTATAACTGTCATTGTCCTTATAAAACTTTTAGGGTCACCCGAAAAGGTGCACCTTGGTTGAGTGAAGATATAAAAAATATTATGGGGTTACGAGATAAGGCTTTGCGTAAATTTAAAAAAGAGAAAAAAAAATTAAATAACCAAAACTTAAATTCTATTAATTGGATAAACTATAAATCTTTAAGAAACAAAGTTAAGCAAAGTTTACGTAATGCAAAACTGAAATTCTTTCGTCATCAATTAAACTGTAAAAAACCAGCTAAGGAACTTTGGAATAATATACGTCGTCTTGGTATAACTAAAAACTCTTCCTCAACGCCAATTAAATTTAATTTAAAAGAAATGAATGAATTTTTTACAACTCCTCCCGTCTTAGAAAATAATCAAACTAAATTTGATTCTATTAATAAAATTATTCAAGATACTATGCAATTTAACTTTGATCAGTTCACTATTCAACCTGTAAATATCTCAAAAGTACGTTCTGCATTTTTTAAAATTAAAACAAAGGCTAAAGGTAATGATGGTTTAAATATTGATTTAATTCTTCCAATTTTAAATGCAATTCTTCCTACTATCACTGCACTGTTTAATAAATGTATTAATTTCAATTGTTTTCCAGCGGCATGGAAACAAGCCATTGTTACACCTCTATTGAAAAAACAAAATCCTACTTCTCTTTCTGATATTAGACCCATTTCAAACTTAGATGTTTTTGGAAAAGCATTTGAAATTTTAATAGATAACCAAATCTCTGAATATTTAAACAATAATTTATCATTACTTTCACCCTTTCAGTCTGGCTTTCGAAAAAAATATAGTACTTCGACTGCTTTGGTTGATATAGTGGACTCGATTAGGCAAGCAATAGATTCTCATCAATTAACAATATTAGTTCTCATTGATTTTAGCAATGCTTTCACTTCTGTAAATTTTGATCTTATTTTAAATATAATGAAATTTGAATTCAATTTCTCTGACTCTGCAGTAGCCTTTTTTAATGATTATTTTTCAAATCGTAAACAATCAGTTTTCTTAAAAGGCGATCAGTCTGAATGGTTACCAATTAAATCTGGCGTTCCACAAGGCAGTGTTTTAGGGCCGAGAATTTTTAATGAATATATAAATAAAATATTTTCTGTGCCAACTTTTTGTTACTCTGGAGGTTATGCTGATGATTTTCAAATGTATCATCATTTTGTAGTTGATGATATTATTCATGCAATTAACTGTGTTAATCAAGACATTCAGAGTGTTGATGAGTTTGCTGCCTCGCGTTTCATGAAAGTTAATCCTGATAAAACACAAGCTATTATAATTGGTCACCCTAATTTAGTAAGTAAAATAGATTTAAACTCAATTCCTAAAATTTTTGCGTGTGGAATTCCAATTATGTACAGTAAAAATGTAAAAGATTTAGGAGTTTATATTGATTCTAATCTTACTTGGAGGAAACAATTAGCTGACATAAGCCGTAAAGTGATGGGGGGCATTTTTTCATTAAATAGGTTTAAAAATTTTGTACCAGTTGATCTTAAGAAACAATTGGTGCAGGCTCTTATATTTCCGCATTTTTATTACTGTGACGTTCTTTTAACAGACCTTAAAGCAGAATATGTTTCTAAATTACAATTACTACAAAACGCGTGTGTTAGGTTTGTTTTGGGAATGAAAAAATATGATCGGGGAATTTCTAATGGTTACAATATTCTTAATTGGGTAAAACTTGATGAATTACGCAAATTTAATATTCTCACACTGCTATTTCGCTGCCTCCAGGATGATTTATTTCCATCGTATTTAAAAAACCGTTTCATCACGTTAGCCGATTCACATGGTCGTAACACAAGATCTGGTAAAAACTACACATTAAAACTTCCCTCATATAACCTTTTGCCATTTAAAAATTCTTTCACTGTAACATCAGCTCGTCTATGGAATACTCTGCCATGTAGATTAAGAAACTCTAAGACAGTATCAACATTTAAAAGTGATTATAGGCGTACATATCTAAGTGCCAAACAGCTCCGCTTGTAGTATTTTTTTTTTTTTTTATTATTATTTTTTTTTTCTCTTCATCACCTTTGTTATGCATCTTTTTCTATAAAGTGATATAAAACTTTTATTTTTTTTTTCTAATATTTATATATTTTTTTCTTTCTATTATTAATTTTTTTTCTTATTACGTAGTATTAATATTTCCTCTGATCGAAATTTTAAATGTAATTAAATGATTTCATGAATGTTTTTCTGTTGGGGTTAGGTGTAAGAGTGGGCCAGACATATTGTCAGGCTTAAACCTCGCCCTTTCAAAAATTTGTAAATTTTTTTTCCTTGCATTTTTTTGAATAAAGACGATTATTTATTTATTTATTTATTTATTTATTTATTTATAATGCTCTCACTGGTATGATTAGTGATCATCAAATCTTAGTGTTACATAGAACATCTCAGAATTTCGAACCATAAAAAAAAAGAAAAAAAATGTAGGTTTAAACAAAAAAAAAGTATACCCTGAAATATTCTATATAGCAACAAGATAATGCTTTCACTGGTATGATTAGTGATCATCAAATCTTAGTGTTACATAGAACATCTCAGAATTTCTAACCATAAAAAAAAAGAAAAAAAATGTAGATTTAAACAAAAAAAAAGTATACCCTGAAATATTCTATATAGCAACAAGATAATGCTCTCACTGGTATGATTAGTGATCATCAAATAATAGTGTTACATAGAAAATCTCAGAATTTCTAACCATAAAAAAAGAAAGAAAAAAATGTAGGTTTAAATAATAAAAAAAATTATACCCTGAAATATTCTATATAGCAACAAGATAATGCTCTCACTGGTATGATTAGTGATCATCAAATCTTAGTGTTACATAGAACATCTCAGAATTTCTAACCATAAAAAAAGAAAGAAAAAAATGTAGGTTTAAATAATAAAAAAAAGTATACCCTGAAATATTCTATATAGCAACAAGATAATGCTCTCACTGGTATGATTAGTGATCATCAAATCTTAGTGTTACATAGAACATCTCAGAATTTCTAACCATAAAAAAAGAAAGAAAAAAATGTAGGTTTAAAAAAAAAAAAAGTATACCCTTAAATATTCTATATAGCAACAAGATAATGCTCTCACTGGTATGATTAGAGATCATCAAATCTTAAAGTTACATAGAACATCTCAGAATTTCTAACCATAAAAAAAGAAAGAAAAAAAATAGTAGGTTTAAACAAAAAAAAAGTATACCCTGAAATATTCTATATAGCAACAAGATAATGCTCTCACTGGTATGATTAGTGATCATCAAATCTTAGTGTTACATAGAACATCTCAGAATTTCGAACCATAAAAAAAAAGAAAAAAAATGTAGGTTTAAACAAAAAAAAAGTATACCCTGAAATATTCTATATAGCAACAAGATAATGCTTTCACTGGTATGATTAGTGATCATCAAATCTTAGTGTTACATAGAACATCTCAGAATTTCTAACCATAAAAAAAAAAAAAAAAAATGTAAGTTTTAATAAAAAAAATATACCCTGAAATATTCTATGTAGCAACAAGATATAATGCTCTCACTGGTATGATTAGTGATCATCAAATCTTAGTGTTACATAGAACATCTTAGAATTTCTAACCATAAAAAAAGAAAAAAAAATATAGGTTTAAACAAAACAAAAAGTATACCCTGAAATATTCTATATAGCAACAAGATAATGCTCTCACTGGTATGATTAGTAATCATCAAATAATAGTGCTATATAGAAAATCTCAGAATTTCTAACCATAAAAAAAGAAAGAAAAAAATGTAGGTTTAAATAAAAAAAATTATACCCTGAAATATTCTATATAGCAACAAGATAATGCTCTCACTGGTATGATTAGTAATCATCAAATAATAGTGCTATATAGAAAATCTCAGAATTTCTAACCATAAAAAAAGAAAGAAAAAAATGTAGGTTTAAATAAAAAAAATTATACCCTGAAATATTCTATATAGCAACAAGATAATGCTCTCACTGGTATGATTAGTGATCATCAAATCTTAGTGTTACATAGAACATCTCAGAATTTCTAACCATAAAAAAAAAGAAAAAAAATGTAGGTTTAAACAAAAAAAAAGTATACCCTGAAATATTCTATATAGCAACAAGATAATGCTCTCACTGGTATGATTAGTGATCATCAAATCTTAGTGTTACATAGAAAATCTCAGAATTTCTAACCATAAAAAAAGAAAGAAAAAAATGTAGGTTTAACCAAAAAAAAAGTATACCCTGAAATATTCTATATAGCAACAAGATAATGCTCTCACTGGTATGATAAGTGATCATCAAATCTTAGTGTTACATAGAACATCTCAGAATTTCTAACCATAAAAAAAAAAAAAAAAAATGTAGGTTTAAACAAAAAAAAGTATACCCTGAAATATTCTATATAGCAACAAGATAATGCTTTCACTGGTATGATTAGTGATCATCAAATCTTAGTGTTACATAGAACATCTCAGAATTTCTAACCATAAAAAAAGAAAGAAAAAAATGTAAGTTTTAATAAAAAAAATATACCCTGAAATATTCTATTTAGCAACAAGATAATGCTCTTACTGGTATGATTAGTGATCATCAAATCTTAGTGTTACATAGAACATCTCAGAATTTCTAACCATAAAAAAAGAAAAAAAATATAGGTTTAAACAAAAAAAAAAGTATACCCTGAAATATTCTATATAGCAACAAGATAATGCTCTCACTGGTATGATTAGTGATCATCAAATAATAGTGTTATATAGAAAATCTCAGAATTTCTAACCATAAAAAAAGAAAGAAAAAAATGTAGGTTTAAATAAAAAAAATTATACCCTGAAATATTCTATATAGCAACAAGATAATGCTCTCACTGGTATGATTAGTGATCATCAAATCTTAGTGTTACATAGAACATCTCAGAATTTCTAACCATAAAAAAAAAAGAAAAAAAATGTAGGTTTAAACAAAAAAAAAGTATACCCTGAAATATTCTATATAGCAACAAGATAATGCTCTCACTGGTATGATTAGTGATCATCAAATCTTAGTGTTACATAGAACATCTCAGAATTTCTAACCATAAAAAAAGAAGAAAAAAATGTAGATTTAAACAAAAAAAAAGTATACCCTGAAATATTCTATATAGCAACAAGATAATGCTCTCACTGGTATGATTAGTAATCATCAAATAATAGTGCTATATAGAAAATCTCAGAATTTCTAACCATAAAAAAAGAAAGAAAAAAATGTAGGTTTAAATAAAAAAAATTATACCCTGAAATATTCTATATAGCAACAAGATAATGCTCTCACTGGTATGATTAGTGATCATCAAATCTTAGTGTTACATAGAACATCTCAGAATTTCTAACCATAAAAAAAAAGAAAAAAAATGTAGGTTTAAACAAAAAAAAAGTATACCCTGAAATATTCTATATAGCAACAAGATAATGCTCTCACTGGTATGATTAGTGATCATCAAATCTTAGTGTTACATAGAAAATCTCAGAATTTCTAACCATAAAAAAAGAAAGAAAAAAATGTAGGTTTAACCAAAAAAAAAGTATACCCTGAAATATTCTATATAGCAACAAGATAATGCTCTCAATGGTATGATAAGTGATCATCAAATCTTAGTGTTACATAGAACATCTCAGAATTTCTAACCATAAAAAAAAAAAAAAAATGTAGGTTTAAACAAAAAAAAAGTATACCCTGAAATATTCTATATAGCAACAAGATAATGCTTTCACTGGTATGATTAGTGATCATCAAATCTTAGTGTTACATAGAACATCTCAGAATTTCTAACCATAAAAAAAGAAAGAAAAAAATGTAAGTTTTAATAAAAAAAAATATACCCTGAAATATTCTATTTAGCAACAAGATAATGCTCTCACTGGTATGATTAGTGATCATCAAATCTTAGTGTTACATAGAACATCTCAGAATTTCTAACCATAAAAAAAGAAAGAAAAAAATGTAAGTTTTAATAAAAAAAATATACCCTGAAATATTCTATTTAGCAACAAGATAATGCTCTCACTGGTATGATTAGTGATCATCAAATCTTAGTGTTACATAGAACATCTCAGAATTTCTAACCATAAAAAAAGAAAAAAAATATAGGTTTAAACAAAAAAAAAAGTATACCCTGAAATATTCTATATAGCAACAAGATAATGCTCTCACTGGTATGATTAGTGATCATCAAATAATAGTGTTATATAGAAAATCTCAGAATTTCTAACCATAAAAAAAGAAAGAAAAAAATGTAGGTTTAAATAAAAAAAATTATACCCTGAAATATTCTATATAGCAACAAGATAATGCTCTCACTGGTATGATTAGTAATCATCAAATCTAAGTGTTACATAGAACATCTCAGAATTTCTAACCATAAAAAAAAAAGAAAAAAAATGTAGGTTTAAACAAAAAAAAAGTATACCCTGAAATATTCTATATAGCAACAAGATAATGCTCTCACTGGTATGATTAGTGATCATCAAATCTTAGTGTTACATAGAACATCTCAGAATTTCTAACCATAAAAAAAGAAGAAAAAAATGTAGATTTAAACAAAAAAAAAGTATACCCTGAAATATTCTATATAGCAACAAGATAATGCTCTCACTGGTATGATTAGTGATCATCAAATAATAGTGTTACATAGAAAATCTCAGAATTTCTAACCATAAAAAAAGAAAGAAAAAAATGTAGGTTTAAATAATAAAAAAAATTATACCCTGAAATATTCTATATAGCAACAAGATAATGCTCTCACTGGTATGATTAGTGATCATTAAATCTTAGTGTTACATAGAACATCTCAGAATTTCTAACCATAAAAAAAGAAAGAAAAAAATGTAGGTTTAAATAATAAAAAAAAGTATACCCTGAAATATTCTATATAGCAACAAGATAATGCTCTCACTGGTATGATTAGTGATCATCAAATCTTAGTGTTACATAGAACATCTCAGAATTTCTAACCATAAAAAAAGAAAGAAAAAAATGTAGGTTTAAAAAAAAAAAAAGTATACCCTTAAATATTCTATATAGCAACAAGATAATGCTCTCACTGGTATGATTAGAGATCATCAAATCTTAAAGTTACATAGAACATCTCAGAATTTCTAACCATAAAAAAAGAAAGAAAAAAAATAGTAGGTTTAAACAAAAAAAAAGTATACCCTGAAATATTCTATATAGCAACAAGATAATGCTCTCACTGGTATGATTAGTGATCATCAAATCTTAGTGTTACATAGAACATCTCAGAATTTCGAACCATAAAAAAAAAGAAAAAAAATGTAGGTTTAAACAAAAAAAAAGTATACCCTGAAATATTCTATATAGCAACAAGATAATGCTTTCACTGGTATGATTAGTGATCATCAAATCTTAGTGTTACATAGAACATCTCAGAATTTCTAACCATAAAAAAAGAAAGAAAAAAATGTAAGTTTTAATAAAAAAAATATACCCTGAAATATTCTATGTAGCAACAAGATAATGCTCTCACTGGTATGATTAGTGATCATCAAATCTTAGTGTTACATAGAACATCTTAGAATTTCTAACCATAAAAAAAGAAAAAAAAATATAGGTTTAAACAAAAAAAAAAGTATACCCTGAAATATTCTATATAGCAACAAGATAATGCTCTCACTGGTATGATTAGTAATCATCAAATAATAGTGCTATATAGAAAATCTCAGAATTTCTAACCATAAAAAAAGAAAGAAAAAAATGTAGGTTTAAATAAAAAAAATTATACCCTGAAATATTCTATATAGCAACAAGATAATGCTCTCACTGGTATGATTAGTGATCATCAAATCTTAGTGTTACATAGAACATCTCAGAATTTCTAACCATAAAAAAAAAGAAAAAAAATGTAGGTTTAAACAAAAAAAAAGTATACCCTGAAATATTCTATATAGCAACAAGATAATGCTCTCACTGGTATGATTAGTGATCATCAAATCTTAGTGTTACATAGAAAATCTCAGAATTTCTAACCATAAAAAAAGAAAGAAAAAAATGTAGGTTTAAACAAAAAAAAAAGTATACCCTGAAATATTCTATATAGCAACAAGATAATGCTCTCACTGGTATGATTAGTGATCATCAAATCTTAGTGTTACATAGAAAATCTCAGAATTTCTAACCATAAAAAAAGAAAGAAAAAAATGTAGGTTTAAATAAAAAAAGTATACCCTGAAATATTCTATATAGCAACAAGATAATGCTCTCACTGGTATGATTAGTGATCATTAAATCTTAGTGTTACATAGAACATCTCAGAATTTCTAACCATAAAAAAAGAAAGAAAAAAATGCAAGTTTAAATAAAAAAAATTATATCCTGAAATATTCTATATAGCAACAAGATAATGCTCTCACTGGTATGATTAGTGATCATCAAATCTTAGTGTTACATAGAAAATCTCAGAATTTCTAACCATAAAAAAAGAAAGAAAAAAATGTAGGTTTAACCAAAAAAAAAGTATACCCTGAAATATTCTATATAGCAACAAGATAATGCTCTCACTGGTATGATAAGTGATCATCAAATCTTAGTGTTACATAGAACATCTCAGAATTTCTAACCATAAAAAAAAAAAAAAAAAATGTAGGTTTAAACAAAAAAAAAGTATACCCTGAAATATTCTATATAGCAACAAGATAATGCTTTCACTGGTATGATTAGTGATCATCAAATCTTAGTGTTACATAGAACATCTCAGAATTTCTAACCATAAAAAAAGAAAGAAAAAAATGTAAGTTTTAATAAAAAAAATATACCCTGAAATATTCTATTTAGCAACAAGATAATGCTCTTACTGGTATGATTAGTGATCATCAAATCTTAGTGTTACATAGAACATCTCAGAATTTCTAACCATAAAAAAAGAAAAAAAATATAGGTTTAAACAAAAAAAAAAGTATACCCTGAAATATTCTATATAGCAACAAGATAATGCTCTCACTGGTATGATTAGTGATCATCAAATAATAGTGTTATATAGAAAATCTCAGAATTTCTAACCATAAAAAAAGAAAGAAAAAAATGTAGGTTTAAATAAAAAAAATTATACCCTGAAATATTCTATATAGCAACAAGATAATGCTCTCACTGGTATGATTAGTGATCATCAAATCTTAGTGTTACATAGAACATCTCAGAATTTCTAACCATAAAAAAAAAAGAAAAAAAATGTAGGTTTAAACAAAAAAAAAGTATACCCTGAAATATTCTATATAGCAACAAGATAATGCTCTCACTGGTATGATTAGTGATCATCAAATCTTAGTGTTACATAGAACATCTCAGAATTTCTAACCATAAAAAAAGAAGAAAAAAATGTAGATTTAAACAAAAAAAAAGTATACCCTGAAATATTCTATATAGCAACAAGATAATGCTCTCACTGGTATGATTAGTGATCATCAAATAATAGTGTTACATAGAAAATCTCAGAATTTCTAACCATAAAAAAAGAAAGAAAAAAATGTAGGTTTAAATAATAAAAAAAATTATACCCTGAAATATTCTAAATAGCAACAAGATAATGCTCTCACTGGTATGATTAGTGATCATCAAATCTTAGTGTTACATAGAACATCTCAGAATTTCTAACCATAAAAAAAGAAAGAAAAAAATGTAGGTTTAAATAATAAAAAAAAGTATACCCTGAAATATTCTATATAGCAACAAGATAATGCTCTCACTGGTATGATTAGTGATCATCAAATCTTAGTGTTACATAGAACATCTCAGAATTTCTAACCATAAAAAAAGAAAGAAAAAAATGTAGGTTTAAAAAAAAAAAAAGTATACCCTTAAATATTCTATATAGCAACAAGATAATGCTCTCACTGGTATGATTAGAGATCATCAAATCTTAAAGTTACATAGAACATCTCAGAATTTCTAACCATAAAAAAAGAAAGAAAAAAAATAGTAGGTTTAAACAAAAAAAAAGTATACCCTGAAATATTCTATATAGCAACAAGATAATGCTTTCACTGGTATGATTAGTGATCATCAAATCTTAGTGTTACATAGAACATCTCAGAATTTCTAACCATAAAAAAAGAAAGAAAAAAATGTAAGTTTTAATAAAAAAAATATACCCTGAAATATTCTATGTAGCAACAAGATAATGCTCTCACTGGTATGATTAGTGATCATCAAATCTTAGTGTTACATAGAACATCTTAGAATTTCTAACCATAAAAAAAGAAAAAAAATATAGGTTTAAACAAAAAAAAAAGTATACCCTGAAATATTCTATATAGCAACAAGATAATGCTCTCACTGGTATGATTAGTAATCATCAAATAATAGTGCTATATAGAAAATCTCAGAATTTCTAACCATAAAAAAAGAAAGAAAAAAATGTAGGTTTAAATAAAAAAAATTATACCCTGAAATATTCTATATAGCAACAAGATAATGCTCTCACTGGTATGATTAGTGATCATCAAATCTTAGTGTTACATAGAACATCTCAGAATTTCTAACCATAAAAAAAAAGAAAAAAAATGTAGGTTTAAACAAAAAAAAAGTATACCCTGAAATATTCTATATAGCAACAAGATAATGCTCTCACTGGTATGATTAGTGATCATCAAATCTTAGTGTTACATAGAAAATCTCAGAATTTCTAACCATAAAAAAAGAAAGAAAAAAATGTAGGTTTAACCAAAAAAAAAGTATACCCTGAAATATTCTATATAGCAACAAGATAATGCTCTCAATGGTATGATAAGTGATCATCAAATCTTAGTGTTACATAGAACATCTCAGAATTTCTAACCATAAAAAAAAAAAAAAAAATGTAGGTTTAAACAAAAAAAAAGTATACCCTGAAATATTCTATATAGCAACAAGATAATGCTTTCACTGGTATGATTAGTGATCATCAAATCTTAGTGTTACATAGAACATCTCAGAATTTCTAACCATAAAAAAAGAAAGAAAAAAATGTAAGTTTTAATAAAAAAAAATATACCCTGAAATATTCTATTTAGCAACAAGATAATGCTCTCACTGGTATGATTAGTGATCATCAAATCTTAGTGTTACATAGAACATCTCAGAATTTCTAACCATAAAAAAAGAAAGAAAAAAATGTAAGTTTTAATAAAAAAAATATACCCTGAAATATTCTATTTAGCAACAAGATAATGCTCTCACTGGTATGATTAGTGATCATCAAATCTTAGTGTTACATAGAACATCTCAGAATTTCTAACCATAAAAAAAGAAAAAAAATATAGGTTTAAACAAAAAAAAAAGTATACCCTGAAATATTCTATATAGCAACAAGATAATGCTCTCACTGGTATGATTAGTGATCATCAAATAATAGTGTTATATAGAAAATCTCAGAATTTCTAACCATAAAAAAAGAAAGAAAAAAATGTAGGTTTAAATAAAAAAAATTATACCCTGAAATATTCTATATAGCAACAAGATAATGCTCTCACTGGTATGATTAGTAATCATCAAATCTAAGTGTTACATAGAACATCTCAGAATTTCTAACCATAAAAAAAAAAGAAAAAAAATGTAGGTTTAAACAAAAAAAAAGTATACCCTGAAATATTCTATATAGCAACAAGATAATGCTCTCACTGGTATGATTAGTGATCATCAAATCTTAGTGTTACATAGAACATCTCAGAATTTCTAACCATAAAAAAAGAAGAAAAAAATGTAGATTTAAACAAAAAAAAAGTATACCCTGAAATATTCTATATAGCAACAAGATAATGCTCTCACTGGTATGATTAGTGATCATCAAATAATAGTGTTACATAGAAAATCTCAGAATTTCTAACCATAAAAAAAGAAAGAAAAAAATGTAGGTTTAAATAATAAAAAAAATTATACCCTGAAATATTCTATATAGCAACAAGATAATGCTCTCACTGGTATGATTAGTGATCATTAAATCTTAGTGTTACATAGAACATCTCAGAATTTCTAACCATAAAAAAAGAAAGAAAAAAATGTAGGTTTAAATAATAAAAAAAAGTATACCCTGAAATATTCTATATAGCAACAAGATAATGCTCTCACTGGTATGATTAGTGATCATCAAATCTTAGTGTTACATAGAACATCTCAGAATTTCTAACCATAAAAAAAGAAAGAAAAAAATGTAGGTTTAAAAAAAAAAAAAGTATACCCTTAAATATTCTATATAGCAACAAGATAATGCTCTCACTGGTATGATTAGAGATCATCAAATCTTAAAGTTACATAGAACATCTCAGAATTTCTAACCATAAAAAAAGAAAGAAAAAAAATAGTAGGTTTAAACAAAAAAAAAGTATACCCTGAAATATTCTATATAGCAACAAGATAATGCTCTCACTGGTATGATTAGTGATCATCAAATCTTAGTGTTACATAGAACATCTCAGAATTTCGAACCATAAAAAAAAAGAAAAAAAATGTAGGTTTAAACAAAAAAAAAGTATACCCTGAAATATTCTATATAGCAACAAGATAATGCTTTCACTGGTATGATTAGTGATCATCAAATCTTAGTGTTACATAGAACATCTCAGAATTTCTAACCATAAAAAAAGAAAGAAAAAAATGTAAGTTTTAATAAAAAAAATATACCCTGAAATATTCTATGTAGCAACAAGATAATGCTCTCACTGGTATGATTAGTGATCATCAAATCTTAGTGTTACATAGAACATCTTAGAATTTCTAACCATAAAAAAAGAAAAAAAAATATAGGTTTAAACAAAAAAAAAAGTATACCCTGAAATATTCTATATAGCAACAAGATAATGCTCTCACTGGTATGATTAGTAATCATCAAATAATAGTGCTATATAGAAAATCTCAGAATTTCTAACCATAAAAAAAGAAAGAAAAAAATGTAGGTTTAAATAAAAAAAATTATACCCTGAAATATTCTATATAGCAACAAGATAATGCTCTCACTGGTATGATTAGTGATCATCAAATCTTAGTGTTACATAGAACATCTCAGAATTTCTAACCATAAAAAAAAAGAAAAAAAATGTAGGTTTAAACAAAAAAAAAGTATACCCTGAAATATTCTATATAGCAACAAGATAATGCTCTCACTGGTATGATTAGTGATCATCAAATCTTAGTGTTACATAGAAAATCTCAGAATTTCTAACCATAAAAAAAGAAAGAAAAAAATGTAGGTTTAAACAAAAAAAAAAGTATACCCTGAAATATTCTATATAGCAACAAGATAATGCTCTCACTGGTATGATTAGTGATCATCAAATCTTAGTGTTACATAGAAAATCTCAGAATTTCTAACCATAAAAAAAGAAAGAAAAAAATGTAGGTTTAAATAAAAAAAGTATACCCTGAAATATTCTATATAGCAACAAGATAATGCTCTCACTGGTATGATTAGTGATCATTAAATCTTAGTGTTACATAGAACATCTCAGAATTTCTAACCATAAAAAAAGAAAGAAAAAAATGTAAGTTTAAATAAAAAAAATTATATCCTGAAATATTCTATATAGCAACAAGATAATGCTCTCACTGGTATGATTAGTGATCATCAAATGTTAGTGTTACATAGAACATCTCAAAATTTCTAACCATAAAAAAAGAAAGAAAAAAATGTAAGTTTTAACAAAAAAAAAAGTATACCCTGAAATATTCTATATAGCAACAAGATAATGCTCTCACTGGTATGATTAGTGATCATCAAATCTTAGTGTTACATAGAACATCTCAGAATTTCTAACCATAAAAAAAGAAAGAAAAAAATGTAGGATTAAACAAAAAAAAAGTTAACCCTGAAATATTCTATATAGCAACAAGATAATGCTCTCACTGGTATGATTAGTGATCATCAAATCTTAGTGTTACATAGAACATCTCAGAATTTCTAACCATAAAAAAAAAAGAAAAAAAATGTAGGTTTAAACAAAAAAAAATTATACCCTGAAATATTCTATATAGCAACAAGATAATGCTTTCACTGGTATGATTAGTGATCATCAAATCTTAGTGTTACATAGAACATCTCAGAATTTCTAACCATAAAAAAAGAAAGAAAAAAATGTAAGTTTAAATAAAAAAAAGTATACCCTGAAATATTCTATGTAGCAACAAGATAATGCTCTCACTGGTATGATTAGTGATCATCAAATCTTAGTGTTACATAGAACATCTCAGAATTTCTAACCATAAAAAAAGAAAAAAAATATAGGTTTAAAAAAAAAAAAAGTATACCCTGAAATATTCTATATAGCAACAAGATAATGCTCTCACTGGTATGATAAGTGATCATCAAATAATAGTGTTACATAGAAAATCTCAGAATTTCAAACCATAAAAAAAGAAAGAAAAAAATGTAGGTTTAAATAAAAAAAAGTATACCCTGAAATATTCTATATAGCAACAAGATAATGCTCTCACTGGTATGATTAGTGATCATCAAATCTTAGTGTTACATAGAACATCTCAGAATTTCTAACCATAAAAAAAGAAAGAAAAAAATGTAGGTTTAAACAAAAAAAAAGTATACCCTGAAATATTCTATATAGCAACAAGATAATTCTCTGACTGGTATGATTAGTGATCATCAAATCTTAGTGTTACATAGAACATCTCAGAATTTCTAACCATAAAAAAAGAAAGAAAAAAATGTAGGTTTAAAAAAAAAAAAAGTATACCCTTAAATATTCTATATAGCAACAAGATAATGCTCTCACTGGTATGATTAGAGATCATCAAATCTTAAAGTTACATAGAACATCTCAGAATTTCTAACCATAAAAAAAGAAAGAAAAAAAATAGTAGGTTTAAACAAAAAAAAAGTATACCCTGAAATATTCTATATAGCAACAAGATAATGCTTTCACTGGTATGATTAGTGATCATCAAATCTTAGTGTTACATAGAACATCTCAGAATTTCTAACCATAAAAAAAGAAAGAAAAAAATGTAAGTTTTAATAAAAAAAATATACCCTGAAATATTCTATGTAGCAACAAGATAATGCTCTCACTGGTATGATTAGTGATCATCAAATCTTAGTGTTACATAGAACATCTTAGAATTTCTAACCATAAAAAAAGAAAAAAAATATAGGTTTAAACAAAAAAAAAAGTATACCCTGAAATATTCTATATAGCAACAAGATAATGCTCTCACTGGTATGATTAGTAATCATCAAATAATAGTGCTATATAGAAAATCTCAGAATTTCTAACCATAAAAAAAGAAAGAAAAAAATGTAGGTTTAAATAAAAAAAATTATACCCTGAAATATTCTATATAGCAACAAGATAATGCTCTCACTGGTATGATTAGTGATCATCAAATCTTAGTGTTACATAGAACATCTCAGAATTTCTAACCATAAAAAAAAAGAAAAAAAATGTAGGTTTAAACAAAAAAAAAGTATACCCTGAAATATTCTATATAGCAACAAGATAATGCTCTCACTGGTATGATTAGTGATCATCAAATCTTAGTGTTACATAGAAAATCTCAGAATTTCTAACCATAAAAAAAGAAAGAAAAAAATGTAGGTTTAACCAAAAAAAAAGTATACCCTGAAATATTCTATATAGCAACAAGATAATGCTCTCAATGGTATGATAAGTGATCATCAAATCTTAGTGTTACATAGAACATCTCAGAATTTCTAACCATAAAAAAAAAAAAAAAAATGTAGGTTTAAACAAAAAAAAAGTATACCCTGAAATATTCTATATAGCAACAAGATAATGCTTTCACTGGTATGATTAGTGATCATCAAATCTTAGTGTTACATAGAACATCTCAGAATTTCTAACCATAAAAAAAGAAAGAAAAAAATGTAAGTTTTAATAAAAAAAAATATACCCTGAAATATTCTATTTAGCAACAAGATAATGCTCTCACTGGTATGATTAGTGATCATCAAATCTTAGTGTTACATAGAACATCTCAGAATTTCTAACCATAAAAAAAGAAAGAAAAAAATGTAAGTTTTAATAAAAAAAATATACCCTGAAATATTCTATTTAGCAACAAGATAATGCTCTCACTGGTATGATTAGTGATCATCAAATCTTAGTGTTACATAGAACATCTCAGAATTTCTAACCATAAAAAAAGAAAAAAAATATAGGTTTAAACAAAAAAAAAAGTATACCCTGAAATATTCTATATAGCAACAAGATAATGCTCTCACTGGTATGATTAGTGATCATCAAATAATAGTGTTATATAGAAAATCTCAGAATTTCTAACCATAAAAAAAGAAAGAAAAAAATGTAGGTTTAAATAAAAAAAATTATACCCTGAAATATTCTATATAGCAACAAGATAATGCTCTCACTGGTATGATTAGTAATCATCAAATCTAAGTGTTACATAGAACATCTCAGAATTTCTAACCATAAAAAAAAAAGAAAAAAAATGTAGGTTTAAACAAAAAAAAAGTATACCCTGAAATATTCTATATAGCAACAAGATAATGCTCTCACTGGTATGATTAGTGATCATCAAATCTTAGTGTTACATAGAACATCTCAGAATTTCTAACCATAAAAAAAGAAGAAAAAAATGTAGATTTAAACAAAAAAAAAGTATACCCTGAAATATTCTATATAGCAACAAGATAATGCTCTCACTGGTATGATTAGTGATCATCAAATAATAGTGTTACATAGAAAATCTCAGAATTTCTAACCATAAAAAAAGAAAGAAAAAAATGTAGGTTTAAATAATAAAAAAAATTATACCCTGAAATATTCTATATAGCAACAAGATAATGCTCTCACTGGTATGATTAGTGATCATTAAATCTTAGTGTTACATAGAACATCTCAGAATTTCTAACCATAAAAAAAGAAAGAAAAAAATGTAGGTTTAAATAATAAAAAAAAGTATACCCTGAAATATTCTATATAGCAACAAGATAATGCTCTCACTGGTATGATTAGTGATCATCAAATCTTAGTGTTACATAGAACATCTCAGAATTTCTAACCATAAAAAAAGAAAGAAAAAAATGTAGGTTTAAAAAAAAAAAAAGTATACCCTTAAATATTCTATATAGCAACAAGATAATGCTCTCACTGGTATGATTAGAGATCATCAAATCTTAAAGTTACATAGAACATCTCAGAATTTCTAACCATAAAAAAAGAAAGAAAAAAAATAGTAGGTTTAAACAAAAAAAAAGTATACCCTGAAATATTCTATATAGCAACAAGATAATGCTCTCACTGGTATGATTAGTGATCATCAAATCTTAGTGTTACATAGAACATCTCAGAATTTCGAACCATAAAAAAAAAGAAAAAAAATGTAGGTTTAAACAAAAAAAAAGTATACCCTGAAATATTCTATATAGCAACAAGATAATGCTTTCACTGGTATGATTAGTGATCATCAAATCTTAGTGTTACATAGAACATCTCAGAATTTCTAACCATAAAAAAAGAAAGAAAAAAATGTAAGTTTTAATAAAAAAAATATACCCTGAAATATTCTATGTAGCAACAAGATAATGCTCTCACTGGTATGATTAGTGATCATCAAATCTTAGTGTTACATAGAACATCTTAGAATTTCTAACCATAAAAAAAGAAAAAAAAATATAGGTTTAAACAAAAAAAAAAGTATACCCTGAAATATTCTATATAGCAACAAGATAATGCTCTCACTGGTATGATTAGTAATCATCAAATAATAGTGCTATATAGAAAATCTCAGAATTTCTAACCATAAAAAAAGAAAGAAAAAAATGTAGGTTTAAATAAAAAAAATTATACCCTGAAATATTCTATATAGCAACAAGATAATGCTCTCACTGGTATGATTAGTGATCATCAAATCTTAGTGTTACATAGAACATCTCAGAATTTCTAACCATAAAAAAAAAGAAAAAAAATGTAGGTTTAAACAAAAAAAAAGTATACCCTGAAATATTCTATATAGCAACAAGATAATGCTCTCACTGGTATGATTAGTGATCATCAAATCTTAGTGTTACATAGAAAATCTCAGAATTTCTAACCATAAAAAAAGAAAGAAAAAAATGTAGGTTTAAACAAAAAAAAAAGTATACCCTGAAATATTCTATATAGCAACAAGATAATGCTCTCACTGGTATGATTAGTGATCATCAAATCTTAGTGTTACATAGAAAATCTCAGAATTTCTAACCATAAAAAAAGAAAGAAAAAAATGTAGGTTTAAATAAAAAAAGTATACCCTGAAATATTCTATATAGCAACAAGATAATGCTCTCACTGGTATGATTAGTGATCATTAAATCTTAGTGTTACATAGAACATCTCAGAATTTCTAACCATAAAAAAAGAAAGAAAAAAATGTAAGTTTAAATAAAAAAAATTATATCCTGAAATATTCTATATAGCAACAAGATAATGCTCTCACTGGTATGATTAGTGATCATCAAATGTTAGTGTTACATAGAACATCTCAAAATTTCTAACCATAAAAAAAGAAAGAAAAAAATGTAAGTTTTAACAAAAAAAAAAGTATACCCTGAAATATTCTATATAGCAACAAGATAATGCTCTCACTGGTATGATTAGTGATCATCAAATCTTAGTGTTACATAGAACATCTCAGAATTTCTAACCATAAAAAAAGAAAGAAAAAAATGTAGGATTAAACAAAAAAAAAGTTAACCCTGAAATATTCTATATAGCAACAAGATAATGCTCTCACTGGTATGATTAGTGATCATCAAATCTTAGTGTTACATAGAACATCTCAGAATTTCTAACCATAAAAAAAAAAGAAAAAAAATGTAGGTTTAAACAAAAAAAAATTATACCCTGAAATATTCTATATAGCAACAAGATAATGCTTTCACTGGTATGATTAGTGATCATCAAATCTTAGTGTTACATAGAACATCTCAGAATTTCTAACCATAAAAAAAGAAAGAAAAAAATGTAAGTTTAAATAAAAAAAAGTATACCCTGAAATATTCTATGTAGCAACAAGATAATGCTCTCACTGGTATGATTAGTGATCATCAAATCTTAGTGTTACATAGAACATCTCAGAATTTCTAACCATAAAAAAAGAAAAAAAATATAGGTTTAAAAAAAAAAAAAGTATACCCTGAAATATTCTATATAGCAACAAGATAATGCTCTCACTGGTATGATAAGTGATCATCAAATAATAGTGTTACATAGAAAATCTCAGAATTTCAAACCATAAAAAAAGAAAGAAAAAAATGTAGGTTTAAATAAAAAAAAGTATACCCTGAAATATTCTATATAGCAACAAGATAATGCTCTCACTGGTATGATTAGTGATCATCAAATCTTAGTGTTACATAGAACATCTCAGAATTTCTAACCATAAAAAAAGAAAGAAAAAAATGTAGGTTTAAACAAAAAAAAAGTATACCCTGAAATATTCTATATAGCAACAAGATAATGCTCTCACTGGTATGATTAGTGATCATCAAAACTTAGTGTTACATAGAACATCTCAGAATTTCTAACCATAAAAAAAGAAAGAAAAAAAAATGTAGGTTTAAACAAAAAAAAAGTATACCCTGAAATATTCTATATAGCAACAAGATAATGCTCTCACTGGTATGATTAGTGATCATCAAATCTTAGTGTTACATAGAACATCTCAGAATTTCTAACCATAAAAAAAAAGAAAAAAAATGTAGGATTAAATAAAAAAAATTATATCCTGAAATATTCTATATAGCAACAAGATAATGCTCTCACTGGTATGATTAGTGATCATCAAATCTTAGTGTTACATAGAACATCTCAGAATTTCTAACCATAAAAAAAGAAAGAAAAAAATGTAGGTTTAAATAAAAAAAAGTATACCCTGAAATATTCAATATAGCAACAAGATAATGCTCTCACTGGTATGATTAGTGATCATCAAATCTTAGTGTTACATAGAACATCTCAGAATTTCTAACCATAAAAAAAGAAAAAAAAATGTAGGTTTAAACAAAAAAAAAGTATACCCTGAAATATTCTATATAGCAACAAGATAATTCTCTGACTGGTATGATTAGTGATCATCAAATCTTAGTGTTACAAAGAATATCTCAGAATTTCTAACCATAAAAAAAAAAAGAAAAAAATGTAGGTTTAAACAAAAAAAAAGTATACCCTGAAATATTCTATATAGCAAAAAGATAATGCTCTCACTGGTATGATTAGTGATCATTAAATCTTAGTGTTACATAGAACATCTCAGAATTTCTAACCATAAATAAAGAAAGAAAAAAATGTAGGTTTAAACAAAAAAATATATATACCCTGAAATATTCTATATAACAACAAGATAATGCTCTCACTGGTATGATTAGTGATCATCAAATCTTAGTGATACATAGAACATCTCAGAATTTCTAACCATAAAAAAAGAAAGAAAAAAATGTAGGTTTAAATAATAAAAAAAATTATACCCTGAAATATTCTATATAGTAACAATTAAGATAATGCTCTCACTGGTATGATTAGTGATCATCAAATCTTAGTGTTACATAGAACATCTCAGAATTTCTAACCATAAAAAAAGAAAGAAAAAAATGTAGGTTTAAAAAAAAAAAAAGTATACCCTGAAATATTCTATATAGCAACAAGACAATGCTCTCACTGGTATGATTAGTGATCATCACATCTTATTGTTACATAGAAAATCTCAGAATTTCTAACCATAAAAAAAGAAAAAAAAATGTAGGTTTAAACAAAAAAAAAGTATACCCTGAAATATTCTATATAACAACAAGATAATGCTCTCACTGGTATGATTAGTGATCATCAAATCTTAGTGATACATAGAACATCTCAGAATTTCTAACCATAAAAAAAGAAAGAAAAAAATGTAGGTTTAAATAATAAAAAAATTATACCCTGAAATATTCTATATAGTAACAAGATAATGCTCTCACTGGTATGATTAGTGATCATCAAATCTTAGTGTTACATAGAACATCTCAGAATTTCTAACCATAAAAAAAGAAAGAAAAAAATGTAGGTTTAAAAAAAAAAAAAGTATAACCTGAAATTTTCTATATAGCAACAAGATAATGCTCTCACTGGTATGATTAGTGATCATCAAATCTTAGTGTTACATAGAAAATCTCAGATTTTCTATCTATAAAAAAAGAAAGAAAAAAAATGTAGTTATAAATAAAAAAAAAATTATCCCCCGAAATATTCTATATAGCAACAAGATAATGCTCTCACTGGTATGATTAGTGATCATCAAATCTTAGTGTTACATAGAACATCTCAGAATTTCTAACCATAAAAAAAAAAGAAAAAAAATGTAGGTTTAAACAAAAAAAAAGTATACCCTGAAATATTCTATATAGCAACAAGATAATGCTCTCACTGGTATGATTAGTGATTATCAAATCTTAGTGTTACATAGAACATCTCAGAATTTCAAACCATAAAAAAAAAAAAAAAAAAATGTAGGTTTAAATAAAAAAAAGTATACCCTGAAATATTCTATATAGCAACAAGATAATGCTCTCACTGGTATGATTAGTGATCATCACATCTTATTGTTACATAGAAAATCTCAGAATTTCTAACCATAAAAAAAAAAAAGAAAAAAATGTAGGTTTAAACAAAAAAAAAGTATACCCTGATATATTCCATATAGCAACAAGATAATGCTCTCACTGGTATGATTAGTGATCATTAAATCTTAGTGTTACATAGAACATCTCAGAATTTCTAACCATAAAAAAAGAAAGAAAAAAATGTAGGTTTAAACAAAAAAAAAGTATACCCTGAAATATTCTATATAACAACAAGATAATGCTCTCACTGGTATGATTAGTGATCATCAAATCTTAGTGATACATAGAACATCTCAGAATTTCTAACCATAAAAAAAGAAAGAAAAAAATGTAGGTTTAAATAATAAAAAAATTATACCCTGAAATATTCTATATAGTAACAAGATAATGCTCTCACTGGTATGATTAGTGATCATCAAATCTTAGTGTTACATAGAACATCTCAGAATTTCTAACCATAAAAAAAGAAAGAAAAAAATGTAGGTTTAAAAAAAAAAAAAGTATAACCTGAAATTTTCTATATAGCAACAAGATAATGCTCTCACTGGTATGATTAGTGATCATCAAATCTTAGTGTTACATAGAAAATCTCAGATTTTCTATCTATAAAAAAAGAAAGAAAAAAAATGTAGTTATAAATAAAAAAAAAATTATCCCCTGAAATATTCTATATAGCAACAAGATAATGCTCTCACTGGTATGATTAGTGATTATCAAATCTTAGTGTTACATAGAACATCTCAGAATTTCTAACCATTAAAAAAAGAAAGACAAAAATGTAGGGTTTAAACAAAAAAAAAGTATACCCTGAAATATTCTATATAGCAACAAGATAATGCTCTCACTGGTATGATTAGTGATCATCAAATCTTAGTGTTACATAGAAAATCTCAGAATTTCTAACCATAAAAAAAAAGAAAAAAAAATGTAGGTTTAAACAAAAAAAAAGTATACCCTGAAATATTCTATATAGCAACAAGAAAATGCTCTCACTGGTATGATTAGTGATCATCAAATCTTAGTGTTACATAGAACATCTCAGAATTTCTAACCATAAAAAAAGAAGAAAAAAATGTAAGTTTAAATAAAAAACATTATAACCTGAAATATTCTATATAGCAACAAGATAATGCTCTCACTGGTATGATTAGTGATCATCAAATCTTAGTGTTACATAGAAAATCTCAGAATTTCTAACCATAAAAAAAGAAAGAAAAAAATGTAGGTTTAAATAAAAAAAAGTATTCCCTGAAATATTCTATATAGCAACAAGATAATGCTCTCACTGGTATGATTAGTGATCATCAAATCTTAGTGTTACATAGAAAATCTCAGAATTTCTAACCATAAAAAAAGAAAGAAAAAAATGTAGGTTTAAATAAAAAAAAAGTATACCCTGAAATATTCTATATAGCAACATGATAATGCTCTCACTGGTATGATTAGTGATCATCAAATCTTAGTGTTACATAGAACATCCCAGAATTTCTAACCATAAAAAAAGAAAAAAAAATGTAAGTTTAAATAAAAAAAATTATATCCTGAAATATTCTATATAGCAACAAGATAATGCTCTCACTGGTATGATTAGTGATCATGAAATCTTAGTGTTACATAGAACATCTCAGAATTTCAAACCATAAAAAAAGAAAAAAAATGTAGGTTTAAATAAAAAAAAGTATACCCTGAAATATTCTATATAGCAACAAGATAATGCTCTCACTGGTATGATTAGTGATCATCACATCTTATTGTTACATAGAAAATCTCAGAATTTCTAACCATAAAAAAAGAAAGAAAAAAATGTAGGTTTAAATAAAAAAAAGTATACCCTGAAATATTCAATATAGCAACAAGATAATGCTCTCACTGGTATGATTAGTGATCATCAAATCTTAGTGTTACATAGAACATCTCAGAATTTCTAACCATAAAAAAAGAAAAAAAAATGTAGGTTTAAACAAAAAAAAAGTATACCCTGAAATATTCTATATAGCAACAAGATAATTCTCTGACTGGTATGATTAGTGATCATCAAATCTTAGTGTTACATAGAAAATCTCAGAATTTCTAACCATAAAAAAAAAGAAAAAAAATGTAGGTTTAAACAAAAAAAAAGTATACCCTGAAATATTCTATATAGCAACAAGATAATGCTCTCACTGGTATGATTAGTGATCATCAAATCTTAGTGTTACATAGAACATCTCAGAATTTCTAACCATAAAAAAAGAAGAAAAAAATGTAAGTTTAAATAAAAAACATTATAACCTGAAATATTCTATATAGCAACAAGATAATGCTCTCACTGGTATGATTAGTGATCATCAAATCTTAGTGTTACATAGAAAATCTCAGAATTTCTAACCATAAAAAAAGAAAGAAAAAAAT
Source organism: Ecdyonurus torrentis (assembly GCA_949318235.1). Taxonomy (NCBI): domain Eukaryota; kingdom Metazoa; phylum Arthropoda; class Insecta; order Ephemeroptera; family Heptageniidae; genus Ecdyonurus; species Ecdyonurus torrentis. The sequence goes on along the minus strand of OX439134.1, from coordinate 22,509,644 downwards.
GTAGGTTTAAATAAAAAAAAGTATTCCCTGAAATATTCTATATAGCAATAAGATAATGCTCTCACTGGTATGATTAGTGATCATCAAATCTTAGTGTTACATAGAAAATCTCAGAATTTCTAACCATAAAAAAAGAAAGAAAAAAATGTAGGTTTAAATAAAAAAAAAGTATACCCTGAAATATTCTATATAGCAACATGATAATGCTCTCACTGGTATGATTAGTGATCATCAAATCTTAGTGTTACATAGAACATCCCAGAATTTCTAACCATAAAAAAAGAAAAAAAAATGTAAGTTTAAATAAAAAAAATTATATCCTGAAATATTCTATATAGCAACAAGATAATGCTCTCACTGGTATGATTAGTGATCATGAAATCTTAGTGTTACATAGAACATCTCAGAATTTCAAACCATAAAAAAAGAAAAAAAATGTAGGTTTAAATAAAAAAAAGTATACCCTGAAATATTCTATATAGCAACAAGATAATGCTCTCACTGGTATGATTAGTGATCATCACATCTTATTGTTACATAGAAAATCTCAGAATTTCTAACCATAAAAAAAGAAAGAAAAAAATGTAGGTTTAAATAAAAAAAAGTATACCCTGAAATATTCAATATAGCAACAAGATAATGCTCTCACTGGTATGATTAGTGATCATCAAATCTTAGTGTTACATAGAACATCTCAGAATTTCTAACCATAAAAAAAGAAAAAAAAATGTAGGTTTAAACAAAAAAAAAGTATACCCTGAAATATTCTATATAGCAACAAGATAATTCTCTGACTGGTATGATTAGTGATCATCAAATCTTAGTGTTACATAGAACATCTCAGAATTTCTAACCATAAAAAAAAAAAGAAAAAAATGTAGGTTTAAACAAAAAAAAAGTATACCCTGAAATATTCTATATAGCAAAAAGATAATGCTCTCACTGGTATGATTAGTGATCATTAAATCTTAGTGTTACATAGAACATCTCAGAATTTCTAACCATAAATAAAGAAAGAAAAAAATGTAGGTTTAAACAAAAAAATATATATACCCTGAAATATTCTATATAACAAAAAGATAATGCTCTCACTGGTATGATTAGTGATCATCAAATCTTAGTGATACATAGAACATCTCAGAATTTCTAACCATAAAAAAAGAAAGAAAAAAATGTAGGTTTAAATAATAAAAAAAATTATACCCTGAAATATTCTATATAGTAACAATTAAGATAATGCTCTCACTGGTATGATTAGTGATCATCAAATCTTAGTGTTACATAGAACATCTCAGAATTTCTAACCATAAAAAAAGAAAGAAAAAAATGTAGGTTTAAAAAAAAAAAAAAAGTATAACCTGAAATTTTCTATATAGCAACAAGATAATGCTCTCACTGGTATGATTAGTGATCATCAAATCTTAGTGTTACATAGAAAATCTCAGATTTTCTATCTATAAAAAAAGAAAGAAAAAAAATGTAGTTATAAGTAAAAAAAAATTATCCCCTGAAATATTCTATATAGCAACAAGATAATGCTCTCACTGGTATGATTAGTGATCATCAAATCTTAGTGTTACATAGAACATCTCAGAATTTCTAACCATTAAAAAACGAAAGACAAAAATGTAGGTTTAAACAAAAAAAAAGTATACCCTGAAATATTCTATATAGCAACAAGATAATGCTCTCACTGGTATGATTAGTGATCATCAAATCTTAGTATTACATAGAAAATCTCAGAATTTCTAACCATAAAAAAAGAAAGAAAAAAATGTAGGTTTAAATAAAAAAAAAGTATACCCTGAAATATTCTATATAGCAACAAGATAATGCTCTCACTGGTATGATTAGTGATCATAAAATCTTAGTGTTACATAGAGCATCTCAGAATTTCTAACCATAAAAAAAGAAAAAAAAAATGTAAGTTTAAATAAAAAAAATTATACCCTGAAATATTCTATTTAGCAACAAGATAATGCTCTCACTGATATGATTAGTGATCATCAAATCTTAGTGTTACATAGAACATCTCAGAATTTCTAACCATAAAAAAAAAGAAAAAAAATGTAGGTTTAAACAAAAAAAAAGTATACCCTGAAATATTCTATATAGCAACAAGATAATGCTCTCACTGGTATGATTAGTGATCATCAAATCTTAGTGTTACATAGAACATCTCAGAATTTCTAACCATAAAAAAAGAAAGAAAAAAATGTAGGTTTAAATAATAAAAAAAAGTATACCCTGAAATATTCTATATAGCAACAAGATAATGCTCTCACTGGTATGATTAGTGATCATCAAATCTTAGTGTTACATAGAACATCTCAGAATTTCTAACCATAAAAAAAGAAAGAAAAAAATGTAGGTTTAAAAAAAAAAAAAGTATACCATTAAATATTCTATATAGCAACAAGATAATGCTCTCACTGGTATGATTAGAGATCATCAAATCTTAAAGTTACATAGAACATCTCAGAATTTCTAACCATAAAAAAAGAAAGAAAAAAAATAGTAGGTTTAAACAAAAAAAAAGTATACCCTGAAATATTCTATATAGCAACAAGATAATGCTCTCACTGGTATGATTAGTGATCATCAAATCTTAGTGTTACATAGAACATCTCAGAATTTCTAACCATAAAAAAAGAAAGAAAAAAATGTAGGTTTAAATAAAAAAAAGTATACCCTGAAATATTCAATATAGCAACAAGATAATGCTCTCACTGGTATGATTAGTGATCATCAAATCTTAGTGTTACATAGAACATCTCAGAATTTCTAACCATAAAAAAAGAAAAAAAAATGTAGGTTTAAACAAAAAAAAAGTATACCCTGAAATATTCTATATAGCAACAAGATAATTCTCTGACTGGTATGATTAGTGATCATCAAATCTTAGTGTTACAAAGAATATCTCAGAATTTCTAACCATAAAAAAAAAAAGAAAAAAATGTAGGTTTAAACAAAAAAAAAGTATACCCTGAAATATTCTATATAGCAAAAAGATAATGCTCTCACTGGTATGATTAGTGATCATTAAATCTTAGTGTTACATAGAACATCTCAGAATTTCTAACCATAAATAAAGAAAGAAAAAAATGTAGGTTTAAACAAAAAAATATATATACCCTGAAATATTCTATATAACAACAAGATAATGCTCTCACTGGTATGATTAGTGATCATCAAATCTTAGTGATACATAGAACATCTCAGAATTTCTAACCATAAAAAAAGAAAGAAAAAAATGTAGGTTTAAATAATAAAAAAAATTATACCCTGAAATATTCTATATAGTAACAATTAAGATAATGCTCTCACTGGTATGATTAGTGATCATCAAATCTTAGTGTTACATAGAACATCTCAGAATTTCTAACCATAAAAAAAGAAAGAAAAAAATGTAGGTTTAAAAAAAAAAAAAGTATACCCTGAAATATTCTATATAGCAACAAGACAATGCTCTCACTGGTATGATTAGTGATCATCACATCTTATTGTTACATAGAAAATCTCAGAATTTCTAACCATAAAAAAAGAAAAAAAAATGTAGGTTTAAACAAAAAAAAAGTATACCCTGAAATATTCTATATAACAACAAGATAATGCTCTCACTGGTATGATTAGTGATCATCAAATCTTAGTGATACATAGAACATCTCAGAATTTCTAACCATAAAAAAAGAAAGAAAAAAATGTAGGTTTAAATAATAAAAAAATTATACCCTGAAATATTCTATATAGTAACAAGATAATGCTCTCACTGGTATGATTAGTGATCATCAAATCTTAGTGTTACATAGAACATCTCAGAATTTCTAACCATAAAAAAAGAAAGAAAAAAATGTAGGTTTAAAAAAAAAAAAAGTATAACCTGAAATTTTCTATATAGCAACAAGATAATGCTCTCACTGGTATGATTAGTGATCATCAAATCTTAGTGTTACATAGAAAATCTCAGATTTTCTATCTATAAAAAAAGAAAGAAAAAAAATGTAGTTATAAATAAAAAAAAAATTATCCCCCGAAATATTCTATATAGCAACAAGATAATGCTCTCACTGGTATGATTAGTGATCATCAAATCTTAGTGTTACATAGAACATCTCAGAATTTCTAACCATAAAAAAAAAGAAAAAAAATGTAGGTTTAAACAAAAAAAAAGTATACCCTGAAATATTCTATATAGCAACAAGATAATGCTCTCACTGGTATGATTAGTGATTATCAAATCTTAGTGTTACATAGAACATCTCAGAATTTCAAACCATAAAAAAAAAAAAAAAAAAATGTAGGTTTAAATAAAAAAAAGTATACCCTGAAATATTCTATATAGCAACAAGATAATGCTCTCACTGGTATGATTAGTGATCATCACATCTTATTGTTACATAGAAAATCTCAGAATTTCTAACCATAAAAAAAAAAAGAAAAAAATGTAGGTTTAAACAAAAAAAAAGTATACCCTGATATATTCCATATAGCAACAAGATAATGCTCTCACTGGTATGATTAGTGATCATTAAATCTTAGTGTTACATAGAACATCTCAGAATTTCTAACCATAAAAAAAGAAAGAAAAAAATGTAGGTTTAAACAAAAAAAAAGTATACCCTGAAATATTCTATATAACAACAAGATAATGCTCTCACTGGTATGATTAGTGATCATCAAATCTTAGTGATACATAGAACATCTCAGAATTTCTAACCATAAAAAAAGAAAGAAAAAAATGTAGGTTTAAATAATAAAAAAATTATACCCTGAAATATTCTATATAGTAACAAGATAATGCTCTCACTGGTATGATTAGTGATCATCAAATCTTAGTGTTACATAGAACATCTCAGAATTTCTAACCATAAAAAAAGAAAGAAAAAAATGTAGGTTTAAAAAAAAAAAAAGTATAACCTGAAATTTTCTATATAGCAACAAGATAATGCTCTCACTGGTATGATTAGTGATCATCAAATCTTAGTGTTACATAGAAAATCTCAGATTTTCTATCTATAAAAAAAGAAAGAAAAAAAATGTAGTTATAAATAAAAAAAAAATTATCCCCTGAAATATTCTATATAGCAACAAGATAATGCTCTCACTGGTATGATTAGTGATTATCAAATCTTAGTGTTACATAGAACATCTCAGAATTTCTAACCATTAAAAAAAGAAAGACAAAAATGTAGGGTTTAAACAAAAAAAAAGTATACCCTGAAATATTCTATATAGCAACAAGATAATGCTCTCACTGGTATGATTAGTGATCATCAAATCTTAGTGTTACATAGAAAATCTCAGAATTTCTAACCATAAAAAAAAAGAAAAAAAATGTAGGTTTAAACAAAAAAAAAGTATACCCTGAAATATTCTATATAGCAACAAGAAAATGCTCTCACTGGTATGATTAGTGATCATCAAATCTTAGTGTTACATAGAACATCTCAGAATTTCTAACCATAAAAAAAGAAGAAAAAAATGTAAGTTTAAATAAAAAACATTATAACCTGAAATATTCTATATAGCAACAAGATAATGCTCTCACTGGTATGATTAGTGATCATCAAATCTTAGTGTTACATAGAAAATCTCAGAATTTCTAACCATAAAAAAAGAAAGAAAAAAATGTAGGTTTAAATAAAAAAAAGTATTCCCTGAAATATTCTATATAGCAACAAGATAATGCTCTCACTGGTATGATTAGTGATCATCAAATCTTAGTGTTACATAGAAAATCTCAGAATTTCTAACCATAAAAAAAGAAAGAAAAAAATGTAGGTTTAAATAAAAAAAAAGTATACCCTGAAATATTCTATATAGCAACATGATAATGCTCTCACTGGTATGATTAGTGATCATCAAATCTTAGTGTTACATAGAACATCCCAGAATTTCTAACCATAAAAAAAGAAAAAAAAATGTAAGTTTAAATAAAAAAAATTATATCCTGAAATATTCTATATAGCAACAAGATAATGCTCTCACTGGTATGATTAGTGATCATGAAATCTTAGTGTTACATAGAACATCTCAGAATTTCAAACCATAAAAAAAGAAAAAAAATGTAGGTTTAAATAAAAAAAAGTATACCCTGAAATATTCTATATAGCAACAAGATAATGCTCTCACTGGTATGATTAGTGATCATCACATCTTATTGTTACATAGAAAATCTCAGAATTTCTAACCATAAAAAAAGAAAGAAAAAAATGTAGGTTTAAATAAAAAAAAGTATACCCTGAAATATTCAATATAGCAACAAGATAATGCTCTCACTGGTATGATTAGTGATCATCAAATCTTAGTGTTACATAGAACATCTCAGAATTTCTAACCATAAAAAAAGAAAAAAAAATGTAGGTTTAAACAAAAAAAAAGTATACCCTGAAATATTCTATATAGCAACAAGATAATTCTCTGACTGGTATGATTAGTGATCATCAAATCTTAGTGTTACATAGAAAATCTCAGAATTTCTAACCATAAAAAAAAAGAAAAAAAATGTAGGTTTAAACAAAAAAAAAGTATACCCTGAAATATTCTATATAGCAACAAGATAATGCTCTCACTGGTATGATTAGTGATCATCAAATCTTAGTGTTACATAGAACATCTCAGAATTTCTAACCATAAAAAAAGAAGAAAAAAATGTAAGTTTAAATAAAAAACATTATAACCTGAAATATTCTATATAGCAACAAGATAATGCTCTCACTGGTATGATTAGTGATCATCAAATCTTAGTGTTACATAGAAAATCTCAGAATTTCTAACCATAAAAAAAGAAAGAAAAAAATGTAGGTTTAAATAAAAAAAAGTATTCCCTGAAATATTCTATATAGCAATAAGATAATGCTCTCACTGGTATGATTAGTGATCATCAAATCTTAGTGTTACATAGAAAATCTCAGAATTTCTAACCATAAAAAAAGAAAGAAAAAAATGTAGGTTTAAATAAAAAAAAAGTATACCCTGAAATATTCTATATAGCAACATGATAATGCTCTCACTGGTATGATTAGTGATCATCAAATCTTAGTGTTACATAGAACATCCCAGAATTTCTAACCATAAAAAAAGAAAAAAAAATGTAAGTTTAAATAAAAAAAATTATATCCTGAAATATTCTATATAGCAACAAGATAATGCTCTCACTGGTATGATTAGTGATCATGAAATCTTAGTGTTACATAGAACATCTCAGAATTTCAAACCATAAAAAAAGAAAAAAAATGTAGGTTTAAATAAAAAAAAGTATACCCTGAAATATTCTATATAGCAACAAGATAATGCTCTCACTGGTATGATTAGTGATCATCACATCTTATTGTTACATAGAAAATCTCAGAATTTCTAACCATAAAAAAAGAAAGAAAAAAATGTAGGTTTAAATAAAAAAAAGTATACCCTGAAATATTCAATATAGCAACAAGATAATGCTCTCACTGGTATGATTAGTGATCATCAAATCTTAGTGTTACATAGAACATCTCAGAATTTCTAACCATAAAAAAAGAAAAAAAAATGTAGGTTTAAACAAAAAAAAAGTATACCCTGAAATATTCTATATAGCAACAAGATAATTCTCTGACTGGTATGATTAGTGATCATCAAATCTTAGTGTTACATAGAACATCTCAGAATTTCTAACCATAAAAAAAAAAAGAAAAAAATGTAGGTTTAAACAAAAAAAAAGTATACCCTGAAATATTCTATATAGCAAAAAGATAATGCTCTCACTGGTATGATTAGTGATCATTAAATCTTAGTGTTACATAGAACATCTCAGAATTTCTAACCATAAATAAAGAAAGAAAAAAATGTAGGTTTAAACAAAAAAATATATATACCCTGAAATATTCTATATAACAAAAAGATAATGCTCTCACTGGTATGATTAGTGATCATCAAATCTTAGTGATACATAGAACATCTCAGAATTTCTAACCATAAAAAAAGAAAGAAAAAAATGTAGGTTTAAATAATAAAAAAAATTATACCCTGAAATATTCTATATAGTAACAATTAAGATAATGCTCTCACTGGTATGATTAGTGATCATCAAATCTTAGTGTTACATAGAACATCTCAGAATTTCTAACCATAAAAAAAGAAAGAAAAAAATGTAGGTTTAAAAAAAAAAAAAAAGTATAACCTGAAATTTTCTATATAGCAACAAGATAATGCTCTCACTGGTATGATTAGTGATCATCAAATCTTAGTGTTACATAGAAAATCTCAGATTTTCTATCTATAAAAAAAGAAAGAAAAAAAATGTAGTTATAAGTAAAAAAAAATTATCCCCTGAAATATTCTATATAGCAACAAGATAATGCTCTCACTGGTATGATTAGTGATCATCAAATCTTAGTGTTACATAGAACATCTCAGAATTTCTAACCATTAAAAAACGAAAGACAAAAATGTAGGTTTAAACAAAAAAAAAGTATACCCTGAAATATTCTATATAGCAACAAGATAATGCTCTCACTGGTATGATTAGTGATCATCAAATCTTAGTATTACATAGAAAATCTCAGAATTTCTAACCATAAAAAAAGAAAGAAAAAAATGTAGGTTTAAATAAAAAAAAAGTATACCCTGAAATATTCTATATAGCAACAAGATAATGCTCTCACTGGTATGATTAGTGATCATAAAATCTTAGTGTTACATAGAGCATCTCAGAATTTCTAACCATAAAAAAAGAAAAAAAAAATGTAAGTTTAAATAAAAAAAATTATACCCTGAAATATTCTATTTAGCAACAAGATAATGCTCTCACTGATATGATTAGTGATCATCAAATCTTAGTGTTACATAGAACATCTCAGAATTTCTAACCATAAAAAAAAAGAAAAAAAATGTAGGTTTAAACAAAAAAAAAGTATACCCTGAAATATTCTATATAGCAACAAGATAATGCTCTCACTGGTATGATTAGTGATCATCAAATCTTAGTGTTACATAGAACATCTCAGAATTTCTAACCATAAAAAAAGAAAGAAAAAAATGTAGGTTTAAATAATAAAAAAAAGTATACCCTGAAATATTCTATATAGCAACAAGATAATGCTCTCACTGGTATGATTAGTGATCATCAAATCTTAGTGTTACATAGAACATCTCAGAATTTCTAACCATAAAAAAAGAAAGAAAAAAATGTAGGTTTAAAAAAAAAAAAAGTATACCCTTAAATATTCTATATAGCAACAAGATAATGCTCTCACTGGTATGATTAGAGATCATCAAATCTTAAAGTTACATAGAACATCTCAGAATTTCTAACCATAAAAAAAGAAAGAAAAAAAATAGTAGGTTTAAACAAAAAAAAAGTATACCCTGAAATATTCTATATAGCAACAAGATAATGCTCTCACTGGTATGATTAGTGATCATCAAATCTTAGTGTTACATAGAACATCTCAGAATTTCGAACCATAAAAAAAAAGAAAAAAAATGTAGGTTTAAACAAAAAAAAAGTATACCCTGAAATATTCTATATAGCAACAAGATAATGCTTTCACTGGTATGATTAGTGATCATCAAATCTTAGTGTTACATAGAACATCTCAGAATTTCTAACCATAAAAAAAAAAAAAAAAAATGTAAGTTTTAATAAAAAAAATATACCCTGAAATATTCTATGTAGCAACAAGATAATGCTCTCACTGGTATGATTAGTGATCATCAAATCTTAGTGTTACATAGAACATCTTAGAATTTCTAACCATAAAAAAAGAAAAAAAAATATAGGTTTAAACAAAACAAAAAGTATACCCTGAAATATTCTATATAGCAACAAGATAATGCTCTCACTGGTATGATTAGTAATCATCAAATAATAGTGCTATATAGAAAATCTCAGAATTTCTAACCATAAAAAAAGAAAGAAAAAAATGTAGGTTTAAATAAAAAAAATTATACCCTGAAATATTCTATATAGCAACAAGATAATGCTCTCACTGGTATGATTAGTAATCATCAAATAATAGTGCTATATAGAAAATCTCAGAATTTCTAACCATAAAAAAAGAAAGAAAAAAATGTAGGTTTAAATAAAAAAAATTATACCCTGAAATATTCTATATAGCAACAAGATAATGCTCTCACTGGTATGATTAGTGATCATCAAATCTTAGTGTTACATAGAACATCTCAGAATTTCTAACCATAAAAAAAAAGAAAAAAAATGTAGGTTTAAACAAAAAAAAAGTATACCCTGAAATATTCTATATAGCAACAAGATAATGCTCTCACTGGTATGATTAGTGATCATCAAATCTTAGTGTTACATAGAAAATCTCAGAATTTCTAACCATAAAAAAAGAAAGAAAAAAATGTAGGTTTAACCAAAAAAAAAGTATACCCTGAAATATTCTATATAGCAACAAGATAATGCTCTCACTGGTATGATAAGTGATCATCAAATCTTAGTGTTACATAGAACATCTCAGAATTTCTAACCATAAAAAAAAAAAAAAAAAATGTAGGTTTAAACAAAAAAAAAGTATACCCTGAAATATTCTATATAGCAACAAGATAATGCTTTCACTGGTATGATTAGTGATCATCAAATCTTAGTGTTACATAGAACATCTCAGAATTTCTAACCATAAAAAAAGAAAGAAAAAAATGTAAGTTTTAATAAAAAAAATATACCCTGAAATATTCTATTTAGCAACAAGATAATGCTCTTACTGGTATGATTAGTGATCATCAAATCTTAGTGTTACATAGAACATCTCAGAATTTCTAACCATAAAAAAAGAAAAAAAATATAGGTTTAAACAAAAAAAAAAGTATACCCTGAAATATTCTATATAGCAACAAGATAATGCTCTCACTGGTATGATTAGTGATCATCAAATCTTAGTGTTACATAGAACATCTCAGAATTTCTAACCATAAAAAAAAAAGAAAAAAAATGTAGGTTTAAACAAAAAAAAAGTATACCCTGAAATATTCTATATAGCAACAAGATAATGCTCTCACTGGTATGATTAGTGATCATCAAATCTTAGTGTTACATAGAACATCTCAGAATTTCTAACCATAAAAAAAGAAGAAAAAAATGTAGATTTAAACAAAAAAAAAGTATACCCTGAAATATTCTATATAGCAACAAGATAATGCTCTCACTGGTATGATTAGTGATCATCAAATAATAGTGTTACATAGAAAATCTCAGAATTTCTAACCATAAAAAAAGAAAGAAAAAAATGTAGGTTTAAATAATAAAAAAAATTATACCCTGAAATATTCTAAATAGCAACAAGATAATGCTCTCACTGGTATGATTAGTGATCATCAAATCTTAGTGTTACATAGAACATCTCAGAATTTCTAACCATAAAAAAAGAAAGAAAAAAATGTAGGTTTAAATAATAAAAAAAAGTATACCCTGAAATATTCTATATAGCAACAAGATAATGCTCTCACTGGTATGATTAGTGATCATCAAATCTTAGTGTTACATAGAACATCTCAGAATTTCTAACCATAAAAAAAGAAAGAAAAAAATGTAGGTTTAAAAAAAAAAAAAGTATACCCTTAAATATTCTATATAGCAACAAGATAATGCTCTCACTGGTATGATTAGAGATCATCAAATCTTAAAGTTACATAGAACATCTCAGAATTTCTAACCATAAAAAAAGAAAGAAAAAAAATAGTAGGTTTAAACAAAAAAAAAGTATACCCTGAAATATTCTATATAGCAACAAGATAATGCTTTCACTGGTATGATTAGTGATCATCAAATCTTAGTGTTACATAGAACATCTCAGAATTTCTAACCATAAAAAAAGAAAGAAAAAAATGTAAGTTTTAATAAAAAAAATATACCCTGAAATATTCTATGTAGCAACAAGATAATGCTCTCACTGGTATGATTAGTGATCATCAAATCTTAGTGTTACATAGAACATCTTAGAATTTCTAACCATAAAAAAAGAAAAAAAATATAGGTTTAAACAAAAAAAAAAGTATACCCTGAAATATTCTATATAGCAACAAGATAATGCTCTCACTGGTATGATTAGTAATCATCAAATAATAGTGCTATATAGAAAATCTCAGAATTTCTAACCATAAAAAAAGAAAGAAAAAAATGTAGGTTTAAATAAAAAAAATTATACCCTGAAATATTCTATATAGCAACAAGATAATGCTCTCACTGGTATGATTAGTGATCATCAAATCTTAGTGTTACATAGAACATCTCAGAATTTCTAACCATAAAAAAAAAGAAAAAAAATGTAGGTTTAAACAAAAAAAAAGTATACCCTGAAATATTCTATATAGCAACAAGATAATGCTCTCACTGGTATGATTAGTGATCATCAAATCTTAGTGTTACATAGAAAATCTCAGAATTTCTAACCATAAAAAAAGAAAGAAAAAAATGTAGGTTTAACCAAAAAAAAAGTATACCCTGAAATATTCTATATAGCAACAAGATAATGCTCTCAATGGTATGATAAGTGATCATCAAATCTTAGTGTTACATAGAACATCTCAGAATTTCTAACCATAAAAAAAAAAAAAAAAATGTAGGTTTAAACAAAAAAAAAGTATACCCTGAAATATTCTATATAGCAACAAGATAATGCTTTCACTGGTATGATTAGTGATCATCAAATCTTAGTGTTACATAGAACATCTCAGAATTTCTAACCATAAAAAAAGAAAGAAAAAAATGTAAGTTTTAATAAAAAAAAATATACCCTGAAATATTCTATTTAGCAACAAGATAATGCTCTCACTGGTATGATTAGTGATCATCAAATCTTAGTGTTACATAGAACATCTCAGAATTTCTAACCATAAAAAAAGAAAGAAAAAAATGTAAGTTTTAATAAAAAAAATATACCCTGAAATATTCTATTTAGCAACAAGATAATGCTCTCACTGGTATGATTAGTGATCATCAAATCTTAGTGTTACATAGAACATCTCAGAATTTCTAACAATAAAAAAAGAAAAAAAATATAGGTTTAAACAAAAAAAAAAGTATACCCTGAAATATTCTATATAGCAACAAGATAATGCTCTCACTGGTATGATTAGTGATCATCAAATAATAGTGTTATATAGAAAATCTCAGAATTTCTAACCATAAAAAAAGAAAGAAAAAAATGTAGGTTTAAATAAAAAAAATTATACCCTGAAATATTCTATATAGCAACAAGATAATGCTCTCACTGGTATGATTAGTAATCATCAAATCTAAGTGTTACATAGAACATCTCAGAATTTCTAACCATAAAAAAAAAAGAAAAAAAATGTAGGTTTAAACAAAAAAAAAGTATACCCTGAAATATTCTATATAGCAACAAGATAATGCTCTCACTGGTATGATTAGTGATCATCAAATCTTAGTGTTACATAGAACATCTCAGAATTTCTAACCATAAAAAAAGAAGAAAAAAATGTAGATTTAAACAAAAAAAAAGTATACCCTGAAATATTCTATATAGCAACAAGATAATGCTCTCACTGGTATGATTAGTGATCATCAAATAATAGTGTTACATAGAAAATCTCAGAATTTCTAACCATAAAAAAAGAAAGAAAAAAATGTAGGTTTAAATAATAAAAAAAATTATACCCTGAAATATTCTATATAGCAACAAGATAATGCTCTCACTGGTATGATTAGTGATCATTAAATCTTAGTGTTACATAGAACATCTCAGAATTTCTAACCATAAAAAAAGAAAGAAAAAAATGTAGGTTTAAATAATAAAAAAAAGTATACCCTGAAATATTCTATATAGCAACAAGATAATGCTCTCACTGGTATGATTAGTGATCATCAAATCTTAGTGTTACATAGAACATCTCAGAATTTCTAACCATAAAAAAAGAAAGAAAAAAATGTAGGTTTAAAAAAAAAAAAAGTATACCCTTAAATATTCTATATAGCAACAAGATAATGCTCTCACTGGTATGATTAGAGATCATCAAATCTTAAAGTTACATAGAACATCTCAGAATTTCTAACCATAAAAAAAGAAAGAAAAAAAATAGTAGGTTTAAACAAAAAAAAAGTATACCCTGAAATATTCTATATAGCAACAAGATAATGCTTTCCGCTTAGGTGCTCGCAGGTCGGCAGCAGACATTGTAGCAAAGGGTCCACGACCAATTGTTGTAAAATTTCTTACTAATCATACAAAGATGGACATTTATCTTGGCAAAAGGAAGTTGAAAGGTGATAAGATTTTTGTTTCTGAATCTCTAACACCCACCAGGTACTCTATCTTACGTCGTGCGAAGGAGAAATTGGGAGTTAATAATGCTTGGACCATGAATGGCAGAATCTTTGGTATGGTTGCTAATGTAAAGAAGAGAATTGACTCCCTAAGTGATATTCCTGAGTAAATATAGTGCAATTATTATTCAATTGATCTTATAATTGTTTTGTTTTTTTCTGCTATTATAATTCTTAATTGTACTTGCATGAGTATATGTTTATTTTTCTGATGTATATATATTATTATATATGAGTATAATTTTCCAGTTGGCATTATAATTGATAGTAGGCTTATACCTTGCACTGTATTTCTTATATTGATTATATGTATATATATTTTTTGATGCTGTATTGGTTTACTTGCTCCTTTGTTTTTGATATGATTTAATTTCAACAAAATAGATTAATTTGTGAATTTTCCATGGAGAAACATGCCATATGTAATATTGTTTTCTAAGTTTTTTTTTTTTTTTTTATTATTATTATTTTTTTTTATTTTGTCTCTCTCTCTTTCTAGCGTTCTTTTTGTTTTCTATTTGCAGTAGCTTACATTTATAACAAATTTATATTCAGTCTGTTTACATTTTTTGATTTCTTTTTTTTCTTTTTTCTTTAATTTTTATTATTTTTTTTTTACTTTTTTTTTTTTTTTTTTTTTTTTTGTTGTTGTTGTTTGTTTTTTATAATTATTGTTATTACTAATAATTATTATATACACATACTGATTTTGTAAAAAACTGATAAACATGATGGTTAAAATTTGTTTTTTGTTTCAGACATTCTGGTGCAAGCGCTGTGTTGGCATTTTGATACCTATGCTCATTTTGAATGGCTAGTAATTTTAATTGTTTGCAGAGTTTTCCATTTGCTACCTGGGATGATGATGTTTTATTTGAATTTCTTAATCCAACTCCTGATGTTAGTAATTTATCACATTTGCCAAGTACTGCTGACATTTTACAAAGTAAATTAGTTAAATGCAATCCTCGATCACTCCATGTTGTTCATATTAATGCTGAGGGCTTACTTAATAATTTTGCAGAAATTTATAATATATTTTTTAATTCTAATGTTCACGTCATTTTAATTTCGGAAACTTGGCTTAAATCATTTATTAATTCTGAAAGTGTTAACATTCCGGGGTATACTTTAATTAGACATGATAGATCTGATACTAAGGGGCATGGGGGCGTTGGAGCTTTTATTAGAAGTGATATAGCTTCCACATGTAATATATTATTCCAATCACTTCCTGACGTGAGTAGACCTGAATTTTTATTTTTTGAACTTACTGTTGCCTTTCAAAAAATATTCTTTGCTGTAGTTTATAGGCCACCAGATATTAGTTTTATGTCAGACTTAGAGGTCGAACTTTTCAAATTTATTCCACTTTATGAAAATATTATTATTGGCGGGGATTTTAATACAAATATTTTGGCAGAATCGGCACGTAAAAATGAACTGTTGGGAATATTTGACACCTGCAATTTAAGTGTTTTGCCACTTAAAGCCACTTATCAGCACTCTGAATTTCATAACCGTAATTTATTAGACTTACTCGTTGTAAGTAATATTAAAAAAGTAATAAATGTTGGTCAAATTAATTCTCATGGGATTTGCAAGCATGCAATTATTTTTTTATCTTACTCAATTAAAGTTCCTAAATTTAAACCGAAAGTTATTTCTGCGCGAATGTATAAAAATTGTGATTGGGTACATGTTAAGAATAGCTCAGTTTTAGTCCCTTGGTGTGATTCATTGCTCTTTGACAATATTGATGATTCAGTTAACTGTCTCATTTGTATGATACAAGATTTCTATAACTGTCATTGTCCTTATAAAACTTTTAGGGTCACCCGAAAAGGTGCACCTTGGTTGAGTGAAGATATAAAAAATATTATGGGGTTACGAGATAAGGCTTTGCGTAAATTTAAAAAAGAGAAAAAAAAATTAAATAACCAAAACTTAAATTCTATTAATTGGATAAACTATAAATCTTTAAGAAACAAAGTTAAGCAAAGTTTACGTAATGCAAAACTGAAATTCTTTCGTCATCAATTAAACTGTAAAAAACCAGCTAAGGAACTTTGGAATAATATACGTCGTCTTGGTATAACTAAAAACTCTTCCTCAACGCCAATTAAATTTAATTTAAAAGAAATGAATGAATTTTTTACAACTCCTCCCGTCTTAGAAAATAATCAAACTAAATTTGATTCTATTAATAAAATTATTCAAGATACTATGCAATTTAACTTTGATCAGTTCACTATTCAACCTGTAAATATCTCAAAAGTACGTTCTGCATTTTTTAAAATTAAAACAAAGGCTAAAGGTAATGATGGTTTAAATATTGATTTAATTCTTCCAATTTTAAATGCAATTCTTCCTACTATCACTGCACTGTTTAATAAATGTATTAATTTCAATTGTTTTCCAGCGGCATGGAAACAAGCCATTGTTACACCTCTATTGAAAAAACAAAATCCTACTTCTCTTTCTGATATTAGACCCATTTCAAACTTAGATGTTTTTGGAAAAGCATTTGAAATTTTAATAGATAACCAAATCTCTGAATATTTAAACAATAATTTATCATTACTTTCACCCTTTCAGTCTGGCTTTCGAAAAAAATATAGTACTTCGACTGCTTTGGTTGATATAGTGGACTCGATTAGGCAAGCAATAGATTCTCATCAATTAACAATATTAGTTCTCATTGATTTTAGCAATGCTTTCACTTCTGTAAATTTTGATCTTATTTTAAATATAATGAAATTTGAATTCAATTTCTCTGACTCTGCAGTAGCCTTTTTTAATGATTATTTTTCAAATCGTAAACAATCAGTTTTCTTAAAAGGCGATCAGTCTGAATGGTTACCAATTAAATCTGGCGTTCCACAAGGCAGTGTTTTAGGGCCGAGAATTTTTAATGAATATATAAATAAAATATTTTCTGTGCCAACTTTTTGTTACTCTGGAGGTTATGCTGATGATTTTCAAATGTATCATCATTTTGTAGTTGATGATATTATTCATGCAATTAACTGTGTTAATCAAGACATTCAGAGTGTTGATGAGTTTGCTGCCTCGCGTTTCATGAAAGTTAATCCTGATAAAACACAAGCTATTATAATTGGTCACCCTAATTTAGTAAGTAAAATAGATTTAAACTCAATTCCTAAAATTTTTGCGTGTGGAATTCCAATTATGTACAGTAAAAATGTAAAAGATTTAGGAGTTTATATTGATTCTAATCTTACTTGGAGGAAACAATTAGCTGACATAAGCCGTAAAGTGATGGGGGGCATTTTTTCATTAAATAGGTTTAAAAATTTTGTACCAGTTGATCTTAAGAAACAATTGGTGCAGGCTCTTATATTTCCGCATTTTTATTACTGTGACGTTCTTTTAACAGACCTTAAAGCAGAATATGTTTCTAAATTACAATTACTACAAAACGCGTGTGTTAGGTTTGTTTTGGGAATGAAAAAATATGATCGGGGAATTTCTAATGGTTACAATATTCTTAATTGGGTAAAACTTGATGAATTACGCAAATTTCATATTCTCACACTGCTATTTCGCTGCCTCCAGGATGATTTATTTCCATCGTATTTAAAAAACCGTTTCATCACGTTAGCCGATTCACATGGTCGTAACACAAGATCTGGTAAAAACTACACATTAAAACTTCCCTCATATAACCTTTTGCCATTTAAAAATTCTTTCACTGTAACATCAGCTCGTCTATGGAATACTCTGCCATGTAGATTAAGAAACTCTAAGACAGTATCAACATTTAAAAGTGATTATAGGCGTACATATCTAAGTGCCAAACAGCTCCGCTTGTAGTATTTTTTTTTTTTTTTATTATTATTTTTTTTTTCTCTTCATCACCTTTGTTATGCATCTTTTTCTATAAAGTGATATAAAACTTTTATTTTTTTTTTCTAATATTTATATATTTTTTTCTTTCTATTATTAATTTTTTTTCTTATTACGTAGTATTAATATTTCCTCTGATCGAAATTTTGAATGTAATTAAATGATTTCATGAATGTTTTTCTGTTGGGGTTAGGTGTAAGAGTGGGCCAGACATATTGTCAGGCTTAAACCTCGCCCTTTCAAAAATTTGTAAATTTTTTTTCCTTGCATTTTTTTGAATAAAGACGATTATTTATTTATTTATTTATTTATTTATTTATTTATAATGCTCTCACTGGTATGATTAGTGATCATCAAATCTTAGTGTTACATAGAACATCTCAGAATTTCGAACCATAAAAAAAAAGAAAAAAAATGTAGGTTTAAACAAAAAAAAAGTATACCCTGAAATATTCTATATAGCAACAAGATAATGCTTTCACTGGTATGATTAGTGATCATCAAATCTTAGTGTTACATAGAACATCTCAGAATTTCTAACCATAAAAAAAAAGAAAAAAAATGTAGATTTAAACAAAAAAAAAGTATACCCTGAAATATTCTATATAGCAACAAGATAATGCTCTCACTGGTATGATTAGTGATCATCAAATAATAGTGTTACATAGAAAATCTCAGAATTTCTAACCATAAAAAAAGAAAGAAAAAAATGTAGGTTTAAATAATAAAAAAAATTATACCCTGAAATATTCTATATAGCAACAAGATAATGCTCTCACTGGTATGATTAGTGATCATCAAATCTTAGTGTTACATAGAACATCTCAGAATTTCTAACCATAAAAAAAGAAAGAAAAAAATGTAGGTTTAAATAATAAAAAAAAGTATACCCTGAAATATTCTATATAGCAACAAGATAATGCTCTCACTGGTATGATTAGTGATCATCAAATCTTAGTGTTACATAGAACATCTCAGAATTTCTAACCATAAAAAAAGAAAGAAAAAAATGTAGGTTTAAAAAAAAAAAAAGTATACCCTTAAATATTCTATATAGCAACAAGATAATGCTCTCACTGGTATGATTAGAGATCATCAAATCTTAAAGTTACATAGAACATCTCAGAATTTCTAACCATAAAAAAAGAAAGAAAAAAAATAGTAGGTTTAAACAAAAAAAAAGTATACCCTGAAATATTCTATATAGCAACAAGATAATGCTCTCACTGGTATGATTAGTGATCATCAAATCTTAGTGTTACATAGAACATCTCAGAATTTCGAACCATAAAAAAAAAGAAAAAAAATGTAGGTTTAAACAAAAAAAAAGTATACCCTGAAATATTCTATATAGCAACAAGATAATGCTTTCACTGGTATGATTAGTGATCATCAAATCTTAGTGTTACATAGAACATCTCAGAATTTCTAACCATAAAAAAAAAAAAAAAAAATGTAAGTTTTAATAAAAAAAATATACCCTGAAATATTCTATGTAGCAACAAGATAATGCTCTCACTGGTATGATTAGTGATCATCAAATCTTAGTGTTACATAGAACATCTTAGAATTTCTAACCATAAAAAAAGAAAAAAAAATATAGGTTTAAACAAAACAAAAAGTATACCCTGAAATATTCTATATAGCAACAAGATAATGCTCTCACTGGTATGATTAGTAATCATCAAATAATAGTGCTATATAGAAAATCTCAGAATTTCTAACCATAAAAAAAGAAAGAAAAAAATGTAGGTTTAAATAAAAAAAATTATACCCTGAAATATTCTATATAGCAACAAGATAATGCTCTCACTGGTATGATTAGTAATCATCAAATAATAGTGCTATATAGAAAATCTCAGAATTTCTAACCATAAAAAAAGAAAGAAAAAAATGTAGGTTTAAATAAAAAAAATTATACCCTGAAATATTCTATATAGCAACAAGATAATGCTCTCACTGGTATGATTAGTGATCATCAAATCTTAGTGTTACATAGAACATCTCAGAATTTCTAACCATAAAAAAAAAGAAAAAAAATGTAGGTTTAAACAAAAAAAAAGTATACCCTGAAATATTCTATATAGCAACAAGATAATGCTCTCACTGGTATGATTAGTGATCATCAAATCTTAGTGTTACATAGAAAATCTCAGAATTTCTAACCATAAAAAAAGAAAGAAAAAAATGTAGGTTTAACCAAAAAAAAAGTATACCCTGAAATATTCTATATAGCAACAAGATAATGCTCTCACTGGTATGATAAGTGATCATCAAATCTTAGTGTTACATAGAACATCTCAGAATTTCTAACCATAAAAAAAAAAAAAAAAAATGTAGGTTTAAACAAAAAAAAAGTATACCCTGAAATATTCTATATAGCAACAAGATAATGCTTTCACTGGTATGATTAGTGATCATCAAATCTTAGTGTTACATAGAACATCTCAGAATTTCTAACCATAAAAAAAGAAAGAAAAAAATGTAAGTTTTAATAAAAAAAATATACCCTGAAATATTCTATTTAGCAACAAGATAATGCTCTTACTGGTATGATTAGTGATCATCAAATCTTAGTGTTACATAGAACATCTCAGAATTTCTAACCATAAAAAAAGAAAAAAAATATAGGTTTAAACAAAAAAAAAAGTATACCCTGAAATATTCTATATAGCAACAAGATAATGCTCTCACTGGTATGATTAGTGATCATCAAATAATAGTGTTATATAGAAAATCTCAGAATTTCTAACCATAAAAAAAGAAAGAAAAAAATGTAGGTTTAAATAAAAAAAATTATACCCTGAAATATTCTATATAGCAACAAGATAATGCTCTCACTGGTATGATTAGTGATCATCAAATCTTAGTGTTACATAGAACATCTCAGAATTTCTAACCATAAAAAAAAAAGAAAAAAAATGTAGGTTTAAACAAAAAAAAAGTATACCCTGAAATATTCTATATAGCAACAAGATAATGCTCTCACTGGTATGATTAGTGATCATCAAATCTTAGTGTTACATAGAACATCTCAGAATTTCTAACCATAAAAAAAGAAGAAAAAAATGTAGATTTAAACAAAAAAAAAGTATACCCTGAAATATTCTATATAGCAACAAGATAATGCTCTCACTGGTATGATTAGTGATCATCAAATAATAGTGTTACATAGAAAATCTCAGAATTTCTAACCATAAAAAAAGAAAGAAAAAAATGTAGGTTTAAATAATAAAAAAAATTATACCCTGAAATATTCTAAATAGCAACAAGATAATGCTCTCACTGGTATGATTAGTGATCATCAAATCTTAGTGTTACATAGAACATCTCAGAATTTCTAACCATAAAAAAAGAAAGAAAAAAATGTAGGTTTAAATAATAAAAAAAAGTATACCCTGAAATATTCTATATAGCAACAAGATAATGCTCTCACTGGTATGATTAGTGATCATCAAATCTTAGTGTTACATAGAACATCTCAGAATTTCTAACCATAAAAAAAGAAAGAAAAAAATGTAGGTTTAAAAAAAAAAAAAGTATACCCTTAAATATTCTATATAGCAACAAGATAATGCTCTCACTGGTATGATTAGAGATCATCAAATCTTAAAGTTACATAGAACATCTCAGAATTTCTAACCATAAAAAAAGAAAGAAAAAAAATAGTAGGTTTAAACAAAAAAAAAGTATACCCTGAAATATTCTATATAGCAACAAGATAATGCTTTCACTGGTATGATTAGTGATCATCAAATCTTAGTGTTACATAGAACATCTCAGAATTTCTAACCATAAAAAAAGAAAGAAAAAAATGTAAGTTTTAATAAAAAAAATATACCCTGAAATATTCTATGTAGCAACAAGATAATGCTCTCACTGGTATGATTAGTGATCATCAAATCTTAGTGTTACATAGAACATCTTAGAATTTCTAACCATAAAAAAAGAAAAAAAATATAGGTTTAAACAAAAAAAAAAGTATACCCTGAAATATTCTATATAGCAACAAGATAATGCTCTCACTGGTATGATTAGTAATCATCAAATAATAGTGCTATATAGAAAATCTCAGAATTTCTAACCATAAAAAAAGAAAGAAAAAAATGTAGGTTTAAATAAAAAAAATTATACCCTGAAATATTCTATATAGCAACAAGATAATGCTCTCACTGGTATGATTAGTGATCATCAAATCTTAGTGTTACATAGAACATCTCAGAATTTCTAACCATAAAAAAAAAGAAAAAAAATGTAGGTTTAAACAAAAAAAAAGTATACCCTGAAATATTCTATATAGCAACAAGATAATGCTCTCACTGGTATGATTAGTGATCATCAAATCTTAGTGTTACATAGAAAATCTCAGAATTTCTAACCATAAAAAAAGAAAGAAAAAAATGTAGGTTTAACCAAAAAAAAAGTATACCCTGAAATATTCTATATAGCAACAAGATAATGCTCTCAATGGTATGATAAGTGATCATCAAATCTTAGTGTTACATAGAACATCTCAGAATTTCTAACCATAAAAAAAAAAAAAAAAATGTAGGTTTAAACAAAAAAAAAGTATACCCTGAAATATTCTATATAGCAACAAGATAATGCTTTCACTGGTATGATTAGTGATCATCAAATCTTAGTGTTACATAGAACATCTCAGAATTTCTAACCATAAAAAAAGAAAGAAAAAAATGTAAGTTTTAATAAAAAAAAATATACCCTGAAATATTCTATTTAGCAACAAGATAATGCTCTCACTGGTATGATTAGTGATCATCAAATCTTAGTGTTACATAGAACATCTCAGAATTTCTAACCATAAAAAAAGAAAGAAAAAAATGTAAGTTTTAATAAAAAAAATATACCCTGAAATATTCTATTTAGCAACAAGATAATGCTCTCACTGGTATGATTAGTGATCATCAAATCTTAGTGTTACATAGAACATCTCAGAATTTCTAACCATAAAAAAAGAAAAAAAATATAGGTTTAAACAAAAAAAAAAGTATACCCTGAAATATTCTATATAGCAACAAGATAATGCTCTCACTGGTATGATTAGTGATCATCAAATAATAGTGTTATATAGAAAATCTCAGAATTTCTAACCATAAAAAAAGAAAGAAAAAAATGTAGGTTTAAATAAAAAAAATTATACCCTGAAATATTCTATATAGCAACAAGATAATGCTCTCACTGGTATGATTAGTAATCATCAAATCTAAGTGTTACATAGAACATCTCAGAATTTCTAACCATAAAAAAAAAAGAAAAAAAATGTAGGTTTAAACAAAAAAAAAGTATACCCTGAAATATTCTATATAGCAACAAGATAATGCTCTCACTGGTATGATTAGTGATCATCAAATCTTAGTGTTACATAGAACATCTCAGAATTTCTAACCATAAAAAAAGAAGAAAAAAATGTAGATTTAAACAAAAAAAAAGTATACCCTGAAATATTCTATATAGCAACAAGATAATGCTCTCACTGGTATGATTAGTGATCATCAAATAATAGTGTTACATAGAAAATCTCAGAATTTCTAACCATAAAAAAAGAAAGAAAAAAATGTAGGTTTAAATAATAAAAAAAATTATACCCTGAAATATTCTATATAGCAACAAGATAATGCTCTCACTGGTATGATTAGTGATCATTAAATCTTAGTGTTACATAGAACATCTCAGAATTTCTAACCATAAAAAAAGAAAGAAAAAAATGTAGGTTTAAATAATAAAAAAAAGTATACCCTGAAATATTCTATATAGCAACAAGATAATGCTCTCACTGGTATGATTAGTGATCATCAAATCTTAGTGTTACATAGAACATCTCAGAATTTCTAACCATAAAAAAAGAAAGAAAAAAATGTAGGTTTAAAAAAAAAAAAAGTATACCCTTAAATATTCTATATAGCAACAAGATAATGCTCTCACTGGTATGATTAGAGATCATCAAATCTTAAAGTTACATAGAACATCTCAGAATTTCTAACCATAAAAAAAGAAAGAAAAAAAATAGTAGGTTTAAACAAAAAAAAAGTATACCCTGAAATATTCTATATAGCAACAAGATAATGCTCTCACTGGTATGATTAGTGATCATCAAATCTTAGTGTTACATAGAACATCTCAGAATTTCGAACCATAAAAAAAAAGAAAAAAAATGTAGGTTTAAACAAAAAAAAAGTATACCCTGAAATATTCTATATAGCAACAAGATAATGCTTTCACTGGTATGATTAGTGATCATCAAATCTTAGTGTTACATAGAACATCTCAGAATTTCTAACCATAAAAAAAGAAAGAAAAAAATGTAAGTTTTAATAAAAAAAATATACCCTGAAATATTCTATGTAGCAACAAGATAATGCTCTCACTGGTATGATTAGTGATCATCAAATCTTAGTGTTACATAGAACATCTTAGAATTTCTAACCATAAAAAAAGAAAAAAAAATATAGGTTTAAACAAAAAAAAAAGTATACCCTGAAATATTCTATATAGCAACAAGATAATGCTCTCACTGGTATGATTAGTAATCATCAAATAATAGTGCTATATAGAAAATCTCAGAATTTCTAACCATAAAAAAAGAAAGAAAAAAATGTAGGTTTAAATAAAAAAAATTATACCCTGAAATATTCTATATAGCAACAAGATAATGCTCTCACTGGTATGATTAGTGATCATCAAATCTTAGTGTTACATAGAACATCTCAGAATTTCTAACCATAAAAAAAAAGAAAAAAAATGTAGGTTTAAACAAAAAAAAAGTATACCCTGAAATATTCTATATAGCAACAAGATAATGCTCTCACTGGTATGATTAGTGATCATCAAATCTTAGTGTTACATAGAAAATCTCAGAATTTCTAACCATAAAAAAAGAAAGAAAAAAATGTAGGTTTAAACAAAAAAAAAAGTATACCCTGAAATATTCTATATAGCAACAAGATAATGCTCTCACTGGTATGATTAGTGATCATCAAATCTTAGTGTTACATAGAAAATCTCAGAATTTCTAACCATAAAAAAAGAAAGAAAAAAATGTAGGTTTAAATAAAAAAAGTATACCCTGAAATATTCTATATAGCAACAAGATAATGCTCTCACTGGTATGATTAGTGATCATTAAATCTTAGTGTTACATAGAACATCTCAGAATTTCTAACCATAAAAAAAGAAAGAAAAAAATGCAAGTTTAAATAAAAAAAATTATATCCTGAAATATTCTATATAGCAACAAGATAATGCTCTCACTGGTATGATTAGTGATCATCAAATCTTAGTGTTACATAGAAAATCTCAGAATTTCTAACCATAAAAAAAGAAAGAAAAAAATGTAGGTTTAACCAAAAAAAAAGTATACCCTGAAATATTCTATATAGCAACAAGATAATGCTCTCACTGGTATGATAAGTGATCATCAAATCTTAGTGTTACATAGAACATCTCAGAATTTCTAACCATAAAAAAAAAAAAAAAAAATGTAGGTTTAAACAAAAAAAAAGTATACCCTGAAATATTCTATATAGCAACAAGATAATGCTTTCACTGGTATGATTAGTGATCATCAAATCTTAGTGTTACATAGAACATCTCAGAATTTCTAACCATAAAAAAAGAAAGAAAAAAATGTAAGTTTTAATAAAAAAAATATACCCTGAAATATTCTATTTAGCAACAAGATAATGCTCTTACTGGTATGATTAGTGATCATCAAATCTTAGTGTTACATAGAACATCTCAGAATTTCTAACCATAAAAAAAGAAAAAAAATATAGGTTTAAACAAAAAAAAAGTATACCCTGAAATATTCTATATAGCAACAAGATAATGCTCTCACTGGTATGATTAGTGATCATCAAATAATAGTGTTATATAGAAAATCTCAGAATTTCTAACCATAAAAAAAGAAAGAAAAAAATGTAGGTTTAAATAAAAAAAATTATACCCTGAAATATTCTATATAGCAACAAGATAATGCTCTCACTGGTATGATTAGTGATCATCAAATCTTAGTGTTACATAGAACATCTCAGAATTTCTAACCATAAAAAAAAAAGAAAAAAAATGTAGGTTTAAACAAAAAAAAAGTATACCCTGAAATATTCTATATAGCAACAAGATAATGCTCTCACTGGTATGATTAGTGATCATCAAATCTTAGTGTTACATAGAACATCTCAGAATTTCTAACCATAAAAAAAGAAAGAAAAAAATGTAGGTTTAAATAATAAAAAAAAGTATACCCTGAAATATTCTATATAGCAACAAGATAATGCTCTCACTGGTATGATTAGTGATCATCAAATCTTAGTGTTACATAGAACATCTCAGAATTTCTAACCATAAAAAAAGAAAGAAAAAAATGTAGGTTTAAAAAAAAAAAAAGTATACCCTTAAATATTCTATATAGCAACAAGATAATGCTCTCACTGGTATGATTAGAGATCATCAAATCTTAAAGTTACATAGAACATCTCAGAATTTCTAACCATAAAAAAAGAAAGAAAAAAAATAGTAGGTTTAAACAAAAAAAAAGTATACCCTGAAATATTCTATATAGCAACAAGATAATGCTTTCACTGGTATGATTAGTGATCATCAAATCTTAGTGTTACATAGAACATCTCAGAATTTCTAACCATAAAAAAAGAAAGAAAAAAATGTAAGTTTTAATAAAAAAAATATACCCTGAAATATTCTATGTAGCAACAAGATAATGCTCTCACTGGTATGATTAGTGATCATCAAATCTTAGTGTTACATAGAACATCTTAGAATTTCTAACCATAAAAAAAGAAAAAAAATATAGGTTTAAACAAAAAAAAAAGTATACCCTGAAATATTCTATATAGCAACAAGATAATGCTCTCACTGGTATGATTAGTAATCATCAAATAATAGTGCTATATAGAAAATCTCAGAATTTCTAACCATAAAAAAAGAAAGAAAAAAATGTAGGTTTAAATAAAAAAAATTATACCCTGAAATATTCTATATAGCAACAAGATAATGCTCTCACTGGTATGATTAGTGATCATCAAATCTTAGTGTTACATAGAACATCTCAGAATTTCTAACCATAAAAAAAAAGAAAAAAAATGTAGGTTTAAACAAAAAAAAAGTATACCCTGAAATATTCTATATAGCAACAAGATAATGCTCTCACTGGTATGATTAGTGATCATCAAATCTTAGTGTTACATAGAAAATCTCAGAATTTCTAACCATAAAAAAAGAAAGAAAAAAATGTAGGTTTAACCAAAAAAAAAGTATACCCTGAAATATTCTATATAGCAACAAGATAATGCTCTCAATGGTATGATAAGTGATCATCAAATCTTAGTGTTACATAGAACATCTCAGAATTTCTAACCATAAAAAAAAAAAAAAAAATGTAGGTTTAAACAAAAAAAAAGTATACCCTGAAATATTCTATATAGCAACAAGATAATGCTTTCACTGGTATGATTAGTGATCATCAAATCTTAGTGTTACATAGAACATCTCAGAATTTCTAACCATAAAAAAAGAAAGAAAAAAATGTAAGTTTTAATAAAAAAAAATATACCCTGAAATATTCTATTTAGCAACAAGATAATGCTCTCACTGGTATGATTAGTGATCATCAAATCTTAGTGTTACATAGAACATCTCAGAATTTCTAACCATAAAAAAAGAAAGAAAAAAATGTAAGTTTTAATAAAAAAAATATACCCTGAAATATTCTATTTAGCAACAAGATAATGCTCTCACTGGTATGATTAGTGATCATCAAATCTTAGTGTTACATAGAACATCTCAGAATTTCTAACCATAAAAAAAGAAAAAAAATATAGGTTTAAACAAAAAAAAAAGTATACCCTGAAATATTCTATATAGCAACAAGATAATGCTCTCACTGGTATGATTAGTGATCATCAAATAATAGTGTTATATAGAAAATCTCAGAATTTCTAACCATAAAAAAAGAAAGAAAAAAATGTAGGTTTAAATAAAAAAAATTATACCCTGAAATATTCTATATAGCAACAAGATAATGCTCTCACTGGTATGATTAGTAATCATCAAATCTAAGTGTTACATAGAACATCTCAGAATTTCTAACCATAAAAAAAAAAGAAAAAAAATGTAGGTTTAAACAAAAAAAAAGTATACCCTGAAATATTCTATATAGCAACAAGATAATGCTCTCACTGGTATGATTAGTGATCATCAAATCTTAGTGTTACATAGAACATCTCAGAATTTCTAACCATAAAAAAAGAAGAAAAAAATGTAGATTTAAACAAAAAAAAAGTATACCCTGAAATATTCTATATAGCAACAAGATAATGCTCTCACTGGTATGATTAGTGATCATCAAATAATAGTGTTACATAGAAAATCTCAGAATTTCTAACCATAAAAAAAGAAAGAAAAAAATGTAGGTTTAAATAATAAAACAAATTATACCCTGAAATATTCTATATAGCAACAAGATAATGCTCTCACTGGTATGATTAGTGATCATTAAATCTTAGTGTTACATAGAACATCTCAGAATTTCTAACCATAAAAAAAGAAAGAAAAAAATGTAGGTTTAAATAATAAAAAAAAGTATACCCTGAAATATTCTATATAGCAACAAGATAATGCTCTCACTGGTATGATTAGTGATCATCAAATCTTAGTGTTACATAGAACATCTCAGAATTTCTAACCATAAAAAAAGAAAGAAAAAAATGTAGGTTTAAAAAAAAAAAAAGTATACCCTTAAATATTCTATATAGCAACAAGATAATGCTCTCACTGGTATGATTAGAGATCATCAAATCTTAAAGTTACATAGAACATCTCAGAATTTCTAACCATAAAAAAAGAAAGAAAAAAAATAGTAGGTTTAAACAAAAAAAAGTATACCCTGAAATATTCTATATAGCAACAAGATAATGCTCTCACTGGTATGATTAGTGATCATCAAATCTTAGTGTTACATAGAACATCTCAGAATTTCGAACCATAAAAAAAAAGAAAAAAAATGTAGGTTTAAACAAAAAAAAAGTATACCCTGAAATATTCTATATAGCAACAAGATAATGCTTTCACTGGTATGATTAGTGATCATCAAATCTTAGTGTTACATAGAACATCTCAGAATTTCTAACCATAAAAAAAGAAAGAAAAAAATGTAAGTTTTAATAAAAAAAATATACCCTGAAATATTCTATGTAGCAACAAGATAATGCTCTCACTGGTATGATTAGTGATCATCAAATCTTAGTGTTACATAGAACATCTTAGAATTTCTAACCATAAAAAAAGAAAAAAAAATATAGGTTTAAACAAAAAAAAAAGTATACCCTGAAATATTCTATATAGCAACAAGATAATGCTCTCACTGGTATGATTAGTAATCATCAAATAATAGTGCTATATAGAAAATCTCAGAATTTCTAACCATAAAAAAAGAAAGAAAAAAATGTAGGTTTAAATAAAAAAAATTATACCCTGAAATATTCTATATAGCAACAAGATAATGCTCTCACTGGTATGATTAGTGATCATCAAATCTTAGTGTTACATAGAACATCTCAGAATTTCTAACCATAAAAAAAAAGAAAAAAAATGTAGGTTTAAACAAAAAAAAAGTATACCCTGAAATATTCTATATAGCAACAAGATAATGCTCTCACTGGTATGATTAGTGATCATCAAATCTTAGTGTTACATAGAAAATCTCAGAATTTCTAACCATAAAAAAAGAAAGAAAAAAATGTAGGTTTAAACAAAAAAAAAAGTATACCCTGAAATATTCTATATAGCAACAAGATAATGCTCTCACTGGTATGATTAGTGATCATCAAATCTTAGTGTTACATAGAAAATCTCAGAATTTCTAACCATAAAAAAAGAAAGAAAAAAATGTAGGTTTAAATAAAAAAAGTATACCCTGAAATATTCTATATAGCAACAAGATAATGCTCTCACTGGTATGATTAGTGATCATTAAATCTTAGTGTTACATAGAACATCTCAGAATTTCTAACCATAAAAAAAGAAAGAAAAAAATGTAAGTTTAAATAAAAAAAATTATATCCTGAAATATTCTATATAGCAACAAGATAATGCTCTCACTGGTATGATTAGTGATCATCAAATGTTAGTGTTACATAGAACATCTCAAAATTTCTAACCATAAAAAAAGAAAGAAAAAAATGTAAGTTTTAACAAAAAAAAAAGTATACCCTGAAATATTCTATATAGCAACAAGATAATGCTCTCACTGGTATGATTAGTGATCATCAAATCTTAGTGTTACATAGAACATCTCAGAATTTCTAACCATAAAAAAAGAAAGAAAAAAATGTAGGATTAAACAAAAAAAAAGTTAACCCTGAAATATTCTATATAGCAACAAGATAATGCTCTCACTGGTATGATTAGTGATCATCAAATCTTAGTGTTACATAGAACATCTCAGAATTTCTAACCATAAAAAAAAAAGAAAAAAAATGTAGGTTTAAACAAAAAAAAATTATACCCTGAAATATTCTATATAGCAACAAGATAATGCTTTCACTGGTATGATTAGTGATCATCAAATCTTAGTGTTACATAGAACATCTCAGAATTTCTAACCATAAAAAAAGAAAGAAAAAAATGTAAGTTTAAATAAAAAAAAGTATACCCTGAAATATTCTATGTAGCAACAAGATAATGCTCTCACTGGTATGATTAGTGATCATCAAATCTTAGTGTTACATAGAACATCTCAGAATTTCTAACCATAAAAAAAGAAAAAAAATATAGGTTTAAAAAAAAAAAAAGTATACCCTGAAATATTCTATATAGCAACAAGATAATGCTCTCACTGGTATGATAAGTGATCATCAAATAATAGTGTTACATAGAAAATCTCAGAATTTCAAACCATAAAAAAAGAAAGAAAAAAATGTAGGTTTAAATAAAAAAAAGTATACCCTGAAATATTCTATATAGCAACAAGATAATGCTCTCACTGGTATGATTAGTGATCATCAAATCTTAGTGTTACATAGAACATCTCAGAATTTCTAACCATAAAAAAAGAAAGAAAAAAATGTAGGTTTAAACAAAAAAAAAGTATACCCTGAAATATTCTATATAGCAACAAGATAATGCTCTCACTGGTATGATTAGTGATCATCAAAACTTAGTGTTACATAGAACATCTCAGAATTTCTAACCATAAAAAAAGAAAGAAAAAAAAATGTAGGTTTAAACAAAAAAAAAGTATACCCTGAAATATTCTATATAGCAACAAGATAATGCTCTCACTGGTATGATTAGTGATCATCAAATCTTAGTGTTACATAGAACATCTCAGAATTTCTAACCATAAAAAAAAAGAAAAAAAATGTAGGATTAAATAAAAAAAATTATATCCTGAAATATTCTATATAGCAACAAGATAATGCTCTCACTGGTATGATTAGTGATCATCAAATCTTAGTGTTACATAGAACATCTCAGAATTTCTAACCATAAAAAAAGAAAGAAAAAAATGTAGGTTTAAATAAAAAAAAGTATACCCTGAAATATTCAATATAGCAACAAGATAATGCTCTCACTGGTATGATTAGTGATCATCAAATCTTAGTGTTACATAGAACATCTCAGAATTTCTAACCATAAAAAAAGAAAAAAAAATGTAGGTTTAAACAAAAAAAAAGTATACCCTGAAATATTCTATATAGCAACAAGATAATTCTCTGACTGGTATGATTAGTGATCATCAAATCTTAGTGTTACAAAGAATATCTCAGAATTTCTAACCATAAAAAAAAAAAGAAAAAAATGTA
The DNA here is from genome assembly GCA_949318235.1 of Ecdyonurus torrentis. Taxonomy (NCBI): domain Eukaryota; kingdom Metazoa; phylum Arthropoda; class Insecta; order Ephemeroptera; family Heptageniidae; genus Ecdyonurus; species Ecdyonurus torrentis. Next base: position 22,477,655 of record OX439134.1, on the reverse strand, counting down.
GGTTTAAACAAAAAAAAAGTATACCCTGAAATATTCTATATAGCAAAAAGATAATGCTCTCACTGGTATGATTAGTGATCATTAAATCTTAGTGTTACATAGAACATCTCAGAATTTCTAACCATAAATAAAGAAAGAAAAAAATGTAGGTTTAAACAAAAAAATATATATACCCTGAAATATTCTATATAACAACAAGATAATGCTCTCACTGGTATGATTAGTGATCATCAAATCTTAGTGATACATAGAACATCTCAGAATTTCTAACCATAAAAAAAGAAAGAAAAAAATGTAGGTTTAAATAATAAAAAAAATTATACCCTGAAATATTCTATATAGTAACAATTAAGATAATGCTCTCACTGGTATGATTAGTGATCATCAAATCTTAGTGTTACATAGAACATCTCAGAATTTCTAACCATAAAAAAAGAAAGAAAAAAATGTAGGTTTAAAAAAAAAAAAAGTATACCCTGAAATATTCTATATAGCAACAAGACAATGCTCTCACTGGTATGATTAGTGATCATCACATCTTATTGTTACATAGAAAATCTCAGAATTTCTAACCATAAAAAAAGAAAAAAAAATGTAGGTTTAAACAAAAAAAAAGTATACCCTGAAATATTCTATATAACAACAAGATAATGCTCTCACTGGTATGATTAGTGATCATCAAATCTTAGTGATACATAGAACATCTCAGAATTTCTAACCATAAAAAAAGAAAGAAAAAAATGTAGGTTTAAATAATAAAAAAATTATACCCTGAAATATTCTATATAGCAACAAGATAATGCTCTCACTGGTATGATTAGTGATCATCAAATCTTAGTGTTACATAGAACATCTCAGAATTTCTAACCATAAAAAAAGAAAGAAAAAAATGTAGGTTTAAAAAAAAAAAAAGTATAACCTGAAATTTTCTATATAGCAACAAGATAATGCTCTCACTGGTATGATTAGTGATCATCAAATCTTAGTGTTACATAGAAAATCTCAGATTTTCTATCTATAAAAAAAGAAAGAAAAAAAATGTAGTTATAAATAAAAAAAAAATTATCCCCCGAAATATTCTATATAGCAACAAGATAATGCTCTCACTGGTATGATTAGTGATCATCAAATCTTAGTGTTACATAGAACATCTCAGAATTTCTAACCATAAAAAAAAAAGAAAAAAAATGTAGGTTTAAACAAAAAAAAAGTATACCCTGAAATATTCTATATAGCAACAAGATAATGCTCTCACTGGTATGATTAGTGATTATCAAATCTTAGTGTTACATAGAACATCTCAGAATTTCAAACCATAAAAAAAAAAAAAAAAAAATGTAGGTTTAAATAAAAAAAAGTATACCCTGAAATATTCTATATAGCAACAAGATAATGCTCTCACTGGTATGATTAGTGATCATCACATCTTATTGTTACATAGAAAATCTCAGAATTTCTAACCATAAAAAAAAAAAAGAAAAAAATGTAGGTTTAAACAAAAAAAAAGTATACCCTGATATATTCCATATAGCAACAAGATAATGCTCTCACTGGTATGATTAGTGATCATTAAATCTTAGTGTTACATAGAACATCTCAGAATTTCTAACCATAAAAAAAGAAAGAAAAAAATGTAGGTTTAAACAAAAAAAAAGTATACCCTGAAATATTCTATATAACAACAAGATAATGCTCTCACTGGTATGATTAGTGATCATCAAATCTTAGTGATACATAGAACATCTCAGAATTTCTAACCATAAAAAAAGAAAGAAAAAAATGTAGGTTTAAATAATAAAAAAATTATACCCTGAAATATTCTATATAGTAACAAGATAATGCTCTCACTGGTATGATTAGTGATCATCAAATCTTAGTGTTACATAGAACATCTCAGAATTTCTAACCATAAAAAAAGAAAGAAAAAAATGTAGGTTTAAAAAAAAAAAAAGTATAACCTGAAATTTTCTATATAGCAACAAGATAATGCTCTCACTGGTATGATTAGTGATCATCAAATCTTAGTGTTACATAGAAAATCTCAGATTTTCTATCTATAAAAAAAGAAAGAAAAAAAATGTAGTTATAAATAAAAAAAAAATTATCCCCTGAAATATTCTATATAGCAACAAGATAATGCTCTCACTGGTATGATTAGTGATTATCAAATCTTAGTGTTACATAGAACATCTCAGAATTTCTAACCATTAAAAAAAGAAAGACAAAAATGTAGGGTTTAAACAAAAAAAAAGTATACCCTGAAATATTCTATATAGCAACAAGATAATGCTCTCACTGGTATGATTAGTGATCATCAAATCTTAGTGTTACATAGAAAATCTCAGAATTTCTAACCATAAAAAAAAAGAAAAAAAATGTAGGTTTAAACAAAAAAAAAGTATACCCTGAAATATTCTATATAGCAACAAGAAAATGCTCTCACTGGTATGATTAGTGATCATCAAATCTTAGTGTTACATAGAACATCTCAGAATTTCTAACCATAAAAAAAGAAGAAAAAAATGTAAGTTTAAATAAAAAACATTATAACCTGAAATATTCTATATAGCAACAAGATAATGCTCTCACTGGTATGATTAGTGATCATCAAATCTTAGTGTTACACAGAAAATCTCAGAATTTCTAACCATAAAAAAAGAAAGAAAAAAATGTAGGTTTAAATAAAAAAAAGTATTCCCTGAAATATTCTATATAGCAACAAGATAATGCTCTCACTGGTATGATTAGTGATCATCAAATCTTAGTGTTACATAGAAAATCTCAGAATTTCTAACCATAAAAAAAGAAAGAAAAAAATGTAGGTTTAAATAAAAAAAAAGTATACCCTGAAATATTCTATATAGCAACATGATAATGCTCTCACTGGTATGATTAGTGATCATCAAATCTTAGTGTTACATAGAACATCCCAGAATTTCTAACCATAAAAAAAGAAAAAAAAATGTAAGTTTAAATAAAAAAAATTATATCCTGAAATATTCTATATAGCAACAAGATAATGCTCTCACTGGTATGATTAGTGATCATGAAATCTTAGTGTTACATAGAACATCTCAGAATTTCAAACCATAAAAAAAGAAAAAAAATGTAGGTTTAAATAAAAAAAAGTATACCCTGAAATATTCTATATAGCAACAAGATAATGCTCTCACTGGTATGATTAGTGATCATCACATCTTATTGTTACATAGAAAATCTCAGAATTTCTAACCATAAAAAAAGAAAGAAAAAAATGTAGGTTTAAATAAAAAAAAGTATACCCTGAAATATTCAATATAGCAACAAGATAATGCTCTCACTGGTATGATTAGTGATCATCAAATCTTAGTGTTACATAGAACATCTCAGAATTTCTAACCATAAAAAAAGAAAAAAAAATGTAGGTTTAAACAAAAAAAAAGTATACCCTGAAATATTCTATATAGCAACAAGATAATTCTCTGACTGGTATGATTAGTGATCATCAAATCTTAGTGTTACATAGAAAATCTCAGAATTTCTAACCATAAAAAAAAAGAAAAAAAATGTAGGTTTAAACAAAAAAAAAGTATACCCTGAAATATTCTATATAGCAACAAGATAATGCTCTCACTGGTATGATTAGTGATCATCAAATCTTAGTGTTACATAGAACATCTCAGAATTTCTAACCATAAAAAAAGAAGAAAAAAATGTAAGTTTAAATAAAAAACATTATAACCTGAAATATTCTATATAGCAACAAGATAATGCTCTCACTGGTATGATTAGTGATCATCAAATCTTAGTGTTACATAGAAAATCTCAGAATTTCTAACCATAAAAAAAGAAAGAAAAAAATGTAGGTTTAAATAAAAAAAAGTATTCCCTGAAATATTCTATATAGCAACAAGATAATGCTCTCACTGGTATGATTAGTGATCATCAAATCTTAGTGTTACATAGAAAATCTCAGAATTTCTAACCATAAAAAAAGAAAGAAAAAAATGTAGGTTTAAATAAAAAAAAAGTATACCCTGAAATATTCTATATAGCAACATGATAATGCTCTCACTGGTATGATTAGTGATCATCAAATCTTAGTGTTACATAGAACATCCCAGAATTTCTAACCATAAAAAAAGAAAAAAAAATGTAAGTTTAAATAAAAAAAATTATATCCTGAAATATTCTATATAGCAACAAGATAATGCTCTCACTGGTATGATTAGTGATCATGAAATCTTAGTGTTACATAGAACATCTCAGAATTTCAAACCATAAAAAAAGAAAAAAAATGTAGGTTTAAATAAAAAAAAGTATACCCTGAAATATTCTATATAGCAACAAGATAATGCTCTCACTGGTATGATTAGTGATCATCACATCTTATTGTTACATAGAAAATCTCAGAATTTCTAACCATAAAAAAAGAAAGAAAAAAATGTAGGTTTAAATAAAAAAAAGTATACCCTGAAATATTCAATATAGCAACAAGATAATGCTCTCACTGGTATGATTAGTGATCATCAAATCTTAGTGTTACATAGAACATCTCAGAATTTCTAACCATAAAAAAAGAAAAAAAAATGTAGGTTTAAACAAAAAAAAAGTATACCCTGAAATATTCTATATAGCAACAAGATAATTCTCTGACTGGTATGATTAGTGATCATCAAATCTTAGTGTTACATAGAACATCTCAGAATTTCTAACCATAAAAAAAAAAAGAAAAAAATGTAGGTTTAAACAAAAAAAAAGGATACCCTAAAATATTCTATATAGCAAAAAGATAATGCTCTCACTGGTATGATTAGTGATCATTAAATCTTAGTGTTACATAGAACATCTCAGAATTTCTAACCATAAATAAAGAAAGAAAAAAATGTAGGTTTAAACAAAAAAATATATATACCCTGAAATATTCTATATAACAAAAAGATAATGCTCTCACTGGTATGATTAGTGATCATCAAATCTTAGTGATACATAGAACATCTCAGAATTTCTAACCATAAAAAAAGAAAGAAAAAAATGTAGGTTTAAATAATAAAAAAAATTATACCCTGAAATATTCTATATAGTAACAATTAAGATAATGCTCTCACTGGTATGATTAGTGATCATCAAATCTTAGTGTTACATAGAACATCTCAGAATTTCTAACCATAAAAAAAGAAAGAAAAAAATGTAGGTTTAAAAAAAAAAAAAAAGTATAACCTGAAATTTTCTATATAGCAACAAGATAATGCTCTCACTGGTATGATTAGTGATCATCAAATCTTAGTGTTACATAGAAAATCTCAGATTTTCTATCTATAAAAAAAGAAAGAAAAAAAATGTAGTTATAAGTAAAAAAAAATTATCCCCTGAAATATTCTATATAGCAACAAGATAATGCTCTCACTGGTATGATTAGTGATCATCAAATCTTAGTGTTACATAGAACATCTCAGAATTTCTAACCATTAAAAAACGAAAGACAAAAATGTAGGTTTAAACAAAAAAAAAGTATACCCTGAAATATTCTATATAGCAACAAGATAATGCTCTCACTGGTATGATTAGTGATCATCAAATCTTAGTATTACATAGAAAATCTCAGAATTTCTAACCATAAAAAAAGAAAGAAAAAAATGTAGGTTTAAATAAAAAAAAAGTATACCCTGAAATATTCTATATAGCAACAAGATAATGCTCTCACTGGTATGATTAGTGATCATAAAATCTTAGTGTTACATAGAGCATCTCAGAATTTCTAACCATAAAAAAAGAAAAAAAAAATGTAAGTTTAAATAAAAAAAATTATACCCTGAAATATTCTATTTAGCAACAAGATAATGCTCTCACTGATATGATTAGTGATCATCAAATCTTAGTGTTACATAGAACATCTCAGAATTTCTATACAAAAAAAGTAAAGAAAAAAAATGTAGGTTTAAATTAAAAAAAAATTATACCCTGAAATATTCTATATAGCAACAAGATAATGCTCTCACTGGTATGATTAGTGATCATCAAAACTTAGTGTTACATAGAACATCTCAGAATTTCAAACCATAAAAAAAGAAACAAAAATATGTAGGTTTAAATAAAAAAAGTATACCCTGAAATATTCTATATAGCAACAAGACAATGCTCTCACTGGTATGATTAGTGATCATCAAATCTTAGTGTTACATAGAACATCTCAGAATTTCTAACCATAAAAAAAGAAAGAAAAAAATGTAGGTTTAAATAAAAAATAGTATACCCTGAAATATTCAATATAGCAACAAGATAATGCTCTCACTGGTATGATTAGTGATCATCAAATCTTAGTGTTACATAGAACATCTCAGAATTTCTAACCATAAAAAAAGAAAGAAAAAAATGTAGGTTTAAACAAAAAAATATATATACCCTGAAATATTCTATATAACAACAAGATAATGCTCTCACTGGTATGATTAGTGATCATCAAATCTTAGTGATACATAGAACATCTCAGAATTTCTAACCATAAAAAAAGAAAGAAAAAAATGTAGGTTTAAATAATAAAAAAAATTATACCCTGAAATATTCTATATAGTAACAAGATAATGCTCTCACTGGTATGATTAGTGATCATCAAATCTTAGTGTTACATAGAACATCTCAGAATTTCTAACCATAAAAAAAGAAAGAAAAAAATGTAGGTTTAAAAAAAAAAAAGTATAACCTGAAATTTTCTATATAGCAACAAGATAATGCTCTCACTGGTATGATTAGTGATCATCAAATCTTAGTGTTACATAGAAAATCTCAGATTTTCTATCTATAAAAAAAGAAAGAAAAAAAATGTAGTTATAATAAAAAAAAATTATCCCCTGAAATATTCTATATAGCAACAAGATAATGCTCTCACTATAATGATTAGTGATCATCAAATCTTAGTGTTACATAGAACATCTCAGAATTTCTAACCATTAAAAAAAGAAAGACAAAAATGTAGGTTTAAACAAAAAAAAAGTATACCCTGAAATATTCTATATAGCAACAAGATAATGCTCTCACTGGTATGATTAGTGATCATCAAATCTTAGTGTTACATAGAAAATCTCAGAATTTCTAACCATAAAAAAAGAAAGAAAAAAATGTAGGTTTAAATAAAAAAAAAGTATACCCTGAAATATTCTATATAGCAACAAGATAATGCTCTCACTGGTATGATTAGTGATCATAAAATCTTAGTGTTACATAGAGCATCTCAGAATTTCTAACCATAAAAAAAGAAAAAAAAAATGTAAGTTTAAATAAAAAAAATTATACCCTGAAATATTCTATTTAGCAACAAGATAATGCTCTCACTGATATGATTAGTGATCATCAAATCTTAGTGTTACATAGAACATCTCAGAATTTCTATACAAAAAAAGTAAAGAAAAAAAATGTAGGTTTAAATTAAAAAAAAATTATACCCTGAAATATTCTATATAGCAACAAGATAATGCTCTCACTGGTATGATTAGTGATCATCAAAACTTAGTGTTACATAGAACATCTTAGAATTTCAAACCATAAAAAAAGAAACAAAAATATGTAGGTTTAAATAAAAAAAGTATACCCTGAAATATTCTATATAGCAACAAGACAATGCTCTCACTGGTATGATTAGTGATCATCAAATCTTAGTGTTACATAGAACATCTCAGAATTTCTAACCATAAAAAAAGAAAGAAAAAAATGTAGGTTTAAATAAAAAAAAGTATACCCTGAAATATTCAATATAGCAACAAGATAATGCTCTCAATGGTATGATTAGTGATCATCAAATCTTAGTGTTACATAGAACATCTCAGAATTTCTAACCATAAAAAAAAAAAGAAAAAAATGTAGGTTTAAACAAAAAAAAAGTATACCCTGAAATATTCTATATAGCAACAAGATAATGCTCTCACTGGTATGATTAGTGATCATTAAATCTTAGTGTTACATAGAACATCTCAGAATTTCTAACCATAAAAAAAGAAAGAAAAAAATGTAGGTTTAAACAAAAAAATATATATACCCTGAAATATTCTATATAACAACAAGATAATGCTCTCACTGGTATGATTAGTGATCATCAAATCTTAGTGATACATAGAACATCTCAGAATTTCTAACCATAAAAAAAGAAAGAAAAAAATGTAGGTTTAAATAATAAAAAAATTATACCCTGAAATATTCTATATAGTAACAAGATAATGCTCTCACTGGTATGATTAGTGATCATCAAATCTTAGTGTTACATAGAACATCTCAGAATTTCTAACCATAAAAAAAGAAAGAAAAAAATGTAGGTTTAAAAAAAAAAAAAAGTATAACCTGAAACTTTCTATATAGCAACAAGATAATGCTCTCACTGGTATGATTAGTGATCATCAAATCTTAGTGTTACATAGAAAATCTCAGATTTTCTATCTATAAAAAAAGAAAGAAAAAAAATGTAGTTATAAATAAAAAAAAAATTATCCCCTGAAATATTCTATATAGCAACAAGATAATGCTCTCACTGGTATGATTAGTGATCATCAAATCTTAGTGTTACATAGAACATCTCAGAATTTCTAACCATTAAAAAAAGAAAGACAAAAATGTAGGTTTAAACAAAAAAAAAGTATACCCTGAAATATTCTATATAGCAACAAGATAATGCTCTCACTGGTATGATTAGTGATCATCACATCTTATTGTTACATAGAACATCTCAGAATTTCTAACCATAAAAAAAGAAAGAAAAAAATGTAGGTTTAAACAAAAAAAAAGTATACCCTAAATATTCTATATAGCAACAAGATAATGCTCTCACTGGTATGATTAGTGATCATCAAATCTTAGTGTTACATAGAACATCTCAGAATTTCTAACCATAAAAAAAGAAAAAAAATGTAAGTTTAAATAAAAAACATTATATCCTGAAATATTCTATATAGCAACAAGATAATGCTCTCACTGGTATGATTAGTGATCATCAAATCTTAGTGTTACATAGAACATCTCAGAATTTCAAACCATAAAAAAAGAAAAAAAATGAAGATTTAAATAAAAAAAAGTATACCCTGAAATATTCTATATTGCAACAAGATAATGCTCTCACTGGTATGATTAGTGATCATCAAATCTTAGTGTTACATAGAACATCTCAGAATTTCTAACCATAAAAAAAGAAAGAAAAAAATGTAGGTTTAAATAAAAAAAAGTATACCCTGAAATATTCTATATAGCAACAAGATAATGCTCTCACTGGTATGATTAGTGATCATCACATCTTAGTGTTACATAGAACATCTCAGAATTTCTAACCATAAAAAAAGAAAAAAAATGTAAGTTTAAATAAAAAACATTATATCCTGAAATATTCTATATAGCAACAAGATAATGCTCTCACTGGTATGATTAGTGATCATCAAATCTTAGTGTTACATAAAACATCTCAGAATTTCTAACCATAAAAAAAGAAAGAAAAAAATGTAGGTTTAAATAAAAAAAAGTATACCCTGAAATATTCAATATAGCAACAAGATAATGCTCTCACTGGTATGATTAGTGATCATCAAATCTTAGTGTTACATAGAACATCTCAGAATTTCTAACCATAAAAAAAGAAAAAAAAATGTAGGTTTAAACAAAAAAAAAGTATACCCTGAAATATTCTATATAGCAACAAGATAATTCTCTGACTGGTATGATTAGTGATCATCAAATCTTAGTGTTACATAGAACATCTCAGAATTTCTAACCATAAAAAAAAAAAGAAAAAAATGTAGGTTTAAACAAAAAAAAAGTATACCCTGAAATATTCTATATAGCAAAAAGATAATGCTCTCACTGGTATGATTAGTGATCATTAAATCTTAGTGTTACATAGAACATCTCAGAATTTCTAACCATAAATAAAGAAAGAAAAAAATGTAGGTTTAAACAAAAAAATATATATACCCTGAAATATTCTATATAACAACAAGATAATGCTCTCACTGGTATGATTAGTGATCATCAAATCTTAGTGATACATAGAACATCTCAGAATTTCTAACCATAAAAAAAGAAATAAAAAAATGTAGGTTTAAATAATAAAAAAAATTATACCCTGAAATATTCTATATAGTAACAATTAAGATAATGCTCTCACTGGTATGATTAGTGATCATCAAATCTTAGTGTTACATAGAACATCTCAGAATTTCTTACCATAAAAAAAGAAAGAAAAAAATGTAGGTTTAAAAAAAAAAAAAAGTATAACCTGAAATTTTCTATATAGCAACAAGATAATGCTCTCACTGGTATGATTAGTGATCATCAAATCTTAGTGTTACATAGAAAATCTCAGATTTTCTATCTATAAAAAAAGAAAGAAAAAAAATGTAGTTATAAATAAAAAAAAATTATCCCCTGAAATATTCTATATAGCAACAAGATAATGCTCTCACTGGTATTATTAGTGATCATCAAATCTTAGTGTTACATAGAACATCTCAGAATTTCTAACCATAAAAAAAGAAAGAAAAAAATGTAGGTTTAAATAATAAAAAAAATTATACCCTGAAATATTCTATATAGTAACAATTAAGATAATGCTCTCACTGGTATGATTAGTGATCATCAAATCTTAGTGTTACATAGAACATCTCAGAATTTCTAACCATAAAAAAAGAAAGAAAAAAATGTAGGTTTAAAAAAAAAAAAGTATACCCTGAAATATTCTATATAGCAACAAGACAATGCTCTCACTGGTATGATTAGTGATCATCACATCTTATTGTTACATAGAAAATCTCAGAATTTCTAACCATAAAAAAAAAAAAGAAAAAAATGTAGGTTTAAACAAAAAAAAAGTATACCCTGATATATTCTATATAACAACAAGATAATGCTCTCACTGGTATGATTAGTGATCATCAAATCTTAGTGATACATAGAACATCTCAGAATTTCTAACCATAAAAAAAGAAAGAAAAAAATGTAGGTTTAAATAATAAAAAAATTATACCCTGAAATATTCTATATAGTAACAAGATAATGCTCTCACTGGTATGATTAGTGATCATCAAATCTTAGTGTTACATAGAACATCTCAGAATTTCAAACCATAAAAAAAAAAAAAAAAAATGTAGGTTTAAATAAAAAAAAGTATACCCTGAAATATTCTATATAGCAACAAGATAATGCTCTCACTGGTATGTTTAGTGATCATCACATCTTATTGTTACATAGAAAATCTCAGAATTTCTAACCATAAAAAAAAAAAAGAAAAAAATGTAGGTTTAAACAAAAAAAAAGTATACCCTGATATATTCTATATAGCAACAAGATAATGCTCTCACTGGTATGATTAGTGATCATTAAATCTTAGTGTTACATAGAACATCTCAGAATTTCTAACCATAAAAAAAGAAAGAAAAAAATGTAGGTTTAAACAAAAAAAAAGTATACCCTGAAATATTCTATATAACAACAAGATAATGCTCTCACTGGTATGATTAGTGATCATCAAATCTTAGTGATACATAGAACATCTCAGAATTTCTAACCATAAAAAAAGAAAGAAAAAAATGTAGGTTTAAATAATAAAAAAATTATACCCTGAAATATTCTATATAGTAACAAGATAATGCTCTCACTGGTATGATTAGTGATCATCAAATCTTAGTGTTACATAGAACATCTCAGAATTTCTAACCATAAAAAAAGAAAGAAAAAAATGTAGGTTTAAAAAAAAAAAAAGTATAACCTGAAATTTTCTATATAGCAACAAGATAATGCTCTCACTGGTATGATTAGTGATCATCAAATCTTAGTGTTACATAGAACATCTCAGAATTTCTAACCATAAAAAAAGAAAAAAAATGTAAGTTTAAATAAAAAACATTATATCCTGAAATATTCTATATAGCAACAAGATAATGCTCTCACTGGTATGATTAGTGATCATCAAATCTTAGTGTTACATAGAACATCTCAGAATTTCAAACCATAAAAAAAGAAAAAAAATGAAGATTTAAATAAAAAAAAGTATACCCTGAAATATTCTATATTGCAACAAGATAATGCTCTCACTGGTATGATTAGTGATCATCAAATCTTAGTGTTACATAGAACATCTCAGAATTTCTAACCATAAAAAAAGAAAGAAAAAAATGTAGGTTTAAATAAAAAAAAGTATACCCTGAAATATTCTATATAGCAACAAGATAATGCTCTCACTGGTATGATTAGTGATCATCACATCTTAGTGTTACATAGAACATCTCAGAATTTCTAACCATAAAAAAAGAAAAAAAATGTAAGTTTAAATAAAAAACATTATATCCTGAAATATTCTATATAGCAACAAGATAATGCTCTCACTGGTATGATTAGTGATCATCAAATCTTAGTGTTACATAAAACATCTCAGAATTTCTAACCATAAAAAAAGAAAGAAAAAAATGTAGGTTTAAATAAAAAAAAGTATACCCTGAAATATTCAATATAGCAACAAGATAATGCTCTCACTGGTATGATTAGTGATCATCAAATCTTAGTGTTACATAGAACATCTCAGAATTTCTAACCATAAAAAAAGAAAAAAAAATGTAGGTTTAAACAAAAAAAAAGTATACCCTGAAATATTCTATATAGCAACAAGATAATTCTCTGACTGGTATGATTAGTGATCATCAAATCTTAGTGTTACATAGAACATCTCAGAATTTCTAACCATAAAAAAAAAAAGAAAAAAATGTAGGTTTAAACAAAAAAAAAGTATACCCTGAAATATTCTATATAGCAAAAAGATAATGCTCTCACTGGTATGATTAGTGATCATTAAATCTTAGTGTTACATAGAACATCTCAGAATTTCTAACCATAAATAAAGAAAGAAAAAAATGTAGGTTTAAACAAAAAAATATATATACCCTGAAATATTCTATATAACAACAAGATAATGCTCTCACTGGTATGATTAGTGATCATCAAATCTTAGTGATACATAGAACATCTCAGAATTTCTAACCATAAAAAAAGAAATAAAAAAATGTAGGTTTAAATAATAAAAAAAATTATACCCTGAAATATTCTATATAGTAACAATTAAGATAATGCTCTCACTGGTATGATTAGTGATCATCAAATCTTAGTGTTACATAGAACATCTCAGAATTTCTTACCATAAAAAAAGAAAGAAAAAAATGTAGGTTTAAAAAAAAAAAAAAGTATAACCTGAAATTTTCTATATAGCAACAAGATAATGCTCTCACTGGTATGATTAGTGATCATCAAATCTTAGTGTTACATAGAAAATCTCAGATTTTCTATCTATAAAAAAAGAAAGAAAAAAAATGTAGTTATAAATAAAAAAAAATTATCCCCTGAAATATTCTATATAGCAACAAGATAATGCTCTCACTGGTATTATTAGTGATCATCAAATCTTAGTGTTACATAGAACATCTCAGAATTTCTAACCATAAAAAAAGAAAGAAAAAAATGTAGGTTTAAATAATAAAAAAAATTATACCCTGAAATATTCTATATAGTAACAATTAAGATAATGCTCTCACTGGTATGATTAGTGATCATCAAATCTTAGTGTTACATAGAACATCTCAGAATTTCTAACCATAAAAAAAGAAAGAAAAAAATGTAGGTTTAAAAAAAAAAAAGTATACCCTGAAATATTCTATATAGCAACAAGACAATGCTCTCACTGGTATGATTAGTGATCATCACATCTTATTGTTACATAGAAAATCTCAGAATTTCTAACCATAAAAAAAAAAAAGAAAAAAATGTAGGTTTAAACAAAAAAAAAGTATACCCTGATATATTCTATATAACAACAAGATAATGCTCTCACTGGTATGATTAGTGATCATCAAATCTTAGTGATACATAGAACATCTCAGAATTTCTAACCATAAAAAAAGAAAGAAAAAAATGTAGGTTTAAATAATAAAAAAATTATACCCTGAAATATTCTATATAGTAACAAGATAATGCTCTCACTGGTATGATTAGTGATCATCAAATCTTAGTGTTACATAGAACATCTCAGAATTTCAAACCATAAAAAAAAAAAAAAAAAATGTAGGTTTAAATAAAAAAAAGTATACCCTGAAATATTCTATATAGCAACAAGATAATGCTCTCACTGGTATGTTTAGTGATCATCACATCTTATTGTTACATAGAAAATCTCAGAATTTCTAACCATAAAAAAAAAAAAGAAAAAAATGTAGGTTTAAACAAAAAAAAAGTATACCCTGATATATTCTATATAGCAACAAGATAATGCTCTCACTGGTATGATTAGTGATCATTAAATCTTAGTGTTACATAGAACATCTCAGAATTTCTAACCATAAAAAAAGAAAGAAAAAAATGTAGGTTTAAACAAAAAAAAAGTATACCCTGAAATATTCTATATAACAACAAGATAATGCTCTCACTGGTATGATTAGTGATCATCAAATCTTAGTGATACATAGAACATCTCAGAATTTCTAACCATAAAAAAAGAAAGAAAAAAATGTAGGTTTAAATAATAAAAAAATTATACCCTGAAATATTCTATATAGTAACAAGATAATGCTCTCACTGGTATGATTAGTGATCATCAAATCTTAGTGTTACATAGAACATCTCAGAATTTCTAACCATAAAAAAAGAAAGAAAAAAATGTAGGTTTAAAAAAAAAAAAAGTATAACCTGAAATTTTCTATATAGCAACAAGATAATGCTCTCACTGGTATGATTAGTGATCATCAAATCTTAGTGTTACATAGAAAATCTCAGATTTTCTATCTATAAAAAAAGAAAGAAAAAAAATGTAGTTATAAATAAAAAAAAAATTATCCCCTGAAATATTCTATATAGCAACAAGATAATGCTCTCACTGGTATGATTAGTGATTATCAAATCTTAGTGTTACATAGAACATCTCAGAATTTCTAACCATTAAAAAAAGAAAGACAAAAATGTAGGTTTAAACAAAAAAAAAGTATACCCTGAAATATTCTATATAGCAACAAGATAATGCTCTCACTGGTATGATTAGTGATCATCAAATCTTAGTGTTACATAGAAAATCTCAGAATTTCTAACCATAAAAAAAAAGAAAAAAAATGTAGGTTTAAACAAAAAAAAAGTATACCCTGAAATATTCTATATAGCAACAAGATAATGCTCTCACTGGTATGATTAGTGATCATCAAATCTTAGTGTTACATAGAACATCTCAGAATTTCTAACCATAAAAAAAGAAAAAAAAAATGTAAGTTTAAATAAAAAACATTATAACCTGAAATATTCTATATAGCAACAAGATAATGCTCTCACTGGTATGATTAGTGATCATCAAATCTTAGTGTTACATAGAAAATCTCAGAATTTCTAACCATAAAAAAAGAAAGAAAAAAATGTAGGTTTAAATAAAAAAAAGTATTCCCTGAAATATTCTATATAGCAACAAGATAATGCTCTCACTGGTATGATTAGTAATCATCAAATCTTAGTGTTACATAGAAAATCTCAGAATTTCTAACCATAAAAAAAGAAAGAAAAAAATGTAGGTTTAAATAAAAAAAAAGTATACCCTGATATATTCTATATAGCAACATGATAATGCTCTCACTGGTATGATTAGTGATCATCAAATCTTAGTGTTACATAGAACATCCCAGAATTTCTAACCATAAAAAAAGAAAAAAAAATGTAAGTTTAAATAAAAAAAATTATATCCTGAAATATTCTATATAGCAACAAGATAATGCTCTCACTGGTATGATTAGTGATCATGAAATCTTAGTGTTACATAGAACATCTCAGAATTTCAAACCATAAAAAAAGAAAAAAAATGTAGGTTTAAATAAAAAAAAGTATACCCTGAAATATTCTATATAGCAACAAGATAATGCTCTCACTGGTATGATTAGTGATCATCACATCTTATTGTTACATAGAAAATCTCAGAATTTCTAACCATAAAAAAAGAAAGAAAAAAATGTAGGTTTAAATAAAAAAAAGTATACCCTGAAATATTCAATATAGCAACAAGATAATGCTCTCACTGGTATGATTAGTGATCATCAAATCTTAGTGTTACATAGAACATCTCAGAATTTCTAACCATAAAAAAAGAAAAAAAAATGTAGGTTTAAACAAAAAAAAAGTATACCCTGAAATATTCTATATAGCAACAAGATAATTCTCTGACTGGTATGATTAGTGATCATCAAATCTTAGTGTTACATAGAACATCTCAGAATTTCTAACCATAAAAAAAAAAAGAAAAAAATGTAGGTTTAAACAAAAAAAAAGTATACCCTGAAATATTCTATATAGCAAAAAGATAATGCTCTCACTGGTATGATTAGTGATCATTAAATCTTAGTGTTACATAGAACATCTCAGAATTTCTAACCATAAATAAAGAAAGAAAAAAATGTAGGTTTAAACAAAAAAATATATATACCCTGAAATATTCTATATAACAAAAAGATAATGCTCTCACTGGTATGATTAGTGATCATCAAATCTTAGTGATACATAGAACATCTCAGAATTTCTAACCATAAAAAAAGAAAGAAAAAAATGTAGGTTTAAATAATAAAAAAAATTATACCCTGAAATATTCTATATAGTAACAATTAAGATAATGCTCTCACTGGTATGATTAGTGATCATCAAATCTTAGTGTTACATAGAACATCTCAGAATTTCTAACCATAAAAAAAGAAAGAAAAAAATGTAGGTTTAAAAAAAAAAAAAAAGTATAACCTGAAATTTTCTATATAGCAACAAGATAATGCTCTCACTGGTATGATTAGTGATCATCAAATCTTAGTGTTACATAGAAAATCTCAGATTTTCTATCTATAAAAAAAGAAAGAAAAAAAATGTAGTTATAAATAAAAAAAAATTATCCCCTGAAATATTCTATATAGCAACAAGATAATGCTCTCACTGGTATGATTAGTGATCATCAAATCTTAGTGTTACATAGAACATCTCAGAATTTCTAACCATTAAAAAACGAAAGACAAAAATGTAGGTTTAAACAAAAAAAAAGTATACCCTGAAATATTCTATATAGCAACAAGATAATGCTCTCACTGGTATGATTAGTGATCATCAAATCTTAGTATTACATAGAAAATCTCAGAATTTCTAACCATAAAAAAAGAAAGAAAAAAATGTAGGTTTAAATAAAAAAAAAGTATACCCTGAAATATTCTATATAGCAACAAGATAATGCTCTCACTGGTATGATTAGTGATCATAAAATCTTAGTGTTACATAGAGCATCTCAGAATTTCTAACCATAAAAAAAGAAAAAAAAAATGTAAGTTTAAATAAAAAAAATTATACCCTGAAATATTCTATTTAGCAACAAGATAATGCTCTCACTGATATGATTAGTGATCATCAAATCTTAGTGTTACATAGAACATCTCAGAATTTCTATACAAAAAAAGTAAAGAAAAAAAATGTAGGTTTAAATTAAAAAAAAATTATACCCTGAAATATTCTATATAGCAACAAGATAATGCTCTCACTGGTATGATTAGTGATCATCAAAACTTAGTGTTACATAGAACATCTCAGAATTTCAAACCATAAAAAAAGAAACAAAAATATGTAGGTTTAAATAAAAAAAGTATACCCTGAAATATTCTATATAGCAACAAGATAATGCTCTCACTGGTATGATTAGTGATCATCAAATCTTAGTGTTACATAGAACATCTCAGAATTTCTAACCATAAAAAAAGAAAAAAAAATGTAGGTTTAAACAAAAAAAAAGTATACCCTGAAATATTCTATATAGCAACAAGATAATTCTCTGACTGGTATGATTAGTGATCATCAAATCTTAGTGTTACATAGAACATCTCAGAATTTCTAACCATAAAAAAAAAAAAGAAAAAAATGTAGGTTTAAACAAAAAAAAAGTATACCCTGAAATATTCTATATAGCAAAAAGATAATGCTCTCACTGGTATGATTAGTGATCATTAAATCTTAGTGTTACATAGAACATCTCAGAATTTCTAACCATAAAAAAAGAAAGAAAAAAATGTAGGTTTAAATAATAAAAAAATTATACCCTGAAATATTCTATATAGTAACAAGATAATGCTCTCACTGGTATGATTAGTGATCATCAAATCTTAGTGTTACATAGAACATCTCAGAATTTCTAACCATAAAAAAAGAAAGAAAAAAATGTAGGTTTAAAAAAAAAAAAAGTATAACCTGAAATTTTCTATATAGCAACAAGATAATGCTCTCACTGGTATGATTAGTGATCATCAAATCTTAGTGTTACATAGAACATCTCAGAATTTCTAACCATAAAAAAAGAAAAAAAATGTAAGTTTAAATAAAAAACATTATATCCTGAAATATTCTATATAGCAACAAGATAATGCTCTCACTGGTATGATTAGTGATCATCAAATCTTAGTGTTACATAGAACATCTCAGAATTTCAAACCATAAAAAAAGAAAAAAAATGAAGATTTAAATAAAAAAAAGTATACCCTGAAATATTCTATATTGCAACAAGATAATGCTCTCACTGGTATGATTAGTGATCATCAAATCTTAGTGTTACATAGAACATCTCAGAATTTCTAACCATAAAAAAAGAAAGAAAAAAATGTAGGTTTAAATAAAAAAAAGTATACCCTGAAATATTCTATATAGCAACAAGATAATGCTCTCACTGGTATGATTAGTGATCATCACATCTTAGTGTTACATAGAACATCTCAGAATTTCTAACCATAAAAAAAGAAAAAAAATGTAAGTTTAAATAAAAAACATTATATCCTGAAATATTCTATATAGCAACAAGATAATGCTCTCACTGGTATGATTAGTGATCATCAAATCTTAGTGTTACATAAAACATCTCAGAATTTCTAACCATAAAAAAAGAAAGAAAAAAATGTAGGTTTAAATAAAAAAAAGTATACCCTGAAATATTCAATATAGCAACAAGATAATGCTCTCACTGGTATGATTAGTGATCATCAAATCTTAGTGTTACATAGAACATCTCAGAATTTCTAACCATAAAAAAAGAAAAAAAAATGTAGGTTTAAACAAAAAAAAAGTATACCCTGAAATATTCTATATAGCAACAAGATAATTCTCTGACTGGTATGATTAGTGATCATCAAATCTTAGTGTTACATAGAACATCTCAGAATTTCTAACCATAAAAAAAAAAAGAAAAAAATGTAGGTTTAAACAAAAAAAAAGTATACCCTGAAATATTCTATATAGCAAAAAGATAATGCTCTCACTGGTATGATTAGTGATCATTAAATCTTAGTGTTACATAGAACATCTCAGAATTTCTAACCATAAATAAAGAAAGAAAAAAATGTAGGTTTAAACAAAAAAATATATATACCCTGAAATATTCTATATAACAACAAGATAATGCTCTCACTGGTATGATTAGTGATCATCAAATCTTAGTGATACATAGAACATCTCAGAATTTCTAACCATAAAAAAAGAAATAAAAAAATGTAGGTTTAAATAATAAAAAAAATTATACCCTGAAATATTCTATATAGTAACAATTAAGATAATGCTCTCACTGGTATGATTAGTGATCATCAAATCTTAGTGTTACATAGAACATCTCAGAATTTCTTACCATAAAAAAAGAAAGAAAAAAATGTAGGTTTAAAAAAAAAAAAAAGTATAACCTGAAATTTTCTATATAGCAACAAGATAATGCTCTCACTGGTATGATTAGTGATCATCAAATCTTAGTGTTACATAGAAAATCTCAGATTTTCTATCTATAAAAAAAGAAAGAAAAAAAATGTAGTTATAAATAAAAAAAAATTATCCCCTGAAATATTCTATATAGCAACAAGATAATGCTCTCACTGGTATTATTAGTGATCATCAAATCTTAGTGTTACATAGAACATCTCAGAATTTCTAACCATAAAAAAAGAAAGAAAAAAATGTAGGTTTAAATAATAAAAAAAATTATACCCTGAAATATTCTATATAGTAACAATTAAGATAATGCTCTCACTGGTATGATTAGTGATCATCAAATCTTAGTGTTACATAGAACATCTCAGAATTTCTAACCATAAAAAAAGAAAGAAAAAAATGTAGGTTTAAAAAAAAAAAAGTATACCCTGAAATATTCTATATAGCAACAAGACAATGCTCTCACTGGTATGATTAGTGATCATCACATCTTATTGTTACATAGAAAATCTCAGAATTTCTAACCATAAAAAAAAAAAAGAAAAAAATGTAGGTTTAAACAAAAAAAAAGTATACCCTGATATATTCTATATAACAACAAGATAATGCTCTCACTGGTATGATTAGTGATCATCAAATCTTAGTGATACATAGAACATCTCAGAATTTCTAACCATAAAAAAAGAAAGAAAAAAATGTAGGTTTAAATAATAAAAAAATTATACCCTGAAATATTCTATATAGTAACAAGATAATGCTCTCACTGGTATGATTAGTGATCATCAAATCTTAGTGTTACATAGAACATCTCAGAATTTCAAACCATAAAAAAAAAAAAAAAAAATGTAGGTTTAAATAAAAAAAAGTATACCCTGAAATATTCTATATAGCAACAAGATAATGCTCTCACTGGTATGTTTAGTGATCATCACATCTTATTGTTACATAGAAAATCTCAGAATTTCTAACCATAAAAAAAAAAAAGAAAAAAATGTAGGTTTAAACAAAAAAAAAGTATACCCTGATATATTCTATATAGCAACAAGATAATGCTCTCACTGGTATGATTAGTGATCATTAAATCTTAGTGTTACATAGAACATCTCAGAATTTCTAACCATAAAAAAAGAAAGAAAAAAATGTAGGTTTAAACAAAAAAAAAGTATACCCTGAAATATTCTATATAACAACAAGATAATGCTCTCACTGGTATGATTAGTGATCATCAAATCTTAGTGATACATAGAACATCTCAGAATTTCTAACCATAAAAAAAGAAAGAAAAAAATGTAGGTTTAAATAATAAAAAAATTATACCCTGAAATATTCTATATAGTAACAAGATAATGCTCTCACTGGTATGATTAGTGATCATCAAATCTTAGTGTTACATAGAACATCTCAGAATTTCTAACCATAAAAAAAGAAAGAAAAAAATGTAGGTTTAAAAAAAAAAAAAGTATAACCTGAAATTTTCTATATAGCAACAAGATAATGCTCTCACTGGTATGATTAGTGATCATCAAATCTTAGTGTTACATAGAAAATCTCAGATTTTCTATCTATAAAAAAAGAAAGAAAAAAAATGTAGTTATAAATAAAAAAAAAATTATCCCCTGAAATATTCTATATAGCAACAAGATAATGCTCTCACTGGTATGATTAGTGATTATCAAATCTTAGTGTTACATAGAACATCTCAGAATTTCTAACCATTAAAAAAAGAAAGACAAAAATGTAGGTTTAAACAAAAAAAAAGTATACCCTGAAATATTCTATATAGCAACAAGATAATGCTCTCACTGGTATGATTAGTGATCATCAAATCTTAGTGTTACATAGAAAATCTCAGAATTTCTAACCATAAAAAAAAAGAAAAAAAATGTAGGTTTAAACAAAAAAAAAGTATACCCTGAAATATTCTATATAGCAACAAGATAATGCTCTCACTGGTATGATTAGTGATCATCAAATCTTAGTGTTACATAGAACATCTCAGAATTTCTAACCATAAAAAAAGAAAAAAAAAATGTAAGTTTAAATAAAAAACATTATAACCTGAAATATTCTATATAGCAACAAGATAATGCTCTCACTGGTATGATTAGTGATCATCAAATCTTAGTGTTACATAGAAAATCTCAGAATTTCTAACCATAAAAAAAGAAAGAAAAAAATGTAGGTTTAAATAAAAAAAAGTATTCCCTGAAATATTCTATATAGCAACAAGATAATGCTCTCACTGGTATGATTAGTAATCATCAAATCTTAGTGTTACATAGAAAATCTCAGAATTTCTAACCATAAAAAAAGAAAGAAAAAAATGTAGGTTTAAATAAAAAAAAAGTATACCCTGATATATTCTATATAGCAACATGATAATGCTCTCACTGGTATGATTAGTGATCATCAAATCTTAGTGTTACATAGAACATCCCAGAATTTCTAACCATAAAAAAAGAAAAAAAAATGTAAGTTTAAATAAAAAAAATTATATCCTGAAATATTCTATATAGCAACAAGATAATGCTCTCACTGGTATGATTAGTGATCATGAAATCTTAGTGTTACATAGAACATCTCAGAATTTCAAACCATAAAAAAAGAAAAAAAATGTAGGTTTAAATAAAAAAAAGTATACCCTGAAATATTCTATATAGCAACAAGATAATGCTCTCACTGGTATGATTAGTGATCATCACATCTTATTGTTACATAGAAAATCTCAGAATTTCTAACCATAAAAAAAGAAAGAAAAAAATGTAGGTTTAAATAAAAAAAAGTATACCCTGAAATATTCAATATAGCAACAAGATAATGCTCTCACTGGTATGATTAGTGATCATCAAATCTTAGTGTTACATAGAACATCTCAGAATTTCTAACCATAAAAAAAGAAAAAAAAATGTAGGTTTAAACAAAAAAAAAGTATACCCTGAAATATTCTATATAGCAACAAGATAATTCTCTGACTGGTATGATTAGTGATCATCAAATCTTAGTGTTACATAGAACATCTCAGAATTTCTAACCATAAAAAAAAAAAGAAAAAAATGTAGGTTTAAACAAAAAAAAAGTATACCCTGAAATATTCTATATAGCAAAAAGATAATGCTCTCACTGGTATGATTAGTGATCATTAAATCTTAGTGTTACATAGAACATCTCAGAATTTCTAACCATAAATAAAGAAAGAAAAAAATGTAGGTTTAAACAAAAAAATATATATACCCTGAAATATTCTATATAACAAAAAGATAATGCTCTCACTGGTATGATTAGTGATCATCAAATCTTAGTGATACATAGAACATCTCAGAATTTCTAACCATAAAAAAAGAAAGAAAAAAATGTAGGTTTAAATAATAAAAAAAATTATACCCTGAAATATTCTATATAGTAACAATTAAGATAATGCTCTCACTGGTATGATTAGTGATCATCAAATCTTAGTGTTACATAGAACATCTCAGAATTTCTAACCATAAAAAAAGAAAGAAAAAAATGTAGGTTTAAAAAAAAAAAAAAAGTATAACCTGAAATTTTCTATATAGCAACAAGATAATGCTCTCACTGGTATGATTAGTGATCATCAAATCTTAGTGTTACATAGAAAATCTCAGATTTTCTATCTATAAAAAAAGAAAGAAAAAAAATGTAGTTATAAATAAAAAAAAATTATCCCCTGAAATATTCTATATAGCAACAAGATAATGCTCTCACTGGTATGATTAGTGATCATCAAATCTTAGTGTTACATAGAACATCTCAGAATTTCTAACCATTAAAAAACGAAAGACAAAAATGTAGGTTTAAACAAAAAAAAAGTATACCCTGAAATATTCTATATAGCAACAAGATAATGCTCTCACTGGTATGATTAGTGATCATCAAATCTTAGTATTACATAGAAAATCTCAGAATTTCTAACCATAAAAAAAGAAAGAAAAAAATGTAGGTTTAAATAAAAAAAAAGTATACCCTGAAATATTCTATATAGCAACAAGATAATGCTCTCACTGGTATGATTAGTGATCATAAAATCTTAGTGTTACATAGAGCATCTCAGAATTTCTAACCATAAAAAAAGAAAAAAAAAAATGTAAGTTTAAATAAAAAAAATTATACCCTGAAATATTCTATTTAGCAACAAGATAATGCTCTCACTGATATGATTAGTGATCATCAAATCTTAGTGTTACATAGAACATCTCAGAATTTCTATACAAAAAAAGTAAAGAAAAAAAATGTAGGTTTAAATTAAAAAAAAATTATACCCTGAAATATTCTATATAGCAACAAGATAATGCTCTCACTGGTATGATTAGTGATCATCAAAACTTAGTGTTACATAGAACATCTCAGAATTTCAAACCATAAAAAAAGAAACAAAAATATGTAGGTTTAAATAAAAAAAGTATACCCTGAAATATTCTATATAGCAACAAGATAATGCTCTCACTGGTATGATTAGTGATCATCAAATCTTAGTGTTACATAGAACATCTCAGAATTTCTAACCATAAAAAAAGAAAAAAAAATGTAGGTTTAAACAAAAAAAAAGTATACCCTGAAATATTCTATATAGCAACAAGATAATTCTCTGACTGGTATGATTAGTGATCATCAAATCTTAGTGTTACATAGAACATCTCAGAATTTCTAACCATAAAAAAAAAAAAGAAAAAAATGTAGGTTTAAACAAAAAAAAAGTATACCCTGAAATATTCTATATAGCAAAAAGATAATGCTCTCACTGGTATGATTAGTGATCATTAAATCTTAGTGTTACATAGAACATCTCAGAATTTCTAACCATAAATAAAGAAAGAAAAAAATGTAGGTTTAAACAAAAAAATATATATACCCTGAAATATTCTATATAACAACAAGATAATGCTCTCACTGGTATGATTAGTGATCATCAAATCTTAGTGATACATAGAACATCTCAGAATTTCTAACCATAAAAAAAGAAATAAAAAAATGTAGGTTTAAATAATAAAAAAAATTATACCCTGAAATATTCTATATAGTAACAATTAAGATAATGCTCTCACTGGTATGATTAGTGATCATCAAATCTTAGTGTTACATAGAACATCTCAGAATTTCTAACCATAAAAAAAGAAAGAAAAAAATGTAGGTTTAAAAAAAAAAAAAAGTATAACCTGAAATTTTCTATATAGCAACAAGATAATGCTCTCACTGGTATGATTAGTGATCATCAAATCTTAGTGTTACATAGAAAATCTCAGATTTTCTATCTATAAAAAAAGAAAGAAAAAAAATGTAGTTATAAATAAAAAAAAATTATCCCCTGAAATATTCTATATAGCAACAAGATAATGCTCTCACTGGTATTATTAGTGATCATCAAATCTTAGTGTTACATAGAACATCTCAGAATTTCTAACCATAAAAAAAGAAAGAAAAAAATGTAGGTTTAAATAATAAAAAAAATTATACCCTGAAATATTCTATATAGTAACAATTAAGATAATGCTCTCACTGGTATGATTAGTGATCATCAAATCTTAGTGTTACATAGAACATCTCAGAATTTCTAACCATAAAAAAAGAAAGAAAAAAATGTAGGTTTAAAAAAAAAAAAAGTATACCCTGAAATATTCTATATAGCAACAAGACAATGCTCTCACTGGTATGATTAGTGATCATCACATCTTATTGTTACATAGAAAATCTCAGAATTTCTAACCATAAAAAAAGAAAAAAAAATGTAGGTTTAAACAAAAAAAAAGTATACCCTGAAATATTCTATATAACAACAAGATAATGCTCTCACTGGTATGATTAGTGATCATCAAATCTTAGTGATACATAGAACATCTCAGAATTTCTAACCATAAAAAAAGAAAGAAAAAAATGTAGGTTTAAATAATAAAAAAATTATACCCTGAAATATTCTATATAGTAACAAGATAATGCTCTCACTGGTATGATTAGTGATCATCAAATCTTAGTGTTACATAGAACATCTCAGAATTTCTAACCATAAAAAAAGAAAGAAAAAAATGTAGGTTTAAAAAAAAAAAAAGTATAACCTGAAATTTTCTATATAGCAACAAGATAATGCTCTCACTGGTATGATTAGTGATCATCAAATCTTAGTGTTACATAGAAAATCTCAGATTTTCTATCTATAAAAAAAGAAAGAAAAAAAATGTAGTTATAAATAAAAAAAAAATTATCCCCTGAAATATTCTATATAGCAACAAGATAATGCTCTCACTGGTATGATTAGTGATCATCAAATCTTAGTGTTACATAGAACATCTCAGAATTTCTAACCATAAAAAAAAAAGAAAAAAAATGTAGGTTTAAACAAAAAAAAAGTATACCCTGAAATATTCTATATAGCAACAAGATAATGCTCTCACTGGTATGATTAGTGATCATCAAATCTTAGTGTTACATAGAACATCTCAGAATTTCAAACCATAAAAAAAAAAAAAAAAAATGTAGGTTTAAATAAAAAAAAGTATACCCTGAAATATTCTATATAGCAACAAGATAATGCTCTCACTGGTATGATTAGTGATCATCACATCTTATTGTTACATAGAAAATCTCAGAATTTCTAACCATAAAAAAAAAAAAGAAAAAAATGTAGGTTTAAACAAAAAAAAAGTATACCCTGATATATTCTATATAGCAACAAGATAATGCTCTCACTGGTATGATTAGTGATCATTAAATCTTAGTGTTACATAGAACATCTCAGAATTTCTAACCATAAAAAAAGAAAGAAAAAAATGTAGGTTTAAACAAAAAAAAAGTATACCCTGAAATATTCTATATAGCAACAAGATAATGCTCTCACTGGTATGATTAGTGATCATCAAATCTTAGTGATACATAGAACATCTCAGAATTTCTAACCATAAAAAAAGAAAGAAAAAAATGTAGGTTTAAATAATAAAAAAATTATACCCTGAAATATTCTATATAGTAACAAGATAATGCTCTCACTGGTATGATTAGTGATCATCAAATCTTAGTGTTACATAGAACATCTCAGAATTTCTAACCATAAAAAAAGAAAGAAAAAAATGTAGGTTTAAAAAAAAAAAAAGTATAACCTGAAATTTTCTATATAGCAACAAGATAATGCTCTCACTGGTATGATTAGTGATCATCAAATCTTAGTGTTACATAGAAAATCTCAGATTTTCTATCTATAAAAAAAGAAAGAAAAAAAATGTAGTTATAAATAAAAAAAAAATTATCCCCTGAAATATTCTATATAGCAACAAGATAATGCTCTCACTGGTATGATTAGTGATTATCAAATCTTAGTGTTACATAGAACATCTCAGAATTTCTAACCATTAAAAAAAGAAAGACAAAAATGTAGGTTTAAACAAAAAAAAAGTATACCCTGAAATATTCTATATAGCAACAAGATAATGCTCTCACTGGTATGATTAGTGATCATCAAATCTTAGTGTTACATAGAAAATCTCAGAATTTCTAACCATAAAAAAAAAGAAAAAAAATGTAGGTTTAAACAAAAAAAAAGTATACCCTGAAATATTCTATATAGCAACAAGATAATGCTCTCACTGGTATGATTAGTGATCATCAAATCTTAGTGTTACATAGAACATCTCAGAATTTCTAACCATAAAAAAAGAAAAAAAAAATGTAAGTTTAAATAAAAAACATTATAACCTGAAATATTCTATATAGCAACAAGATAATGCTCTCACTGGTATGATTAGTGATCATCAAATCTTAGTGTTACATAGAAAATCTCAGAATTTCTAACCATAAAAAAAGAAAGAAAAAAATGTAGGTTTAAATAAAAAAAAGTATTCCCTGAAATATTCTATATAGCAACAAGATAATGCTCTCACTGGTATGATTAGTGATCATCAAATCTTAGTGTTACATAGAAAATCTCAGAATTTCTAACCATAAAAAAAGAAAGAAAAAAATGTAGGTTTAAATAAAAAAAAAGTATACCCTGATATATTCTATATAGCAACATGATAATGCTCTCACTGGTATGATTAGTGATCATCAAATCTTAGTGTTACATAGAACATCCCAGAATTTCTAACCATAAAAAAAGAAAAAAAAATGTAAGTTTAAATAAAAAAAATTATATCCTGAAATATTCTATATAGCAACAAGATAATGCTCTCACTGGTATGATTAGTGATCATGAAATCTTAGTGTTACATAGAACATCTCAGAATTTCAAACCATAAAAAAAGAAAAAAAATGTAGGTTTAAATAAAAAAAAGTATACCCTGAAATATTCTATATAGCAACAAGATAATGCTCTCACTGGTATGATTAGTGATCATCACATCTTATTGTTACATAGAAAATCTCAGAATTTCTAACCATAAAAAAAGAAAGAAAAAAATGTAGGTTTAAATAAAAAAAAGTATACCCTGAAATATTCAATATAGCAACAAGATAATGCTCTCACTGGTATGATTAGTGATCATCAAATCTTAGTGTTACATAGAACATCTCAGAATTTCTAACCATAAAAAAAGAAAAAAAAATGTAGGTTTAAACAAAAAAAAAGTATACCCTGAAATATTCTATATAGCAAAAAGATAATGCTCTCACTGGTATGATTAGTGATCATTAAATCTTAGTGTTACATAGAACATCTCAGAATTTCTAACCATAAATAAAGAAAGAAAAAAATGTAGGTTTAAACAAAAAAATATATATACCCTGAAATATTCTATATAACAAAAAGATAATGCTCTCACTGGTATGATTAGTGATCATCAAATCTTAGTGATACATAGAACATCTCAGAATTTCTAACCATAAAAAAAGAAAGAAAAAAATGTAGGTTTAAAAAAAAAAAAAAAGTATAACCTGAAATTTTCTATATAGCAACAAGATAATGCTCTCACTGGTATGATTAGTGATCATCAAATCTTAGTGTTACATAGAAAATCTCAGATTTTCTATCTATAAAAAAAGAAAGAAAAAAAATGTAGTTATAAATAAAAAAAAATTATCCCCTGAAATATTCTATATAGCAACAAGATAATGCTCTCACTGGTATGATTAGTGATCATCAAATCTTAGTGTTACATAGAACATCTCAGAATTTCTAACCATTAAAAAACGAAAGACAAAAATGTAGGTTTAAACAAAAAAAAAGTATACCCTGAAATATTCTATATAGCAACAAGATAATGCTCTCACTGGTATGATTAGTGATCATCAAATCTTAGTATTACATAGAAAATCTCAGAATTTCTAACCATAAAAAAAAGAAAGAAAAAAATGTAGGTTTAAATAAAAAAAAAGTATACCCTGAAATATTCTATATAGCAACAAGATAATGCTCTCACTGGTATGATTAGTGATCATAAAATCTTAGTGTTACATAGAGCATCTCAGAATTTCTAACCATAAAAAAAGAAAAAAAAAATGTAAGTTTAAATAAAAAAAATTATACCCTGAAGTATTCTATTTAGCAACAAGATAATGCTCTCACTGATATGATTAGTGATCATCAAATCTTAGTGTTACATAGAACATCTCAGAATTTCTATACAAAAAAAGTAAAGAAAAAAAATGTAGGTTTAAATTAAAAAAAAATTATACCCTGAAATATTCTATATAGCAACAAGATAATGCTCTCACTGGTATGATTAGTGATCATCAAAACTTAGTGTTACATAGAACATCTCAGAATTTCAAACCATAAAAAAAGAAACAAAAATATGTAGGTTTAAATACAAAAAGTATACCCTGAAATATTCTATATAGCAACAAGACAATGCTCTCACTGGTATGATTAGTGATCATCAAATCTTAGTGTTACATAGAACATCTCAGAATTTCTAACCATAAAAAAAGAAAGAAAAAAATGTAGGTTTAAATAAAAAATAGTATACCCTGAAATATTCAATATAGCAACAAGATAATGCTCTCACTGGTATGATTAGTGATCATCAAATCTTAGTGTTACATAGAACATCTCAGAATTTCTAACCATAAAAAAAAAAAAGAAAAAAATGTAGGTTTAAACAAAAAAAAAGTATACCCTGAAATATTCTATATAGCAAAAAGATAATGCTCTCACTGGTATGATTAGTGATCAATAAATCTTAGTGTTACATAGAACATCTCAGAATTTCTAACCATAAAAAAAGAAAGAAAAAAATGTAGGTTTAAACAAAAAAATATATATACCCTGAAATATTCTATATAACAACAAGATAATGCTCTCACTGGTATGATTAGTGATCATCAAATCTTAGTGATACATAGAACATCTCAGAATTTCTAACCATAAAAAAAGAAAGAAAAAAATGTAGGTTTAAATAATAAAAAAAATTATACCCTGAAATATTCTATATAGTAACAAGATAATGCTCTCACTGGTATGATTAGTGATCATCACATCTTATTGTTACATAGAACATCTCAGAATTTCTAACCATAAAAAAAAAAAAGAAAAAAATGTAGGTTTAAACAAAAAAAAAGTATACCCTGATATATTCTATATAGCAACAAGATAATGCTCTCACTGGTATGATTAGTGATCATTAAATCTTAGTGTTACATAGAACATCTCAGAATTTCTAACCATAAAAAAAGAAAGAAAAAAATGTAGGTTTAAACAAAAAAAAAGTATACCCTGAAATATTCTATATAGCAACAAGATAATGCTCTCACTGGTATGATTAGTGATCATCAAATCTTAGTGATACATAGAACATCTCAGAATTTCTAACCATAAAAAAAGAAAGAAAAAAATGTAGGTTTAAATAATAAAAAAATTATACCCTGAAATATTCTATATAGTAACAAGATAATGCTCTCACTGGTATGATTAGTGATCATCAAATCTTAGTGTTACATAGAACATCTCAGAATTTCTAACCATAAAAAAAGAAAGAAAAAAATGTAGGTTTAAAAAAAAAAAAAGTATAACCTGAAATTTTCTATATAGCAACAAGATAATGCTCTCACTGGTATGATTAGTGATCATCAAATCTTAGTGTTACATAGAAAATCTCAGATTTTCTATCTATAAAAAAAGAAAGAAAAAAAATGTAGTTATAAATAAAAAAAAAATTATCCCCTGAAATATTCTATATAGCAACAAGATAATGCTCTCACTGGTATGATTAGTGATTATCAAATCTTAGTGTTACATAGAACATCTCAGAATTTCTAACCATTAAAAAAAGAAAGACAAAAATGTAGGTTTAAACAAAAAAAAAGTATACCCTGAAATATTCTATATAGCAACAAGATAATGCTCTCACTGGTATGATTAGTGATCATCAAATCTTAGTGTTACATAGAAAATCTCAGAATTTCTAACCATAAAAAAAAAGAAAAAAAATGTAGGTTTAAACAAAAAAAAAGTATACCCTGAAATATTCTATATAGCAACAAGATAATGCTCTCACTGGTATGATTAGTGATCATCAAATCTTAGTGTTACATAGAACATCTCAGAATTTCTAACCATAAAAAAAGAAAAAAAAAATGTAAGTTTAAATAAAAAACATTATAACCTGAAATATTCTATATAGCAACAAGATAATGCTCTCACTGGTATGATTAGTGATCATCAAATCTTAGTGTTACATAGAAAATCTCAGAATTTCTAACCATAAAAAAAGAAAGAAAAAAATGTAGGTTTAAATAAAAAAAAGTATTCCCTGAAATATTCTATATAGCAACAAGATAATGCTCTCACTGGTATGATTAGTGATCATCAAATCTTAGTGTTACATAGAAAATCTCAGAATTTCTAACCATAAAAAAAGAAAGAAAAAAATGTAGGTTTAAATAAAAAAAAAGTATACCCTGATATATTCTATATAGCAACATGATAATGCTCTCACTGGTATGATTAGTGATCATCAAATCTTAGTGTTACATAGAACATCCCAGAATTTCTAACCATAAAAAAAGAAAAAAAAATGTAAGTTTAAATAAAAAAAATTATATCCTGAAATATTCTATATAGCAACAAGATAATGCTCTCACTGGTATGATTAGTGATCATGAAATCTTAGTGTTACATAGAACATCTCAGAATTTCAAACCATAAAAAAAGAAAAAAAATGTAGGTTTAAATAAAAAAAAGTATACCCTGAAATATTCTATATAGCAACAAGATAATGCTCTCACTGGTATGATTAGTGATCATCACATCTTATTGTTACATAGAAAATCTCAGAATTTCTAACCATAAAAAAAGAAAGAAAAAAATGTAGGTTTAAATAAAAAAAAGTATACCCTGAAATATTCAATATAGCAACAAGATAATGCTCTCACTGGTATGATTAGTGATCATCAAATCTTAGTGTTACATAGAACATCTCAGAATTTCTAACCATATAAAAAAAGAAAAAAAAATGTAGGTTTAAACAAAAAAAAAGTATACCCTGAAATATTCTATATAGCAAAAAGATAATGCTCTCACTGGTATGATTAGTGATCATTAAATCTTAGTGTTACATAGAACATCTCAGAATTTCTAACCATAAATAAAGAAAGAAAAAAATGTAGGTTTAAACAAAAAAATATATATACCCTGAAATATTCTATATAACAAAAAGATAATGCTCTCACTGGTATGATTAGTGATCATCAAATCTTAGTGATACATAGAACATCTCAGAATTTCTAACCATAAAAAAAGAAAGAAAAAAATGTAGGTTTAAATAATAAAAAAAATTATACCCTGAAATATTCTATATAGTAACAATTAAGATAATGCTCTCACTGGTATGATTAGTGATCATCAAATCTTAGTGTTACATAGAACATCTCAGAATTTCTAACCATAAAAAAAGAAAGAAAAAAATGTAGGTTTAAAAAAAAAAAAAAAGTATAACCTGAAATTTTCTATATAGCAACAAGATAATGCTCTCACTGGTATGATTAGTGATCATCAAATCTTAGTGTTACATAGAAAATCTCAGATTTTCTATCTATAAAAAAAGAAAGAAAAAAAATGTAGGTTTAAACAAAAAAAAAGTATACCCTGAAATATTCTATATAGCAAAAAGATAATGCTCTCACTGGTATGATTAGTGATCATTAAATCTTAGTGTTACATAGAACATCTCAGAATTTCTAACCATAAATAAAGAAAGAAAAAAATGTAGGTTTAAACAAAAAAATATATATACCCTGAAATATTCTATATAACAAAAAGATAATGCTCTCACTGGTATGATTAGTGATCATCAAATCTTAGTGATACATAGAACATCTCAGAATTTCTAACCATAAAAAAAGAAAGAAAAAAATGTAGGTTTAAATAATAAAAAAAATTATACCCTGAAATATTCTATATAGTAACAAGATAATGCTCTCACTGGTATGATTAGTGATCATCACATCTTATTGTTACATAGAACATCTCAGAATTTCTAACCATAAAAAAAAAAAAGAAAAAAATGTAGGTTTAAACAAAAAAAAAGTATACCCTGATATATTCTATATAGCAACAAGATAATGCTCTCACTGGTATGATTAGTGATCATTAAATCTTAGTGTTACATAGAACATCTCAGAATTTCTAACCATAAAAAAAGAAAGAAAAAAATGTAGGTTTAAACAAAAAAAAAGTATACCCTGAAATATTCTATATAGCAACAAGATAATGCTCTCACTGGTATGATTAGTGATCATCAAATCTTAGTGATACATAGAACATCTCAGAATTTCTAACCATAAAAAAAGAAAGAAAAAAATGTAGGTTTAAATAATAAAAAAATTATACCCTGAAATATTCTATATAGTAACAAGATAATGCTCTCACTGGTATGATTAGTGATCATCAAATCTTAGTGTTACATAGAACATCTCAGAATTTCTAACCATAAAAAAAGAAAGAAAAAAATGTAGGTTTAAAAAAAAAAAAAGTATAACCTGAAATTTTCTATATAGCAACAAGATAATGCTCTCACTGGTATGATTAGTGATCATCAAATCTTAGTGTTACATAGAAAATCTCAGATTTTCTATCTATAAAAAAAGAAAGAAAAAAAATGTAGTTATAAATAAAAAAAAAATTATCCCCTGAAATATTCTATATAGCAACAAGATAATGCTCTCACTGGTATGATTAGTGATTATCAAATCTTAGTGTTACATAGAACATCTCAGAATTTCTAACCATTAAAAAAAGAAAGACAAAAATGTAGGTTTAAACAAAAAAAAAGTATACCCTGAAATATTCTATATAGCAACAAGATAATGCTCTCACTGGTATGATTAGTGATCATCAAATCTTAGTGTTACATAGAAAATCTCAGAATTTCTAACCATAAAAAAAAAGAAAAAAAATGTAGGTTTAAACAAAAAAAAAGTATACCCTGAAATATTCTATATAGCAACAAGATAATGCTCTCACTGGTATGATTAGTGATCATCAAATCTTAGTGTTACATAGAACATCTCAGAATTTCTAACCATAAAAAAAGAAAAAAAAAATGTAAGTTTAAATAAAAAACATTATAACCTGAAATATTCTATATAGCAACAAGATAATGCTCTCACTGGTATGATTAGTGATCATCAAATCTTAGTGTTACATAGAAAATCTCAGAATTTCTAACCATAAAAAAAGAAAGAAAAAAATGTAGGTTTAAATAAAAAAAAGTATTCCCTGAAATATTCTATATAGCAACAAGATAATGCTCTCACTGGTATGATTAGTGATCATCAAATCTTAGTGTTACATAGAAAATCTCAGAATTTCTAACCATAAAAAAAGAAAGAAAAAAATGTAGGTTTAAATAAAAAAAAAGTATACCCTGATATATTCTATATAGCAACATGATAATGCTCTCACTGGTATGATTAGTGATCATCAAATCTTAGTGTTACATAGAACATCCCAGAATTTCTAACCATAAAAAAAGAAAAAAAAATGTAAGTTTAAATAAAAAAAATTATATCCTGAAATATTCTATATAGCAACAAGATAATGCTCTCACTGGTATGATTAGTGATCATGAAATCTTAGTGTTACATAGAACATCTCAGAATTTCAAACCATAAAAAAAGAAAAAAAATGTAGGTTTAAATAAAAAAAAGTATACCCTGAAATATTCTATATAGCAACAAGATAATGCTCTCACTGGTATGATTAGTGATCATCACATCTTATTGTTACATAGAAAATCTCAGAATTTCTAACCATAAAAAAAGAAAGAAAAAAATGTAGGTTTAAATAAAAAAAAGTATACCCTGAAATATTCAATATAGCAACAAGATAATGCTCTCACTGGTATGATTAGTGATCATCATCAAATCTTAGTGTTACATAGAACATCTCAGAATTTCTAACCATAAAAAAAGAAAAAAAAATGTAGGTTTAAACAAAAAAAAAGTATACCCTGAAATATTCTATATAGCAAAAAGATAATGCTCTCACTGGTATGATTAGTGATCATTAAATCTTAGTGTTACATAGAACATCTCAGAATTTCTAACCATAAATAAAGAAAGAAAAAAATGTAGGTTTAAACAAAAAAATATATATACCCTGAAATATTCTATATAACAAAAAGATAATGCTCTCACTGGTATGATTAGTGATCATCAAATCTTAGTGATACATAGAACATCTCAGAATTTCTAACCATAAAAAAAGAAAGAAAAAAATGTAGGTTTAAATAATAAAAAAAATTATACCCTGAAATATTCTATATAGTAACAATTAAGATAATGCTCTCACTGGTATGATTAGTGATCATCAAATCTTAGTGTTACATAGAACATCTCAGAATTTCTAACCATAAAAAAAGAAAGAAAAAAATGTAGGTTTAAAAAAAAAAAAAAAGTATAACCTGAAATTTTCTATATAGCAACAAGATAATGCTCTCACTGGTATGATTAGTGATCATCAAATCTTAGTGTTACATAGAAAATCTCAGATTTTCTATCTATAAAAAAAGAAAGAAAAAAAATGTAGTTATAAATAAAAAAAAATTATCCCCTGAAATATTCTATATAGCAACAAGATAATGCTCTCACTGGTATGATTAGTGATCATCAAATCTTAGTGTTACATAGAACATCTCAGAATTTCTAACCATAAAAAAAGAAAGAAAAAAATGTAGGTTTAAATAAAAAAAAAGTATACCCTGAAATATTCTATATAGCAACAAGATAATGCTCTCACTGGTATGATTAGTGATCATAAAATCTTAGTGTTACATAGAGCATCTCAGAATTTCTAACCATAAAAAAAGAAAAAAAAATGTAAGTTTAAATAAAAAAAATTATACCCTGAAATATTCTATTTAGCAACAAGATAATGCTCTCACTGATATGATTAGTGATCATCAAATCTTAGTGTTACATAGAACATCTCAGAATTTCTATACAAAAAAAGTAAAGAAAAAAAATGTAGGTTTAAATTAAAAAAAAATTATACCCTGAAATATTCTATATAGCAACAAGATAATGCTCTCACTGGTATGATTAGTGATCATCAAAACTTAGTGTTACATAGAACATCTCAGAATTTCAAACCATAAAAAAAGAAACAAAAATATGTAGGTTTAAATAAAAAAAGTATACCCTGAAATATTCTATATAGCAACAAGACAATGCTCTCACTGGTATGATTAGTGATCATCAAATCTTAGTGTTACATAGAACATCTCAGAAATTCTAACCATAAAAAAAGAAAGAAAAAAATGTAGGTTTAAATAAAAAATAGTATACCCTGAAATATTCAATATAGCAACAAGATAATGCTCTCACTGGTATGATTAGTGATCATCAAATCTTAGTGTTACATAGAACATCTCAGAATTTCTAACCATAAAAAAAAAAAAAGAAAAAAATGTAGGTTTAAACAAAAAAAAAGTATACCCTGAAATATTCTATATAGCAAAAAGATAATGCTCTCACTGGTATGATTAGTGATCAATAAATCTTAGTGTTACATAGAACATCTCAGAATTTCTAACCATAAAAAAAGAAAGAAAAAAATGTAGGTTTAAACAAAAAAATATATATACCCTGAAATATTCTATATAACAACAAGATAATGCTCTCACTGGTATGATTAGTGATCATCAAATCTTAGTGATACATAGAACATCTCAGAATTTCTAACCATAAAAAAAGAAAGAAAAAAATGTAGGTTTAAATAATAAAAAAAATTATACCCTGAAATATTCTATATAGTAACAAGATAATGCTCTCACTGGTATGATTAGTGATCATCAAATCTTAGTGTTACATAGAACATCTCAGAATTTCTAACCATAAAAAAAGAAAGAAAAAAATGTAGGTTTAAAAAAAAAAAAGTATAACCTGAAATTTTCTATATAGCAACAAGATAATGCTCTCACTGGTATGATTAGTGATCATCAAATCTTAGTGTTACATAGAAAATCTCAGATTTTCTATCTATAAAAAAAGAAAGAAAAAAAATGTAGTTATAAATAAAAAAAATTATCCCCTGAAATATTCTATATAGCAACAAGATAATGCTCTCACTGGTATGATTAGTGATCATCAAATCTTAGTGTTACATAGAAAATCTCAGAATTTCTAACCATAAAAAAAGAAAGAAAAAAATGTAGGTTTAAATAAAAAAAAAGTATACCCTGAAATATTCTATATAGCAACAAGATAATGCTCTCACTGGTATGATTAGTGATCATAAAATCTTAGTGTTACATAGAGCATCTCAGAATTTCTAACCATAAAAAAAGAAAAAAAAATGTAAGTTTAAATAAAAAAAATTATACCCTGAAATATTCTATTTAGCAACAAGATAATGCTCTCACTGATATGATTAGTGATCATCAAATCTTAGTGTTACATAGAACATCTCAGAATTTCTATACAAAAAAAGTAAAGAAAAAAAATGTAGGTTTAAATTAAAAAAAAATTATACCCTGAAATATTCTATATAGCAACAAGATAATGCTCTCACTGGTATGATTAGTGATCATCAAAACTTAGTGTTACATAGAACATCTCAGAATTTCTAACCATAAAAAAAGAAACAAAAATATGTAGGTTTAAATAAAAAAAGTATACCCTGAAATATTCTATATAGCAACAAGACAATGCTCTCACTGGTATGATTAGTGATCATCAAATCTTAGTGTTACATAGAACATCTCAGAATTTCTAACCATAAAAAAAGAAAGAAAAAAATGTAGGTTTAAATAAAAAAAAGTATACCCTGAAATATTCAATATAGCAACAAGATAATGCTCTCAATGGTATGATTAGTGATCATCAAATCTTAGTGTTACATAGAACATCTCAGAATTTCTAACCATAAAAAAAAAAAGAAAAAAATGTAGGTTTAAACAAAAAAAAAGTATACCCTGAAATATTCTATATAGCAACAAGATAATGCTCTCACTGGTATGATTAGTGATCATTAAATCTTAGTGTTACATAGAACATCTCAGAATTTCTAACCATAAAAAAAGAAAGAAAAAAATGTAGGTTTAAACAAAAAAATATATATACCCTGAAATATTCTATATAACAACAAGATAATGCTCTCACTGGTATGATTAGTGATCATCAAATCTTAGTGATACATAGAACATCTCAGAATTTCTAACCATAAAAAAAGAAAGAAAAAAATGTAGGTTTAAATAATAAAAAAATTATACCCTGAAATATTCTATATAGTAACAAGATAATGCTCTCACTGGTATGATTAGTGATCATCAAATCTTAGTGTTACATAGAACATCTCAGAATTTCTAACCATAAAAAAAGAAAGAAAAAAATGTAGGTTTAAAAAAAAAAAAAAGTATAACCTGAAATTTTCTATATAGCAACAAGATAATGCTCTCACTGGTATGATTAGTGATCATCAAATCTTAGTGTTACATAGAAAATCTCAGATTTTCTATCTATAAAAAAAGAAAGAAAAAAAATGTAGTTATAAATAAAAAAAAAATTATCCCCTGAAATATTCTATATAGCAACAAGATAATGCTCTCACTGGTATGATTAGTGATCATCAAATCTTAGTGTTACATAGAACATCTCAGAATTTCTAACCATTAAAAAAAGAAAGACAAAAATGTAGGTTTAAACAAAAAAAAAGTATACCCTGAAATATTCTATATAGCAACAAGATAATGCTCTCACTGGTATGATTAGTGATCATCACATCTTATTGTTACATAGAACATCTCAGAATTTCTAACCATAAAAAAAGAAAGAAAAAAATGTAGGTTTAAACAAAAAAAAAGTATACCCTAAATATTCTATATAGCAACAAGATAATGCTCTCACTGGTATGATTAGTGATCATCAAATCTTAGTGTTACATAGAACATCTCAGAATTTCTAACCATAAAAAAAGAAAAAAAATGTAAGTTTAAATAAAAAACATTATATCCTGAAATATTCTATATAGCAACAAGATTTAATGCTCTCACTGGTATGATTAGTGATCATCAAATCTTAGTGTTACATAGAACATCTCAGAATTTCAAACCATAAAAAAAGAAAAAAAATGAAGATTTAAATAAAAAAAAGTATACCCTGAAATATTCTATATAGCAACAAGATAATGCTCTCACTGGTATGATTAGTGATCATCAAATCTTAGTGTTACATAGAACATCTCAGAATTTCTAACCATAAAAAAAGAAAGAAAAAAATGTAGGTTTAAATAAAAAAAAGTATACCCTGAAATATTCTATATAGCAACAAGATAATGCTCTCACTGGTATGATTAGTGATCATCACATCTTAGTGTTACATAGAACATCTCAGAATTTCTAACCATAAAAAAAGAAAAAAAATGTAATTTTAAATAAAAAACATTATATCCTGAAATATTCTATATAGCAACAAGATAATGCTCTCACTGGTATGATTAGTGATCATCAAATCTTAGTGTTACATAGAACATCTCAGAATTTCAAACCATAAAAAAAGAAAAAAAATGTAGATTTAAATAAAAAAAAGTATACCCTGAAATATTCTATATAGCAACAAGATAATGCTCTCACTGGTATGATTAGTGATCATCAAATCTTAGTGTTACATAGAACATCTCAGAATTTCTAACCATAAAAAAAGAAAGAAAAAAATGTAGGTTTAAATAAAAAAAAGTATACCCTGAAATATTCTATATAGCAACAAGATAATGCTCTCACTGGTATGATTAGTGATCATCACATCTTATTGTTACATAGAACATCTCAGAATTTCTAACCATAAAAAAAGAAAGAAAAAAATGTAGGTTTAAACAAAAAAAAAGTATACCCTAAATATTCTATATAGCAACAAGATAATGCTCTCACTGGTATAATTAGTGATCATCAAATCTTAGTGTTACATAGAACATCTCAGAATTTCTAACCATTAAAAAAAGAAAGACAAAAATGTAGGTTTAAATAAAAAAAAGTATACCCTGAAATATTCAATATAGCAACAAGATAATGCTCTCACGTGGTATGATTAGTGATCATCAAATCTTAGTGTTACATAGAACATCTCAGAATTTCTAACCATAAAAAAAGAAAGAAAAAAATGTAGGTTTAAATAAAAAAAAAGTATACCCTGAAATATTCTATATAGCAACAAGATATTGCTCTCACTGGTATGATTAGTGATCATCAAATCTTAGTGTTACATAGAACATCTCAGAATTTCTAACCATAAAAAAAGAAAAAAAAATGTAAGTTTAAATAAAAAAAATTATATCCTGAAATATTCTATATAGCAACAAGATAATGCTCTCACTGGTATGATTAGTGATCATGAAATCTTAGTGTTACATAGAACATCTCAGAATTTCAAACCATAAAAAAAGAAAAAAAATGTAGGTTTAAATAAAAAAAAGTATACCCTGAAATATTCTATATAGCAACAAGATAATGCTCTCACTGGTATGATTAGTTATCATCACATCTTATTGTTACATAGAAAATCTCAGAATTTCTAACCATAAAAAAAGAATGAAAAAAATGTAGATTTAAATAAAAAAAAAGTATACCCTAAAATATTCAATATAGCAACAAGATAATGCTCTCACTGGTATGATTAGTGATCATCAAATCTTAGTGTTACATAGAACATCTCAGAATTTCTAACCATAAAAAAAGAAAAAAAAATGTAGGTTTAAACCAAAAAAAAGTATACCCTGAAATATTCTATATAGCAACAAGATAATTCTCTGACTGGTATGATTAGTGATCATCAAATCTTAGTGTTACATAGAACATCTCAGAATTTCTAACCATAAAAAAAGAAAGAAAAAAATGTAGGTTTAAACAAAAAAAAAGTATACCCTGAAATATTCTATATAGCAACAAGATAATGCTCTCACTGTTATGATTAGTGATCATAAAATCTTAGTGTTACATAGAACATCTCAGAATTTCAAACCATAAAAAAAGAAAAAAAATGTAGGTTTAAATAAAAAAAAGTATACCCTGAAATATTCTATATAGCAACAAGATAATGCTCTCACTGGTATGATTAGTGATCATCACATCTTATTGTTACATAGAACATCTCAGAATTTCTAACCATAAAAAAAGAAAGAAAAAAATGTAGGTTTAAACAAAAAAAAAGTATACCCTAAATATTCTATATAGCAACAAGATAATGCTCTCACTGGTATGATTAGTGATCATCAAATCTTAGTGTTACATAGAAAATCTCAGAATTTCTAACCATAAAAAAAGAAAGAAAAAAATGTAGGTTTAAATAAAAAAAAGTATACCCTGAAATATTCAATATAGCAACAAGATAATGCTCTCACTGGTATGATTAGTGATCATCAAATCTTAGTGTTACATAGAACATCTCAGAATTTCTAACCATAAAAAAAGAAAAAAAAATGTAGGTTTAAACAAAAAAAAAGTATACCCTGAAATATTTTATATAGCAACAAGATAATGCTCTCACTGGTATGATTAGTGATCATCAAATCTTAGTGT
This sequence comes from Ecdyonurus torrentis, assembly GCA_949318235.1. Classification (NCBI taxonomy): domain Eukaryota; kingdom Metazoa; phylum Arthropoda; class Insecta; order Ephemeroptera; family Heptageniidae; genus Ecdyonurus; species Ecdyonurus torrentis. The sequence goes on along the minus strand of OX439134.1, from coordinate 22,435,995 downwards.
TACATAGAACATCTCAGAATTTCTAACCATAAAAAAAGAAAGAAAAAAATGTAGGTTTAAATAAAAAAAAAAAATTATACCCTGAAATATTCTATATAGTAACAAGATAATGCTCTCACTGGTATGATTAGTGATCATCAAATCTTAGTGTTACATAGAACATCTCAGAATTTCTAACCATAAAAAAAGAAAGAAAAAAATGTAGGTTTAAACAAAAAAAAAAGTATAACCTGAAATTTTCTATATAGCAACAAGATAATGCTCTCACTGTTATGATTAGTGATCATTAAATCTTAGTGTTACATAGAAAATCTCAGATTTTCTATCTATAAAAAAAGAAAGAAAAAAAATGTAGTTATAAATAAAAAAAAAATTATCCCCTGAAATATTCTATATAGAAACAAGATAATGCTCTCACTGGTATGATTGGTGATCATCAAATCTTAGTGTTACATAGAACATCTCAGAATTTCTAACCATAAAAAAAGAAAAAAAATGTAGGTTTAAACAAAAAAAAAGTATACCCTGAAATATTCTATATAGCAACAAGATAATGCTCTCACTGGTATGATTAGTGATCATCAAATCTTAGTGTTACATAGAACATCTCAGAATTTCTAACCATAAAAAAAGAAAGAAAAAATATAGGTTTAAATAAAAAAAAGTATACCCTGAAATATTCTATATAGAAACAAGATAATGCTCTCACTGGTATGATTGGTGATCATCAAATCTTAGTGTTACATAGAACATCTCAGAACTTCTAACCATAAAAAAGAAAGAAAAAAATGTAGGTTTAAATAAAAAAAAGTATACCCTGAAATATTCTATATAGCAACAAGATAATGCTCTCACTGGTATGATTAGTGATCATCAAATCTTAGTGTTACATAGAAAATCTCAGAATTTCTAACCATAAAAAAAGAAAGAAAAATGTAAGTTTAAATAAAAAAAAATTATATCCTGAAGTATTCTATATAGCAACAAGATATAGCTCTCACTGGTATGATTAGTGATCATCAAATCTTAGTGTTACATAGAACATCTCCGAATTTCTAACCATAAAAAAAGAAAGAAAAAAATGTAAGTTTAAATAAAAAAAATTATATCCTGAAATATTCTATGTAGCAACAAGATAATGCTCTCACTGGTATGATTAGTGATCATCAAATCTTAGTGTTACATAGAACATCTCAGAATTTCAAACCATAAAAAAAGAAAGAAAAAAATGTAGGTTTAAAAAAAAAAAAAAAGTATACCCTGAAATATTCTATATAGCAACAAGATAATGCTCTCACTGATATGATTAGTGATCATCAAATCTTAGTGTTACATAGAACATCTCAGAATTTCAAACCATAAAAAAAGAAAGAAAAAAAAGTAGGTTTAAACAAAAAAAAAAGTATACCCTGAAATATTCTATATAGCAACAAGATAATGCTCTCACTGGTATGATTAGTGATCATCAAATCTTAGTGTTACATAGAACATCTCAGAATTTCTAACCATAAAAAAAGAATGAAAAAAATGTAGGTTTAAACAAAAAAAAAGTATACCCTGAAATATTCTATATAGCAACAAGATAATGCTCTCACTGGTATAATTAGTCATCATCAAATCATAGTGTTACATAGAACATCTCAGAATTTCTAACCATAAAAAAAGAAAGAAAAAAATGTAGGTTTAAATAAAAAAAGTATTTCCTGAATTATTCTATATAGCAACAAGATAATGCTCTCACTGGTATGATTAGTGATCATCCAATCTTATAGTGTTACATAGAACATCTCAGAATTTTTAACCTTAACAAGAATAGAAAAAATGCATGTTTAAATAGAAAAAATATATATAATATATATAAATGTAAATTTTTTAACACAAGTGTATATTTTTAAATTACGCAACAGTGTACAAAATGTATATTAATTCCCAGGTTATTGAACTATGGTAAATTATTGATGCCTTAAGGAATAGACTATAAAAAACATAAGTATTTATATCACAAAACTGTTGATAAGACCTACATAAATTATTTTTTATTTTGTCGCAAAACACAACTGTACCTCCGTAGCAGTGATCAGTAATTTCGATTTATGCAACCCGCTCAACATTTTTATACTAAGCTTTGTATGTTTATGACGCCATAAACATAAATAGTCACCTAAATTGCATACTTTACAGTATTTTCACCCTCTCTCATGGGGCTACATTAACATTCTCATAGAATTTTTCAACAGATTCAAAGATCCCATTTCTTAATTTTTCTTTTTTAAAAATCCCATGGTCTATGGCTTTATATTTAAGCATAAATTTTAAATATATGTGCATAATATAACACCAAAACAGAGGCATAACTACTTACAAACTTTGTACGCCTGTCGAATTAGGGTATTTCAAATTTTAAATTTTCTTTTTTTTTATTTTTTTTTAATTATTAAGCGGATTTAAAATGAATCAGTTTAAATTGATACAATATTAAAATGATTCAAATTTTAGATAATATACCTGAAAAATAAAATACATAACACTATAGATTAGGCATTATAAGTAACTCAATAATATAAACAGTTAGCCAAATAATAATATTTGGATTAACACAAAATCGCATATAGCAAAAAATATATATGGTTGGTGTAAATAACTTCAAGACTTAACTATTCTATTTGTAAATATTTAGAGTAATTTATCTATAGGCAAAATATTATAAGATATGCAAATAAATGTCAAACTATATAGCTGCTACAGATACACAACATAAACAACACAAAATAATCAAGGTTGGACCAAATTATTTATCTTTTATCCAAGGAAAAAATTTTGGCCAAAGGTCAAAATTCACCAAAGACGTCATATTACCACATACAACTTTGTTCACTTTATCAGTGACGTAACTGGTTAGAACCAAGTACCATCCATTGCAAAATATAATCAAATGCGCAAGTTTTGTGCTGAGCTCAACCTCTTTATTATATGGACCTCGTTTTATTAATATCTATAAGGTATAAATGCAAAATAAAATTTAAATTTATAGCACTTAAGCAATTAAGTGCCAATTTATATTAAATATACAAAATGTACCAAATACAAATATACACCGCAAATCTATACAAAATTATTCAAGTTTTTTTTTTTATTAAAATATTTGTAATATTCAAACATTAAAAAATATAATATAATTGATATGAAAGATTTATATTTTGTATACTTCAAATTTGAGGGCCTAAACCTCCAATCCACGTAAATATATGATAATGCAGATAATGCAATAATTTATGATAATTATTTGAAAATAAAGCGATAGAAAAGCTTTAACGACAAATTTAAAACATAAAGAAGCAATTTATTATCTTTGTACAATACGTTACTATTAAAACTATCCTCTCTAGTTAAAAAGGGCTGTACTACCTAAATTTATACGTTATTTAACCTAAACAAAATGCATTAGCTCTATAAGTATTTGAGTTACCTACCTAAATGAAATAGAAGCTAAATATAAAAACTGCACTTACCTTTCGATGTCTTCTTTTCTTCAGGGCCCCTAGGTTGGCACCGTTAGGTTTCTGCAGGGCCCACTGAAGTTCTCAGCTGCAGTCAAATGGAATCCAGGTCATCATGGTCATCAATAAAGGTCCCAGGTCGTCATGGTCATCAATGGTAGTCCCAGGTCATCAAGGGTGATCCAAGGTCATCAAGGGTGGTCCCAGGTCATCAAGGGTGGTCCCTGGTCATCAAAGGTGATCCCAGGTCATCGTAGTTATCAAGGGCGCTTCCAGGTCATCAAGGGTGCCCTTAGGTCATCAAGGGCCCCAGGTCGAGTCACACCTGGAAACCATATATTATTTAGTACAAAAAAATATATATTTGCAAAATATTATGTTGTAATATAAACATAATTATAAAAATAAAACAAGAACTAAATATTTTATAAATTAATGATTTAATATTTTTATAAGAATCTTAATTATTAATTTCCTAAAAACTTAAAGGCATAGACAACATAAATAACGTAAGTTGGTCTCAAAAGCCAACTATAGCGCCGTAGCAGTGATCAGCAAATTTCAATTTATGCAAACCACACAGCAATATTATACTATAGTTTTTGACGTCAGAAATATGAATAGACACGCAAATAGCAAACTTTTAAATTTTCAAGCACTTTTGCACTCTTATATTCTAGTAAAAATAATCATCAGTTTAGTAAATCCCTTTTTGTGTTTAGAAAATGTTGTGTCATGTTTTCTTTAATGTATATATAAAGAAACAAATAAGTTAATTAACAATAATGGTACAAAAAGTTAAATATAAATAAATTCAATTTGTGAAACTATTACGACATTTAAAAAAAGTACCCCATTCGACTAAACAAGTTCACTTAGACGCAAGAAAATCTATTATAATTTATTTCATTCTCAACAATTTTACAATAATATAGTATTAGGCAATTAAATACTGTTTAAATAAAGATTACTTACCACCACTGATTTAAGTAATATACATATACTCCGCAAGAAGTCACTTTGATTTTAAATATAACAATTATGATTATAAAAAATCACTAGTCTGATAGCACATACACTTATTGAACACTACGACTACATAAATTACGATCTATCATACGAAAACTGCGGAGTCTGACCGAGCGATGTTGACTGCTCGACTGCCGGGGCTTGACTGACGTCAGCTCATGTCAGCTTACGTCACGTGGTTGATTTTGTGATACCAGCGCCTCTCGTGGAATAATAGTGAACTAGCTTAAACCTACTATTCAATTGAATAAGACGCGCGAAAATTCATTTTCAAATTTTATTACTGTACAAAAAGTATTAGTATTTACGTTCACCAATCCAAGTATTGACCCTAAGGCACGTTGCTGAACTTTAAGCATCACTCAAGAGGTAATACTTGCAACATGTCATTCGACACTTGTAAGACATTATCAAATGAAATGTCGATAAGAAGCTCTGAATATTTTCTAAATTCGGAAATTTGAAAAAAATTATGTTCACCCATCCAAGATTAAACTTGACCACACGTTGCTTAACTTTGGTGATTGTGTGGGAAGATACTCCTACATGCGCCCACCAAGGCATATTATTAGATTGTGATATTTATTATCTATTAGAACTGATAAGAAAATGCGCATGACTAATACATAATCGCCTTGAAGTATAGGCAACTTGTTGAGCGTAGCTGTTGAGCGGCTAGCAAACCAACAGGCGGCGTCAAACTTTTTTTTTTCATATTTTTTCATATTTATGCTAAATGATAGTTTTGCTTTTATAACCTCTAACTATTTTTTTATATTCAAGATGGTTAAAATTATCACACTATTCTAAATTACGGTTTCAAAAACTGGTTTAATTTTAAATATTTAATTTCAAAAACATGTGTAATTGAGTTTTAATTAGAATTTTAATTTAAATGTTGATTTGTATTTTATATTTTTGAACATTTATAACAATGCATTTTAACTTTGACAAATCGTTCAATTAAAAATAATAGCTTCGATAAAAAAAATATACTTTTCTAGTTTTTAACATTTAAAATAACAATGTAGTAACTTTTGAGGTGATGTAAAAATATATTACTTCAAAAATGAAAAAATACATCCGTTCACTTCTGACATCTAGTGGTAAATTAGAAAACTAGGTTAGAAAATTAGAACTTTTTTTTCGCTCTTGCTCACATTTTTTTTAATATAAAATTTGCAGATTTTCTGTATAAAACTAAGACATGATGATAACTATAATCATACCAGTGAGAACATTATCTAGTTGCTATATGGAATTTTAGTATTATATTTTTCTTTTCATGCATTTAAACATGCAATTTTTTCCTCTTACTTTTTTATAGTTAACAATTCTGAGATTTTCTATGTAACAATAAGATTTAATAATCATTATATATATATTAATCATACCAGTGAGAATATTTTCTAGTTGCTATATGGAATTGTTTTAGCATTATATTTTTTCCTATTCATTTAAACATATAATTTTTTTTTTCTCTTTCTTACTTTTTTTAAATATAAATTTCTGAGATTTATTTTATAACAATAAGATTTGATGATCACTAATCATACCAGTGAAAACATTATTTAGTTGCTATATGGAATGTTTCAAATATATTTATCATTTCTTTAAAACATTCATTCATTCATTCTCTCTCTCTCTCTCTCTCTCTCTCTCTCTCTCTCTCTCTCTCTCTCTCTCTCTCTCTCTCTCTCTCTATCTTTTATTTAAAATTCTGCTTTGGTACATAAAGTTTTCGCATCGTTATATTTCATCATTTGTGTAAATCTATAGTTAGTTCTTCCTCAAAATTTTTATATAATTATAAATAACATAAAATCTTCTTTTATCACACACAAAAATTGCAAACAATACAAACTTTAACTGTACATAAAAAATATTTATTGAACATAAATTCAAACCAAAGCCAAGATAAACTCATTAGAAAATACATAATGTCACTGCAGCTTCCTATGGTGTTATTGATGCAATCAATAAAAATTACAAAACAGTCATTGAAATGGAAACACAGCCTCAGGAATGTTATGCAACCGTAATTAATTATACATTAAATAATTAATATAATATCATTTTTATTTCATTTTGCTATGAAGTTTTGTTTGGTCAATTTTCATCATATATATATATATGTTGACACTGTCTTTATACTTTACATATGACAAAAATAAGCACGTATTAATTCTAAGCTTAATATTTTCAGCAATATACTGCGTAAAACAATATCAATGCTACATGTTTCAAAACATAAATATCGTGTAGTATAGCATAATTATTTATGCTATATATTAATTTGTAGCAACATTTATGCTATATTGATTTAAAATGAAATTGCTATACATAAATTACTTAATTTAATCTTACCGTGGTGTACAATGATTATATTACATATTCTAAAAGTTAAAAAGATGTTCAGTATAAGTACTTACAAAATAGCAACATTTGTGCTGAACAATATAGCAATAGTTGTTCAATGCTGTATCAGTTACGTAATTTTTTTTTACGTGTCCAAAAGTTGACAATCGCCTTGCATATTTTATTGTAATGTTCAGTAGAAGTGCCAAAGTATTCTAGTTTAGCCCCAAAGTTATTTTTTTTCTATTGTTAGTCCAGCGACTTTGTGCAAACCGAGGGAAAAAATTATTTACAAGCTGAAACTTGGTATACGTAATTGGGACATAGTACTGAACCACCAAAAAAAAGTTCCTAACTAACATCCGGGTACAACATGGTCAAATTTGAGTTTGTCCCGGAAAAAAGTAGTTTTCAAAAATATTTTTTATCTGCAAAACTATTGGGGTGAGAACAATAAATAATATATCAATTTAAAGGTTATGAAATGCAGATTTCATAAAAAAATACGCCAAAGTTGAAATTATAATTTTAATTACTTTAATTAACATAATTAACTTTTAACTCTTTTTTCTTGAATTTTAATGATCGAGAACTTTTTTCCAGTTGATTTTTACGGAAAAAAGTGTTATATAAACGCGATGGAGAATTTTATCAAAAACAAAGTACTTTTTACTTTATCTTGCTAGCTATGTTAGTTCGTGAGAAAATGATGAAAGAGTGGCAGCGAGTGCTATAAAACTCGCCGCTTCTACCTGCAATTCTCTATTGTTAAGCTTTGTTTACTCTCATATATATACAAGCGCACATGTATTTACAGCTATACCAAACTGTTTTATTGGAAGTTTATTTTATTTTTAGGGTTAACATATGTATTTAAAAATAAAATAGTACTAAAGTTTGAATTTTCACTTATATTTTTTATTAAAAAAATGCAATTTTGATTGTTATAATTATTATACGTAATGAATAATAAAATATAATACTGAATGAAGACAGAAAAAAAAAATATGATAAATGATAATGAATTTACAATACAATTAAAGATATTAATATAATCTTTGAATAAAAATATTTAACTTAAATACATTTTATATTACAGTTTTGATATAAAATATTATATGAACAATATGAACAATAAAATAAAATACTAAAAAAAAAATATATATATATTTACAGCAAATTTAAGTCATAATTTTTATAAATATTTTTCACTGAATTTTATTAGAACCTAAATAAAAGCTAATAATACCTTCTTTTTTAAACAACAAACATACCTTTTTTTCTTAATAAATTGTAATAAAATTTTAATTTAACCATTAATCTGAAAACATAATAATAAAATTAAAAACTTCTTACGATTGTAAGATATTTCTTGGCTGTAGAATTTTGATTCATAGAAACAAGTCCAAACAAAGTAGCTGGAACATATAGCCGGCTGAAACAAAGGACATAATTTTTATTTTAATCATATTTCATAGATAAAAAGCTTTGTCATGTACTGTACGTTTGATTAAATAAATTAAATCATGTACTTTTACAAAAATTTTGCTTCTTGATTGTATTTAATTTTTTAAATTAAATTTATTATTAACAAAATAAAAATAATTTAAAAATTAATATTAAAAAATAGACAATGAAAAATTGTGCACCAAATTTTACCTTAATCAATATCGTCATCGGCTGTTGAATTAAGTGGTGGTATGTTAGTACACTCGATGCCCTGGCAGGTTCTGCATAGTGTAGAACAATGCAATCCAGATTGGCGGCAACTGCATTTGGCGGACCTGCACCCAGCTGTGCATCCGCAACTAATTGTTTGGAGAACCCAAAGTGGCGCAGGTGCTGATACTTGTAGATCTGGTTCCAATAAGTTGTTATGACGTAACCAACCCCAGTCAGTCGGTTCTAGTGACACTCCTAGCCATGCTTGCACTTGATGATACACTCGGTAACTATGTTTTACTGCTGCTTCTTGGGTTGGGGGTAACGTTTCAATCTTAAATACGGTGCTAAGTGATTGTTTTTGGAGAACACTTTGTTTGTAATTAAAGTAACGTAACTGATTTAAATTTTTAATATAACGAGGAGCATTATATAACTTCAATAAAAATAATTCACATGCTTTAGCAATTTTAATTTTGGATGCATTGGGTTGCATAAATACTTTAACAATTTCTCTAGTTTTTGTGTCATTTCTCAACATGTTAAGGTACTTAACTTTTCCTTTCCCAAACAATGCTGACGTGGTGTCACAGCCGGAGACTGCATGACAAAATAATATGCAGCTGCGTGCTTCACCCAAGTATTTATTAACAGATGATATGTTAAACACGCGATCTGCATTGTTGCCTCGTCCTGGCTGGAGAACTTGAAGCAGACGCGCTTGACGTGGGGCGTGGGCGCACATAAGAACAAGTACATCCGTATCTTCTGATACAACTGTCACGTGACGTTGTTGTGATGCAATGTTAAGAGCGGTCATGACAATTAAATAATCAGCGTCCTCTTCTGCATTGTAAACAGGAACGTTTTTTGTTTTCAGATAAGCTGCGAGTTGCAGTATAAATCTCTGTTTGTTTTTATCGTTGGATAAAAATTCTTCTCTTGAGTGTGCGATTTTCATACAGTTCTCGAACTGTATTTCTGGTGACATACGTTTTGTAGTTCTCCGTCTTCGTTCTTGATCTTTCGTGCAACATATTTCATAACCATCAAATACTACGTGTATATTATTACCATAGTTATTTATTAAATATTCATAAATAATGTTGAATAAACTTAAGTAAGTTTCTCCTTGAATCCATGGACTTCGATGAATTAGCATCCCACCATCTATGACATAAGATGTTTCATTTAACATTGAGATGGATTGAATTTTGCTGGCAAGGTGTGTACTTAATTTGCATTTTTGTGATTTCCTAAGTGTACCGTCTTTGCTGAGAGATGTAGGATGCCATTCTAGCTCAAATCCTATTGCTTCCTTTTTCTTAGACTCATCTGTAGTAGCACACCCAATCCTATTTAATAGTTGTTGGGCATTAATCGGTATTAACTCGTCGCCTAATTTAATACATGATGAACTCACGTGTGCTAGAGTCTTGACTTTTTGTTTACGTGACAATGTTACATCACAAAAGTTATTGCCTATCATTTTCTCTATACTTTTTTCCCCTATTTCTTTTTTGCTGTGTCACAATTAATGTTCACGTCCGCGCACACTCCACTCGCTATTGATACGAGGTTCTCCACGTCAGAACGGAATGCGGTGAACGAGGCAACAGGTAATTTAGCATAGTGTTTAAATCTTTTGCTTCACGATTTTTATTTGCATCCCGCATATCTTTGTGCTGTTCACTATGAGTAGTAGGTTTGAAGTTTGTAAATTCTTCAATTGCATGAATGACCTTTGTACTCGCAGCAACTGATCCTATCCACTTTGCAACTGTAGTTTCTGCCATGCCACGCCCCCGAGTAACACCTCCACGTGACTTCATGGCTCGCATTAAACACTGCTCAATTGTTAAATCAGACCACAACCCAGCCCAAAGCTTGTCAGTTCGACGAATAGCAAAGTGCTGACGAAACATTTGGTGCTCATTTGCGTCCAATGTATCTTTGAGTTTCTGCATTTCTTGGACGTATAGGTGTGCGCAGCGAGCATAATTGAGGTGTCCGGCTGCATGGAAATATGGTAACATTTCCAACACACAGTAGAGATGCAAGTCCCAATCTCCAACACGCTCAGCTCGGATATATAACCTAACAAGTTCAACCATACCCACACAGCACTGAATGACCTATAGATATCTTACGTATATCCCAAAATATATCCCATTTATCTCCGCTGAAGGTCCACAGAAAATCCAAATGTCCCGCCCGCTGGAATATACCATGTAGATCTATGGGATATATTAAAAAAAAGTACATTTAATGTTAAATTAAATGCGATATGATAGAAAATTTTGGGGCTTTCGGGGGGTGGGGGGTATATAGGCAATGTATTTTTTAACTTTGTTTTCAGTATTTTCCCAATTTTACATGGGCAAATAATAAGCCCCAACTCCCCCCCCCCCCCTCCGCCAGGTCCGGGGAAGTGCTATTGGTGTGCGGTGTGCGTGCCCAAGTCCAAAAATATTATTGACTTGTCAAAGTTGTGTGATTTCATTTACCATGGGCAACCCCCCAACCTTCCCCCCCCCCAGGTTCGGGGAAGGGCTTTTGGTTTTTGCCCAAGTCAGAAAATATTCATGACTTAAAGTTGTGTGTCTTCCACCGAGACACGAAATTATAAGATATAATATGGATATTCGGAGGATATTATTACCACAACTTTTCAGTCTGACTTAAAAAGTTAGAGATGGATTTTCAAAATTAAATTAAGTTAATTAATTATTAAATTTGTAGTTGTTTTATGATTTGAATTGTTTGCTTATAATTAAATGCACAAAACCCATACTTTATACTATTTTAAAATTAATTATTGAGCACGATATAAAAAAATTAGCATCATTTAAAATTCACAAATAAACACTGCCCCCTGGTGGATATACCTATGGATATTTGGATATTTTTGGGATATCTAATGGATATTAAAAATTTAAAATATTAAAGTGTGACTAAAAAAATCAATTAGCATGAAATATATCTTTTAGGTAAATAAATTCATAACATATATCATAAAATCTCTCAATAAAACTAATTTTGTGCCTGAAATTTTATATATCCACTCTTGCATATTCTATGGATATATACCAGTGGATATAAAAAATTTGCCCCAAAATATATTTATTGATTAAAATTATAAATAAAACTTAATATAATTGTCAGCTCATGAGAAAAACGGGTTGAAAATAATTAGATAATAATTTTGGATTTATTTTTTTATATCCAAGCTAAATATCCCATAGACATTCAAGGTTCATTTAAAATGGACGGGATATATTTTGGATATTGGGATATCCAATGAATATCTATTGGATAAACCGTGCTGTGTGGGTATCCCAGTATTGTAACCACAATTTTGCAGTTCTACTTGACTCGCAGCACATTTCTACGTTTTCTCGGAAAATATTGTTAACTGTGACAGAGTCAGCACATAATGCGTCATCAATATTAAACTCCCCGGTTAACATTTTTGCATGCATTTTTTTTATGTTCATTTTAATAGAGTCAAACTGGGGACACTCATTCATAATTACACAAAATAGAGCGTGCTGTGTTAGGAGATGAGCCCGTACTGCACGAGCGTAATAATGTCCTGATAACATATGTGTAACACTAGCCTGAGCGTACACTAACTCCCACAATTCTTTTAGACCACTTCCAGACATAATATACCCAATAGCACCAAGGTATGACATAAGCAAATGAAATCCCCCTAATCTCACAATAACACGTTTTAATTCACTTTCTTGTGGAGCTGATTCTTTAATTTGCATAGCTAATTTATATAATGGTAGATCACATGTAAAAAAGCAAGATTTTTGACCTAACTTATCACATTTTGCAACTGAATACAGCATGGCTGTTGTTATTGTTACTGGATTATTAGGGTCAAGGTTCACGAATGGTAATGGGAGTACACGTGACAATTCGTATTCTTTGCTGTTCTCCATTGCCATTGCCATGGTGCCACTCCAGCCAGGTTGCGGCTCTGTGCATAACAGCTTATGGCTCATGTAAATTAAATCCATGCAGATAGAAGAAGTGAGTGATGCAGGTACAATACAATTTGATTTCGGGTCAATTATTTTAACATTTTTTAATCCCAATTTAACTGATTTGTGACAACTACGTATTGGAATAAAACCAAATTTTCCAATAGTATATTCTGTTGGTAAGTTAAATAGACGTGGTATTATACTTGTAGTTATAACGTTAGCAGCCGGACACACTGCCTCTATACCACCGAGAATATGAACCGTATTTTTACCGTCTATTGTGCACGTGTTATGATCTGCATTATCAAATGCAAATTGAAGGAAAGAGTTATTAATTATTTTAGATTCACCATGACACGTACTTGAGGTTAAATAGCGGTCAATTTCTTTATAATTTTCACAAAAACCAAAACAATTCAATATATCAATTAGTTGTCGCGATGCAAATGACCTGTGTAAATAAACACCAAGACCTAACAGAGGAGCAGATACAAAAGATCTTGGTCTTGCAGCTGCCATTATTGAATTTGCAATAGTCAAACATTTTCTTATACTAATATTTGAATGCTCTCTGTTAATAGGCAATATAATTGATTCAATCAGTAACAATAAATTGGGGGGTATTGAATCAACTCCCCCGTTTTTTATATCACTTATTGTGGGGTAACACTCTTTATTAAATGGTGCACTTTGAATTGATGTTTTAATTATTTTTGCAGCTCTAATTATAATTTCAGAATCTGACAAACTCTCGCAACTGCGATTTTGCCATTCATCTTGTAATATTTTATCACTTGTTTCTTGTAAACAAACAACGTTATGAGAACCTGCGATTTTAGTAACTTTTAATCGGTCACCAAAGTGCTGTTGGTTGTTAGTTTATTTAGTAGCTGTTTATTGCTGTATAATTCAGAATCACATGGCAGCAGTTTAAAATATTGTTCTTGTAGCTCACCTAGTGAGTGCTGACAGTCATCACATTTTTCCATATAGGCACATAACTTTACAAATGTTTCACTTTTTATATCACTAATAGGACGACCAGGGCGGTCATTTTTTGGTGAGTCTTGCATAAATGTTGTAAAACAAGTGGAATGGTATTTTGCCTCACTTGCAACAAGATCACTCTCTAAACTTAGTCTTTGTCTCACATTATTTGCGATATCATTATAATTTTTTTCATTGCACTTTTTTAATATTGTATCTTTAATTTCTAATGTCATTGCATCACGATAGTTTTTTTTGTTTGCTAATCTTTTACTGCTCATTTGTTTACTACAAAATAAACACATTAATTTAAAATCAAAATTTTGTTTCTTAGAACGAGAATAATCATTATTAATAGTTTGTTTTGTTTTATTGTCTTTTAATTTCTTAGAGAGTCTTTTACGTGAAGTTATAGGCACAGGTACGTACTGCGGCCGTAAGTAATTAATGCGACATTTTTTGTGCACAACCATACCTTCTGTAAAATTTGCTATTAAACCATCATCATTTAATTTACTCTTTTCAATTAACGATTTTAATCCTTTGCTTTTTACAGTCACAACTAATTTGTTTAAAGTTATATTACAAAATACACACTTTTCTTCCATAATGTACAAACTTTTATACTTGTGCACTCACACAAAAACTGTCTCTTACTAAACTTTGCCATCATTTTTGCAAAAAAAAACATATGATTTTTGCTAGGAACAATGATAAAAAGCAATAAAATCAATTTTGTATTAATAATTGTAATTGCTTTATTGAGGATGTGCCATCCATATGTGCGAAACCTTTATAAACCTCCCGCGTAAGTTTTTTTATATTATGCTCTCAGGTATAGTAGAGTACCGCTCGAAATCAGTATGCATCGGCACGTTTATTTTATTTTCTCGCAAACTAATAAAGCTAGAAAGATAAAGTAAAAAGTACTTTGTTTTTTATAAAATTCTCCATCGCGTTTATATAACACTTTTTTCCGTAAAAAATCAACTGGAAAAAAGTTCTCGATCATTAAAATTCAAGAAAAAAGAGTTAAAAGTTAATTATGTTAATTAAAGTAATTAAAATTATAATTTCAACTTTGGCGTATTTTTTTATGAAATCTGCATTTCATAACCTTTAAATTGATATATTATTTATTGTTCTCACCCCAATAGTTTTGCAGATAAAAAATATTTTTGAAAACTACTTTTTTCCGGGACAAACTCAAATTTGACCATGTTGTACCCGGATGTTAGTTAGGAACTTTTTTTTGGTGGTTCAGTACTATGTCCCAATTACGTATACCAAGTTTCAGCTTGTAAATAATTTTTTCCCTCACCTTATGGGCCATTTCATAATAACATTGGCCTATGTTGAGAGGTCACGATTATCATTTAATTGCAATAATATGATATTATTGCAATTAAATGATAATCGTGACCTCTCAACAATAGAAAAAAAATAACTTTGGGGCTAAACTAGAATACTTTGGCACTTCTACTGAACATTACAATAAAATATGCAATAAAATATTTTAGTGAGTTTTTCAACAACATAGAAATTATGGACCTATTGCAATGAATGAACTTTTTCGAATAATTTGAAAAATTCTTCATGTATTTCTTGTATTATATAGAAAGATATTTTTCACTTACACGTTAAATTGCAACTTAGCCGTAGTTTATTTATTAATTCCTTTTTATTGCAAGTGGACCATTTGGTCAATATACTTGCTATATTTCAGGGACTTAGACCGGTTGCACTCATATTTGATAGCCACAATTTTATTGGTCAAAAATACACAAACCTGCATAGGAAACCTTTTTTTTTTTTTTTTTTTTTTTAATAGCAAACAAAGCTTCAAACCATAATCTATTTGCATAGCCAACCTTAATGTAAGCCTTATTTCTAGATCCTAATAAGCTACGGAAAAAATAATCTAAAGAATTCCTATTTAGACTTTTTTATATAATAAATTCGTTAGATACATACTAAACTTTTTAGAATCTAAAGAGTTAACTATTTACCGCTAAAGAAATCACGTTTATACTAACGAGTTACTCTTTAGACACTTTTTTCAAAAAAGTTATAAGTTTGTTTTAAAAAGAGTTAATTATATCATATCTATCTGAATAATTTCTTAAAGTTATGTTTTCCGTGTACAAGAATATTAGAAAAATGCGCTTACAGTTGCATGAATCTAAGCTTTTATTTTTACAAGTTTTTTTTTTTTATTTTATAGAATATAAGCTTTTATTTTTGCGAGAAATGAGGTAAATTAATGATGTTTTCCTTTCTGCTGGACAATGCATTAGGCACCACAAACATGGTGACAAAGCGTAAGGATCAACTGGTCTATTGACACAGACACAACTGCTTGAGCCTCCCCTCGTGTTCAGTCTTAGGCTTGCCAGGTCGCTTGCTCTCGTCCACTCCACACTTGGCGTCCTCGGAGAACCACAAGGCGTAACTCTCCACCTTGGTAATCCACGCATCTGCAACACAAAAAAAACAAACATAGCTTTTGTGGAGGTTATCGGTTTAGCGCGCGGGGAGACGCGGGGAAAGCTAAGGGTCCCCTAATTTAACATTACGCTTATGGGGAAAAACACGTTTTTCGCGATTTTTGAGAAAACTACTACACCGATTTCGGAGAAATTTAAATGAGAAATACTAGACATACTTTTACGTGTTTTAAGCCATAGTCATTTTTAAGCATTTTTTTAAACCGATAACCTCCATTAAGTAGTATTTGTAAGAAGGGGTTATCGCATATCTTAAAAAATTTGTTTGTTATTCAAATTTCAGGTTATGTTAAGAAATATATTTATTTCATCACTTATACAAAGTTTCATAAAAATATCTATTGCTTAGAAGCTGATTAAAAATAGCATGAGATTCCTAAGAAAACGCCTCTATCTTATCATATAAAAATTAAAACATTTTCCCAATACATAAAACATGATAAAATTTAGAATAAGTTTACTATTCTTTATATAGTTTAGCTAAGTTTAATTGATACTAAAATTATGATTGCGATGTAACTATGATTGGAAAACAAAGTGTAAATTTCTTCACATCATGTACACTACAATTGTTATAAAATGGGATAAAAGGATTTTGCCGAATATGCCGCGCGAATGATATCGCTAGAAAATAATTGTCACAACAGTAAGGTGTGTCTACTGCTGCATTTCTCTGCCTTCTTACATCACTCGTATGCGTGAGAACCAAAATATTTATGCTTGCTTGCTTCACCAGCCGTCTGGTGCATCTCTCTCTCTCTCTCTCTCTCTCTCTCTCTCTCTCTCTCTCTCTCTCTCTCTCTGCTACTGTCTCACTTCCTGTGTGAGAATCATGCAATTCCAAACTAGACAGCAAACTATCACCTTCATCTCTCTCTCTCTCTCTCTCTCTCTGCTGTCATTGCATGATATTTTTCTCGAGACAGGATAAGAGAGAGAGAGTGAGAGAGAGATAGAGTGAGAGAGAGAGAGAGAGCATAAAGGTGTGCGCTAGCATGTACAGTCGAAGACAATTAAAAGGTTACAATTTAAACGTGATCTTTATTTGCGCGCTTCAAAACTTTATGTGAAAACGAGATTCTCGTGCCACTAGAGGCCACCACAATCGGTTACGTTTAGAGTTCTCTTTCAGGTGAGCTTCTTGTGCCTTGTCTACACTGGGGGACAGTTAACTGCTCCCGGTAGTTAACTTTTTTAACATGTGTCTACACTAGCTAGTTACATGACGATTTTTACTACTAGCGCCACAGCAAAAAGTTGTAAAACAAGTGAAGGCTTATAAAGCGCGCTATAGCGCGCTTTCTTCAAAACAAACAATAAAATACCAATATTAATACTGTAACATTATATATATAATTTTATTAATATAATAAACTAATTATATAGAATTATATTATCAATTAATTCAATTGTATTACGTAAGTTTTAATTTATTTCTTTACGATATTTATGTTTTTTATAGATATAAATGCAAAAAAAAAAAAAAAAAAAAAATCAAATACGGAAATATTTTTTATGATTGTTAATGTCATTAAACCTAGCTCTTTCTATCAACGTACAGAATAAATTATAGTTTAATCACTTATATAGTATTTTAAAAATATAATATTTGATTCCGAAATTTGATAAAAAATGACATGAAACGTACGCTAACATAACCAAAACTTTTTCATATCACAAATTGCACTATGCATATTATAACATCGTCGTAAATAAATGAAAAGTAGAAATTTAAACATGTATCAAAAATATGTTCTTTATTATTTTTCTGACCTATAATTTTAATTTCTATTTATTATTTCATTTCAAATTTTTATACAAATTGCTTTTCAATTAATAAATTAATGTGTTAAAATTAATAAATTAATGTGTTAAAATTAATATTATATATATAATATACTATCATGTTCACAATTGAGTGGAAATTTTTAAGAAATATTTTATCATAAATTATGATAATCAGTTATTTAAAATATTCAATATATAAAAAAAATATAAAATAACATACATTATCCCTTTTTCAGCATGATATATTGATAATAAACCAAAACTCAATCCAAATAACAAATAAATAGTCTCGTTTTCGTATTTATTTTTTCAAATTTATTTTGAACTGCAATGCAAAAAATAGATTTTTTTATACGAGCTCTTGTAAAACAAATACTTCGCAATACAAATTTATAATGTTTTGAGGCTGGCAAGTAGGAAAATAATGCTAAATAAAAACAATTATGCCCCAAAAGAATACAAATTGCAATAGTAATGAGAATTTACCTAAAAAAATTTTAACAGTATCCCTCGCAGACGACACTGTTGGATTGAGTTTGTTGATTTTAGTGAAAAACAGATTATGCAATTAATATTTTGTAAACACAGTATTGCAGTATGTATTTAAAATACTATTTAAACACTTAATATTAATTAAAACACATTTATTAACTGCAAAAGAACGAAAACAACACTTCAAAACAATCGCAGCTGACGGAGCAGCCGCCATATTTAACATGAAACAAGTGACTGCGCGCACTTTAACTACCCTTCCCGGCGCAGTTACCTCGCAGCGGCAGTTACTGGCGCTAGCATGTGTCTACACCAAGCAGTTAGCGCTATAGTTAACTACCAGCGATAGTTACATGGCCAGTTAACTAACAGGTGTAGCCCTGGCATTGGTTGCTTGGCTGGCAAAAGCTAGACAATCCTCGTGTTGCACGCTTACGCACTTTGCTCTCCTAACCTCCACATCATGCTCTCTCTCTCTCTGCCGTTGCGACAGCAGACAATATTAAATATATCTTCTTCTTAATCAAATGCATAGAATAAAAAAATATATTGAACAAAAAAAAAAAAAAAAATAGAAAAAATTCATTTCAATGAATATTTAAAATCATAATGAAATAAATTTCTAATATATGTTTTATTTATTTATTAAATTAAATTTTTTGTTTGTATGTTGATTTATTTATATATTTGCTTGAAAATTAAAATATCAAGTTGATATTTAAGGTAAAGGCTACCTAATAAATAGAATTATATATATCAAGACTTTATGTCCAAACATGTTCGTTATGAAGTATGTAACTTGCTTGGCAGTGAGTTTGAGTCATAGAGTTATTATAGTATATAATCTCTTTGGTTTGAGTTGGGAATGTTTTATCTTTTTTTTTCGAATAGTAAAATTACAAATATATATATTAACGAATGTAACGTATAAATGAGTCATATATTTCATGATTTCTTAGAAATGTTCAATTAAATAAAAGAACAAATCTAGGAGATTTATTTCTTTACTTTTTTTAAAAACTGATATTGCGCATTTGCTTGAGAAGAAACATGTTCAATATTGTCTGCTGTCACAACGGCAGAGAGAGAGAGAGAGAGAATGATGTGGAGGTGCGGAGGAGCGACGTGCGTATACGCGTGCAACACGAGGATTGTTTGGTTTGACAGCCAAGCAGCTTACCTGAAAGAGAACTCTAAACGTAACCGATTGTGGTGGCCTCTAGTGGCACGAGAATCTCGTTTTCACATAAAGTTTTGAAGCGCGCAAATAAAGATCACGTTTAAATTGTAACCTTTTAATTGTCTTCGACTGTACCAGACGGTTGGTCAAGCAGGCAAGCAAATTTCGGTGCTCACATATACCAGTGATGTAGGAAGGCGGAGAAATGCAGCAGTAGACACACCTAACTGTTGTTGTGACAATTTTTTTCTATAGTGATATCATTCGCAAGGCATATTCGGCAAAATCCTTTATCCCATTTTATAAAAATTGTAGTGTACAGCTATAGCCAAAAGTTTCCAAACGGGGCAGTGGCGGCCACTTTTTCTCATAAAGATAACATAGTGTGATTGCAGGTTGCCTATGCAAATCGTTCGGGAACTTTTGGCCAGAGCTGTACATTGTCCACTCAGTTAGCCGCTGTGGCAGCCTCATCCATAGTCAGATTTAGATATGTTTTTATGGTATAGTTGAACATTATGAATAGAGGGAGACTTGAGACACCTGTCTATTACCTGTGTGTACTGTACATACATATTATAAGATTTAATATAAGTATGGGTAATTGTCGTTATAATGTACATTTATACAAACATGTACGTACCGTTGATCAGCTTGATGGTGCCCGCGGTGCCTCCGTACTCGTGAGGTAGAAGTCGCTGAGGCACTTGCTTGTAAAGTGACGTCATGTCGCTGCCATGCATGGAAATCTGTAGTAATAAGTAACATTAATCTAATTGTTTTCATCTATATACCTATATACCTCGCACGAAACATTATTTGCATAACAAATTACAAGCTATATGTCACAGAAATACTTCTTATACAATATTTTATATATATATATATATATATATATATATATATATATATATATATATATATATATATATATATATATATATATATATATATATATATATATATGATAAAAATTCATTGTAGTCTTACCTTCTATAAGACCCTGGGCTTTCACTCGCTGCTTGTTTTGACGATAAAAAATAACACACAACACCATAAAAAATTGTCACTTATATATAAGTTAATAAAAAGACTCAATTCACAGTTTTTAAAAAATTATATATACATAGCTATGTTATATTTACACCAATTGTAACGTTTTCGAGTGCGTATGTAGAAACATACAGTGTCTGCACTCTTCTTCTGCTTACTGACTGAAGCAAGTCAGCTTACAGTCAAGCTTACAGTCAGTAAGCAGAAGAAGAGTGCAGACACTGTATGTTTCTACATACGCACTCGAAAACGTTACAATTGGTGTAAATTTAACATATCTATGTATATATAATTTTTTTAAAAACTGTGATTTGAGTCTTTTTATTAACTTATATATAAGTGACAATTTTTTATGGTGTTGTGTGTTATTTTTTATCGTCAAAACAAGCAGCGAGTGAAAGCCCAGGGTCTTATAGAAGGTAAGACTACAATGAATTTTTTATCATCATGTCACCTCGCTTGATATTCAAATTTTTAAACATATATATATATATATATATATATATATATATATATATATATATATATATATATATATATATATATATATATATATATATATATATATATATATATATATATATATATATATTATATATATATATATATATATATATATATATATATATATAATATATATGAAATTATTAGACATATTATTATTTTTTTAGTGTGGAAATAATAACTATAGAATAGTAGTGTGTTTGATATAAATTTGAACCTGCTGATGAGACTTTATAAGTCTTAAATTTTGACATAAGTATTTGAGATTTCTTCTATGAATAATAATCACAATAAAAATGTTGTATAATTATATACATACGATTCATGTCCTTTTCAGTCGCCGACTTTTTTAAAAATTATTTCAATGTAGTAAAATTTTACCACGTTTTTGCGGCTCTCGTAATTTCTAGATTATTCGGCGCTTTCTGGTCAGTTTTTTTATTTTAATCTCCATTTTTTCTATATATTTTATTTTTATTAAATTATCTTAAATCCACAGTATTGGATACTAGGTCTGAAGAGCATAATATGTGAAGTATAAATTATGAATCTTAAATTATATATGCATGTGTGAATGTGATGCAAATTTTGATGAACGTTGACAATATTGTGCTTGCAGACGTACCCGCTTACTGATTTTGTCGTTTAGTAGTGACATGCAGAGCGCGATGATTGCGTACATGATGACAGGAGTGTTCACAATATTGACGCTCTTTAATCTGATAGGGTAGACGTCCTATAGGTCAAGAAATATATGTCATGCAAGTTAGGTTACATAATAATAAGCTGCAGTGTATGCATGTTATTGTTACGCAGTGTATAAATATTTGTTTAGAAAACTATTTCTTACAAAGAGTCTAATAGGAAGACTAAAATCTTTAAAGGCGTATAGAGCATTTTCAACAAATAACTTGCCTATTGCTATATGTATTAGCATAAATGTTGTATATCATGAATTTTTTTGTTGTTTTACTTAGCGTCATTATTTATGCTAAACGCTAACAAAATGCATAAAATGCTTTATGTTAACGCTATATATAAATGTAGCATATTTAAATTACGTAATTTATTGTTTACTCTAAAAATTGGTGCATTACTTTAGTTACGAATAATAACTTATTTAAGATATACACTTTTAAGTTATTATGAGCAGTTAAAATAATGCATTTTAGCAAATTATTATAGTCGTAGAACGTAGAATACCTTGAACAAAAAAATTTGCCTAATATCCTAACATACCCAAATGTCATCATTATTTTGGCCGGAGTCGATGCTTTCTAATTTATTTTCCATTTACAAAATGTCAGTTGCGGGTTTACTACGTCACAGCTCACCTGGTCCACGCGCGCGGAAACAGGCGAGCTATGACGTAGTAAACCCGCAACTGACATTTTGTAAATTGAAAATAAATTAGAAATCAATGACTCCGGCCAAAATAATGTTGATATTTGGTTATGTTAGGATATGAAACGTGCTGTTTTATGAGACAAAATACATCGCGAACCGCGATGTATTTTTGTATAGTAAAATACATCGCGAGTCGCGATGTATTTTGCGTATGTAATTCTTCGTCACGCCTGGCGCGACTAAGTCCGATTTTTTTTTTTTTAATCTCTGAAAAATAGTAATGCACTTAATGTCAGCATTTTATGTAAAATGAAAATGATTTAAAAACTCAATTTTTTTATATAAATTTTAATTTTTTGTTTTATAATTATTTTTTTAATGAACCAAGGAACAGTTTTCTATCCGCAACAAATAATTATTTGTGGAGCTAGTAAAGTAACTTAAATTCGTCTCAAATAAAATCTTCCGCTAATTAAGTAAGTAAAAGATATGTCTTCCATAAAACGTCAAGTTCTTCGTCATGCGCAAATTTTTACTTGAACAACTTCTGAAAATAAAATACTTTAGCGTGTTCTATTATACAGATCAACTTTTATTGACTTTGAGTTTAAAATCGATTTTTACGAAATTGTTATTATTATTATTATTTTACGGAAAGCAAAATTATTGCAAAATGCATATTTAAATTTACATGGTTCAATTGTCAAAAAAAAAATGTTGTGGATAAATCCGTAAACTCATTTTTAGAACCAAACTTTTCAACCTGGAAATTATTTTTAAAACACCTTTAAAAAAAAAAAAATTTCAAAGCACTGTAAAGTATGCACCAATTTTTAGAGTGTTCTTTGTGACAGAGCTACCTGTATGCAGTGGATGATTTTCTTGATGTAGCTGGGGGTTAACTGAGTGACCAAACTAATGCTGACTCCGCTCAAATCGATGACGTGTACTATCCCCCCGACCATCATGTTGTCGTTCTCTCTCATCAACACGTCAATACACATTAGGTGAATCTGAACAACAATCAGATATAGGGTGTATGCATTAATTCATGTTAAAGTGGCGTCAAAGCCATATTGGCTCACTCAATATAACATGGGCCACATAGGAATAAAATAACGCATTTTACCAGTCTAAAAACACTACGCAAAATTTTTTGAGATCATTGATGCCGTATATATAAATATTGAATTATTTATAGTATCGTTAAAGTATGTGAGAAAAGTAAAAAATTTACTGATTTCCCAAAGAAAATTGACTATATATGTATTAAAGATTTTATTACAAAGTTTGTCCTATGCTCAGCAATTAATGTAACTCACTACTTTAGTATAGTCTCCATGCGCATTAAATATGACGTCATGTGCATACACCCTATAAGATAATTTATTACAGAGTACGACAAGTCAATATCTCAAGACCATTTTCTTATCACAATCGTATATATTATTATGGAGTGCATTATATAATATTATATCATATATTATATATCATTATTATTAATTATATAATAAAACTATTAACAATTAAGGAGTAATTTCATTGCATATTCTATTAGACAAAATTGAATTATAGATAATAGAGTGTATTAAGTATTTTCAATTTTTTAAAGTCGGGAAATGACGTCATGGGAGGCAACTTATCCTATGCCTACATGCATGAAGTGACGTCACTTTTCCGTTATCAAATATAATTAAAAGCACTCAATGAACTGAAAATTTAAAAATTCACATATCAATCGATTCAGGATTTAGAATAAGAAATAAAATTAGCACTATGTTTTATTTTTATTTTAAGTATTATTATATATTTATATATTTCTGTAGTCTTCCGCTTTGAATGTCTAGTGCGCATAAGTGCAATAATTAAATTGATTATTCAAGATAGTTAGATTAAGAGTTGTCCTCACCCTGGTGAAGTCTAGCACAGAGACTTTGGAGGTGTCAATTGCTCCTAGTCGGTACATAAATATGATCCGACCGTGCTCATCTGGCTCAGGCAGCGGGAAAAACGATCTAAAATAAAAATTATTTTTAATATACATAATTTAACATGTGACTTCATATTTTGAGATCATGATCACAACAAATGACATTTTCCCTCCCTCCCTCCCTCCCTCCCTCCCTCCCTCCCTCCCTCCCTCCCTCCCTCCCTCCCTCCCTCCCTCCCTCCCTCCCTCCCTCCCTCCCTTTGACTTACTGATTTTGCATGAGACATTTGAACGTGGGGTCACTGACGTCTCGGTTTTCAAAGAACTCAGGCACCGCGGTTCTCAAGGTGTAGTACATGGCCAGCTTCTCCTTGGTGCGCTCCAGACTGAACTTACATCCACGGAGGAACGCGATCAGGGTCTGCAACACACTGTCATCGCTAAAACATCGTAGAATCAAAAAATCAAAAATATTTTAACTCATTTCTCTCTTCCTATAGTATATTATGTGTATACTATGTGTATACTACAGTATGTGTATACACAAACATGCAAATCAGCACAGAAATATTAAACCAAACATTACGTGATTTGCATAAGTACTCACAGACTTATATTAATTAAAGCCATAGATCATAATATAAAACAACATGTCCTTTTAAATGAATAAATATGGTTGGGCGCCAATGTGTAAGCTCGTGCTATCAGTTTTACACGAGCTGTTTACGGCGCGATCTCTTGATTAGCCACTAAGCCGCTAGAGGTCACTACCGCACACTCGGCTGTGTCAGATCGCCTGCTAGAGCAACAAAGTCACTGCTCTCGTGATTCTTAGATGTTTTCCTCATAAGGAAAAGCTCGTTTTGGTTGTATAAGTTAAAAAGTGGTATCAACAGATTGCATCAAGTTTATATATCAAGTGCATTTCATCAAGTTAAATATGTCGTAAGTAATAATGCATTTTATATTGTTTCAATATTAATCAACAAGTGTTTTGTTTTGTTGATGGTTTGTTTTCCCCACCATGGTTACGAGTTTGCACGAGCGAGGTGGCTCGGGATTCATTCGGCCTCGGGACGCGAGATAGAGCAGACACGCGTAAGTTTTCCGTGTATTAATGAGATTTATATTTTGATTAATTTTACCAGAAGTTGATTGATTTATAAACCTCATTATATGTAATTGATTCTTCCTTAAGGGTTTTATTATAATATGAATGTAGCGGACGCCGTCCGACTAGGTCATGTTATAATATTGCTCGCAATAGCCTGTATGAGTTTGTTCTGCCGTTCTCGTAGCGGACGCCGTTCGGTTGAAAATGGTAGAACAAAACTGGCTAAGAAAGTAAAAAATCAATTACCGTGCGTAAAGTATATTTGTTATAATTAGACAAATATTAATTTGGATTAAACACAATCCTTATTGGGTTATTCGTATTTTCTTAAATGTAACATAGCAGAAGTTATTCTAAATTCATAGTTTTATATTATTCAACTCAATCTCGTGCATACTCCATTTTGTTTCATTGTGTAAAAGACCTTGTAAAATAAAAGGCATTTTTTCTGTTTCTACTACGAATAAAATATTATAAACTTCAGATTTAATTAATATATTCTTATTTAATCAATCTATCTTATAAATCCTCTCCTACAGCCAACGTGTAGCAGCCAGTAACCCGAATTATTTCCCTAGACAACTAAATACCAGGCATTTTTATATACTAAGCTAAGCTATATCATATAATTAATATTATCAATTATAAAAGTAAATAAGCCTGCTACATAAATGGGAGTCCTGTCCTACTTTTCATCATTTTTATAAAATATTTATTTATAATAATAAAGGCTGAATAAAGGAGAAGGTGGATTGGATAGTTTTGGTAAAATAAGAATTTTGCAATCGCGTTCGCATTTCGTTCGTTTTAGTCTAGTTTACATCACACATAAAAAAAAAAAAAATCCTCACCCACCCACCCCCTCTCTTCACTTTGTTTACTGCAAGGTCACACGGCTCGCTCGACGCTACGATTGCGGCAGCAAGACAAGCGGACGACAACCAAGCAAGAACGAAACACGAAGAGAGATAGTCAGCTGCAGCAAAGGAAAAACGAAGTTTTCTTTGGTTATATAAATATATTATTTTTTTTTTCTCTCTGCATAAAATTTAAACACATTTTAAAAACACTTTGCCTTCACCATAAATAAATTTCTATTCCACGTGTTGTACTCAAACACAATAATACTTCTGAAATATAATAATTATAATTAATTATAAATAAAATTTTGAGTTCAGAATAATAATTAAAGAACAATTTACGTAATATTACGTTATTCTTGATACGTAATATTATTTAAATTAAATTAAGATACTACTGCTATAAGTTTATTGAAAATTCTTGTTGTTGTGAATAAAATTGAGATTATTACATTTTAATTTAAAGGCTTGCTTTAACTAAATTTTGCTTTAAGGAGAGGTCACAATTTTAATCTATTGTTTTATTTTTAAGCGATAGAAGACAAAATGGATGAAGAACATCTACAGCAAATTTTAGAAGAAGTGGCTGCCATTTCTATGGATAATGGTACACAACATCAAGATCAGCAAGCAACAAACAACGACGCGAGCATCGTTAGCCAAGGCCTGGCTGATGAACAAAACGCAACTGTTGTTTGTGGCTCAAACCCCTTCACGCCCACTACCGAGTCTACGGGCACCGATTCACCGGGAGTTGCTGTGACACTCTCGCGGTATCTTGGACGGCGTGTGTACGCTGCCGGCGACGGATGCTATCGTCTTCAGTTGGATTCATCCTCGCCGGACCCAAACTTTGGAGTTCCAGTTTATTATTATTTCAATAATAATAACATACCACAACAATTCAGATCTCCTCAAGAATTGAGCGGTTCACCTATTCACATCCAGCAGCCATTGTATCCTGACGTCATAGTGAACCAGCCTAACATTGAGGGAGTAATTACTACTCCATTCAACATGAATAATCAGAGTGATTATATGTTGAACGTGCCAATTTCTACGGCTGCTATTCAAGAAATTAGGCCTACGACTAGTGTAACGGAAGTACCTAGTCCACGGGTAACTACATTTGTTACTCAAAGTATGACACCAGTAGCTACTATTGCTACATTATCTTTACCTACACTACCTAGGAGTGTAGATAATAATAGAGTTACACCTTATTGGAATACGCCAGTAGTATTACCGCGGGTTACCACCTCTACAGTGTACTCTTATCCTCATATACCACTTATTAGTGCCGCACCATTACCACGAGAACAAGCACGTCCTTATTACTCGGAAAGTAACATGTATGGGAATCAGTCAAGAGTACCATTTACAAAGTCAAACTATGTAAATGAGCTGTTTAACAGCCAGTCTACAGCGTCTCACCCTACGCGTAGTATTAATTTTAATACTAGATATACTACAACAAGTAGTGCAACCTGTAATTACCCACAAGTGAGTACAACAGCGACCTCTGCATCAATTTACTCACAGAGTAACAATCCTAACGCAGTGAGCACTACCTCTTCTACATCAGCACCAATGTCATCATCATCATCAGGCACCACGTCTAAAGCTCGTCAATGCCAACCAGTCTCGCCTATGGTAAATGATAATTCGTACGAACGTGTTCGAGATTTTAGCTTCCAATTACCGAGACAGTATATTGGAAGTGCTCGGGCACCGCACTACCACGTCCCAACGTTTGGATTTGGCCCAGACACTCCGTCCTGGTCCAACGTCTCACAGGTACCGACCCCGGCGGATATGTACGTATCGTCGGCTTCGTCCACGTCAACCACGTACATGCAGCCACCGGAGAACCCCAACAAGACGGACGAACTATTTTCTGCATTATATAATTATGATAACATAATTAATCAAGTACCTATGAATCAAAACGTTACTGTCAATCATTTAACGACAGCTGCAGAACAGGATAGTCCAGAACCAGTCATATTGACCGAAATACCTAATATTTCGCCACCTCGGCCAGCTCGTCCCAACATAGTGGATGAAATCATAAGACATGACGTGGGTCTCCGAGTTCACGACGCTCGCCTTAGGCAACGATGCGGAGATTTAGAACGCACCACTGCAAGATTAGAAGAGACTGAATCTCAAGCAACTAATAATATACAACAACAGGAACATTTGATTGAAGAGCAGGAAAGACTTCAACAACATCAGACTACACTATTGGACCGTCTTCACGATGAAAACTTCGAGCACGGCACAATAGTAGAAGAGATGCAGCACATGCTTGGAGGCATATCGTTGGAAGACCATAGAAATATAGCGCAATATCAAGAATTAATTAATAAACAACAACAGAATTTTATGGCACATCAAGAAGAAATCGACCGACAACAACGTGGTTTGTTTGAAGCACAGCGCAATAATTTCGCCGCACTTCATGCAGAGCAAAGTAATTTGCAACAACAACTTCTTCAACAACAACATGCCGCACAACAACAACAACAACAACAGCAACAGCAAGTGTTACAAGAACAACAAGAATTATTACATAGACAGTTACAAGAACAACAACAAGCCACACATCAACAACAACAACAAAACCAAGCTTTCCTTCTCCACCAACATCATTTATTACAACAAAGAGGAAATCAAGCTGGCGCATCAAATCAAGCTTGGCTTCCGAAAAACGTTAAACCTCCGTTATTTAACGGCATCTTTGATGATACAAGCCCTTTTGAGTTTATCCAACAATTAGAGTTATATACTAGGACGTATAACGTTCCTTAAGCATCTTTGCTTACTCAAGTGCTGCCAACTTTGTTTGCTGGCGAAGCAAAATTATGGTTTGACACGAGAACTAGAAGAAAACAATTCAATTCTTATGCAGAGTTCAAAAATGAATTTGTCAAGTTCTATATTTCTCCAGCTTACATCATACAGTTAGAAGATCAGTTTTCACGCCGCTCTCAACATGTGGATGAACCTCTCACTCATTACTCTTATGTAATTCAATCTTTTTATGCTATACTGAATCCCAATGCCGGTGAACAGGAAATTATTAACAGAATTATAAATAAAATTTGTCCTAAATACAGTAAATATTTCTGTAATAAACAATTCTTAGACTTAAGTGAGTTTGAATCTTATGCATTGGCTATTCAGAACACCATAATCAGAGAGAAGCTATACGTTCCACCTCCTCCAGTTAGTGAAGCCATCGAACCGAGTCTGGCATGGCACTCAAGGCACGATAGTGACAGTGAGGAGAGACGTCGTCCTACTGTGTACACTACTAAGTACTTCACGAGTAATAACTTCAACCCACGTCGCCACGATTCTCGTCGTTTCTCCAAACGTCGCGGTGATTACTATGATAAGAAGGACTATCGTAGTAGCTCAGGTGAGAAATCTCCGAACCGTGATAATTATAAGAGAAGAGAATATGAAGATCAGAGAAGACAGAGATACTACTCACCGAATAGACGGTCGGAAGATGAGGCACCATGTCAAGGGGGAGCTGATAAAAGAGAAGAACGAGACACACGTCAAGAAAAAAGAAAAGGTGACAATGAGAGAGACAAGAGAGACAGCAGCACTGATCGTGATGACAGAAGCAAATCAGACCACAGAAGACGTTATGATGATAGAAAGAAGAAAGAATGGAGAAGAAATTCAGATCGAGGTGCAAGCAGAGATGATTCTCCGAGAAGAGTTCACTTCGAAGAGAAGTCACGTAGCCCATCACACTCACCATCTCCACAGCCGTCAAAAAACTAGAGGGTCTCCTCACTATCGGCAATGGAGGTAGTGGGGGTAAGTCACAATCAAGTTTAATAAATAATAGTAATATTACCAGTATATCTCTAGAGAATAACGCACGTTCTTTAAATAGAATTCATCAAAAATATAAAAAAGTTAAAGAACAGCTTGATACAGAAAATAAAAATTTCATTAACATTATATACAGACATAAGAACAATAAGAATAAGAAAAGCAATAGAAAGAAGTTAAAAATTCAAGAAATTAAAGAACAAATCATAGATCAATACAAATCTAATTTATACTCATCATTGTTTCAGGCTGGGGCAATAATCACCAAAGAAGACATTGATATATTGATTAAAAATAACAAAGAAGAACTACCCCAATTCGTCTATGATTGTTTTCCAAGAAAGAAGAACAGAAGTAAAAGAAGAAAGAACGGCGACACTCGTCGCAAACACATAGACAAGAAAAATGCAGATATTCCTAATCAATTAACTGAAGCCATTAGTACGATAGAACCCATTCTAAAATGCAACATTTTCAACAATGACTTTTATGCATTATGCGACACTGGTGCATCTAACTGCTACATTAACAGTGAAGTGGCGGAACACATCAAGAAGAATAACGGCCAAGTTCACTTCCATGAACGAGATGTACAGTTAGCACAAGGCAGCACCAAAGTTTTAGGCATTGCAAGTTGTAATATTAAGTGGGCCACTGGCAGTCATCTCCAATATTTTTACATTGTCCCAGAACTGAATAAGAGCGTAATACTTGGCAGAGATTTCCTCAAACGTATGAACATTAACATAGATACTTGCTCCAACTCTTACTTCTACAATAAAAACGTACACCAACTTTTTCCTTTCGACGAGATACCCGCAACTGATAATATTAATATTAATATCGCAGAATCAGAAGAGTTAGACATTGAAGATTGGGTTATGTTAGTTTCATCTCAAGCTAAATGCAATCTTCAAGAGAGAGAAGAACTGAGGAAGATACTGCGAGAATTCTGTGATAAGGGACTGTTTTCAAAACGTCCGGGCAAAGTTGATCTAGTCGAACATGAAATAAAATTGAAGCCAAATGTAAAACCTCATAAAGCAAAATTACGTCCTCACAATGCAACACGTCGGGAGATCATCGATTATTGGTTAGACAGATTATTAATGGATGACATCATAGAAGAGTGCGATTCAGAATGGGGGTGTAACTTAGTCGTAGTGGCCAAACCCGGCTATACCAACGATAGCCGTAATCCCAAGAATTACAGACTTTGCACCCGAGAGAAATCAACGTAAGAAGTCGTATTTTTAGTCACAGTCTTCCAAGAATTGATTTTATACTCGCCCAGATCGCAAAAGCAAAGGTAGTATCAACAATTGATTTATCCAGTGGTTACAATCAACTCAAGATGGCAGAGAACAGCAAAAAGTATACTGCATTTGTCACTCACAGAGGCACATTCAGATTTAAGAGATTACCGTTTGGTTTAGTAAACGCAAGCTTCTTCTTTCAAAAGACGACAGAACGTATACTCGGAGATGTTCTATATAAATTTGCAATTAATTATCTTGATGACGTAATAATTTACTCAAACTCAATGAGTGAACACTATGACCATTTAAGAATTGTGTTTAACAAGTTACACAATGCTGGTTTCACAGTAAATTATGATAAAGTTCAATTTTGTTGTGAGAGTGTACAAATTCTAGGACACATTTTCAAAGAGGGCAAAATATCACCCCACCCTAACAAGGTACGTGCTATAAAGCAGTATAGAGCTCCAAAGAATAGAAAAGATGTTATGCGATTCCTAGGCATGCTTAACTTCTATCGCAGTTATATTGCTGGCTTCAGTTTAATCGCCAAACCACTCACCAACTTGTTACGCAAGAAAACAAGATGGAAGTGGGGTCAGGACCAAGCTCGAGCATTCCAGGCTCTTAAGGATCTAATCACTTCTGACACAGTAATGACCTTACCTGATTTATCTCAACCTTTTGTGTTACAGTGTGACGCAAGCAGACAAGGTTTAGGTTGCGTCGTTCAACAAATGGGTGATAAAGGTCTACAACCAGTTGCTTTTGCATCAAGATCTCTAAATAAAGCAGAAGAAAAATACTCGATTACAGAGCTTGAACTGTTAGCTATCTTATGGGCAACAAAGAAGTTCCGCCACTACATTGAATTTAGTAATACGTTAATTGAGATGGATCATAGCGCAATAAAGTCAATATTCGCTCTAGAAGAACCGTGCGGCCGTCTTAAACGATGGATTCTCAGGTTGCAGGGACTCAATATCACGATTGTTCATCGCAGTGGCAGCCAGATGCACGTGAGTGACGCGTTGTCAAGGGCTCCCACTCCATTAGAAGATGACGAGAGACCACGAGATACATACGTTGACTCAGTCTTACCGCTTGAAGCCGAAGATTGTCAAGAAAAAGTTAAGTTTGCGTCGTCATCAAGCAGTCTACAACAATCATATAACGAAACATTCAGAGATAATAGTATAAATAATAAGTTTGAAACTGAAAATAGTAAAATTTCAAGTCAAAGTAATTCACTCAATTTAAATCAAGTTTTCTTAACTCCTAAAAATTTGCCTTTAAAAATTGAAGATTGGTTAACTGAACAAAATAAAGATGTCAAACTTTGCAATATTAAAAATAAATTAAAGAATAAAGATAAGAACTGCAGTAAATCGTTCATGTTAGATAGTAATGATGTCTTATATAAACTAGAAAATCTAAATAAACTAATTGTTGTTCCTTCACATTTATATAATGAAGTCATATTAATAAATCATGATAGTTTATTAGGGGGCCACTTAGGCTATGCTAAAACAGTTAATAAAATCAAGCATCAATTTTACTTCAAGAAGATGAAAGATTTGGTAAGAAAATATGTTAAATCGTGTCACACCTGTCAAACGACGAAGAGCTCTAACGTAGCACCTTACGGCTATCTCAGTAGTCAGTATACTACAATACCTGGCAAAAACATAAGTTGCGACCTCATCGGTCCGATGCCTAAAACAGCTAGACTTAATGAGTACGCTCTGGTTATCGTCGATGATTTTACTCAGTTTCCTATGATCCACCCGTTAAGAAACCCAACAGCCAAAGTTATAGCCACTCGTCTGATTGAATACTGTTGTTTATTTGGTTTTCCAGAAGCTTGCAGATCAGATCGAGGCCCTCAATTTATGAGTGAAGTTTGGACTACATTATGTTCTGAGTTAGGAATAAGAAATGCATACACAGTACCGTATAGACCGTGTGGTAACGTCACAGAGATTTGTAACAAATTCATCAAACAAATCATCAAGTCATATAGTAACACCCATAAGCAATGGGACAGAAACTTGAATGCCGTTGCTTTTGCAATTAGAACTGCTACAAACTCATCTACTGGTTATTCTCCTGCAGCACTCACATATGGGCATGAATTGAGATCGCCATTTGAAGTCATTAAACCGCAGAATAAGAATGCCAAAGATGACATCAATGAATATGTTAAGGACATGGTGTTAAGAGTTAAAAATACTTATGCTCACGCCCAGTATAAATGCGAGCAAGCACGGATTAAACACTCGAAGCAATATAATAAAAATCGTCAACCGAATCCGTTTAAACTAGGCGATTTAGTATTACGTAACACCAATGTGCTGAGTTCAGCCGTAAAAGGCATCGCAGGCTCTCTGGTTAAGAGCTATGAGGGACCGTACAAGATTGTAAAGCAAGTTCACACAAACTCGTATCAACTAGAGACCATTGAAGGAAAACCTGCAGGGAAGAGAAACGCAGACCAATTAAAACCCTATTTCCCTCCTACACCTTTCCAACAAAGCCAAACTCCATTATCATATTCATCTAATCATAATAATAATCATGATCAAAACGAAAACGTCAAAACTCATACTTATAATTTACGTGCTCGTAATTAAAGCACAATTCAAGTTTTCTTTTTTTTTTTCTCTCTCTTTTAAACAACAAAGTTAATTAATTATTATTTAAATCGTGTTTATGGCAATAAAAACATAAAAGTTCACTATAATAACAATATTTCTGCTAAGTTTCAGTAAAAGTTTATTTTTTTTCCTCTCTTTTATAGTAAACTCATAAAAAAAAATGCGCCTCCGTAGCCGAATCCAACATATAGAAGTATACTATAACAAAATATAAGTATATTTTGAGATAGTATATAATAATAATAAAAAAAAATATAATAATAATAATAATAATAACAATAATAATATATACATGTACCCTTTCCTAAACAAACCATCAAAGTGTAAATCATTTAAATCGATAAAAAATGTATATCTAATATGTTAAACTAAAGAAGCACTTTTTACTAAATAATTTAAAATTGTTGGCTATGTATGGTCATTTTAAACTTATACATTTTTATATGTTCATGGGGATTATTTAATAATATAAAAGTTGGCACTATATTATAGTTTTAACATAACATTATGTGTTTATGTCAATGCTTGTTACAGAAAAATTGATGTCTCATACAAGTCCTTATGGACCCAGTATGCCAACATGGTGGCCGAGATGCAGTTCTTGAACCGATGCATCCTTCATGGCGTCGCCCAGCAAGATATCAACCCTCTTACAGCGAAACGCTATAAGAGATATTTCAACCAGTCATTCATGTCATCGGTTATGCTCACCAAAACTATTTGTGACAGGCTGGCACTCTTACACTCCATTGGTGAAACGTTCATTCCTAACCACACTCTGGTACAAGATCTTCTGGTCAAATACAATCTCAAGTTGCATTTGAAACAAGAAGGGGTTCTCTCACAAACAAACGTATTTGGCCACCCTACGTTCACAAATGAGTTAGAGCAGCGTCTTTATGACTTCGTCAACGATCCTGACAAGCCTAACCCCCTAAAGAAGGATCCTCTGACTCTTAGAAGCAAGGTATCCTTTGACCTGGTCTCACTGTCAATCTTGTCACCTACATCGGAAGAAAACCTTCTAAAATCGCCAGAAACCAGACCCAAAGACGTTGCCAGTGATCAGAGAGTGAAGACTACAGTAACACAACAAGAAGGCGAGACTAACAGTGTCAAGCCGATGGTTACATCACCAACTTGTACACCAAAACCAAAAGTAGCTCCAATAGACGTCCTGGGTACGCAACAGACTGACGTGAACCCTGCTAGTACAATCAACGTCAAAACCACATTACCTCTGGAAACTGTAGCTACCATTGCTCCAATATCAACAGTCATTTCTACATCTAAACCTACAGCAGTACAAACTCAGCCTGAGTGTGTTACTCCCAAGAGACAGAAGTTACTTAAGGAAGAGTACAAAAAGCTTCTCGAAAATCTCAAATCAGAAGCCATGCAGACAGGTGTAGAGCCTATCTTACCATCTTTCAGTTCTTTCAGGAAACGCAAGAACAAAGTAAGGTATGACAATCGCAGGATGAGGAATACAAACCAACTAACATATGTATTCAATGAGAAGTACAACCTGGACAACACCACAAGTGATAACAGTGAAGAGTATAATCCTGCTAAACCACAGATGCTGTGAACGTTTCTCACTTTTCACACCTAATTGTATTAATTATATGTTTAATGTATCATTTTTTTTAATTGCTTAGTGTCTAGTGTAAACTAACATTTAGATACAAGTAATAAAACATGTTTGCTCAAGTCCATTAATATTAAAAAATAGTCATCTAATGTACAAATCAAAACTAGTATTCTTTTTACACTCATGTTTTAATTTTTATAATATAGTTGCCATTCTAAGAGGGGGGCATGTGTAAGCTCGTGCTATCAGTTTTACACGAGCTGTTTACGGCGCGATCTCTTGATTAGCCACTAAGCCGCTAGAGGTCACTACCGCACACTCGGCTGTGTCAGATCGCCTGCTAGAGCAACAAAGTCACTGCTCTCGTGATTCTTAGATGTTTTCCTCATAAGGAAAAGCTCGTTTTGGTTGTATAAGTTAAAAAGTGGTATCAACAGATTGCATCAAGTTTATATATCAAGTGCATTTCATCAAGTTAAATATGTCGTAAGTAATAATGCATTTTATATTGTTTCAATATTAATCAACAAGTGTTTTGTTTTGTTGATGGTTTGTTTTCCCCACCATGGTTACGAGTTTGCACGAGCGAGGTGGCTCGGGATTCATTCGGCCTCGGGACGCGAGATAGAGCTGACACGCGTAAGTTTTCCGTGTATTAATGAGATTTATATTTTGATTAATTTTACCAGAAGTTGATTGATTTATAAACCTCATTATATGTAATTGATTCTTCCTTAAGGGTTTTATTATAATATGAATGTAGCGGACGCCGTCCGACTAGGTCATGTTATAATATTGCTCGCAATAGCCTGTATGAGTTTGTTCTGCCGTTCTCGTAGCGGACGCCGTTCGGTTGGAAATGGTAGAACAAAACTGGGTAAGAAAGTAAAAAATCAATTGCCGTGCGTAAAGTATATTTGTTATAATTAGACAAATATTAATTTGGATTAAACACAATCCTTATTGGGTTATTCGTATTTTCTTAAATGTAACAGCAGAAGTTATTCTAAATTCATAGTTTTATATTATTCAACTCAATCTCGTGCATACTCCATTTTGTTTCATTGTGTAAAAGACCTTGTAAAATAAAAGGCATTTTTTCTGTTTCTACTACGAATAAAATATTATAAACTTCAGATTTAATTAATATATTCTTATTTAATCAATCTATCTTATAAATCCTCTCCTACAGCCAACGTGTAGCAGCCAGTAACCCGAATTATTTCCCTAGACAACTAAATACCAGGCATTTTTATATACTAAGCTAAGCTATATCATATAATTTATATTATCAATTATAAAAGTAAATAAGCCTGCTACAGGTATAATGTAGCCCCACGAGAGAGCGTGAAAATACTGCATGCATTTTGCGTGAAAATTCATGTTTATGACGTCACAAACATGCAAAAATTAGTAAAAAAATGTTGAGCGTGTTGCATAAATCGAAATTTTCTGATCACTGCTACGGAGCTACAGTTAGTTTTTGAGACAAACTAAAGTTGTTTAAGTAAATGTTTTGTGATATAAATGCTTACTTTTTTCTCTGGTCAACACACCACCTAACTACCTGATGTACGTACCTGGTCATCAGGTTTGGCCTTGATGTGCGGCTGCTTGCTGAGCCAGTCTCTGATATGCTCCACGTCAGCACCACGTCTGCCAGGATCCTCGTGCAGCTCGTGCTCAGCCTTGGCTTGCAGAGCGGGGGACAACGCTCGGACACCGGACATCGTCTGCTTGGACATCAAGAAATACAAACATCAATTGTATTGAGAATTGAGTTTTGTGATTTATAATTTGATTGTACTAAATAAATCAATTTTAAAGTTTGTTTTTTAAATATATACTTTTTTTTAAGGAAAAAAAAAAACGTAACACATTTTTTCTACTACTATTTGTTTAAATAACTCATAAAAAAAAAGTTTTCTTAAAGTTTAACGCCCTTAATCTTGTTACTTCAGTCGTGTAAATGTTAGCTGCTTGAAATTTGATGATTAGAACGTTCATTTAACCCCGGGAATTATTTAATTAATAATAAAGTAGTATTATTTAAAGAAAAGAGTGAATTTAATTTAAGTTTGTCTCTAGTTTATCTAGCACGTGTGCTTTGGATTTTTAACATGCACAAGTGACATGCGCTTGGAGGCCATACTGGAGTAGTAAAAAACATTGCTGAGCATATAGGACAAATTTTGTTTTAGGTAATTTTCTTTAGGAAATATGTTAAAAAATGTGTGTTATTATTTTTCTCACATACTTGAGATACTAATTTAATCTAACATATTTACATATTTGACTTAGATGCCCAAAGTCACTTCGACAGCCAATTTCTTAGCGGTGGATTACAACGTCTCAGAAAATCATTAATTAACAATATCAATCAACTGAGGAGGATATTCATAGATTTATAATCAATAGTTGACTTGTTTATATAGGCATGTTTTTATATGATTTTTATCTCTTGATAAATCGTATTAGTTGCGCTATGATTTTTTATTTAAATGACCTCTTTTCACGCATGGGGTTAGATAAGACGTATAGTGTACTGTAAAGCAAAAAACTGCTTTTGATGAATCGACTGTACTATCTATATATCGATGTTGCTGCGAACAATATGTGTAACTCGTTTTTTGTCAAGCTAAGCAAAATGTTTAAGTCGTTCCCGAATGTAATGGAGATGGCGCTCGAGTTACATATATATATATATATATATATATATATATATATATATATATATATATATATATATATATATATATATATATATACATACATATATACATATATATATATATATATATATATATATATATATATATATATATATATATATATATATATATATATATAATATATATATAAATAAATATATATATATAAATATATATTATTATTAATATATATAGGATGCGTATATTGTCATATTAATTGCGCTCCATGCCATACTGGAGCAATGAATAACATTTCTCAGCATAGGACAAACGTGACTTTAACTATTTTCTTTGTAAAATTATTTACTTATTTTGTTTCTTTGTTACTATATAATAACAACATATTAACACCATTAAATGCTCTAAAAAAAATTGCTAAGTATTTTTAAACTGGCAAAATGAGTGATTTTTTCATACCTTGAAATTTTTTTGTGTTCACTTATGAAGTCGAGAATGCAAGCACCCTATATATTACATGACTAACACCATATATGTCACCTCATCTGTGTGCAGTGATCAGGTGTAGGGTGTAGCTGACTATGTTATTTAGTACTCACATATAGCGCCGACAGCAAAGTCAAAGGAAGATTTTCTCACGTTGTGCGAGCTATGTAGTCTACTGTTGTTGTATATTATTATAATGTTGTTACTGAAGAAAAGATAGCAGAGAGAGAGAGAGAGAGAGAGAGAGAGAGAGATTTTCACTAGATCATCGTCATCTGAGTTTGGCGCTGTCACTAGACCCTTCTTTATATCACTCTAGTATTGACTAATGCTTAAATATGTCTATCAATGCATGATTTATTTATAGATTGTATAAATATAAAACAGACAATTTGATTCACTGGTCAATTTTAATTATTTTATTTAAGTTACTTTATTATAGAAAATTTATTTATTTAAATATTTTTCAATTTATATATTTCATTGATATACTGTTTTAGTTATTTTTTTTCTTCTTCTTCTACTTTTTTTTTCTCATTAGCTTATTTATTTGTTAATTGTTGATTTCTTGATTAATCTTGATTGATTGATTGATTTATTTACTAATTGAAATGCTCATTGATCATTATATTGATTTTTTATTCCTTAATTCATTGGTTATATAAATATAATATAATCAAAAAAATACATATATATATATATATATATATATATATATATATATATATATATATATATATATATATATATATATATATAATTACTTAGACATGAAGGATCTAAAGTGTATCTGCCTATTATGAATGTGTTTTTATTAACCAATTTAATAATTGATATTTTTAATATTTTTGCCATTTATTTCTTTACGTACAATTCATCAATTATTTATATATAATAGACACCTTGCATGCCGTTTTTTAATAGTCTTAAAAAATTCTTTAGGAAATATGAAAAAAATTGGTGTATATAAAACTTGAAAAATGCTCCTTCATACTTAAAATAATTTTTGAAATTCTAATTTTATTTGAAGTAAAGACGGTGGCCATTACGCTGAAAGACGGTTCGCATTTCTTTTGTTTTTTTAATTGTTGAAGTCGTTCGAACGAGTTCGCACCAAGTGAAGAAGTTGTTTCAACGGCCGAAGTTTTTAAAATAGCTGTTGGAGAAACTTTAAAAAATTCGGCCATTGAAAACAATTGTTCAGTTGCTGCGAACTCGTTCGAACGATTTCAACAATTAAAAAAACAAACGAAACGCAAACCGTCTTTTGGCGTAATGGCCACCGTCTTTACTTCAAATAAAATATGAATTTCAAACATTATTTTTAGTATGAAGGAGCATTTTTCGAGAAGTTTTATATGCACCAATATTATTTATTTTTCCCAAAGAATTTTTTTAGACCATAAAAAAATGGCATGCAAGTTGTTTATTGTAATTTAAAATTGAAATTTGTTTCTAAATTTTTATTAGACATCCCTCGCTTCTCGCACACGCAGTTGCTCGTTTGGGCGACTATTTGCATTAATTCTTTTTTCTTAGAGATAATTTCCAAAACTATTGATTTTTAAATTTATTGTAAAAAATTAAGAAGACTAATGATCTTTAAGACAGTATTTAAGCACAAATTTAGAAACAGTAGTAATTATAAATTCTATTGAAGTCAATATTTACCCTGCGCGCAAAAATCTTGCCCAAGATCTTGCAAGATCTTGGGCAAGAATTTTGAGCAGGGATAACTTTATTAATTACATTTCAGCAAATAATTCACTTATAAACATGACGATTACGCCCTCCAGAACGTAATAATTATGCTAGCTCATTTTTAGCAAAATTTGTTCAATACAGCATAATCTATGCTATAAAAATACTGCATAATAACTTTGTTATATAGCATAAATTTTATGTCATACAGCATAATTATTTATGTTGTTTTAATTTTAAAGATCACTTATGCTATAATAACCTAAATGCATAGCATAAATTACATATTTTATTGTTTCTGTGCAATTACTTAATATCATATTTATTTCTTTTTGACAAAATTTGATTTACTCAAATTTAAGACACATGATGCACCAAGCATGACTTTATCAGCACATTTAAGTGTCGAGATTTTCTTTGTATTATTTATTTATAAAACTTGACAATTGACATGTACAGCTATGGCCAAAAGTTCCCGAACGGGGCAGCGGCGGCCGCAACGTTTTCTCATAAAGATAACATTGAGTGGTTGCGGGTTGCCTATGCAAATCGTTCAGGAACTTTTGGCCAGAGCTGTACATATAAGAAGTATGCACATGACGTCATATTTAATGCGATTGGACGCTATGCTGGAGGAGCGATGAACAATAATGCTCAGCATAGGATAAACTTCATAACTGGCTTTTTTTCAAGAGAAATTTGTCAATTTTTTTGATATTAATATATTAATATTTTTCTCGCCTACTATACAGATACTATTATTTAAACTGTTCAAAACACCAATGCTCTCAAAAATATTGCAAAAAAAAACTGGCAAAATGAGTCCTTTTCCTATACTGGCCCATGTGTATTGAGTAATCCAACATGACGTGGACTGTAACATGAATGCAGTCACCCTATAGGGTGTATGCAGATGACGTCATATTTATTGCGCTTGGAGGCCATACTGGAGTAGTGCGTAACTTTGCTCAGCATAGGACAAACTTCATTTAAGCCCATTTTCTTTGGGAAATCGGTTAATTTTTTGTTATTGTTATTTTTCTCACATACTTGAGATACTAATTTAACATATTTACAACATCAATGCTCTCAAAATTATTGCATAGTGTTTTTAAACTGGCAAAATGATCCTATGTCACCCATGTTATTGAGTTATATCCAACATGGCGTCGACTTTAACATGAATGCACAGACCCTATAGTTTATTGACACACACACAGCTGCTTGAGCCTCCCCTCGTGTTCAGTCTTAGGCTTGGGAGGTCGCTTGCTCTCGTCCACCCCACACTTGGCGTCCTCGGAGAACCACGGGGAGTAACTTTCTACCTTGGACATCCACACATCTGCAATACAAACAAATACACAAGTTGCAGATACAAATATTACAAATACACATATTACAAATACACCAGTTAACAGTGCATGGAAAGAATAAATTACGTGATTTATGTTACAATATATAATAATCTCATTATAGCATAAAATTTTGCTTAAATGAAACAATATCAACAAATGTTCTGTGCAACATAATATTTATGAACAAATTTATTTTATGTATACAAATGGAAAAAAATAAATCGTCTCGTAATTTACGCTGCATTTGTTATTACGGCATATTATATACTATACTACATTAAAATAGCATATCGTCGTTGTGGCGGCTAAAGTGCCGATCTGCAAAATTAACAAAGATCATTTTTCTATGTTTTTGTATTGATAATGAGCCTTGTTGATTTTGCAGATCGGCACTTTAGCCGCCACAGCGACGATATACATAACTGTACTGTACAGTTATGTTATGTAACATACTTACTATGCTGTATTATACAAATTGTTCTGAAAATAAGCTATAACTATAACATTATGTTATTAACATAATTATAACTTTTTTTTTTTACATGCCGAATAGCATAAATTATGTTGTGTAATGCATAATTAATGTTGCTCTCAATGAGTTAGCATAATTACGTGCTAATTTTTGTCCAGGTGCAATTTGTACATGCAGTACAGTACTTGGTGTTTGAAAATCGTATTAATTAAAGCAATAGACCGGAGAAAAACATAAGCATTTATATCACAAAACACTTGATGGGATTTACATAAATAACTTTAGTTTATCTCAAAACCCAATTGTAGCCCCGTAGC
Source organism: Ecdyonurus torrentis (assembly GCA_949318235.1). NCBI lineage: Eukaryota > Metazoa > Arthropoda > Insecta > Ephemeroptera > Heptageniidae > Ecdyonurus > Ecdyonurus torrentis. The sequence goes on along the minus strand of OX439134.1, from coordinate 22,393,321 downwards.
AGTGATCAGAATATTCAATTTATGCAACCCACACAACATTTTCATACTAATTGTTGCATGTTTCTGACGTCATAGACATGAATTTTCACGCAAATTGCATACTTTACAGTTTTTTCAAGCTCTCTTGTGGGGCTACATTAACATTCTGGTAAAAATTGTCATTAGTTTTGAAGATACCATTTCGTGCCATGTTTATTCATTTCAAAGCACATGTTGTTTTATGTGGTCTATAGCTTTAAAAAAAAGTGCATTACTTCTGTTACGAATCCTAACTTATTTGAGATAAACACTTTTGAGTTATTATGAGTAACTAAAATGATGCATTTTAGCAAGTTATTAACAAAAGCTATTTTAACATAAAATAGGTAAAAATAACTCAAAACAACTTAAATTAGCTATTGTTAATAATTTGCTAAAATACAATATTTTAGCTGCTCAAAATAACTCAAAAGTGTTTATCTCGCAAATACGAGTAGATAAGCTAGGATTTGTAAAACTGCATATGTTTTTTGTTTTTTTGAGTCTGATATTTGAAATTAGCCACGTATCATAAGATTAATAAGTATTTAAGTATTGTTTCGTCGTACGTACCATGGATTTGCTTGATGGTGCCCGCGGTGCCTCCGTACTCGTGAGGTAACAGTCGCTGAGGCACCTGCTTGTAAAGTGACGTCATGTCGCTGCCATGCACGAACAACTGTAGCAACATTAATTAATTGTTTTCATCTATATTCAACTCAAAAAACCTGTGTTACCTGCCTTTCGACCTTTTACGGTATTGCCCAGCCGCCCCCCTTCTCCTCAAATGTGACAATGGGCGATACTTTAAGCATGCTCGATTTAAATCGACTGAGGTTTTTTGAGTTGAATATATATATACCTGGCACGAAATATTATTTCATCGTTATTTATGTAACGAAACATGATTTGCATAACAAAACAAACTTTGTCACACAAATACTTTTTACAATAATATGTATATATATATATATATATATATATATATATATATATATATATATATATATATATATATATATATATATATATATATATATATATATATATATATATATATATATATATATATATATATATATATATATATATATATATATATATATATATATATACACACACATATATATATATACACATACATACATATACATATTATATACTATCCACTTCAGTCCCAGTATACGATACAGAGGACATCAGATAATTCAATAAAAATAGAAGAAAGAACCGAAGAAATTGAGATAAAAATACAACAATTGGACCAGAAAATGCCTTTCATTAACGCGTTTTTTAACGGTATTTTGAGCATTCTAAAGGAGGTAGGGAGTCCATAAAAGCAAGAAAGCTTTTTTGACAATAGAGACATATTTTTGTCATTCTGAGAGCCGCACAAAAACTTCGTTAAAGGCATAGACCAGAGAAAAACATAAGCATTTATATCACAAAATACTTGATGGCATTTACATAAATAACATTAGTTTGTCTCAAAACCCAACAGTAGCCTCATAGCAGTGATCAGAAAATTCCATTTATGCAACCCGCACAACATTTTCATACTAATTTTTGAATGTTTCCGACGTCATAAACATAAATTTTTACGCAAATTGCATACTTTACAGTATTTTCATACTCTCTCGTGAGGCTACATTAACATTTTGGCAAAAATTGTCATCAGTTTTGAAGATCCCATTTTGTGTTTATTCATTAAAAAGCTCATGTTGTTTTATGTGGTCTATGGCTTTATAATACTAAAAATTTACTACAATGAAATAATTTTAAGTCGGGGACTGAAGAGGATATATATATATATATATATATATATATATATATATATATATATATATATATATATATATATATATATATATATATATATTATATATATATGTGTGTGTGTGTGTGTGTGTGTGTATGTGTGTGTGTGTGTGAAATTATTAGACATATTATTTTTTTTTAGTGTGGAAATAATAGCAAGTGTTTTATTTAACTTTGATAAAAATGCCGATAAGACGTTATAATAAAGCGTAAATTTTGACATAAAATGTATTTGAGATTTTTTCTATTATTAATAATTATAATTATAATGTTGTACATATGTAAATATTAATATGAATCATAAATTAGATAATTATAAACATTCATACACATGTGTATGAATATGATGTACATTTAAATGACGTGTTCACAATATAGACCCCATGCACATCCTTGCGATTTAACGCCATGTTTGTGGTGCTAAATTCATTTGCCAGCATAGGGAAATGTCATTTTCTTTCATTTTTCGCATAAATAAAAGTGTATAATAACTAAAGGCATTTTTCTCTTATTCTTTCAGATTATTAGAAGCTATATTATAGAAACAAAGTTTTTAATAGAGGTTTGAAGCTTTGTTTGCTCTTGAAAAAAAAAAACAAATGATGTTTATCCTATGCTGTCCTATGTATTCCTGACCAACAAAATGGCAGCATTTAAATATGAGTGGAAGTGTGGAAGTGGTCTATAGACCCCTTGCACATCCTTGCGCTTTGTCGTCATGTTTGTGGTGCCTAATGCATTGTCCAGCATAGGGAAACTTCGTTTTTCCTCATTTTTCACATAAAAAATAGTTTATTTTAACTCAACAAATTTTTCTCATGTCCTTCGAGCTTATTAGGAGCTAGGAATAAGGTTTTGATTGAGGTTTGAAGCTTTTTTTGCTATTAAAAAAAAATAAAAATGATGTTTTTCCTATGCTGGCGTATGTATTCCTGATCAACAAAATGGCGGCTCTTAAATATGAGTGCAAGTGGTCTATTGTGCTCTCTGCGACGTACCCTCTTATTGATTTTGTCCTTGAGCAGTGACCTGCTGAGCGCGATGACTGCGTGCATGATGACAGGAGTGTTCACGCAATTGATACTCTTCAGTCTGACAGGGTAGACGTCCTATAAGTCAAGTAATGTCATGTGCAAGATAGGTTACATAACAATCAGTGTATATACAATTTATTGTTACACAGTGCATACACTCTCTAAAAAAAAATCGTAGAAAAGCTTGTACACAGTTTTGCAATGTTTTAAGTATTGTAGAATCAACGGTTATGACGTCACTAAACGTTGATATTTCAACAATAAAAACGTAAATGACGTCACAAGCGTTAGAATCACAATGAAATAAACGTTAAACTTGGCCGTTACAAATCTACGATTTTTCTATTTATTTCCAACCCAACGCTAGTGACAACACTAACATTTTTATTGTTGAAATATCAACGTTTAGTGACGTCATAACCGTTGATTCCACAATACTTACAACATTGCAAAACTGTGTACAAACTTTTCAACGTGCTTTTTTTAGTGTGTAACTCATTTTCAGCACAATTTGTTCAACATAGCATAATTACTATGTTATGATAGCATAAAAATGTTATGTTGTACATTTATCATGATTCATAATTACCCTGCTGAAAAAAAAAAAATTTAAACGATTTAATATTGTGCCAAATTAGTATATTCAGTATGTTTGGTATATTTTATTTAAACCCTTTAAACCGAAGAAACAGTAAGATTTTCGGTTAAAAGGGTGTAAATTAAATATACAGTTTACTCCAAATATATTAATTTGGCACAATATTCAGTATATTCAATATACTCTTTAAAGCTTCTTTTTTTATTATTATTATTTGTGCTGTTTTGTTGTGCAACATATAAATGCTATAATATAACAAATGCATAAAATGCTTAAGGATAATGCTATAAATGTAGCATTAAAATTAGTGAAAATTACGTAATTTATTGTGTCCGTGTGACGGAGATACCTGCATGCAGTGGATGATTTTCTTGATGTAGCTGGGAGTGATCTGTGTGACCAGACTGATGCTGATCCCGGTCAAGTCGATGATGTCAACTGTACCCCCGACCACCAAGTTGTCGCTCTCTCTCATCAACACGTCAATACACATCAGGTAAATCTGAATCACACATCAAACAACAACAACAATCAGGTATAATTAGAGTGTATAGCGGGGTCTCCTCGTCAATATATTCCAATCCAATCTGCAAAATGTGATGAAAGCAACACACTTTCAGGGTTTGTTAGACTGATCCTAATGAACATTTCTGGAATACCATCCCAACCATCAGGTCACCCTTGCGACCTGGGGCGACCTTCAAAGGTGGCGCTTAGGCCCTTTTACGTTTTATTTTTTCCTGGTGTTGATTTTAGTCCGATTTGAAAATTCTTTTCAATTTTCATTTCCGCATATTATGCTTAATAACGTGAATTTTTTTCAAATTTTTAATTCAAAAAACTTGCCCGGAAATCGAAATTAAAGGGAGAATGGGCATACCTGATGCACCTTTAATTAATATTAACATAAAAACTACCGGCACTACAAAAAAATGCTTCAAGTAAAAGTTGTAGAACTCAAAATTTGCTAAATTTTGAAGTTTTTTGTTTTTAAGTAGTGCCCATAATTTTGAAAATATTTTAATTTTAGTGCCATTTTAGGGTAATTTTTAAAGCAATATAATGCATATAAATGCTAACTACAAACAATAAATGTGACTAATTTTATAGGAAATACATTTATGGGACTCTATGCGACAATTTAAACTCAAAAATGAGTACTCAAAATAAAATTTCAAAATGTCCCGGAATTTCGGGACACTTTTTTTTTGGCAAATTATTTTTTTTATTATTATTTCGAAACTTTTGAAAGTTAATAGAGGGGTTTTTATAAGTTTTTGAGTGTCCCGAAAGTGTCCCGGAATCAAAAAATAATTGCTTTTGACCAAATACTGACTCGTATACAAATATTTATATGTACGCTATATAGGGCTTTGATGTATTGTGTATCATACTTATGGCTTTTTTTTTTAAGTACAGTACGTAATTATTTACTATTCATAGTATATAAGAATTAAAAAAAAAATTAAAGAATGACCTTATGATAGTAATGCATTATTTGTGCATTGGTATATATATAATTATTTATATATTTATATTCACAATACTTTACATACAATATTCAGATTTTATGTGACAATTTTCACACTTCAAGATACAGGTTATTTATTTATATAATTTTTTAAATCATTTTTCTCATGACATCCCTTATATTAGCTTTCTGTAGTTCAAATCATGTGTTCAAAGTTCGTAGTTTAAACCTTAATACATGCAAATATTATTATTATAAAAAAAAAAGAAGTTGCACTCAATTTGTCCTTTTTTTTAGTGTTATTTAAAGTTTCTTAACGTCATAATATTCATTATTATATTCATCGATTTAATAATTTTTTATTGTTAAAATTATGATATAAAGTTATTCTTGTTATGAAACTATTATAATACTAATAGTAAAAATAGAAAACTACTATAATATAGAATACAGTAGTAGATTTTCATTGTACTATAATTATATTATATGTAAACTCAACTACACACTGAAAACATGCAAATAAGCACGTAAAAAATTAAAATAATTAATTTTAAAGACTTTAGTAATAAGTAAAAATCAGACAAAAAATAAATAAATATAAAAAACGCAAGCAAAGACTGTTTTGCAATTTATATATATATATTATACATATATATATATATATATATATATATATATATATATATATATATATATATATATATATATATATATATATATATATATATATATATATATATATATATATATATATATGTAACACGATTGTGATACAATAATTTAAATCCAGTGCTGTTTTTTTTCTCATAATATAACATTGCGAATAAAACGTCAGTTTTTTTTTAATGTGGTAACATATTTATATCATCAAAATCATGTGTACAAGAAAAAAGCCCTAAAATATATAAGAAACGTAAAATTATATAAAATATTATAAGTTTCGAAATCTAAAAATAATGTTATTTGGCATGAGTGACTAAGTCTTTCTGTGATTTAAAAAAAAAAAAAAGTTCAATTTAGATTTCTATAGAACAGGGTTATTCTGTCAAATATTATATTTATATATAGTAAAATGTACAGTACTATTATATTGAATTATAAATATGTGTGTGAGTGTGCGTGCTTAAATGCAAAGTAGAACCATAAAACCCTGATATAAGGGATGTCATGAGAAAAATGATTTAAAAAATAAATAAATAACCTGTACCTTGAAGTGTGAAAATTGTCAAATACAATCTGAATATTGTATGTAAAGTATTGTGAATATAATTATTTAAAATAATTATATACCATGCGCAATGCACAAATAATGCATTACTATCATAAGGTCATTCTTTAATTTTTTTTTAATTCTTATAAACTATTAATAGTAAATTATTACATGCTGTACTTAAAAAAAACAATAAGTATGATACACAACACTACATCAATTAAGTCAATATGCAAAAAATGTAGACTTATAGAGTGAAATGTAAATATATTTGTATATAAGTACACGATGGTGTTTAATAAATAAAATAATAATATAAATATCTATATACGAGTCAGTATTTGGTCAAAAGCAATTATTTTTTGATTCCGGGACACTTTCGGGACACTCAAAAACTTATAAAAACCCCTCTATTAACTTTCAAAAGTTTCGAAATAATAATAAAAAAAATAATTTGCCAAAAAAAAAGTGTCCCGAAATTCCGGGACATTTTGAAATTTTATTTTGAGTACTCATTTTTGAGTTTAAATTGTCGCATAGAGTCCCATAAATGTATTTCCTATAAAATTAGTCACATTTATTGTTTGTAGTTAGCATTTATATGCATTATATTGCTTTAAAAATTACCCTAAAATGGCACTAAAATTAAAATATTTTCAAAATTATGGGCACTACTTAAAAACAAAAAACTTCAAAATTTAGCAAATTTTGAGTTCTACAACTTTTACTTGAAGCATTTTTTTGTAGTGCCGGTAGTTTTTATGTTAATATTAATTAAAGGTGCATCAGGTATGCCCATTCTCCCTTTAATTTCGATTTCCGGGCAAGTTTTTTGAATTAAAAATTTGAAAAAAATTCACGTTATTAAGCATAATATTCGGAAATGAAAATTGAAAAGAATTTTCAAATCGGACTAAAATCAACACCAGGAAAAAATAAAACGTAAAAGGGCCTAAGCGCCACCTTTGAAGGTCGCCCCAGGTCGCAAGGGTGACCTGATGGTTAGGATGGTATTCCAGAAATGTTCATTAGGATCAGTCTAACAAACCCTGAAAGTGTGTTGCTTTCATCACATTTTGCAGATTGCAAAGTCGAGGATACCACGCTAGTATGCATTCATGTTAAAGTCAACACCATTTTGGATCACTGAATAACATGGGCATTGCAGCATTAGAAAATAAATCATTTAGACAGTTGAAAAACACTACGCAATATCTTTGAGACCATTAATGCTCTATATATATATATATATATATATATATATATATATATATATATATATATTGAAGTAGAATCTTAAACCCATAGACCACATAAAACAACATGTGCATTTTAATGTATAAACACGAAATGGGATCTTCAAAACTGATGACAATTTTTACCAAAATGTTAATGTAGGCCCACGAGAGAACGTGAAAAATCTGTAAAGTATGCAATTTGCGTGAAAATTCGTGTTTATGACGTCAGAAACATGCAAAAATTAGTATGAATTTGTTGTGCGGGTTGCATAAATCGACATTTCTGATCACTGCTACGAGGCTATACTGTTTTTAACAAACTAATGTTATTTATGTAAATCCCATCAAGTGTTTTGTGATATAAATGTTTATTTTTTTCTCCGGTCTATTCCTTTAGGTATGTGAGAAAAAAAAACAGATTTCCCAAAGAAAATTGCCTGAAGAAAAGTTTGTCCTATGCTGAGCAATGTTATTCACTACTGTAGTATGGCCCCCAAGCGTATTAAATATGACGTCATGTGCATACACCCTATAAGAGAAGATATTACATTCTATTAGTTTATACTGAGTACAACTAGTCAATGTCTCTAGACCATTTTCTTAAAGAGAAATATATCATACAAATCACAATCTTATTAGGGAGAGTGCATTTTATATGTGTGTGTGTATATATAAAGACTATTAAACATTTAGGAGTAATTTTATTGTATATTCTAAAACGACATTAAATCGATAGATAAGAGAATTCATATAATTTCTGCTGAGTTCATCAAGTATTTTTTATTAATTTTTTTATTTCGCAAAATAATGTCACGGGTCGTAATTTCTCCTCTGCCCACATGCAACAAGTACCACTTATGACGTCATTTTTCAATTATTAAAAAATTATTAAAAACAGTCACAATTCACATTTTCACTTTGTCAATGTAAAATTTAAAAAATCCTTACAAATATATTGTAGTCTTTATCTTTGAATGTTTACTAACAATTAAATTGAGCAAACAAAAGAGTTAGACTACGAGGAGAACTTACTCTGGTGAAGTCTAGCACAGAGACATGGGAGGTATCAATTGCTCTTATTCTGTACATAAATATGATCCGACCGTGCTCATCTGGCTCAGGCAGAGGGAAAAACGTTCTGAAATTAAAATTACTTTTATTATATATAGTTTACCATGTGCCTTCATAGTTTGAGATCATGATTCCCTCCCTCCCTCCCTCCCTCCCTCCCTCCCTCCCTCCCTCCCTCCCTCCCTCCCTCCCTCCCTCCCTCCCTCCCTCCCTCCCTCCCTCCCTCCCTCCCTCCCTCCCTCCCTCCCTCCCTCCCTCCCTCCCTCCCTCCCTCCCTCCCTCCCTCCCTCCCTCCCTCCCTCCCTCCCTCCCTCCCTCCCTCCCTCCCTCCCTCCCTCCCTCCCTCCCTCCCTCCCTCCCTCCCTCCCTCCCTCCCTCCCTCCCTCCCTCCCTCCCTCCCTCCCTCCCTCCCTTTAACTTACTGATTTTGCATGAGACTTTTGAACGTGGGGTCACTGACGTCTCGAGGTTTAAAGAACTCAGGCACCGCGGTTCTCAAGGTGTAGTACATGTCCAGCTTCTCCTTGGTGCGCTCCAGACTGAACTTACAACCTCGGAGGAACGCGATCAGGGTCTGCAACACATTGTCATCAATTAAACAAAGTAGAATTAAAAATATCTTTATTTATTTCTCTCATCCTACAGTATACAAAAACACATATCAGCATAGAAATATTAAATTATGTAATTTATGCCCCCAGAGAAAAGTTTCAATCCACGACACAAAGTCAATACAAAAGTAAATTGCATGTATGTGTGTGAAAAATACGCTGAATTCAAATGCTGAAACCTAATTATTATAATATCACAGTTATATGGTCTCTCTCTCTCTCTTTCTTTCTCTCTCGGAAAAGTTTCAATTAGTTCACGTTATTAAATCCACATTACGGGATTCACATTATCCACCCACATACTTAATACTGATAATAATTAAGTACGTGATGTACACTCCTCGCGCATAAATCTGACCGTTTGAGTTAAAGTTTCTCCATATATATGTAACATTTGGAGAGATTAACGCTTTTTATCACTCAGATTTATTCGTGAGGAGTGTACAATTGTGCATACATACCTGATCACTGGGGTTATTGGCCTTGATGTGCGGCTGCTTGCTGAGCCAGTCTCTGACATGCTCCACGTCAGCACCACGTCTGCCAGGCTCCTCGTGCAGCTCGTGCTCAGCCTTGGCTTGCAGAGCGGGGGACAACGCGCGGACACCGGACATCGTCTGCTTGGACAAAACCTAGATTATATAATGAAATTATATATATTATATGTATAATATATATATATATCTATATATATATATATATATATATATATATATATATATATATATATATATATATATATATATATATATATATATATATATACACTCACAAAGATGTGAGTCAAAAACAAATAATGTTCTTTAATTAATTTGTAAGTTTAAAAAAATTTAAAGTTGATATTGTATAATGATGACTGGTCAAATTATCTTTTGCTGCTAAGTGACCTATATTTTGGTATATAAATAAAATATACTGATATTATATAATAGTTTTCATTGCATATTATTTATTATATTTGTTCCGTGGAGCGCACGCAAAAAAAAAAAAAAAAAAAAAACTAAAAATGTAATAGGTAGACATATAACCTAGAACACAGGTATTATTATACTACAATAATACCTAATGCAGGTGCAATATGCAACAATAAAGGTGTGACTCACTGCTTAGATGAAGTGGTAGTGTAGTCTATTATAAGTACCTATTCCAAATTCAAGTGTACCTATTGTAAAATACAGGTTAATGTACCTGCCATAAATAGTAATTATTTTCTGTGCGTCATGTACCCAGTAAACCACAGTTTTTTCACATGTACATTGCAAGTACTTTTCCGATGCAAGAATGTCAGTACCAGTGACATCACATGAGCTGGGAGTGACACTCTTACATCGGAAAAGTACTTGCAAACTACTTGTGAAAAACTGTGGTTTACTGGGTATAGAGTTTTCAGAACTCTATAAGTAGAGAGTTGATCTTGGAAATAACAGTGCGTGCATATGTATAATTAGTGTTGTTTGTGAGCTCTGTTTCCTTGCACCAAAAAAATGCGCAATCCATTTGTATAACCAAAGTGGATCGTCATTTTAGGAGCAGAAAACAGCTAGGTTTATGAACAGCTCAATAATTTATATATTTTTCTTTTCAAAAGCTGGCGTTATAATTTCAATATAATTCTTCATACGAAAATCTCTCGCTGTATATTTAAATGTTAAAATATATTATTAGAATCATAACTTCTCCAAAAGTACAGACGATTGCCCTTGATCTTGTTACTCTAGTCGCGTAAATGTTATCTGCTTGAAATTACATGATTAGAACTTTCATTTGACCCCGGGAATTATATAATTAAAAATAATATGAAATTATTTAAGAAAAATGTGAATTTAATTTAAGTTTGTCTCCTGTTTATCTAGCACATGTGTTTTATGTTTCTGGCTGAAAAATGTACATTGTTGCAGTTTATCACTTACTCAGACTAAAGAATATTAAAATAGGTAGTAAGTCACCGCATTCTTCTTATATGTACGGGAGTGTGTAACCAAATTATGTAAGCCTGTGATTGACGTAGAGTAAAAACCACTTTTGCGAAGATACTCGAAGTCACTTCGACAGCCAATCTTAGCAGCGGATTACGTCTCAGAAAATCATTAAAGCCATAGACCACATAAAACAACATGTTCTTTTTAATAAATAAACACGAAATGGGATCTTTAAAACTGTTGACAATTTTTACCAGAACATGTTAATGTAGCCCCACGAGAGAGCGTGAAAAAACTGTAAAGTATGCAATTTGCGTAAAAATTCATGTTTATGACGTCAGAAACATGCAAAAATTGGTATGAAAATGTTGTGCGGGTTGCATAAATTGAATTTTCTGATCACTGTCACGGGGCTACTGTTGGTTTTTGAGACAAAAGTAATGTTATTTATGTAAATCCCATCAAGTGTTTTGTGATATAAATGCTTATGTTTTTCTCTGGTCTATTCCTTTAATTAACAATATCATTCAACTGAGGAGGATATTGATAGATTTATAATCAATAGTTGACTTGTTTAGGCATGATTTGATATGTTTTATTTATCTCTTGACAATTCGTATTAGTTGCGCTATGATTTATTAGAGTGACCTTTTTTAACATAAACATATAGGTGACACACATGACAGTGTGAAGCAAAAAACCACTTTTGGTGAATCGACTGTACTACCTTATAGTTCTTATAACTCAAAATCACAACATTATATTATGATATTTGGTAAACTTTAATACTGTACTTTACTTACTTTACATTCGTACTAGTTGTAGAGTGTAGACTTAAAGACGGACGGTCCAAGTTAATACAAGTTATTTTCTCTAGAATGTTATTTAACTCAAGTTAGCACAATATCAAGCTTTCACTTTAATTACATTGAATGACCTTCAATTAAATGAATTTAAGATTACGATAGGGTCAAAATTTGATGACGCTATATATATATATATTATAATATATAATATAATACATAATACATACATACATAACATATATATTTATATATATATATATATATATATATATATATATATATATATATATATATATATACGTATATATATATATAATATACAGGCTATATGCGCATAGCGTTATATAATGCAATGAGGAAGGTGAATTTTTTTAACCCCCACTTTTTATGACATTTTTGAAAAGGAGCGTTAAAAAATTTTTAGGCGCTATTTTTTCTTAAAACGATTGGCGCATGGGAAGTATTTTTAATTAATTTTTGAAAATCGTCCTAAAGAGACTCTGACGTCATCAATCGGGCATTTATTTCGGAAAGAATTGACCGTAGAAGGTTCAGTAGCCAGTTTTTTGAAATCCTGAGAACGAGCTTATTTCATTTAACTGGTTACTGAACCTCGAACGATTAGTATTTGCCGAGAAAAAAGTGGAATGATGACGTCAGAGTCTTTTTAGGTCGATTTTCAAAAATTAATTACAAATACTTCGCATGCTCCAATCGTCCTAAGAAAAAATAGCGCCTCAAAATTTTTTAAAGCTCTTTCCAAAAATATCATAAACTCAACAAAAAAATTTCAATTCACCTTCCTCATTCGCGCCTTCGCGCCATACTGGAGCATGAATAACCTTTCTCAGCTTAGGCAAACTTAAATTTGACTACTTCCCTTGGAAAACTAGTTAATTATTTTGTTTCTGTGTTACTATTATATTACTATTGTCACAAACTTGAAAAGTTACTACAACAAAAACAACATCAATGCTTCATCAATGCTAATCCCCGTAAGCTGCAACGCTAACTAACTAGTTAAAGCGTAGTTCAGCTGTTATTTCGATTGTTGCAGCAATTAAAAAAAGATAACTATAAGTTTTAACGAGGTTGCAGCTTGCAGCCCTAAGTATTTTTAAACTAGGAAAATGTGTGATGGTTACCATATCTCTTGACCCTTGACATTTTTTTAGTTTTCACATATAAAACCGACTTTTATAAGAACGTAATCACCCTATATATTACATGACTAACACCATATATGTCACCTCACCTGTGTGCAGTGATCAGGTGTAGCTGACTATGTTATTTAGTACTCACATATGGCGTTGACAGCAAAGTCAAAGGAAGATTTGCCCACGTTGTGCGAGCTATGTAGTGTACTATGTTGTCGTATATTATAATGTTGTTACTGAAGAAAAGATAGCAGAGTGAGAGAGAGAGAAAGAGAGAGAGAGATTTTCACTAGAGCAATCAATCGGGCACCGCGGTCCTCGTGGTGTAGTACAAGTCCAGCTTCTCTTTGGTCCGCTCCAGACTATAGTAACTATAAAGGTAGTACAGTCGATTCAGCAAAAGTGGTTTTTTGCTTCACACCGTCCTATCTAAACCCATGTTAAAAGGGGTCACTTCAATAAATCATAGCGCAACTAATACAAATTGTCAGGACATAAAAATCATATCAAAACATGCCTAAACAAGTCAGCTATTGTTTTTTAAATTTATGAATATCCTCCTGAGTTGATTAATATTATTAATGATTGATTTTCTGAGACATTGTAATCCGCCGCTAAGATTGGCTGTCGAAGTGACTTCGGGCATCTCCGCAAAAGCGGTTTTCTCTCTACGCCAATCATATGCCTACAAAATGTGGTTTTCACCTCCCCTGAACCCCCTGCATAAGAAGAATGCGGTGACCTTACTACCTATTTAGTTACTTTGGTCCGCTCCAGACTGAACTTACAGCCGCGGAGGAATGAGAGCAGAGTCTGCAACACAATCATCAATCATTTACGTTGATCTTTGTAACAACGTAATCTCCCTCAAATATTTACATCAGTAAATATATGTATTGCCATTTTTAATCGCAAGTATTATAGATTTATTTGTAATTTAAAAATATATTTCTTTAATTGAAGAGAAGTTTGTAAAAATCTGATGAAATACAGATTTCTATGCTTATATTATATTGATGTCATTGCTTATCACGCGTATTGTTTTATCTCGCGTAATGCATGTCTTGTGTCATATGACGCCATCTTGGCGCACGCTTTTCTGGCGGCTAGCCCGCGTTGACGCATTTCCAGCGATGAGGTTACGCCGAACGTCCAGTCAGCTCGTCGTAATATTTTGTATATAAGATATTAGGTTTATGTAATTTTAGCACGTAAGATACGTAATTCATGCACGTAATATTTTAAGTGTTTAATTAATTGCCATTTTGCATATTATCATCATTTAACATCGCGCCACTGCTTTTTACGTCATAATCCCCGTATTTTACGGCGATTTGTATGCTGTATAAATCTTATGTTATATCATCATTAATTTGCTTGCGTGATAAAATATACGCGATGTATTTTATGTTGACTAGATATAGTAAAAGCATCAGGGAATAAAATATTGTATGTTTCATGTGTATATGAGAATGCGAGGTTGAGTTTTGTGTTTGTATGAGAGTTTGTCCAGTTTTGTCCCGAGTGGTTGCAAGCTGCATAGCTCGCCACCGTCCATCCTGTGTTACCTTGGAATGAGCCTGCTTCGCCAGCCGAGCACTCTCTCTCGTTCTCTCTCTTTCGCCTTCCCTCGCATCCACGTGATACTAATGTATTGCGTAATATTTTAACATCGTTTATATAATATTTAGTTTTCACGTCATTTTATTGACATTATAATCAAGTCATAGTTTTGCGTGTTTTTACTTAATTATTCGTTTTCTAACATATGTCACGTGAAGTTTTGGCAATATAAAGAATTTGCATTTAGTTTATAATTTCATGGTACAAAAGTATAATTTTGAGATTATCAATTGAATTATCATTTTAATATTAAAGTTTGTTCATAACAGTGTTACTTGACATTTTATATGTAACTTAGGGTGTTATATAATAATTTTGGTTCTAGAAGTTTCTATATTACATAACAGTGTGTTTTGCTGCAGCTGCATAGCAACAGCTACTTTGGTCATAAGGGTCATAATGTATGTAAAAACTGCCGAATTTGAACCTTATTGTCAATCTTGCCCCCACCATTCCAATATAGCAAAATTGTTCGTCGCTACTGAGCGCAGCGTTACCGACCGTCCCGAGAGTCATTCTGTAAGCCGGAGCTGCCCAGGCTAGGTGCTCCTTCAGAGCCTCGCAGAAGGAAGTTTCCCACTTGCGGCAAACTTCAGTCATTGTACCTGCCTTTGTTTTGTGAAGAGTACGTCATATTTTGCTACCATCACTGAGTATCCACCATTCATCGTAATTGGATTGTTACGATCGCTTTTGGCCCATGATTGGACATCACGTGAGATCGTCGCTTCGACACATACGTAAGCTAGCCACGTGCCACATTCCATTTCTGACGTGCTTTTGATACAAATTTGAGTTTTCCTGTCTGATTTAAATAATTTGCTTTTCTTTTAATCTGTGTTCTCTGTTCAAACAATAAAAGACGAAAAGGTCCACATAAAATTTTGTGTTTTCCTTACTTAACCCTATCTGTACCTGTTTTTTACCTCGCAAACGAGCCACAGTAAAAACCCCTAGACAAAGGTAAAATTCTCGTGTTACAGAAGTGGGGATCTCGGCCGGTAAAATCACCCACCCACCCACCCCCATATCGCAAAATTGTAAATTTTGAGAACACACATTGTATGAAATTCTCTTCCACTCATTTTTTGACCCATAATTGCCCCGCCCCGTAACGTCAGAAATTCCTCCAAAATTCCACCACGTGTGCAAAACGTAAAAATTTGTCTCTCCCCCTCTCTCTCACGTGTCCCAATTTTTCGTTCACATTTTTTGAGCCATATAAACCCCGTAACGTCAAAAATTCCTCCAATTTTCCACCATGTGTTGCAATATATAAAAGTTGTTTTCTCTCTCTCTCTCTCTCTCGCGTGTCCCGTACAAAAAAAAAACACCTCGTGACAATCCCGTGTGACATGTTTTGTACAAAATTGAGTCCCGTCACATTCCTTGTATAAAATACATACTCAGTGTTTGGTGTATACCTCTCGTGTATAAAAAGCCCTACTTTCACAAAATGGCGGATTGCTCTGGAAAGAGAAAAAGGTACAAAACCAGGTTGATCCCTGGGAACCCTGAATCAAGCGATTCTAACCCCGAAGCAGAAATGCACCCCACCCCGAGTGCCATGGTATTTGGTACAGGCGTTGTGACAGTGTCCACTGCCAACGTGACACCTGCAGGTCCTTTTTCGCAGGGCAGCGGTTTTAATCATAATTTTAATAATGTTAGTATGTCCAAGGTTTTAATTGTAAGTACTTGTGTAAATAATATGTCAAATAATCCCTTGTCAGTTTCATCCCGTCCCATGTTGCACAACAACACCACATCGACGTTCTCCATCCCCACACCCATCACCTCGTCATTTGTGCATAGCACTAATGCAGGTGGTAATAACGTGTACCCTGGTAGAAGTAACGACCCTGTGCAAAAATGGCAAACAAATATTGCCATAACCCAGCAACGTCTCAACGAGTTATTATCACAAGGCCCACAACACCCACCCGTCTTGCAAGCACATGTGCTTAGTAGTATTGTACATCCTCCAGCACCACGTTTTAACATGACAACGTGTAGTCATATGTATAATCCCGTGTCAACGTTGCCAACAGCACCACTTTGCGTAACATCACATATCACGTCACCAGCTGCACCGGCACAAAATCCACTCCCACCAATCGTGTCTCTTATGCCCCAAGCACATCCACAAGCACGTTTTATGCCCTGTATGCCACAACAACAACCTTTTTGCGTATCCCAAACATTTGCACCCCCATTTATGTATTATCCACCCCCATCATTGCAAAATGACCCAAAACCCAAACTACCCATGCCAAAGTATATTGGTAGAGGAGACCCAAAATCACCATCAGATTTCCTTGCGGAATTTGAAAGGTATGCCCACTCTATACGTCGTGCTCCCGACAGTCTTTTGCACTCGCACATGCCATTCATACTAGAAGGCGAGGCAACAAGATGGTGGTCGCTCCACAATAATATTACAACGTGGTTAGAATTTAAATCATTATTTTTGTCTGAATTTGCATCGTACACGTATAAACAACGTCTATTACGTGATTTAGACCTACGAACGCAAGACCCTGATGAACCCCTCTCCTCCTATGTACAAGTTATCGCCGAATATTAACGTCGATTAGATGGTAATTACACCGAGGCAGATAAGGTAAACAGAGTATTATCCCAAATGCACCCCACATATCGTCAGTACACTTATGGTCGTATATATAATTCATTACGTGAATTATCCATGGAAGCCCACCGCATCCAAGATGCAGTCCTCCAATCACGTTTATACGTACGCCCACCTCCTCCTACTCAAGTCGTCGAACCCTCCCTTGCTTATGATAATAATCTTGTGAATAAAACCATCCCACCCCCACCACCCCATCTCACACGTCGAGATATCACAAGCCCACGTGGTTTACTACCCCAAAGACAACAAAAACGTCCACCTATTATATGTTATAGGTGCCAAGGCTTAAATCACATAGCCCGTGATTGTCAAAATAGTCGTCCCTGTAATCCCAACCCAAAAAACCCCAACGACCCCTCGCCAAACTAAAATGGTTTCGCGAGGGAGACGCTCTTCAAGAACAACGATATATGCAATCTATTATATCATTTATCGACGAGTATAACGCACGTCGTGAAAAATATTTACGTCATCGTCGTAGAACGATGAAAAATAGGCGCTATAGGTTAAATAAAAAAATGCGACGTCTAATTGCACAAGGTCAGACCTTGGAGCACCCTCCCTCCCCAAACCCCCATGTGTATAAAAATGTTCCCTTGCCCTCCAGTATTACAATTGAAACTGATAAGTGGAGAAATGTCCTCACAGAAATAAATAATTTACAAGTCGACGAACCCAAAGTAACGGGTGAAAAAGAAAAAGTACCCAATGTCCCTCCAAAATGCGACGAACCCCTCATCGTTATAAAAATATTAGGTCAAGAAAAATTAGCACTGCTAGACAGTGGTTCAAGTCATTGTTTCATTGGCGAAGATGTTGCAAAAGAGTTACGTGCCCGTAACTTTAAATTCAAAGATGTAAATATCCCCCTCAATTTAGCCCAAGGTTCCTCCCAAATTAAACAAATGATAAATATCAATTTTACATGGGCTAATAATCCTAGAAAACAACGTTTCTTTGTCCTCCCTGGCCTAAATAAAGCAGTCATTCTTGGACGCGATTTCATGCGCGCAACAAAATTAAACTTAAATATAGCAGAAAATGGTTGGACCATTGGTAACGAAGAACAAGAGATTGTTCCATTTGCAAAGCCCTCCGACATATTTTCATGTTATAATGTTGAAGTCAATAACAACTGGCTCGAGTCAATCATGTCCAAGGTCGAAGGTAGCTACGAAGACAAAACACGTATGAAAAAAATATTACAACGATTCATGCAAAGAGGTTTATTTTCAAGTAAGCCTGGTAAAATAAAAGATTATCAATGTGAGTTTAAAGTCGACCCCAATGCCACCCCTTTTCGTGCTCGCTCCCGCCCCGCCACACGTGCCAAACTTGATATCATGGATAAACACTTAGACGATGATATTGAAAATGATATCATCGAACCATGCTTTACCAACTTATGGGCATGCTGTCCAGTATTATTAAAAAAGAAACAACAAAAAAGTCTCCCCCCTAATTGGAGATTAATTATTGATTACCGCCCCATCAACGGTTATATAATTAAATCTTTAATGTTTGAAATTCCAAGGTTAGATTACATATACTCTCAAATGGGTAACAGTGCAGTATACACAGTCATCGATTTAAGCTCTGGCTATCAACAACTTGAAATAAAACTAGAATGTAGAGACATAACTGCATTCATTACTCCTCATCGTGGTTGTTTTCGCTATAAGCGAATGCCCTTAGGTATAAAACCCGCCACGTTCATATTTCAACGTATCATGCATAAGATCCTAGATGGTATAACATACAATTACGTAATTCCCTTCATCGATGATTTAATTATATACTCCCCTGATGCAAAATCACACGCCCTCCATGTTGAAGAAGTCCTTTCCCGTCTATCTAAAGCAGGTATCACCATAAATCCCTCCAAAGTCCAACTATGTTGTAAAGTAGTAAAACTCTTAGGCAACATTATATCCCACGGCTCCATTAAACCCAACCCCTAAAAAGTTATAGCCATAAATAACTATCCCCTCCCTAAGTCAAGAAAAAACATACAACAATTTTTAGGCATGATAGGTTTTTTTAGACATTATATATATAATTTCCAACTCCTTGCCAAGCCCCTTACTTTGTTATTACGTAACGAAAACTCCTGGAAATGGTCATCCCTGCAACAAAGTTCATTTGACTCCCTTTGTGCTGCACTCACAGCAGACACGTGCCTCATGCTACCCAAAATGGACCAAGAGTTCATTATACAATGCGATGCATCTACAGAGGGCATCGGTGCTGAATTATTACAACAAGGAGAAAAAGGTTTACGTCCCGTTGCATTTACAAGTCGTACCCTGTCCAAAGCAGAATCTAATTACTGCATCACAGAATTAGAATGCCTTAGTCTCGTTAATAGCTTAGCTAAATTCAAACATTATATCGCGTATCAACATTGCACTGTATGGACAGACCATGCAGCCCTTAAAAATCTCATGACCATAGAAGAACCATCTGGCCGTATTCGCAGATGGGCACTTCGACTAATGGGCATGGACCTCACTATAGAGCACAGACCAGGCCGCACAATGTCCGTGGCTGACGCACTCTCACGAGCTCCCTGTGGTAGTGACCCTGAAATTTTCATTCGGCTCGAAGACGACTTACTCCCCATCAACGACCCCCCAGGTGAGACTAAACTAAAATTCAAAAACTACGAAAGTAATCCCCCATCACTTGCTCATTCCTGCAAACGTTGTAATAACATTGAAAAGTCCCAAAATATGTATGATGAAGATATTGACTCCCTTAATTTAGACTCACTATTTTGTGATGCACAAACAAAATCCCAAGAAAATTGTGCTAACTACGATGAAAATAGCACACCTACGCTCCAATGTATGGCCACTCAACAAATCATGCACCCTGAATTGCCCACTTCACATGACGAGTGGCGCGCAGCACAAAAAGCAGACCCCACCATTCCTAATGTCATGACCTTACTCTCCCAAAATGATAAAAAAGTAAAAAATGTATATGAATTCAACGAAAATAGTGTGTTGTATAAAAAAGGTCAAAACAACGAAAAATGGCTTGTAGTCCCTCCTAATTTACGCAATGCAGTTTTACGTGCAATGCATGACCATATCCTCAGCGGCCACTTAGGTATTCGCAAAACCACAGCGAGAGTGAAACAAACATATACTTGGCATGGTATGTTAAAAGACATACAAGATTACATCCGTGGTTGCCAAATTTGTCAACGCATTAAACCAGCCAACAAAAAACCATTTGGTTATATGTCCACTCAAACCACATGTTCCCCTGGAGTTGCGGTCAGTGCAGACCTCTTCGGACCCCTTCCATCATCATCAAAAGGCAATCAACACGCCCTCATTCTCGTTGACGACTTTTTAAAGTACGTCGAAATATACCCTATAAAAACTGCCACATCTCGCGTCATAGTAGAAAAATTGGTGGATTACTGTTGTAGAAATGGTTTCATGTCCCAAATACGTACTGACAATGGTCCCCAGTACATTAGCACAGCATGGACCAAAGCTTGCGAAGAATTAAATATAACCCATAAAAAAATCGTCGCGTATCGACCCCAAGGTAATCCCTCTGAACGCTATATACGAACGATAAAACAATGCATAAAAGCTTATGCAGAAGTTCACAAGCATTGGGATCGTCACCTACCCGCCCTGTGCTATGCCCTCCGTACTACACCAAATGAAACAACAACCCTCACCCCAGCAATGTTACACTATGGACGTGAACTGAACTCCCCGTTCACTATAAACCCCAATGACACAATCCCAGAATTCACCCCTGACAAAACTATGACCTACGCCCAAAAATTAAAGCTTGACCTCCAAAATGCTATTGATCTCGCCACATATAACATACAAAAAAGTAAAGAGTCAAGATCAGAACGTTATAATACGTCACGACAGCCCAACCCCCTTAAAGAAGGCCAATTAGTGTGGCGACAAACAAACATACTAAGCGACGCTGCTAAAGGCATATCCAGTAGTCTCATCCCCCCTTATGAAGGCCCCTTCCTTATTCATAAACAAATTGGCCCAAACACCTATGAGCTACACACCCTACAAGGTGAACATGCCGGCAGGCGCAACGCTGACCAACTAAAGCCACATAACCCCAAACCCCCTTGGGCATCTGATGACCTAAATACCCCTGATCTACCCTACGATGACCCAAACAACCCAAACCCCCCACTCCCAAAACGTCAAAGTAAGAAACCAGAGCGGTATGGTTATTAAATAACAACCCTTACATTGTAAGACCATACGTAAAAAAGTACAATAAAATGTAATTAATGAAAATTCACATGTAACAATTGTAAGAAACTTCTATTTTAATATATAGTTTATATGTCACGATGTTTACTCATTACTTTTTATTCAAAGATTAAAAATTTTAATTGAAATTCTGTTATATCAATTTTAATTTTTATTTCAAAAACTAGTTTTACTATAAACATTGTCATATTTTATTTAAAAAAAAAAGAAAGTGTAAAGTATTCTCAAAATGTTCTGCGTACTATTATTTGTTTTGCTAAAAATGCATTTTTATATGTTCATTCTTTTTATTCGTTAGAACATCACGTTCTGCTGTTCCAATTTGCTACACTCAAAAAAAAGTTGCATCATAAAAAATTATCTTGATTATAGTATCAAAATTTATTTTTAAATATTAAAGTTTTTTTTTTTTTTTAAAGTAGATGTTTAAATGTTCGTGATGTCTGAATATGCACGTAATTTATATCCCGCAAACCTACGTTCCCGTAAAATCTCTATACAACATTTCGTACAACCTAACTTCTCGTTTTTTCACGGGGGGGAAATGTAAAAATCTGATGCAATACAGATTTCTATGCTTATATTATATTGATGTCATTGCTTATCACGCGTATTGTTTTATCTCGCGTAATGCATGTCTTGTGTCATATGACGCCATCTTGGCGCACGCTTTTCTGGCGGCTAGCCCGCGTTGACGCATTTCCAGCGATGAGGTTACGCCGAACGTCCAGTCAGCTCGTCGTAATATTTTGTATATAAGATATTAGGTTTATGTAATTTTAGCACGTAAGATACGTAATTCATGCACGTAATATTTTAAGTGTTTAATTAATTGCCATTTTGCATATTATCATCAGTTAACATCGCGCCACTGCTTTTTACGTCATAATCCCCGTATTTTACGGCGATTTGTATGCTGTATAAATCTTATGTTATATCATCATTAATTTGCTTGCGTGATAAAATATACGCGATGTATTTTATGTTGACTAGATATAGTAAAAGCATCAGGGAATAAAATATTGTATGTTTCATGTGTATATGAGAATGCGAGGTTGAGTTTTGTGTTTGTATGAGAGTTTGTCCAGTTTTGTCCCGAGTGGTTGCAAGCTGCATAGCTCGCCACCGTCCATCCTGTGTTACCTTGGAATGAGCCTGCTTCGCCAGCCGAGCACTCTCTCTCGTTCTCTCTCTTTCGCCTTCCCTCGCATCCACGTGCTACTAATGTATTGCGTAATATTTTAACATCGTTTATATAATATTTAGTTTTCACGTCATTTTATTGACATTATAATCAAGTCATAGTTTTGCGTGTTTTTACTTAATTATTCGTTTTCTAACATATGTCACGTGAAGTTTTGGCAATATAAAGAATTTGCATTTAGTTTATAATTTCATGGTACAAAAGTATAATTTTGAGATTATCAATTGAATTATCATTTTAATATTAAAGTTTGTTCATAACAGTGTTACTTGACATTTTATATGTAACTTAGGGTGTTATATAATAATTTTGGTTCTAGAAGTTTCTATATTACATAACAGTGTGTTTTGCTGCAGCTGCATAGCAACAGCTACTTTGGTCATAAGGGTCATAATGTATGTAAAAACTGCCGAATTTGAACCTTATTGTCAATCTTGCCCCCACCATTCCAATATAGCAAAATTGTTCGTCGCTACTGAGCGCAGCGTTACCGACCGTCCCGAGAGTCATTCTGTAAGCCGGAGCTGCCCAGGCTAGGTGCTCCTTCAGAGCCTCGCAGAAGGAAGTTTCCCACTTGCGGCAAACTTCAGTCATTGTACCTGCCTTTGTTTTGTGAAGAGTACGTCATATTTTGCTACCATCACTGAGTATCCACCATTCATCGTAATTGGATTGTTACGATCGTTTTTGGCCCATGATTGGACATCACGTGAGATCGTCGCTTCGACACATACGTAAGCTAGCCACGTGCCACATTCCATTTCTGACGTGCTTTTGATACAAATTTGAGTTTTCCTGTCTGATTTAAATAATTTGCTTTTCTTTTAATCTGTGTTCTCTGTTCAAACAATAAAAGACGAAAAGGTCCACATAAAATTTTGTGTTTTCCTTACTTAACCCTATCTGTACCTGTTTTTTACCTCGCAAACGAGCCACAGTAAAAACCCCTAGACAAAGGTAAAATTCCAGTGTTACAAGTTTGACGTACAGGGTGTCATAATATAAATACCTTGAGTGTTGCGGACTATTTCCCCTGTCGGTTTGTGTGTAATCCAATCTGTTTTCACTGCACATATACACTTATTGTTTAAAGTTTTTATACGCGTATAAATTCGAATTTAATTATATACACATCATGCAGTGTAATTAAATTTGAATTTATACGCGTATAAAAACTTAAAACAATAAGTGTATATGTGCAGTGAAAACAGATTGGATTACACACAAACCGACAGGGGAAATAGTCCGCAACACTTAAGGTATTTATATATTTCTTTAAATTTATAATATACTTATTTTTTTATTTTTTTTTACACACGATTGTGATATAATATTGCCATTAAAAAATTGCTAAAATAATCAAATAATAATAATAATAATAATAATAATAATAAAAAAAAATTAATAAAAACTCTTGCTAATAATTTTAGAAAATTATTCTTATGATAAAAATATATGCACTGAATTTAAATGGTTAAATTTATATTATCATTTAACTGTGTGTAAAATGACTGTACAGTCATTCAATGCAATCAGATGGAGATTTTAGTTGTCGCAAAAGGCGCAAAACTCTATCTAAATACATGTTATTCCCATAATATGCAAAAAAAAGTTTTTTTTTTTTTTTTTTTTTTTTTTTTAGTAAAATAACCGTATTTAAATACATATATTAATTAAACACCTGATGTACATACCTGATCACTGGGGTTGTTGGCCTTGATGTGCGGCTGCTTGCTGAGCCAGTCTCTGATATGCTCCACGTCAGCACCACGTCTGCCAGGCTCCTCGTGCAGCTCGTGCTCAGCCTTGGCTTGCAGAGCGGGGGACAACGCTCGGACACCGGACATTGTCTGCTTGGACATCAAGGAATACAAAACTGAGTTTACCTTTTAACAATGACACATGACATGTTTTTTAAAGTTCCCTACGTATTTTATGGTAGAATCAACAATGATAATTTAAAATATGAAAATAACGAAATAATAAATCTTGCACTCATGCAGTATAAAACCAAAATAATAAGAATCTTTATTGACCCAGGCAGTTCATAGTAATAGTTACAACAATTATTGGCTTTGTCAGATTAACTTAAAGGTATAGACCACATAAAACAACACGTTAACTTTTTAATTATTAAACAGAAAATGGGATCTACAAAACTAATGATATTTTTTTACCAGAATGTAAATGTGCCCCACAAGAGAGCGTGAAAAAATTGTAAAGTATGCAATTTGAGTGAATATTACTGTTTATGACGTCCGAAACATACAAAAATTAAAAATTAGTATAAAAATATTGTGCGGGTTGCATAAATTGAAATTTTCTGATCACTGTTACGTCGCTACAGTTGGGTTTTGGGACCAATGAATGTTATTTATATAAGTCCCATAAAGTGTTTTGTGATATAAATGCTAATGTTTTTATGTTGTCTATGCCTTTAAATAACATTAATATTTATAACAAACGTAGAACAGTGACAATATAACATGCAATGAATTACACAACTTGATACATTTAAATTTATGAACATTATAATGAAGTTTGTATTATCATTAATCAGTATAATTTTCTAAAGTTGTATAGTGTCTATGCATTCATATTAAAGTCAACGCCATGTTGGATAACTCAATAATATGGGTGACATAGGAAAATAACTCATTTTGCCAGTTCAAAACCACTATGCAATATTTTTAAGAACGGTTTTTGGGTGCTGTAAATATGTTGAATTAGTATCTCAAGTATATGTGCGAAAAATAACAGTTAAGGGAGTATGGTATCGATCGACCGTATATCTTAAAAACTAGAATTGTTTTGTATCTAAATTTGGTTCATTGTGTAGCTAAGGGTTACACCTTCATGGAAAACATAAATTTAATAAATTATTCAGATAAATATCAATAACTCTTTAGTACTAAACAATAACTCTCTTGCAAAAAGTTTAAAGAGTAACTCGTTAGTACAAACGTAAATTCTTTAGCGGTAAATAGTTAACTCTTTAGATTCTAAAAAGTTTAGTATGTATCTAAAGAATTTATTATGAAAAAAGTCTAAGTAGGAACTCTTTAGATAATTTTTTCCGTGTAGCTGTGATAAAAATTTCATGATATTTGACCGTTCTGAAAAAAAGAGAAAAAAATTATTGAAATTAACATTGGGCCTTATGGGTTTAAAAACTTCAAAAAATCATATAAAATTAGTTTGCACTGTCACCCCCCAAAATTTTTATGTATTTGAAATAATTGTCTTAAGCTGAAGTATCATTGTGCAAAATTTCAGATTTTTTGACGAGAAAAGTTTGAGTCCAATGGCCGACGTCGGTCCTTTTAACAAAAAAATTAGCCGATTTCCCAAAGAAAATTGAATTAAAATTATTATGCCCTATGCTCAGCATTGTTATTCACTACTCCAGTTTGGCCTACCAGCGCATTAAATATGACGTCATGAGTATAAACTTTAAACATCAACACTTCAATATGTTATATTTTTATCTTTTTTTTTTTTTTTCAAAAAAGGATCCTTAAGTATAATATTCTTTGTAGAGCAAAATATTTCTAAGCTTTCTAACATCTGATATGCTCCACGTCAGCACCACGTCTGCCAGGCTCCTCGTGCAGCTCGTGCTCAGCCTTGGCTTGCAGAGCGGGGGACAACGCTCGGACACCGGACATCGTCTGCTTGCACATCAAAGAACATTTAGTCGTCACATTAAATGACATGAGATTGTGTTTTGTAATTTATTATTATTATATTATGGTGCTGTATGATATTTTATTTTTATATTGTTTTAGAATCATGAAAATTAAAATTAAAAAACAAAAAAGTTAAATCATACTTTTTTTTCTATTCCTATTGTTCAAATAACTCTATTATTATACAAAGAAGAGATTTAAAAGCTTATAAATTCGTTCTTTAAATTTCAAGTTATTGGTTTATTTTTTTAATGATGATGGTGTACCGATGATAAAGCACCTTACATTATTACAATCAGTTAATTCACGTGTAAATATTCCTCTAGACATAATATTACATTAGAATTGTTATTGTGGAGTGACAGAAGCATAAACATCACTTAGAAGTTGACATGACCGTAGACAGCGCAGGTCACACAAGATAACATATTTTATCATTCAAAACCTCGTGCTTATTATTATTTTTAAATAAAATCAATTTATCAACTTCCTCAATACAATTAAGTCAATTGCAAATTTTGCATTGCATAAAACATAAGAACAAAAAACAATAATAATACACAATAATGCACAATATAATAAAAATATAATAATATTTTTATAAATTCATTCTAATTTATTCATTTAAATGTACAGGTCTGGCCAAAAGTTCCCGAACGGGGCAGCGGCGGCCGCTGCGTTTTTCTAATAAAGATAACATAGTGTGATTGCGGGTTGCTTATGCAAATCGTTCGGGAACTTTTGGCCAGAGCTGTCCGTAGTGTATACGTATGTATATTTTAGTTTAAATTTCTACTCTCTAGCATAATATGATATATTGGTTTATTTGCTAAGGTTGTTTGAATTAAGTATAAATATTTTTTTATTCATTTGGGACATACTCCTAAAACTCTAGTTAATATTTTATATAAATGCTTAAAATTAAACCTATATTATATAATTAATGTCTACAATTAAGATATGAAACTGTGTTATGCTTATGTTAAAATTTAATATTATTATTGTTGTCAAGTTTTTGTATAATAGGGTTGTCATGCCCTTACAACGCCTTAAATAAAGTTAATATAATTATTATGAGTTCTTTTCTTTCTTCTTCTATAACACCAACACCGGAATCCTACTTGATT
The DNA here is from genome assembly GCA_949318235.1 of Ecdyonurus torrentis. Lineage (NCBI taxonomy): Eukaryota > Metazoa > Arthropoda > Insecta > Ephemeroptera > Heptageniidae > Ecdyonurus > Ecdyonurus torrentis. Next base: position 22,365,797 of record OX439134.1, on the reverse strand, counting down.
CAAGGTGAAGTCGAGAATAATTCAGTACCAATTATGTCAGAAACTGCAGGTGGTTATTATTATTATTATTATTATTATGCGTATACAGATAGATAGATGGTCCTAGTAAGAAGTTGGTACTCATATCCATATTTCAATGGTATAGCAAGCTTTCATTTCATTGCAGCAAAATTCAATTAAAACAATGAGAAATTTAGAAGGTAAATTTTTGAACCTGGTGTAGATATAAAGTATAAATACGCATCACGTCTTACTGAATGCGCTTCGACGCCATACTGAATAACATTGCTCAGCATAGACTGGTAATTTACGTTTTTTTTTTTTTTTCACAATTTATTATTTTCTCGCATACTTTAAAACCTCTAATTCAACATGTTAACAACATCAATGCTTTCAAAAATTACTGCCGCAAGTGTTTTTAAACTGGTAAAATGTGTAATTTTGTCATACCAGAGCTTATGTTATTTAGTGCTCACATATGGCGTCGACTTTGATATGAATGAAACCACCCTATACTACATGACTTTTACACCATAATATGCATGTGATATTTTTGTGTCAATATATTTAGCAACCTTCCTATATTTATGTAACCTGTGTGTGCAGCAGTGAGCGGGCCGCCTATAGCTTCCTATGTTATTCAGTGCTTACATATGGCGGTGACTTTGATATGAATGCAACCGCCCTATATTACGTGACTTTAACACCGTGTTGTTTTTAGGTTAAGATATTTAGCAATAACATACAGTACCTATGTTACTTGGATGCAGCAGTGAGCGGGCCGCCTATATGCCTACGTTAATCAGTGCTTACATATGGCGTCGACACTGATACGAATGCAACCACCCTATATTATGTGAATTTAACACCGTGTTGTTTTTAGGTTAAGATATTTAGCAATAACATACAGTACCTATGTTACTTGGGATGCAGCAGTGAGCGGGCAGCCTATAGCTGCCTATGTTATTCAGTGCTCACATATGGCGTCGACACTGATACGAATGCAACCACCCTATATTATGTGACTTCATCACCGTGTACGATGTGTTGTTTTTAGGTTAATATATTTATAGCAATAACATACAGTACCTATGTTTTGTGGATGCAGCAGTGAGCGGGTAGGACACTAGCTACAGCAGAAGTCAACGATTGATTTATTTGCATGCATATGTTGTTATTATACTGTACTGTTATTATATAATGTTGATAAGATAGGAGAGAGAGAGAGAGAGAGAGATTGCAATGTTTCACTAATACAGATCATATTTGAAGTTTAGCCCCGTCAATGTGGGCCCTCCTTATTTATATTTTTACATATCAGTATCACTTGCCTTATTGTATTGATTTGTTTATCAACGATGTACGAATGATTTATGAATTGTATAGTAACTGATTCATAGAAATTTAATTTTAATTAATTTATTGTTGTTTTTTTTAATTTTAATTTAATTAGGCATAGTAACACGTTCTTTTAAATCATTAATCACAAAATGGGATCTACAAAACTGATGACAATATTTACCAGAATGTAAATGTAGCTCCACAAGAGAGCGTGAAAAAACTGTAAAGTATGCAAGTTGCGTGAATATTTCTGTTTATGACATCAGAAACATGCAAAAATTAGTATGAAAATGTTGTGCAGGCTGCATAAATTGAAAATTTCTGATCACTGCTACGGCGCTATTGTTGGGTTTTGAGACCAATTAATGTTATTTATGTAAGTCCCAACATGTGTATTTGTGATATAAATGTTTATGTTTTTATGTTGTCTATGACAATAATTGATTTGTTCTTCTCTGTAAAGACATACTGTAGAACGTAATAAAATCTTATATCTTAATTTATTGGTAAATTAATAGCAGACTTGCAAAAATAGGTTTAGTGATAAAATAAACAAACTCACAGTCCAACAATACTAACAAAGTGCTAGCAGACGACTTTGTGTTCCTGTCTACATTTAACATGCTTTCTTATGGGGCAATGAAGCAGCTATAACTTGAGTTAGAATTATTTTTCAGAGCTGAAATTTTTACTGTAGCTTACTGAGCTTCAAAGCTTTTGCTTTCCTGGATTTGAAGTGATTTCGTTACAAATTATTTTTTCACCCAATTGACTTCAAATCCAGGAAAACAAAAGCTTTGAGGCTCAGTAAGCTACAGTAAAAATTTCAGATCTGAAAAATAATTCTAGCTCAAGTTATAGCTGCTGCATTCCACCATAAGAAAGCATGTTAAATGTAGACAGGAACACCAAATTATGTATGACTTATGTGTGACTTATGTATGTACTCATATTTTTATTAAAAAAAAATGTCTGCTAGAACTTTGTTAGTATTGTTGGGCTGTGAGTTTGGTTACTTTCTCACTAAACCTACTTTTGCAACGTCTGCTATTGTAGTATTGATTTAATATAATTCATATAGATTAAATGATTTATTTGTTGATTCATTTATTTAATAATTGCACAGTTGATTGATCGAGATATTTGATTTTTTGTTTCATTCATTTATAGTTTCAATGTCATCCATTATACTGTATGGGGTGTATGAATATGACGTCATGTTTAATGCACCTAAAGGCCATACTGGAGTAGTGAATAACATTGCTGACCATAGGACAAACTTTGTTTAAGCCAATTTTCTTTGAGAAATCGGTTAATTTTTTTTCTCACATACTTAAAATATTAAATTAACATGCATTATAATGCATGCATAATACTACATGCATTATAATGCTCTCAAAAATATTGCAGTGTTTTTTAACTTTAACTGACAAAATGAGTAATTTTCAAATGCCATCCATATTATTGAGTTATCCAACATGGCGTCGACTTTAACATAAATACATACACCCTATACAGTATAATTATAAATATATATAATTATATAAATATCTGATTATTTTGAATATTTTTAATAATTTAAATATTTAATTTTGCTTATATATATATTTTTTAATAGATATTTTTTAAATAAATCAACAATATTTTAATTTTAGTTCCTAAAGTGTTTTTAGAAATCCCTTTTCATACACTCATTCATTTGCAGCGACAACTGCATCTATATTTTTGTCATGGGAATAAAACTATTATTTTAATAATAACATTTCTAACCAAGTTTAGGTTAGTATAGGCATTATTATATAGATCAGTGATAGGCATAGGGCATAGTATTATGGCATTATATTTTAATATATATTTATATATATATATATATATACACACACTTAAAGTATATAAGTTTCAGAGTATAGTCAAGTCCAAGACCTTGGCCCAGCCCTAAACACCACCGTACCTTCAAATTTATTTTTAATATTTTTGATTAAAGACGAATAATTGTTAATTTTTTATTTTATTATAATTATTATAAACCAATATTTTACTCTCTTTTACTAATTTATACTCTCTCTCTCTCTCCTTCACAAACACACACACACCAGAGTCTTTTTTAAGGAAAAATCCTGACTGCACATATTCGTGAGACAAGGCCCACAAACGTATGGGGGGGTCCGGGGGGGCTTCGCCCCCCCGGTGCCCGCCGCAGGCGCGAAATTTTTTGCAGTCACGTGTTCAATTATGCCCTATTTTTTATACTAAAATGGATAATTTCTTAAAATAAATGTAGATTTTTATTCGCATTTTTCATGAACATTTTCCACAAATTTAATTATTTTAGACATCTCAACTAAAAAGTAAAATTGATGTTATATTTGTTAAACTTTTTTTTTTTTTTTTTTTTTATTCAATTTTTAATTTTAATATTGCTTTGCAAAAACTTGAAAGCAGAGTCTTCTTAGCAATAATTATAGTTGCTAAATTTGAAAAAATAATATAAAATGGAAAGAGTAATGTTTGTCATTTTTGAGCAATTTTTTTCATAATTTTTGGAGCCCTGCGCGAGGTTTTTTTTTTTTTTTTTTTTTTTTTTTTTTTTTTTTTTTTTTTTTTTTAAGATTGATTAGTAGACGATAAAAATTTCCAGACAGTTTAAAACGTGGAATTTATATCAAATTCTAAGTTAATATAGGTTGTGGACAGAAACGAGAGGCTGGATAACTATATTAGCTCAACATTGCATTACTGTGCGTGTGTTGCATATTATTATTTCCATGTGAAAACACCACTCTTTAAAATTTAGTAAATAGAGTTAAACTATTTTTGTTGTTAAAAAAAGAAAACATTTTAATATGATACAATGTAATAAGCTTTATTAGAATGTGCAGTAATTTATAATAATGTATATAATAAATATTATATCGTAAGCCCTAATTTTAAAGAATACAATGAAGAGCGTAAAAACTGCCTTAATTCCTCTAAATATATTCTGAGAAAACTGTGGAAAAGCATCATGCATTTCGAAATAATAGCTTTTCAAAACTAAAATTATAATAATTTTTATGGAAAAAAATCTTACAGTTGTAACGCAAGCACAAAAGCTCAACGTAAAAATTCATTATCGAGAAAAATCTCAATATTTCTAGATTACTTGATTTTTTTATTTTTTTTTTCCATGAAAATTATTTTAATTGTAGTTCTGAAGAGCTATTACTTTGAAATGCATGAGGCTTTTCCACAGTTTTCACAGAGAGTATAAGGAATTAAGGCAGTTTTTACGCTGTTCATTGCATTCTTTAAAATTAGGACCTACGATATCATATACATTACAAATTATTGCACATTCTGATAGAGCTTATAACTTAATTTGTTTTATATTAATTAAAATGTTTTTTTTATTAATAACAAAAATATTTTTATTATTTTTATTTAATTTTAAAGAGTGGTATTTTCATTATATGGAAATAATAAAATCCAATAAAATCGCAATTGGAAAAAAAAAATCTTGTAGTTTCAACTCAAGCACAAAAGTATAGTTCATATAACGTAAAATTCATCATAGTACAAATTCTCAATATTTCTGGTTTAATTGATTTTTTTTTTCCAAATTTTTTGAAGTGCTCTGCCTATATATTACTTTTATTATTCTAATCACTTTTTTGTTAAATAAAATATTAAATTAAAATTCAATCGAAAAGCGATAAAAATCACACTTTAATTTTTCTAGGCCATGGGTTTAAGAGCTTTTAAAGATCTAAAAATTAAAAAAAAAAAAAATTACAAGAGGATTAAAATATAGTCTGCTATGTATACTGGAGGCACATACAGGAATCATGTAACTGTCATAACTTTAGCAACTTTAAACTTTAGTGAGTGAAAATTATTTTTAAAAAAGTACAGAACTCTTGCTTTGAAAAAAAAAGTGCAATTTTTTTATATGACTGTTTATGATGTAATAAAATAATAAAAGTAATCAATGTTATCAAATGAATTTTATAAAATCTAAAAATAATGTTCATAGACTTTTAAAAAAAAAAGTATGTACAAAAAAACGTATATATTCCACAACAAATAATGCATAAATATGGTATATATCTGTTGTTATTCACTACAACTTAAAGAATTAATAAATCGTTGAGAATGTGGAACTTGAAAATACAATCAAACTTTTGCGAGCGTAGCGAGCAGGATTTTTTTTACAATTTGTGCTATGACAATTTTTATAGAACTCAAAATTTATATACTTGCTGACTGCACAAATCCAAATTTCTGACTGCACATTTCCCAGTCTGACTGCACATTTTATGTCTGACTGCACATTTTATGTCTGACTGCACACTAAAAAAGACCCTGACACACACACACACACACACACACACACACACACACACACACACACACACACACACACACACACACACAGACAGACAGACAGACAAACACACACACACACACACACACACACACACACACACACACACACACACACTACTGTAACACACAGTCTCTCTCTCTCTCTCTCATTCTTCTTTTCTTCATATAATCAAATATACCTTAAATATATTTCAAATCACATTAATGTTAAATTAATTTTTAGTTATTCATAAAAATGAAATGAATCTACTATACTGTATATAATACAGATTGGAAAACTACTCCGCCACTAGTATTATATATTATGGAACATTAATACACTATAGATATAATAGATATACAAATAGATATATAATATTTTTATTTATATAAATTGATATACAGATACTCAAGTTTTGTTATTTTATATTTACACTCATAATTACAAAATGCTCCAAAAATTATAAATTATGAAATTTTTGGTATAATTTGGTAACATAATATATAATTATATATTTTTTTAGTCGAAAATTTCTTATAGAAAAAAAAATCTAGGGGTTTTAATTTTCATAACATTGATCTTATGCCTCTGATCTCGAGTATATATACAATTAATGTGTCTAGAAGTCCTCATGAAAAATAATTTAGCCACGGTTTAATCTTTAATTTTCTCTAAAGAGGCACACTTACGTGTTTTAAATTTTAAGAAAGTAAAATGTACTGCTTTAACATTGTAGAAGCCTCTTGTTAGTGTGTTTGTGAGAAAACTACTGCACTGAGGTCACAAATATTTAAATGAGGAATACTAGACACAAAAGTTATAATTGACACAAAAGATACACGAAAAAAAAAATACTTATACTTATGGCATTACGTGAATCCTGTATTTTTCAATAGGTACACTTGAATTTGGAACAGGCAGTTATACACTACAATACCACTTAATATAAGTGAATCACACCTTTATTGTAGCATATTGCACCTGCATTAGGTAGTATTGAAGTTTTATAATACCTATTCTACAGTTATATGTCTATATACCTATTGCATTTACAGTATTTAAATACCTGCCTTACATATTAATTACTTTTGCGTGTATAGGCGCTCTCACTTGAACACAATAAAAGAGACAACAAAGAAAGTTCGGAGACAATGTGTCAACACGTGGATACACGTCAGTCGACAGTCAGCTGTCTGAACGATCCCTCCAGTCCAAACAGTTCTTGCTGAGTCTTAGGCTTTCCAGGTCGTTTGCTCTCGTCCACTCCACACTTGGCGTCCTCGAGGAACCACGGCGCGTACTCGTCCAATTTGCGCAAGTACGTGTCTGTGAACAACAGACACATGGCTTGTATATACTTACAAGTAATTTAATTAATAGTAATAATAATTATTACAATACATAGCATAATTTTGAGCTATATGCAGCATAATTACTATGTCATAATAGCATAAATGCTATGTTGTACAGCATAAATATTTATGATTTTCTTATTTAGCACCATTTATGCTATAATTACATAAATAATTGCAATGGTTCTAGTATCTGCATTGAGCTAGGATGAATTAAATAATTTGATAAAGTGTCCACCTAAAAGCTGGTAAATTGTTGTTTTATGGTTATGAAAATGTGTTGTATGTTATTATTTGTATATATAATTATATTGGCATTTTATATGGCCAAGGTTCATGTAATAGGGTTGAAAAAGCTCTGTATTAGCCGCGTAAATAAAGACTTATTATTATAAATGCAGCATAAATTATTTACTTTATTCTTTCCATGCGTGTATATGTATAATTATGTTAAAGTTATACAAGACCTATACCTATGATGTCTTGGATGGTCCCTGCCTCACCGCCGTACTCCTTGGGTAGAAGTCGCTGAGGAACGTTTTTGTAGAGAGACTCCAAGTTGCTGCCGTGTACGAAAAACTGAAAGCCAAATCAGACGTGTCAACATCATTGTGTCAACATCATTGATTGATTAATTGGATAATATTTCACGTGGAGGAAATACATTCATGCTGTATTTATGTTGCATTTGGTCTGTCCTGTATCCATTGACAGTTTGGGTATATCTATACTTATTAAAACAATTACGGTCTTAAACTGTTGACCTGAATATATAGCTGTATTTTATTAAATATTTTATGATGTATATTACGAATATTATATGGTAATAGGACTAGTTATCGGCAGCTTAAGTGTCTTAAGGTTGAAATTTCTATATTTTAGAGAAAAAGCAGCCAAACTGAAACTGCCCCAATTATCGGCACCCATATTTATCTCGGCCCCTTGTAGTGATAAAAGAGTTTGTAGGTAGTGGTATGGCAAGTAGACGGAATTCTAAGATGGTTGGTTCTAGTTAGAATCTCGTAAACTTAACACTTTCGCCGTAAAAAGAGCCTGCAGCCGATAACTATAGTACATTTACCAAATTATATATAATATTTTGTTAAAAAGATAGATAAGGTCTTAACCTGAGGTAAAAAGGTAATTCCAAGTTGGCCAGTTAGCGGAATAGGGGTATTATATTACAATTATATTAAAGTTCTTTTACAGTATGGTATACTGTACTCACCCTCTTTTTCATCTTTTCCTTGGCAAACGACTTGAAAAGATTGAAGATTGTGTCAAACATGGGTGGCGTGTACACGTAGTTTATACCTTTGGGTCGAATTGGGTAAGCTTCCTGCAAGAATTTGCAACCATCATGTAGCAAATATCATGAACACATTATACTGTCAGTATTTAGCTCTGATTTTAGTTATATTTATTTTATTTCTGATTTCTGACATTAACAATCATAAATTTGTAGTGTATTGCTAGTCTGTGAGACTCTAGCGGGATAACCGTGGCGGGTGTTGTTCTTTTTCTTGTCTTCACGACGTTTCGCGTCCGACGTTGCGCGCACCTTCAGGTGTGGATGCGCCCAACGTCGGACGCGAAACGTCGTGAAGACAAGAAAAAGAACAACACCCGCCACGGTTATCCCGCTAGAGTCTCACAGACTAGCAATACACCACATAAATCGAACCGTGAAAGCCAACAACAACAAAATGTCTTTATGGCGTGTTCGCACATTGAGCTTTTTCTAATTGGAATTGTTAAGCTCCATAAGAATGCATTTATTTTGATCAAATAATTCAAATTACAAAAAGCTTATTGTGAACAGTGAACACGGCATTAGTTTTGTGTTCATTTTAATTACTCTTCGTTTTCATTTTATTTTTGTCACTTTGTGAATTGTACCGCTCTGGCCAAAAGTTTAAGAACGGGGCAGAGGCGGCCGCAGCGTTTTCCGATAAACATTACAAAGTGTGGTTGCGTGTTGCCTGTACAAATCGTTCTCAAACTTTTTGCCAGCGCTGTACATATAATTTAAAATTATATGAACAAAAATGCTCAAAATAATAATATATTTATATTGTGAAAATGACAAATTACTTTGTGTGTGTGTGTGTGTGTGTGTGTGTGTGTGTGTGTGTGTGTGTGTGTGTGTGTGTGTGTGTGTGTGTGTGTGTGTGTGTGTGTGTGTGTGTGTTGTGTGTGTGTGTGTGTGTGTGTGTGTGTGTGTGTGTGTGTGTGTTGTGTGTGTGTTGTGTGTGTGTGTGTGTGTGTTGTGTGTGTGTGTGTGTGTGAGTGTGTGTGTGTGTTGTGTGTGTGTGTGTGTGTGTTGTGTGTGTGTGTTTGTGTGTGTGTGTGTGTGTGTGTGTTGTGTGTGTGTGTGTGTGTGTGTGTGTGTGTGTGTGTGTGTGTGTGTGTGTGTGTGTGTGTGTGTTGTGTGTGTGTGTGTGTGTGTGTGTGTGTGTGTGTGTGTGTGTGTGTGTGTGTGTGTTGTGTGTGTGTGTGTATGTGTGTGTTGTGTGTGTGTGTTGTGTGTGTGTGTGTGTGTGTGTGTGTGTGTGTGTTGTGTGTGTGTGTGTATGTGTGTGTTGTGTGTGTGTGTGTGTGTGTGTGTGTGTGTGTGTGTGTACCAAAAAAGCAATAAAAAGTTTTGCATTGCTTAGAAAGGTTATAATAAATATTTATAAATTTATAACAATATATAATAAACTTATGAATATTTTTTTCTTAATGCCTATAAAATATTTATTCTTAATGCTAATAAAATTATTATTACTATTATTTTAACCTCTGACATTTTATGGGGGAAAAAAGTTCACCATTCACATTTTAATAGTAAAATATAATATGATCACAAATCACAATTGTACCTATCCTGTACTTTACATTTAGACACATGTAATACAGTAGTTGATTAAAACGTTTATGCCATAAAACTCAAATTATTATTGTTAAATTGGGGCTCCTTTTATTTTATTTTCAACTAAAAAGATACAAAAAAAAATGTTACCTGACCGCAGACCATAAGTTTCTTGACAACAGCAGGGGTCATCTGAGCACCGTGACCTAGCGTGACCTTGTCAAGGTCAATGAGAGAGACCAGGCCGCTGACCAGTAGGTCATCGTCTTCTTGTAGCATGATGTCGGTTAACATGAAGTGCAGCTGCATCATCAGGCAAGTTCAAATTAAACCGTTGGTTCACAATATGCTCACAGTAGTGCATGCAAATTCTAATGTAAATTTAGGGGCAGGTTTGAATTGAAACTTATTACCAGATTTTACCTCATGATCCAAACTCTATAAAGATTTTCGTAAACTCTATTCCCTTTGTTCTAAAAAAATGCGCAATTCTATTTAAAAAGCATTAGGTGATCGTGTGATCGTCATTTTTTTCGTGGTTTGCAGCACAAAAAAAAAAAAAAAAAAAAAAAAAAAACTTTATGAATAAAAATTAGGGGTTCCGTATATCATACAAATTATATTACCATATAGTCATATCATAGTATATTATGTTTGAAATGTACTAATACGCGATATTATGTAGCTTTACGAAGTCAGCGCGTAAAAAATAGATTACGTAATTGACGCTGCATTGAATAATTACTTTATTGTATGTAGCACTAAAGTTACTATTTTGAAATAATAAGTATATTATGTTAAATATCTTAAGAATTATGCTATGTATATGGTATATAAATAGCGTAAAGTATGTTTGTTATATGCATGAATGTTGCTGTAGTGCGCTAGCATAATTATTACGTACATATTTATTTTTGAACTTGTAACTTTCAAAAAAAAAAAAAAGTTGTAGTTTGAGTTTTAATTTTGTTACTGTTGTAAACTGCCTGTGTCTAATAAATAAATAAATAAATAAGGAAATCAATCAATCAATCAATGTTCAGGAGTACTGACCTTAAACTGCATGTCAATCTTATGTTTGCTGGGGTCAGTGACCCCTGGTCTGATCATGTACACTCGGCGACCAAGGTCATCCACCCCTGGCAAGGGCAAGTACAACCTGCGGTCCACACAATAAGGTTCAACTAAATCAAGTGACCTCTGCTGCATTTATGTCTTATATTTATCATGTTCATGGAATAGCATAAATAATTCAATTATATTATGCTGTCCAGTATAATTGTTAATCAATATTGTATAATAAGAAGAAAAATACGTAATATAGTTTTGCTAGCACATTTTCAGCATACAATTTGTTCAATTTTTATCTCAATACGTTATACTTCATCTCTCTATACTTTGATGCAAACCTCATAAATATTATGTTGTGCTGTACAGCAAAATTATTAATTTTTCTATTTCAGCATATTTTATGCTTATAATAATGACATAAAAGCTGCATGATTTACGTATTTAATTTTGTTTTTAGTAAAATTAGTTAAATATATGTTCTTGATGAAGATAATATTACGTAATTATTTTTGACCGTGTCATCTACACGCTTAAATCTTCATAATAGACCCCTGACTCAATATTTTGAGTTGATATTACCCAAATAAAATTCTCATAGACACCTGAAACAATATTTTGAGTTAAAGTCACCCTGATTAAGTCTCATTATAGACCCCTGACTCAATATTTTGAGTTATTATTACCCAAATAAAGTTCTCATAGACCCCTGAACCAATATTTTGAGTTAAAGTCACCTTAATTAAGTCTCATATAGACCCCTGACTCAATATTTTGAGTTAATGATACCCAAATTAAATCCTTGCATACACACGCGACCAATATTTTTAGTTAATTTTAACAAAATTGAAACCCTCATAGAACCCGCCTGACTCCATATTTTGAGTTAATTTTACTCAAATTTAAGCCCCATAGACCCCTGACCCCATATTTTGAGTTGATATTACTCAAATTAAATCAAGTTAATCAAGTTAATCCTCGTAATGACCCAATATTTTAAGCTAATGTTACCCAAGCTTAAGAAGCGTCCTGGTTGTTTTGTCCTTGGGGTCTCTGTTGCTAAAGAACTCAGGCACGGCGCTCTTCATCGTGTAGTACATGTCCAGCTTTTCCTTGGTGCGCTCTAGACTGAACTTACAGCCGCGGAGGAACGTGATGATCATCTGTCATCAACACAATTAGTTGAGCTCATAGATATTTTCTTAAAGGCGGAGAACATCTTGAACAAAAAAGTTGCGTAATATCCTAATAAACCTGAAAATCAACGTTGATTTGGCCGGCGTCATTTATTTCTAATTTATTTTCCATTCACAAAATGACACTGACAGTAACTGACGTCACAGCTCGCCCGGTTTACGTGCGCGTAAAACAAGCAAGCTGTGACGTCAGTGACCGCTAGCGGCATTTTGTGAATGGAAAATAAATTAGAAATCAATGACTCCCCGTTACTCAATTTACGTGCACGTAAACCGGGCAAGCTGTGACGTCAGTTACTGCCAGTGTCATTTTGTGAATGGAAAATAAATTAGAAATAAATGACTCCGGCCAAATCAACGTTGATTTTCAGGTTTGTTAGGATATTAAGCAATTCTTTTTGTTCGTGGTGTTCTACTCCTTTAATGACTTATACAATTAAATATAAATTAAGAAACATCGTGCATGTATGAATGTAGGATGGAAAGAAATGAATTTCATTTTTTTTATAGTATTATTATTTTTTGTTTTAACATATTTCCTTAATATTACATTTGTTTAAACATACGATTGTGATAATATTACCACTCCAAATAAAGTCATGTTTGGATTTTTTTCAATGATATTCTTATGAGAAAAACTATACGCTGAATTTAAATGCTAAAAAATAATTATTATCACATTCATATATTTATGCTCTCTCTCTCTCTCTCTCTCTCTCTCTCTCTCTTTCTCTCTCTCTCTCAAGGAAAAGTTTCAATTAGTTCAGGTCACAAAATCAACATTACGTGATTTGCATAATATGTACTCAAATGACAAATACATATTAATCAAGCACCTGATGTACACATACCTGATCACTGGGGTTATTGGCCTTGATGTGCGGCTGCTTGCTGAGCCAGTCTCTGATATGCTCCACGTCAGCACCACGTCTGCCAGGATCCTCGTGCAGCTCGTGCTCAGCTTTGGCTTGCAGAGCGGGGGACAACGCTCGGATACCGGACATCGTCTGCTTGGACATCAAGGAATAAAAACTGAGTTTAGTTTTTAACAATAACATAATATACGGACTTTTAAAATTGTTTTCTTCCTGTTCCATATTACTCGTAAAATTGTTATCACAATTTTATTACAATTATTATTATCACAATTTTATTATATTGTCATAAAAAAAGTACATTAATTATAAACATGCAAAAAACGAAAACGACACGTCATATTTATTGCGCTTGGAGGCCATACTGGAGTAGTGCATAACATTGCTCAGCATAGGACAAACTTCATTTAAGCCAATTTTCTTTGGGAAATAGATTAATTTTTTTTATGTATATTATTTTTCTCACATACTTGAGATACTAATTCAACATATTTCCAGCATCAATGCTCTCAAAAATATTGCATAGTGTGTTTTTAAACTAACAAAATGATTTATTTTCCTATGCCACCTATGTTATTGAGTTATCCAACATGGTATGAATGCATACACCCTATAGTTATTCTTGTCGCCATGTGTAAAACTAAATCTCGTTCAAACTTTGTTGTAATTCGGCACCACATCAATGTTTGCTGCTCAAGTATTTAACATTACTTTGAGATATTTTAGTGTAGGTAAAGCAGGTGTAATTGAGTCACAGTTTATTTATAGAGCAGTAAGCAAAAATTTCTTGTATTATCTCAATATTTTCTCAAAACTAACTTGTGCTTTGCTGTCATATATCAAAACCAATTGTGTCAAATCGTCTCTACGTTTTTAAATGTTGTATTTTCTCTCAATTGTGGTCTGAGAAACCAAATATACGGGTTTGATTCCCGGTGGAACTGAATTCCTTTTCAATATCAGTTTACTGCTTACACACATGACACGGTGTAACACGAAAGCCAAACACTTTCATTAAAACTCCACGTGTAAAATATACTTTAATTAAATTACAAACTCTCAATCTTATTCTTATTAAGTATTTTTAATTTATTTTTTAAAGTCGAGAAATGACGTCATGGGTTTTAACTTTTTCCTATATGCCCATATGCATAAAAGTTATACTTTTGTGAGGTAATTTGTGATTTTTAAAAGTACCTAATGAATTCAGATATTAGATATTCACATATCAATAGATTCAAGTCTTCTTTTAGAATATGAAATATAATTATCTACTAAATTTTTTTGTCTTCCGAATTAACTAGTTTTAAAAAGCGCTTTTCTTACATCAAATTCAACAAAGGCGATATCACACCGGATACTGATAAGAAACTCACCTTTATTGAAAATGTAAGAAGCACTTTTTGATAATAATACGCTCTATTAACAGTGTAATATTTACGTAATGCCCGATTAACTAATTAAATAATTAATTAAACGATGTCAAATACTTACTAAGGCTGGTATATCTGACTTAGGCTTCTAAATTTCAAGACAAAAAGTCAGTTCGATCATGCACAATTGATAGTCTGTCTTATTGTGAGTTATTTATCTCAAGTTAGATAAGAGTGATAAGCCTAATCAACCATCATTATAGCACCTACATGCATGTGTACCTAGTAGGTGCAAACCATCGGCTATCATTTTATATATATATATATATATATTATATAAATATGTACCAATAATCTTACATAAGCACCAACGTAAATCGCAGTTATGATATTTTTTAAGGCTTTTCTTTATTCTTTATTAAATTATTGACTGATAAAGGAACAACTGTTTTGAAGCTAACTATAAGCAATTTCGCTCACATCCACTTCCGTTTCAACGTACTGAGTGCGTCTGTTTACTCAAAATGCGGAAAAGGAAGTGCCGGAAGAAGAAACCACGTGATGGTAAAAGTGGGAGGTAGCTCCAGGTAGCTCAAGGTTAGCGTGCTGCTGGCATCAAGTTTTCTCCCACTTTTACCATCACGTGGTTTCCTTTTCCGGCACTTCCTTTTCCGCATTTTGAGTGAACAGAAGCACACACTGTGCATGTGTAGTAAGTAGAAACGGAAGCGAGTGTGAGCGAAATCACTTATAGTCTGCGTCAAAACCGTCGTTCCTTTACTAGTTAATTAGTGTTATTATACTCAATTGAAATATTTACAAACAACTTGCGCATGACGTCATACTGAATGCGCTTTGACGCCATACTGGATCAAAGAATGATATTGCTCAGCATAGGACTAACTTCTTCCTTTTCTATTTTCTTTGGAAAAATAATTAATTATTATCATTATTATTATAGCTCTTTAAAACCTTATTCAACTAATTTTAAATTTTCAACCGATTAACAGCATCAATGTTCTTAAAAATATAGCTATATTTACAAAAGTATTTGTAAAACTGGCAAAATGTGTCATTTTCCCATACCAGCCCATGTTATTTAGTGCTCACAAATAGCCCCACTGTTATATGAATGCAAACTGCTATGCTCTTGCAAAATACTCGTTTTATGTTGTCAGATGAATATATTACAATTACAACGTTTTTATATATTAAATTATTATATCATTTTTATAAATTTAATGATGTTAATAATCTTATTTAAGTATATGCATATACGCATCGTAAATATAATATAAATAATATGCCTTATATTTTTTATATAAAATATATTTTAAATTTGATAGTATATATATATAGTATATTAATATATTTCTGTTATATAAGACATTTTACCATGATTTTACTGTGTTATATAACAACTGGTAAACGTTATATTTACACACACACACACACACACACACACACACGTACATATATATATATATATATATATATATATATATATATATATATATATATATATATATATATATATATTATAATATTGTTGAATTTAATTTTTAATTTAATTATTAATACTTAAATTGTTACAGGCATATATTAATATTGACTCACTGTGTGTTATATCCCGTGCTCTGTCTTGAGATGCTGAAATGTAGAAAGAGGTTAAATTGACTGATATCAATATTTTAATATCGCTATCTCGTCGTTCATACTTGCTTATTGTGTCAAATATTTCTTCATGTGATTCTAGGTGCCTTATTTCACCGTCGAGAGAGGGAGGGAGAGGAGAGAGAGAGAGAGAGAGAGAGAGAGAGAGAGAGAGAGAGAGAGAGAGAGAGAGAGAGAGAGAGAGAGAGAGAGAGAGAGAGAGAGAGAGAGAGAGAGAGAGCAAGTTCAGTGCTTGATTGCCAAGGTCAATCTAGTTAACCTGAACTCCCAACTCAAAGTACCACGATAAAAATAAATATACGCAATGCCAGCTCTTTTTTCAACATAATTGTTTCTATAATATACTGTAGTATAAATAAATAAATAAGTAAGTAAATAAGGAAATAAATAAATAAATAAATAAATAAATAAGTAAGTAAATAAATAAATAAATAAATAAATAAATAAATAAATAAATAAATAAATAAATAAATAAATAAATAAATAAAATAATATTTATTGCAAAATAGGCAAATGGTGCAGTCAGGGCAAAACAAAGATCCAGTCACTGAACCAACATCGGACAGCAGTAAAAAACAAAAACAAAATATACCATTAAAAGATTACTAAGCGTATTAAGACATCATTTTTAAATTGTATTTTCAAGATAATAAGTAATTTAAATAATAACATTAATTTTGAGGTTTCACCATATGAATATAATATACCTTAGTATTAGTAGGGAGAAAACATAGATAGTAAAAGAATGTAGTTAAGAATTGTTATTAGTGATTTAAATATATTATTATATTATATATGCTATATAAATGTGTTAAAAATAATATTAAAATGTATTATTAATAAAATAGTGTATAAATGACTATTTTTTCTCTCAAATATAATATTGTATTGTGTCTTATATATTAATTTATAAATGCATCTTTCTATGGTTCTTCTTTGTTAATTATGTATATTAAATATAATGAAGAAATACTCTGACTAGTGCATATTGTTTAAAGAAAGTCAGAGGACCATGTAAGTGGGTTGTACCTTTTTTGGCCTCTAATAAAAACCATTTATTATTATTATTATTATTATACAGTATAATTTAAGCTATACCTATGCTAAATATTATGTCGAATATCGTAGTTATTTAAGTTGTTCTAAAAATTTAACATCATTTATGCTAT
Source organism: Ecdyonurus torrentis (assembly GCA_949318235.1). Lineage (NCBI taxonomy): Eukaryota > Metazoa > Arthropoda > Insecta > Ephemeroptera > Heptageniidae > Ecdyonurus > Ecdyonurus torrentis. The sequence goes on along the minus strand of OX439134.1, from coordinate 22,348,550 downwards.
ATTGAAATAATTGCAGAATAAATTTAGTGGCATTTTGTGAATGGAAAATAAATTATAAATCAATGACTTTGGCCAAATCAACGTTGATTTTTTGGTTTGTTATAGGATATTACACAAATTTTTTGTTCAAAGTGTTCTACGCCTTTAAGTTTATAACTTATGCCATGACTGTACTGTTAAAAAGTTGGGTTAAATTGAGCCCGATTTCAACCAATAAAAAGCCGTTAATAAATAAATAAATATTTTTACCATGTTTTTTTTTATACATAATTAACTTTACGTATATAAATATTGCTGTATTATTTATATATTTTTTTTAATTAAGCACCAGTTTTCATGCTATAATGACATAAATACAGACATGAATTACGTAATTTATTGTTACACAAATTCGTGTATGGGCAAAATTAAAAGAACTATTATGTTGCTACAGGGTAGTTTCATTCATGTTTAAGTCGACGTCATAATTAAGTGCTAAATAACATGGGCCAGTATGGGAAAATGACTCATTTTGTTAGTTTAAAAATACTTCACAATATTTTTGAGAGCATTTGATGCTGTTAGCAGATTGAATTAGTTTTTCAATATCACAGAAAAAATAATAATAACAAAAAAAATTGCTAATTTTCCACAAAAAATAGCCAAAAACTACGTTTGTCCTATTCTGAGTAATATGTTATTCATTGCTCAAGAAGAGCATCGAAAAGCATTCAAAATGACGTCATGCGCACACACCCTATACGAGTATAGCCATTAAATTTATCAATTTTCAGTAATTATGCCTATTATACTTATTATAGGCCGGCCCGTGTGTGCTTTTCCATTAATTGGAAAGTCCTTACCTGTCGATAAGACAATGTCTTGACTGGGACTGGGATTGGTGTATAGCACGATAACACAATATGGCAAAAAAAAAAAAAATCATTACCGATAACCTTTGTAATATATATGAAGGAATACCAGGATTTTTTTAAAATTGCAAAGGAACCATCGTGAATCGATTAATATATGATTTTTAAAAATTTGAGTAAAATTCAAAATATAGCTATTCATTTCTTTCATCCTACAATCACAATATACAACAATGCATATCGGCTAATTAGGTTATTGTATCAGTTGATACAATTAGAAATGATAGTCAAAAAGTACACAAATATAACACAAACAAAACAAATTTTGGTAGAAAATTATTTTTGTAACGATCATGGTATACCTAGATTACATATATATGAAACAAGAACATCTCTAAAAAAAACTCTAATTGTACCGAAAGTAGTAAATAGATTTACGGAAAGGACTAGAAAATATAATTTACCAAAAATTTGGAATGAAATCCCAATGGAATTAAAAGGACTAAAGAATAAAAATACTTTAAAAAAATATTTAAAATCACATTTTTTGAGCTTGTCATAATAAATCTATATTAGTATGTGAATGAAAGCAAATGTCTTTTAACTTTAATTTGTGTAAAAAAAAAAAAAAAAAAAAAAAAAATATTATTTTTATGTTTTATTATATGCAATATACCAAAAAGCATAAGTTGTGTTAATATATATTATGGGAATTGTGTTATAGATATTATAAATGTATGTATATCTTCATTATAATTTTTTTTTGTTTTCTTGTTTGAAAATTATCTTTGAAAAAAAAAAAAAAAAACTTTTGCTTTTAGCTATTTTTGTTTGAAATGAAAAAAAAAATGTTTTATTAATCCAACCGATAAGGCAATTGCCTTGGTTGGACATTGTATTATGAGTTAAAGAATAATAATAAAAAAAAAAAAAAAAAAGTCATTTTTTAATCAATTTTTGAAAATCGTCTCGGGTCAGTATCTTATGCGTGCAAGCTTATGCTAAAAAATAAAAAAGGAAACTTTTTTTTTCAACTCAATCACATATTTATTAGCAAAATTACATCAATAATATGTATAAATTAACATAATTATAAAATTTCTAAAATACTGCAGAATATTTCGAGTATTCAAATTTTGATCACAATGCAAGTTATAGTTTAACATGTTCAGAAAACCTGGTTTACTGACGCGCTTTCAAAAATGCGCCATGAGGAAGACTTAAAAAAAATTCCAAGGTAATTTAATTGCTCTCAAAAAACGAACTCCGTTCTAAATCGATATATGTAAATTTCTAATTTTTGAGCTCAATTAGTATTTTAACTTAATTTTTAAAAGTCGTGAATAATAACGTCACTGCGTCTGTAACTTGTTCCTATGCCTACATGAATAAACTACCGACCATGACGTCATTTTTTAATTTCTTAAAAATTAATTAAAAATACTCAATGAACTTAAAATTGAAAATTTGCGTATCTATTGTTCAGAACGGTGTTTTCTCTTGCAGACAAAAATAATTACGTAAGAATTACGCTAACTCATTTTCAGCACATTATGTTCACATAGCATAATCTAGCTAGCTATGCTAAAAACTGTTATATGTTACACAGCATAAATATTATGTTGTACAGAATAATTATTTATCTTGTTCTAATTTAGCATCATTTATGCTATAATGACATAAATATAGCAACAATTACGTAATTTGTTATTTCGTGTATAGTGTAACAAAATTACTTTTTTTTTTTTTTTTTTTTTTTTGTCTTCCTCATTAAATTTAAAATTACTAAAAGTGACGTCGTGTTGAGACACCGCAAACCAGAGTCTACGACCGAGGTCTCTAGTCGACAGTCAGCTGTCTGAACGATCCCTCCAGTCCAAACAAGTCTTGGTGAGTCTTAGGCTTGCCAGGTCGCTTGCTCTCGTCCACCCCACACTTGGCATCACTCAAGAACCACGAGGAATACCTCTCCACCTTGGTAATCCACGCATCTGCAACCATGGAGTCAATGTCAAGTAATTATATTGATTGATTGATTGATTGATTGATTGATTGATTGATTGATTGATTGATTGATTGATTGATTGATTGATTGATTGATTGATTGATTAAGGAGAAGAATTCCTCTATGAACGAACTATTTAAAATAAATTTGAATATTCTCCTATTACATTTCTTGTAGAAAAATCGTTTTTACTTATACGTTGCAACAATTAAAAACATTTCATTGCAATTAAGTGGTATATTCCAATAAAAATTATAACTTTTTTTTGCTGAATAATGGTCAAAAATTAAAGGGGGGGGGGGGTAAATTGGTAACATTAAAAAAAAAAAAAGGGTAACCCCCGTTGTGCTCTCTCAAAATAAACTAAAAGCAACATTAAAATTTCTCCATCCTGACTGATTAAGTAATCAAATCACCAATATTTAATTAATTTCTCCATATGCACATACCGTTGATCTCCTTGATGGTGCCTGCTTGACCCCCGTACTCCGCAGGTAATATTCTCTGGGGCACTTTCTCGTACAGAGACTCAAAGTTCTTGCCGTGCACGTGCAGCTGTAAGCACCAAGTTAATATTTAATAAATAATAATTATATGTTACCTATATATAAATTTTTTTTGTCGCGCACGCGTGGATAAATTTATTACGTAATAATTATGCTAGCTCATTTTTAGCATAATTTGTTCAATACAGCGTCAGCATAATCTATGCTATACTGTATAATTACGATGTTATACATATTATCATAAGTATTACGTTGTATAACCTAATTTTTTATGATGTTCTATGACATAAATAAAAAAAATTCAAATTTAAAACTTATATATTATTTTATATTTATTTATTATTAATTATTATTATTTATTTATTTTATAATATTAGTTATTATAGCATATTATATTACGTAATTTATTCTTTCCGTGCGGGAAGAAAAAAAGGTGCATAGCTTTTATCCGAACGTAAAAGAGATGTTATATGTTATACACAATTTACTTGTGACAAAAAACGAGATACACATTTTGCTTGTGACCCAATAAAGAACTATTATTATTATTATTATTATGAGTTCTTTTCTTTCTTCTTGTGTAACACCAACACCGGAATTATTATTATTAAATAAGAAATAAGAATTAGACATTTAATAAGAAATTTTATTATAACCCAGGCAGTTGATAGTAACATATAGCATTGTTACAACAAGCGTTGGTCTTGTCATTATTTACAATAGACCACTTGCAATGAACGAATCTTTTTTGAATTGGAATTTCAAACGGCATTGTTGTACAAATTAAGTGAAAGAATTGCAAATATGGCCGAACGTAATATGGGAAAAAGAAGTAATTTGAAAAGCTCATAATTTAAAAACTATACCATGTTATGAAATAAAAAAAGTACCCAGAGGTTTGTAAACATCTTACTTTTTATATTCCAGAAGCTGGACGTGTTACTGTGGTTTATTTTTAGTAAAAAACCTTTTTGAAAATGTTGTGATGGTCACCCTCACTGAGCGGCCGAATGGCTCAATTGTTAAATACGAGAAAAATGGTGTTTGTTATCTCTCGATTTAAATGCTGAAAAATACAGCTACATAATAAAATGATATACTAAAAGAAAGGTAATTTGATGAGGATTCTAAATATTACATTTGTTTTGCGATGCAATAACTTGTTGCAGAGAAAACTCTTAAAACTCAACAGCATTTTTTGAATTTGTGTCACAAAATCTTTTTTTTTTTTTTTTGTATTATCGATAATATCACGATAATGATCACTATATATTTAGGGGGAGGTGGGTAATATTGCGGATATTTGTGTAAACCTAAAGCGAGCTTACTTTAATTATTATCGTATTAATTATTAAATAATTAGCAAGCTTAAATTATGAGCTTTTAAAATTACTTCTTTTTCCCATTACGTTCGTCCAGATTTGCAATTCTTTCACTTAATTTGTGCAACGATGCTTTTTGCACAGCCGTTACTTTTCATTGAAAGTGGTCTATTAACATAACAATAATCAATTAACATAATAATCATACATAAATATATATTTATAACTACAATAATAAAGTTTCAAAGCATTTTCTGTGCAGTCTTACTCTTATCTAATAAATAAAAAACGAGATACACATATTTTCCACTACATCATCGATATATTATTATACATCATAGAATAATTGTCCTGCCATAACACTTTCCTTCAGTTAAAGGCGTAGAGCACCTTTAAAAAAAAATTGCCTAATATCCTAACATACCTAAATATCATCTTTAATTTGGCCGGAGTCATTGATTTCTAATTTATTTTCCATTCACAAAATGTCAGTTGCGGGTTTATTACGTCACAACTCGCCTGTTTCCGCGCGCATGGACCAGGCGAGCGGTGACGTAGTAAACCCGCAACTGAAATTTTGTGAATGGAAAATAAATTAGAAATCAATGACTACGGCCAAATTAAAGATGATATTTAGGTATGTTAGGATATTAGGCAAGTTTTTTGTTCAAGGTGTTCTACGCCTTTAAGTTTTGTACATTTTGCTTACAAAATATAAAACACGTAATAATTATAGAAGTTCAAATACAGCAATATTTATGCATAACAACATAACTTATGCTATATTGCATAGTGCTTATACTATACATAGAGATGTTCAGCATAATTACTTATGTTATTACAAAATATATGAAAATAACAATATTTGTGCTATATAGGGTGTATGAAGTCATATTTATTGCGCTTGGAGGCCATACTGGAGTAGTGAATAACATTGCTCAGCATAGGACAAACTTTATTTAAGCCAATTTTCTTTAGGAAATCGGTTAATTTTTTGTTATTGTTATTTTTTATATGAGATAATAATTCAACATATTTACAGCATCAATATTCTCAAAAATATTGCATAGTGGTTTTAAACTGGCAAAATGATTTTTTGGTCCTATGCTACCCTTGTTATTAAGTTATCCAACATGGCGTCGACTTTGACATGAATGCATACACCCTATATAATTTATCTTCTTCAGTACCAGTATACAATACAGTGAACATCAGATAATTCAATAAAAAAATAGACAACAATCAAACAAATTGGGACAAAAATTGACCCAGAAAAGGCCCTTGAATTTACACAAATTTTAAAGCTATTTTGAGTATTCTAGAGTTGATAGGGGGTCCGCAAAAGCAAGAAAAAAAATTGACATAAGAAGCAAATTTTTGCAATTCTGAGAGCTACACAAAAACGTGGTTAAAAATTAAGAAACTGAAATAATTTTTAAAAAAATCGGGGACTTGAGGATATAGCAGTTATTCAAAATGGAGCTCAAATTACGCAGAATATTTATTTTTTACGTGAGCAGTGCGGGCAGTGCCTATAGTTGCACTTATTAAACCATGCTAAAATTTTATGTATTTTTGAGTGAACATATTTGAACCTGATATTTAAAGGCGTAGAACATCTTGAACCAAAAAATTGCGTAATATCCTAACAAACCTAAAAATCAACGTTGATTTGGCCGAAGTCATTGATTTCTAATTTATTTTCAATTCACAAAATGCCACTGCCGGTCACTGACGTCACAGCTAACCCGGTTTACTTGCGCGTGGACCAGGCGAGCTGTGACGTCAGTGACCGGCAACGGCATTTTGTGAATAGAAAATAAATTAGAAATCAATGATTCCGGCCAAATCAACGTTGATTTTGCAGGTTTGTTAGGATATTACGCAACTTTTTTGTTCAAGGTGTTCTAAGCCTTTAACCTACATACATTGGTCCAGAGAAGTTAGTTAACTTACCCTCTTCCTGATTTTTTCCTTGGAGAACGAGCTGTATAAGTTGAACATCGTGTCGAACATCGGGGGAGTGTGGATGAAGTTCATCCCTTTGGGGCGAATTGGAAATGCTTCCTGTGGTCATTGATACAAGCTTATAAGTATTACATATGGAATAAAATACAAAAGTAATGATTGAGTTAATAAATAAATAACAATTTCATCCAGTTGTATTTCAAGAAAAAAATATTTTCAATGTTACAAAATGTAAAAAAAATAAAAATAAAAAAAGGTAATGCAAATTTCAATTTTATAAAAAGTTTTATTTAGTTGCAAAGTATTGACACTTATAGATGACGTGATTGATTTGTCCCCTGAGGTACCTCGGAGCACACCGCGACCTTCTTCACAAGACTGGGGTTGATCATCTGAGCAGCGTGAGCGAGGGTCATCGCAGCCATGTCCACGATCTCCACGATCCCCTTGACCACTGCGCAGTCATCCTCGCGCATCATCACGTCCATCATCATGAAGCTCACCTGTCAATCAAAGTCACAAAATATATCAACATTTAAAAATTAAAGATCCATATGATGACATTTGAAAGTTAATAGTAATAACTAATAACAGCTACCTATGATAAAAATTTTATAACCCGTAACCATCAGATAAGAGAGAAAATAATTATTCAAATTAACATGAACTCTCTTACGGGACTAAAACTTCAAAAACTAAAAAATCATAACTTAAAAACTAGTTTGGTGGTAACCCCATTATTTATTTATTTATTTTTTACATTTTTAAGAACATCTTATATATCCTACGGTTTTAATGTGCAAAATTTCAGTATTTTTTTTTTTTATTATAACTTTTTAGTCAAATCCGACTAAAATATTATATATATATATATATATATAGGATATATATATATATATATATATATATATATATATATATATATAGAGAGAGAGAGAGAGAGAGAGAGAGAGAGAGAGAGAGAGAGAGAGAGAGAGAGAGAGAAAGAAGGTATAATTATTAATGCGATTTGAGTATTAAGGCGGGAAATCAGCTACTGCGGGATTTGACTAAAAACTTGTAAAGACAGAAAAAACTGAAATTTTGTACAGTGATACATTAGGATTAGGTATCTTCAAAAATGTAAAAATATTGGGGGGTCACCATGCTAGATTTTGAATTATGATTTTTGGAAGTTTTAGTCCCATAAGAGCCCATGTTAATTTCAATAATTAATTTCTCTCTTATCTGATGGCCACAGGTTCTGAAAATTTTATCATAGGTAGCTGTTACTATTAACTTTCAAATGGCATCATAAAATTGGGAAGTTTTCTTTTTAGATTTTGAGATACAAGCCATCTATATACAACCCTTAATTATTGTAAGATCATGTAGAATCAATGCAATGCAATGTAATGTGTAGTACAAGTATATCATAATATTTAACCTAATAAGTAATAAATAATGTATCACGTGTACTAAATACTTAAATATTTTGTCCATTGCGTAGTCTTACTGGAGTCGTTAAGCTTATTATTATTGAAATTAAATAATTATGAAATAATAATAATATATTAATTATTGACTTTTTTTTAGTCACTCTCTAAAATACTCTTCAGCAAACAGACAACTTCAGACAGGTAATTAGTAAAATCACTATTGAGCTATAAATAAATTTTAAAGACTATTTTCAGACTATTTTTACATTTTAGGAGATTATTTTTTAATTTTGATGACTATTTTAATGAAAACAGAGACTATATTATACAACTTTTTGTTCAAGGTGTTCTACGCCTTAAAAAATAAATATATACCATATGATAATAGAACTGGAGAGATGAAACTGCAATTTTGGGTACCTACTTCTTTTGGGTACTCTACTTCACTATATTATTATTGTAGCTCCATATTAATAAAATTTATAAAAATACAATTTAATTTACCACATTACCGCAATGGTAACGATTTTAATATTTTATGAATATTTTAATTCGATGCTATATTTATAACTTCTTTTTTTATTATCAAAATAGATCTTATAATATGTATGTCTTTATATAATAATAATATTAAATTTATAATTTCATAAAGTTAAATTATAATTATTAATATATAAATTTAATATGGTTTCTTATCATTATCGTTAAGTATTTATAAGGATTCATATTTAAACTTTATTGAATATAAAATGAAATTTCAAAAATCAAAGTTTTCGCATGTATTATGTTTTATATCATATTACTATAATGTTTAACTTATATATATGTATAATTTTCCACTCCCTAATTATGTATAATGTAATGTAGTAATTTAACGTACCTTGAACATTTCCTCCATGGTGATCTTGCTAGGGTCGTTGAGTCCTGCACGCATTATGTACACCCTCCTACCCTGGGGGTCACACTCAGGTAGGGGGAAGTAAAACCTGACATCAACAAACAGAATTACTTTTTTCTTTTTATTTATTTTATTATTATTATTATTATTGCCATATATTGTACACATGTTATCGTGCTGTACACCAATCCCAGTCCCAGTCAAGACATTGTCTTATCGACAGCTAAGGACTTCGATCCGATCAATGGAAACAGCAAACACGGGCAGTCCACGGTCTAACAAGTGTACACAGCCCGGCTGCCCGGCATTAAAAACTAATATCAGTTTTCATAATATGAATTTCATATAATGCAATATGCTTGACCAAACCTGAGTCCAAACACGAAAAAAGGTAACAAAAATATTATAATTTTTTTATAACAAGTTTGTTAGATATATATACAAAGTTTTTAAGATGAACTATTTACCGCTGGGGAAATAACGTTTATAAACTTCGTGTCCACCATTGGTTTGTACTGAAGAGCTACATCTATGTAACTGAACAATGTGCTAAATTTGTGTTTTCCATGTGCAGTATAATTTACCCTGAGTCCAATATCTCTCTGATAGACCTGGACTGCTTCAGGTTCCTCTCTCCAAACAGCTCAGGCACCGCGGTGTGCATCGTGTAGTACATGTCCAGCTTCTCCTTGGTGCGCTCCAGACTGTACTTACAGCCACGGAGGAATGAGATCAGAGTCTGCAATGCAAGAAATAAAAAAATTATTGTTATGCATGCACTTTAAAATATTATAAGATTGTAGGTGAGCGGCTGGGATCTGATAAACTGAACGGTCAAATTAAATATATAAATTTAACATCAAGTATAAATAACATAATAATATTTATCTATTTATTTAATATTATACTTAAAGGAATAGACCAGAGAAAAACATAAGCATTTATACCACAAAACACTTGATGGGACTTACATAAATAACTTTAGTTTGTCTTATAACCCAACTGTAGCTCCGTAGCAGTGATCAGAAATTTCAATTTATGCAACCCGCACAACATTTTCATACTAATTTTTGCATGTTTCTGACGTCATAAACATGAATAGTCACTTCAATTGCATACTTTCCAGTATTTTCACGCTCTCTCGTGGGGCTACTTTAACATTCTGGTAAAAATTGTCAACAGTTTTGAAGATCCCATTTTGTATGTTTATTCGTTAAAAAGCACACGTTGTTTTATGTGGTCTATGGCTTTGACAGGATTTTTTTTGGTCAAACACCAACCAGCAAATATTTAAATTATTACATTATTTTAAAAGATAACACCTAAATGTAAAAATTACAATTTTAGCAGCAACTTTTAATTCAGATTAATTTTTTAAAAATTAAAATTAAAAAATAATTATAATAACCTTTTCGGAACAAAAAGCATTTTGTTCTCTCTCTCTCTAAATTCATTCAATTTAATTTGAAAAGTATCTATTGTTTTACTAAATATGAAACATAAGATAGGAAGAACTTTTGTGAAATATATTATTGTGAAAATAAAATATAAAATTTTATTTTAGACGGGTGATCACGCGACTTTTAGGTGCGGAAATAAATCAAAGGAGGAACTTATTTTAGCAACGAAGAAGTTGCTGTAACTTTTTGAAAAATTGTATCATTTAGTCCTTTGCTACATTATTGTAATGTAAGTAGATAACTATGTAATCCAAAGAGGATTCTCGCTGAAAAGTAGTGGTCAGCTGGAGACGTGTATTGCAGGGCCAAATTAATTTGATGAAGTGGGCAACAAAATATAACTTTCAGGATAAAAAAAAAAAAAAAAAAAAAGAATAGAATAACGTTAATTCTCTTTGGATTACCTAATCTATTGAAATACCTTATATTGGGTGTCTCACATGCTTCATGCTATACGCTATACATATAGTATTACATAACAGTATTACAAAAATAGTAATAATAAAAACTTTATTATTATATATCTTACAACGACATAACAAATTTATATCTCTAACAGTCGATCCCTCTCCTCTTTCGTTCCTCGACACAATTAAAGTCATAAGCGCGCGTGTGCACTTATATTTAATTACGATGATAAAGATTTCAAATCCCGTATAGCAATCAGATAAGGGAGGAAAATAATATCGTATTGAATTGAAATTTATGTAACACAAAGCATCAATATTTATTCAATATTCACATAGTTCTAAATTGTAAGGGGCAGTAAATCGGGCAGTAAGTTGATGTAGTTTTTTTTTTTTTTTTTTTTTTTTTTTTTTTTTTTTTTTTTTTTTTTTTTTTTTTTTGCTTGCCATATTGTGTTAGTGTGCTACACCCATCCCAGTCCCAGTCAAGACATTGTCTTATCGACAGTTAAGGACTTTACAAATAATGGAAAAGCACACACGGGCCAGTCACGGTCTAAGTACACAGCCCGGCATTCACCATGACAGCCTAGAGAAACCGTGGAAACTTCTAGACAGGCTGGTCAGTGCAATCACATATCAATCATGCATGATCGTTAATACAGTATATCAAAAAATGTCCTTTATAAACATCAATTTCAAAATTTCAGGGTAAAAAGTTTAAATTATATATCTTTATTTTATTATAGTTACAAAAATTTATAAGGATTAGAAGCTGAGTAAAAATAACATGGGTAACATAAGAGATTTTAAAACGTCTATCTTATCCCATGCGTTAAATTGTTAAATTAAATATTTTTCCAATCCTTAGAACAAGATAAAATTTGGTATGCGTATAATTTAAGCTAATGCATATAAATTAGTGTCAATAATTCACATAGGAGTCTATACCCTATACAATCCAGTATAAACCATTTAAATCTTTACAATTTTCAATGCAGTAGCTTTTGCAAAAAAAAAAAAAAAAAAAAAAAAAAAAAAAAAAAAAGTAATAGTGTATTTTTTTTTACATAATATTAATTTATTTTGCTTAATTATTCATTAATTTATTTGTTGTAACTTTGCACAGCTAATTGTTCAATATCACTGTTTTAAATGGTAATAATTTTTGTTTACCACACAGCAATTAAAGTTAAAAAAAAAGAAGAAAAAAAAAAGTTAATGCATGAAAATATATTATAATAATTTTGGGGACTTTAAAGTTTTGTCCCGCACGCCTCGGTTAATAATATATCGATTATTAACATATCGATTAGGTATGCAAAGATCCTCTATGAAAGTATTATTTCATTTTAATTAATATAATTAACGGGCTCTGTACCTGATCATCAGGGTTAGCCTTGATGTGCGGCTGCTTGCTGAGCCAGTCTCTGATATGCTCCACGTCAGCACCACGTCTGCCAGCCTCCTCGTGCAGCTCGTGCTGCGCAGCCTCCTGCAACTCTGCGCTCAACTCGCGAATTTTCAACACCATCTGAGAATGACACGTAACAGTAACATTATAGTGTTATTCGTAAACCCTGGCTGTTTTCTTGTAACAAAAAATGCGCATTACATTTGCATATAACCAAAGTTGCTCGTCATTTTAGTAGCAGACAGGGTTTACGAACAGCACTGTGACACATGTATAAAGTTATCGATCTAACATATGGATTAACGTTTATTATTGTAGAACTTAATTTTGGAGAATATCGGTTTAGATATTTCTTTAAAAATTTCTATCTTAAAACACGTCCGGAATCTGGTGCAGCAATTTTCATAAAAATTGAAAATAATAATAAATAAAAAAAATCTGCCTCGCGTATTTCCCGGGCGCTATACCGATAAGCTGCAATACAGTAATAAAATAATTCAACTATAAATATAAGATTACAGACAAATAATTTCTTCCTTTTTCCACAAAAAAACAAAAAAAAAAAAGTAAATATAATATCAATATAATATAAACTAATAAATGAAAGTAATTTTTAGAAACAATTTAAAATATATTATGTTATTTTATTATTCTTACATCAGTGAAGCTTATCAGTTTAGCGCGCGGAAAGCTAAGGCTCCCCTAATTTAACATTACGCTTATGGGGGAAAACACGTTTTTTGCGATTTTTGAGAAAACTACTCCAACGATTTCGGAAAAATTTAATTGAGAAATACTAGACATACTTTTACGTGTTTTAAGACATAAAAAACTTTTACGAATTTTTTAAACTGATAACCTCCATTTAATAAATACAAATTTAATGCTTAAGGCGTGAAATCAGGTACTGCGGGATTTGACTAAAAAGTTGTAAAGACAGAAAAATCTGAAATTTTGTACAGTGATACATTAGGATTAGGTATCTTTAAAAATGTAAAAATTTTGGGGGGTCACCATGCTAGATTTTGAATTAAGATTTTTTGAAGTTTTAGTCCCATAAGAGCCCATGTTAATTTCAATAATTAGTTTCTCTCTTATCTGATGGTCACGGGTTCTGAAAATTGTATCATAGGTAGCTGTTACCATTAACTTTCAAATGGTATCATAAAATTGAAAAGTTTTCTTTTTAGATTTTGAGATACAAGCCATCTATATACAACCCTTAATTTTTATAGCTGAAAAGTTTTAATTTAAAACATTTATTTATTATGATTTCATTTTACTATAGCTTGAAAACATGTTCAAGTGAATATTTAGGATCTATCTATATACATTTAAAGGGCTCCAGGCCTCAAACAATTGAATCAAAAACGTAAAATTTATGAGATGGGACCATCATTTATACACATATTATATCCTTCAACCCTTCCCTTCTGTAGCTTCACCAACTGGGGTTGAAAACCAGTAAAGTATAGGCAACATTAGGACTTCATGACTAGGGACCGGATTTTCAGTTGCAAATGTCTACTTGCGCCTGCAAGTTTGGTTGCTCCTCGTACCGCACAACAATTTACTAAATATTTATAAATTGTGGTTCATTCCAGGTATTTTGAGGTAAATTATAGGTAGATAAGAAATATTTTACAAATTGATAATAAGTTGTGCAGCAGGAAAAGTAACTGCTGTTTTTGCAGGCGCAAGCAGACATTTGCAACTGAAAATCCGGTCCCTACATGACGTCAACAATTCCGGGTTTACAATAGAAATTGTAGCACGGGTTGCCTACTTTACAAGTTTTCTTCCCAGTTTGCGAGAGTACTGAAGGGTTAAGGCACAAAATATGTGTATTTATAATAGTATTATTTCATGATTTATAATTGAGAGGAAGTTTGTTTTTGAGGCCAGGGGCCCTTCAAGCATTTTGTTCCGACTGCACAAATGCACTGAGTATATAATCTTCTCAAAAATCACTTGAAATCACGTACAGCACGGTATAATACTTGCGTCTCCATAGCAAGGTGCATAATTTATCAATCCATAATTATTACCAAAAAAATAATAATAAAAAAATCTTTTATTTAATAACTCTTTCAACTTTTTTTTTTTTTTTTTTTTTTTTTTAATATTTTACTATACTGTACTGTCTGTTTGGTATAAAGTGACACAAATATCATTGAATATGCCATTATAAATTCCCGCTTTTTACCTAACATACAGTATATCGTTAAAAATTATTATAAAATAATATTTAAAAATAAAAAGTCGAGTTTTTTTAGAGCTTTATTAGTACTATAAAGTACACTAAAATTTCCTAAGTATTGTAGACCCATAAGAATTTTTTATATTTTTTTTCTTTGTTGAGAGGTGACGATTGCCATTTAAATGCATATTATTTTAGTGAGGTTTTCCACAATATAGAAACAATTGTGTCCGAATACTTGATATATAGGGACTTTATTTAGTACCTTACCTTGATGCGGCTAGCACCGGTGATCTGAAGCTCTCCTTCCTGACTGCAGCGAGTACACGTGTGACGAATAGTCTGATAACAGTGAACGTACAGATTTGATAAGACGCCGGCACATACATACATATGTATATGATATGTTTTATAACTGATAACATTTTCAATGTCTCGTATGCACCTCTCTTATATATATAAATAAGCTATGTAACAAAACTGCAGTCAAACTGAATCATCAATATCACAATAAAATAGGTTGACATGAGGAAAATTACGTTAAAAACGTTGGAGGAATTTTTTAAATTTAAGTTGGAAGGAAGAAAAAAAAAAAAAAAAAAAGCGAGAGAGAGAATTTGTAATTAACATAAATAAATCATATATTAAACCATCTCAAAAATAAACTGGTGAAGAAAGATGTGATTTAACACATATTATATATTATATAAAAACAGACATTTTATAGGGTGTATGCATTCATGTTAAAGTCGACGCCATGTTGGATAACTCAATAACATGGGTGGCATAGGACAAAAAATCATTTTACCAATTTAAAAACACTATATGCATTAATTTTGAGAGCATTGATGCTGTAAATATGTTGAATTAGTATATCTCAAGTATGTGAGAAAAATAACAATAACAAAAAATTAATCAATTTCCCAAAGAAAATTGGCTTAAATGAAGTTTGTCCTATGCTGAGCAATGTTATGCACTACTCCAGTATGGCCTCCAAGCGCAATAAATATGACGTCATCCGGATACACCCTATAGCTACCTTATTTTAATGGCAAAAATTCTCAAAGGAAACATGTGTCCTAAATCGATAAACTATTCAAGTTTTTAATTTTTTTAATTCATTATTTATTTCAAATTAATTTTTTTAAGTCACACAAATGAAGTCACGTTAATTAACTTATATAAAAGTTACCGACCGTGACGTCATCTTTTGATTTTCAAAAAATAATTAAAAATACTTATTGATCTCAAAAATTAGAAATTCGTATATCTATTGAATCAAGGATAATGTCGTCTTTTAGAATATTAAAAAAAAAAAAAATCTATACTCCCAAAATGTTATTGTCTTTATGGTTTCCTGTCTTTCACGGAATACATAAATTTAAGAAATTATTCAGTTACATAGATGTAACTCTTCAGTACAAACCAATAATATAACTCGTTTGAAAAAAGTTTAAACGGTAACTTGTTAGAATAAACATAATTTCTTCAGCGATAAATAGTTAACTCTTTAGATATAGATATATACAGTATATATCTTAAAAAACTTTGCATGTATCTAAAGAATTTATTATAAATAAAAGTCTACGCCCGTAAGCTACGACGCTATAAACTAACTAGTTAAACCGTCGTTAAGTTGTTATTTTGATTGTTGCAACAATTAAAAAAAGATAACTAAGGTTTAACTAGAGGTTGCAGCTTACAGCGGCTATTTATATATTATATGATATAGATAATTTGTTCCCTTATTCTTTTATATCATCATGCTAACTGCTATGGATTATTTTCCTTATTTTTGCATTGGTTTTTTATATTTTAAAGTTGTTTTTTTTACTAAAGTATAATTTTTTATTGCATATATAATTTGCACATTATATTAATTATAACATTTAAAATGACAAATATATATGAGGATAAATGCACTTATTTAAATTTAATATTACAAAATATCATAATTATGATTTATGATTATGTATTACTAATCTAGTAGTATTGATTGTGACGTGCAACTAATAAATAAATAAATAAATAGATAGATAAACAAACAAATAAATAAATAAATAAACAAATAATCTAAAAAAAAGATAATCTGCTCTAATGCTCTTCAAAGGCATATGTGCATTTTTTTTTTTTTTTTTTTTTTTTTTTTTTTGTTAAGCCAAACTTTGCCTACCATGACACTCTCACGCACACATGAAACTCAAGTCAGTAGTTTTATAACCTATACAAGGCTGTTCTGCAAAGTATAGTGAGTTTCCTAAACAATAATTGCCTGAGGGAAAAAAAAAAAAAAAAAAAAAAAAAAAGACGATAAAATTGAGTTGCTGTTGAGCATGGAACTTTTTTCCGTTCATTCTTATTAAAGCTCGTTCTGTAAAGTAAAGTGAATATCAACAACAGTGATTGGCTGACCAACAAAATAAGACACATTCATTGGTTGATCTTGTTTTTTGAGTCGATAAAAGTCGTGAGTTGCATATTGAGACTGAAACTTTTTTTTGGGAAGTTTCTTTCATTCTTATCAAGTTCAAAGTTCTAAAAGAAGAAATAACAATGATTGACCATAATATGTATAAACGTAGTAAATAACGACGTCATATCCAGCTGTTTTTAACAAAGGAACATTTTCGAAGCTATGGCTCAATATTTGTGTGCAGTTTATAGAACTACAGTAATTAAGCATAATAACTTAATATATTAATTAATTTTATAGGTAAAAGGATATTTAGAGGTACAAAATAGAGAGAGAGAGAGAAGCAGTTCCTTGAGCACATAACTATATTTATTATTCAAAATTCATGATATATAATTTAATTTTTTTTTTCCAAACATATAATTAAATAATAGTGAATTTATTTCTCAGCATTACAACAAAACTGAGATTTCCCAGTTTCAAAGTATAAAGAACGAAAATTATAAAATTGGTATATAAGTATTTTGAACTCTCATCTGAATACAAAAATCTGTTACAATTTTGATTTAGATTTTCCTATTGAAAGACGTAGAACACCTTGAACAAAAAAGTGGCGTAATATCCTAACAAACCTGAAAATCAACGTTGATTTCTAATTTATTTTCCATTCACAAAATGACACTGGCGGTCACTAACGTCACAGCTTGCCCGGTTTTCGCGCTCGTGGACCAGGCGAGCTGTGACGTCAGTGATCGCCAGCAGCATTTTGTACATGGAAAATAAATTAGAAATCAATAACTTCAGCCAAATCAACGTTGATTTTCAGGGTTTTTAGGATATTACGCAACTTTTTTGTTCAAGGTGTTCTACGCCTTTAATGATCAAATATAAAGCATATATGACATGTACAGTATAAAACAGAAATAACCATCACACTTACTATTTGTAAATGTTTAAAAAATTAAATAAAGTATAACAAAAGAAAGTAGTTACCTAGAGCATGTAAAATTACGCTAATAATTTATTACATAGCAATAAAATTACGATGATCCTCTACTTTATAGGTTATTGGGAAAAGTGATCAAATATCCAGCATAATCGTATGCTAGATAACATATTTTTATTTCGATGGTTGAAAGGATGAGTTATGTCTCTGCCAATAAATACATAATATAAGTGAATATAAGTCATTGGTGTGTAGGAACGTGAGATATAGTAGGTATGTACAGCTCTGGTCAAAAGTTAAAGAACGATTTGTATAGCCAACCTGCAACTACCTTGTGTTATCTTTATAGGAAAACACTGCGGCCGCCGCTGCCCCGATCTTAAAGGTGTAGAACACCTTGAACAAAAAAGTTGTGTAATATCCTAACAAACCTGAAAATCAACGTTGATTTGACCAAAGTCATTTATTTCTAATTTATTTTCCATTCACAAAATGCTACTGGCGGTCACTGACGTCACAGCTCGCTTGTTTTACGCGCGCGTTAACCAGGCGAGCTGTGACGTCAGTGACCGCCAGTGTCATTTTGTGAATGGAAAATAAATTAGAAATCCATGACTCCAGTCAAATCAACTTTGATTTTCAGGTTTGTTCAAGGTGTTCTACGCCTTTAAAGTTTTGTCCAGAGCTGTACATCTCTGGACAAAAGCTTAAGGATGGGGCAGTGTCAGCTGCAATGTTTTCTCATAAAGATAACATAGTGTGATTGAGGGTTGCCTAAACAAATCCTTCAGGAACTTTTGGCCAGAGCTGTACATTGTATATAAATTTATTATTGTTAGAACTTTTAATTATTGTATGGACAATTTTTCCTGATATATTTTTTCAAGAAATAAGATTTTAATTATAATTATTATACAGTATATTTATAAACTCTCAATTTTGTGAAATTGAAAGGGACCCAGAAAATGATCATTTCATAAATTTGAACTTTACAAAATTAAGAGTTTACTGTAATTAAAAAAAATAATAAATTTTTTCCCAATTTTTAATATAAAATACCAATTATTTGACAATCTGAAAATATTTTTATTTATAAAAAAAAAAAAATCCAAAATATTTTTTACTTTATTTATCAACATTCATAAGGATATTGTCACATCAACAGAACATTTGCAGCTTATACGTAGACGTAGTATAGAAAATATACACATAACTGCAGTATTGACAATATTTTAGAAACATTTTCATCGTTCAACGACTGTGTTTTTATTTAAAATATATGGCTGCATGATTTAGCAAATTTAGCTTGTTTCATTTAAAGGCGTAGAACACTTTGAGCAAAAAAGTTGTGTAATATCGTAACAAACCTGAAAATCAACGTTGATTTGGCCGGAGTCATTGATTTCTAATTTATTTTCCATTCACAAAATGCCACTGGTGGTCACTGACATCACAAATTGCCCACTTTACGCGCGCGTAAAACAAGTGAGCTGTGACGTCAGTGACCGCCAGTGTCATTTTGTGAATGGAAAATAAATTAGAAATCAATGACTCCGGCCAAATAAACTTTGATTTTCAGGGTTTTTACGATATTACACAACTTTTTTCTTCAAGGTGTTCTACGCCTTGTACGCCAAAATATAATGATGAAATGTTTATAGAAAACGTAAAAAAAGATGGCTAAGCTTACAAAAGATTGATGTTGTAAGCACCGCAGAACAAAGAAACATTAAAGAACATTATAGTTATATAGTAAATTACATTTCTTTATATACAACCTGACATATTCCCATTAACCCAGTAACATGTCCAGGATATTTGAATGGACTTCCACTTTCACTTTTCATACCAAAGAAAGGACGTTTGCCTAGAACTGATTCATGATACACAATCTGCATTTCCGTTTTTGTATGTGGCCCTAAGATGTATGGTGGATCAAAGCATACAAGCAAAGCATCTCCACCATAATCTACTTCTCCTTCAAAGTAAACTTCTGTCATACAACGTTTGCTACTCTCTGCATTTAACAACAGCGCAGTAAAACTTTCTTTGTATTTGTTGTTTTTAATGAAACCTCTGTTTACAGGATCCACGTCAGAAATTTTCAATGGATAATATAATACTCCAATTAAAGAGACACGTTCTCTAGTAAATAAAGCAAGGGGAGGTGGCTCTACAGTTAAATCTGGTAATATACCTAACATTAATGACCATCTATTGTTTTCTTCTTCCTCTACTTCATCCACTTCATTGTTGACCTCAGGCACTACTTCTGGTGCAGGCATCACTGGTTGCATACGAGAGTCCATTAGGTCACACACACCTGGCACCATACTCAGTTCAGGACTAACAAGACACTGCAACAACTGCAGTATCTCCTCCGCAGTAAATAAACCATTCTGTATGACACAGATTTTGGCCAACTCTTGTGCATGGAGAGTTCTGAGCCTGAGGTAAGGCAGGAATTGTCCAAGCACTCCTCGTACAGTCTGCCCTTCGCTGACGTGATTTCTTGCCCAGCGTTCGCATGCAGTGAACAGAGCCACCTCTCTGCTCACGTTGAGACAGTCTTGTTGCACAACAGTGAGCACGAAACTAGAGGGAGCATCCAACCAGGATGACGAGTTGATTATATCATCCGTTTTCTCCTGCAGCATCTGAACACAATATAAATTACACATCAGAAAAATAATATTCCATAATTAATATATATATATATATATATATATATATATATATATATATATATCGAGGGTGCTCCGCTATAATGTCCTAAGTCCATTTGACCTTGAAAAATATTTTTTGCTGCAAATGACCTGAAATGGATAAATCCAAAATTTGGGGTTGATCCGACGATTTTTTATTTTTCAAGGTCAAGTGGACTTAGGACATTATAGCGGAGCACCCTCGATATATATATATATATATATATATATGTGTATATATATATATATATATATACATATACATACACACACACACCCAAATTAAGTTGTTGTACTTGTAGTGTGATTTAATATAGGCGTTGAACTGAACGTGAATGCTGAATGCAGTTGATAATCAAGTTATAATCAAGACCGGCTGTTTTGGTTTCACCGCTTTTTTTTTCTTTATTAGGTTACTTTTAATCAAAAATGATAGCGAAATTGGCAATATATATAAAGTCATTATTACTCATTATATAAGACCCATTTCGTTTCACCATTCTCTGACGACTTTTTTTTTTTTTTTTTTTTTTTGTCACCATTTTTTAACTTTTTTTATTGCCATTTTTTAACGTTTTCCACCTTAATTGGAAGGTTTTCCAATATTTTTTTTTAACCTTTTTACTTGCAAAAAATATATCACATAGAATAAACTAATTAAAATTGCTTGCTTAATTGCTTTTAGTGTTGAAAATTTTTAAAATGTTTGCTCAAATTTTTTTTAAATTACAAAAAAAAAAAAAAAAAAAAAAAAAAATCCTTATAATTTCAGCTTCATAAAATTACCTTAATCGCTGCCCGTGTCAACTGGTGGTTTTCCAGTAAGTTGGCAACTTGGAGCACTTTGCATACGTCATTTGCCTGCATCCTCCGTCTACATTATATAACATTTCCATAATTAGTATCAAACATACGTGAACATGCATCACGGTGACTTACATGGCAAACTCTACACATGTGTTCACAAGAGGTGCAATGAGGTACTTGTGGGCAGCCATCATTACATTCAAGGACATGTCAAGGTCAAGCAAGGCTGACTTCTCTGTGTATATATAACTGAAACCAAAGAAAGAGGAAAATAGTCAACATTAAACTAAACTAAAGAAAGAAAGAAAGAAAGAAAGAAAGAAAGAAAGAAAGAAAGAAAGAAAGAAAGAAAGAAAGAAAGAAAGAAAGAAAGAAAGAAAGAAAGAAAGAAAGAAAGAAAGAAAGAAAGAAAGAAAGAAAGAAAGAAAGAAAGAAAGAAAGAAAGAAAGAAAGAAAGAAAGAAAGAAAGAAAGAAAGAAAGAAAGAAAGAAAGAAAGAAAGAAAGAAAGAAAGAAAGAAAGAAAGAAAGAAAGAAAGAAAGAAAGAAAGAAAGAAAGAAAGAAAGAAAGAAAGAAAGAAAGAAAGAAAGAAAGAAAGAAAGAAAGAAAGAAAGAAAGAAAGAAAGAAAGAAAGAAAGAAAGAAAGAAAGAAAGAAAGAAAGAAAGAAAGAAAGAAAGAAAGAAAGAAAGAAAGAAAGAAAGAAAGAAAGAAAGAAAGAAAGAAAGAAAGAAAGAAAGAAAGATGGGATACATTACAAACACTATAGTTAACTCACCAAAGTACAGCTATGAAGTCCCGAGGTGACACATCTACCACTCTAACTTCACCTTCCTCCTGCATGGCTCCCGTGAACATCAAGGTAAAAACTTCACTTGCTCGACAAAGAAGTAGCTTGTGAGCTTTTATTCTCTGTAACAAAATCAAAATAATTATAGTGTCACAGAATGCGGTTTATTAACCTAATTAATTGAATTATCATGACACTAAAGTGCCACCGGCATTTTTACTTCTTATGTTCAATTGCAAATGAATCGATATTGTTTATTTACACATATTGCTGGCTTATAATTACCATCTCAGCTGACACTGAAGCAACCGCAAAAGGTGCTAGTCGCTACTATAATTATTGTCGTGAATCAGTTTAAATGTTTAAACATTTATGTATCATTGTTTATATGCACGACGTCATGGTCCAGTTTTAATTTTTACATAAAAACCCAATACAGTTTTACGGGAGTCTCAGTCTCTCTCTCTCTCACGGGTTCTCTTACTTTTTGGATTTGGATCGGACTCGCATTCACACCACACGCCCTCGCTGGCGGACTTAATCATCCATGTTTATAGTTTAACACTGGGTGTACATTCATCTTAAGTTATGTCCTAATGTAGAGTTAAGAATCTTAACTATAAACATAAGGACATGCCGGTCCTTATTTAACTTGAACTTAGACTGAACCATGACTGAAATGACATCGCGCTATTAGAATAATCATGTAAGTAATGTATTTTTTACTTTATTTCAACCCTCCAATAATAACTAAATATACAAAACTATCATCGTGTTGTCATGTTATCATTTATTAACTAACAATCACCCTCTTACTAGCTTATTAGACC
Organism: Ecdyonurus torrentis; assembly: GCA_949318235.1. Classification (NCBI taxonomy): domain Eukaryota; kingdom Metazoa; phylum Arthropoda; class Insecta; order Ephemeroptera; family Heptageniidae; genus Ecdyonurus; species Ecdyonurus torrentis. Next base: position 22,325,613 of record OX439134.1, on the reverse strand, counting down.
AGGCAGGTCAAGATCCCTGTCCAGTGTCCACACTTGTGTACAAATTATATGAGGATCGATTTACTAATAAATAGGACTAGCGTACACAAGCGTGACAATAGCATAAATGTTACTAATTAGAACAAAATAATTATACTACTATTAAATCTTTATACTATAGTTTAAAATTGTAACTGACTATCTCTTAAACAGTTGGGTTAAATTGAGTGGTAGTGGTACTGTAGCCTGATTTTGCCTAAGAAAAGCCGTTAATTATTATAATTAATTAGTATATCACACTAAAAAAAAAGCGTTAAAAAGCTTGTACATAGTTTTGGAATGCTTTAAGTATTGTAGAATCAACGGTTATGACGTCACTAAACGTTGACAATCTAACGATAAAAGCATAAATGACGTCACAAGCGTTAGAATCATAATGGAATAAACGTTAAACTTGGCCGTTACAAATCTACGATTTTTCTATTTAATCTCAACGCTTGTGACATCACTAACGTTTTTATTGTTCAAATATCAACGTTTAGTGACGTCAAAAATGACGTCATAACCGTTGATGCTACAATACTTAAAGCATTGCAAAACTGGTGTACAAGATTTCGAACGCTTTTTATTTAGTGTGTATAATAGATTATATTATGCTCTGTATTGAACAAAATATGCTAAACTGAGCTAGCTTAATAATATTATTATGTATTATAACAATTACAGTTCTCCTCATTAAAATGACTCTACTATATAATGACATGCAGTCAATTTTACCACAGCTTGGGCTTCATCTTCTCCCACCAGGAAGCTGCAGTCGGAGAGGAAGCCATTCTGCAATAAATGTTGCATCTGCTCGGCTATGGGCAAGTGACGCCAATCACGTGACTGATCTGCATTCACTGCTTCCTCCATACCTGCATAACATATCACATTATCAACAATATTAATCAAAATTACTGTAATTTTATCTCATATAATTTCATTTTTCATTATTACTATTATTATTCATAATGAATAATTAATTTTTATTTTAAAAAAAATGACAATATTGACGGGTCACGTGATCATATAATCCACACATCAAGACAGCTATTTTAATTAGAAGTATAGACCATGAGAAGAAGATGTAAGGATTTATATCCAAAACACGTCATGGTATGGGACTAAAAATAATAACATTAGTTTGTCTCAAAACCCAACTGTAGCTCCCAAATTTTTTTTTTTTTTTTTTTTTTTTTCAATTTCAAAGGGTTTTATTTAAAAAAAAAAAAATAATAAATGCAAAGATCATACATGTTTCCGTAGCACAATGATCAGAAAATTTCGATGTATGCAACCCGCACAGCTTTTTTTTTTTTTTTTTTTTTTTCTTTACTAATTTTGCATGTTTTTCATGAATAGTCACGCAATTTGCATATTTTACAGTATTTTCACTCTCTTTCGTGGGCCTACATTAACATATATTCTAGTAAAAATTGTCTTCAGTTTTGAAGATTCCATTTCGTGTTTTTATTCATTAAAAATATATAAGCATATTATGTTGTTTTGTTTTATGTGGTCTATGGCTTTAACAGCTGATTTTATTGTCACGCAAGTTGTCTGAGCATGTCTTGACAGATGACATGACAGAGCACTACAAAAATTTAATTGGTCAAATTAAGTCACGTGATCATAATACATAGCTATTTTAATTAATTTTAATTTGCTAGCTGCATGATGTTACACATGTAAGCCGCGCTTCTTGTCAAAAAATCATTAATTTCGAAAAATTCAAAATATCCGTATTTTCAGTTTCCTATATACAATCAAAATGCAATAACAGAATTACACTTGTTTTTAGTTCATAATAAAATAAAGGGTATCGGTTTAAAAAATTGTTAAAAAATTTCTAGCTTCAAATATACGTAAAACTATGTCTAGTAGTATTTCTCATTTTAATTTCTCAAAAACTGATAAAGTAGCTTTCTCAAAAAAAAAAAAAAAAAAAAGGTTTTCCCCAAAAACTCTGCACATTCTCGATTCTCATCCATACAAAAATATACTAAATGTTGTATCTAATGCCTTTTTTCAATATTTACGATTATTTTACTTAATTACTGTAACAATAATTCAAGTTTTATTTTTATTATTGGCTCAATTAAATTATTATTAAATTATTGACCAAGTGAGTTCTCGCAAAAAACAACAACAACAACAACATAATAATATACATAAATATATCATATTAAACGACATTCGACATAGCATTCGACATTCTTTACACTGAAAATTCTGCAAAACACAAAATACTTTGACCAGACTGTGCTATACGATTCTTTACACCACTAAACTTGAAGTTAGTCGCACCAGAGAAACACTATGGTCGCTGGTCGCACATACTATTTCAATTTTTTTTTCCTATTTCATTATATTTAACACTAATATATCCATAATATCATTTTATTTTAAAACACAATAAAAAATTATTTATTTAAACGCTACGTATAGTGGCCTATTTTTAATTATTTTTATTATTTATTATGTAAAAAAAAAAAAAAAAAATCCCTATAACTATGCACATTCTCGATTCTCATCCATACAAAAATATACTGAATATTGTATCTAATGCCTTTTTCAATATTCACGATTATTTTACTTAATTACTGTAACAATAATTCAAGTTTTATTTTTATTAATGGCTCAATTAAACTATTATTAAATTATTGACCGACTGAGATCTCGCAAACTAGACGGTCGCGCATTATTTAACGCAAAGGAAAGAAGAATAAATTAAAATTAAAATTATAAAAATGTATTTTAAAAAAGTGTATAATGTGAATTATGTGTGAAAATTAAATAAATTATGTATCGTCAATATTCAAAAAAGCTAAAAAAAAAAAAAATAAAAAAAAATAAATAAATAAATAAAGTATTCACGAGAATGTGCATCTCTATATACTTTACCCCCTCCACTCCCGCTCTAGGCCAAGCAGCTATAGGGTGTATGGCTGTATGCATTCATGTTAAAATCGACGCCATGTTGGATAACTCAATAACATGGGGGTGGCATCCGCGCATCCGCATAGGACAAAAAATCATTTTGTCAGTTTAATGCAATATTTTTGAGAGCATTGATGATGTAAATATGCAAGTTAGTAACTCAAAGGCGTAGAACACTTTGAACATAAAAGTTGTGTAAGATCCTATAACAAACCTGAAAATCAACGTTGATTTGGCCGGAGTCATTGATTTCTAATTTATTTTCCATTCACAAAATGCCACTTATATGTCACAGCTCGCTTGTTTTACGCGCGCGTAAACCGGGCAAGCTGTGAAGTCAGTGACCGCCGGTGTTATTTTGTGAATGGAACATAAATTAGAAATCAATGACTCCGGCCAAATCAACGTTGATTTTTAAGTTTGCTAGGATCTTACACAACTTTTTTTTCAAGGTGTTCTACTCCTTCAAGTATGTGAGAAAAATAACAATAACACAAAATAAAGCGATTTCCCAAAGAAAATTGCCTGAAACGAAGTTTGTCGCCTATGCTGAGCAATGTTATTCACTACTTCAATGTGGCCTCCATTCGCATTAAATATGACGTCATCCGCATACACCATATGCTAGCATGTTATTAACAGGAATTTAATGTTTTGATATTCTTAAATGCATATTATTATTATTATAATGTATAATTAATACATATTATTATTATTATAATATTATTGCATTATTTTATGCATATATGGATACATATTTAAACTGCATTTACAAAAAAATACACAATCGTCACCTTACAAACTTTTTTTTTAAATATATGTATATCGCACGAGTATAGAATAAAAAGCTCGTATTAGAAATTCCCGTGTTTTCGAAGTTTGAATCGCTAGAACTCAAAAATTAAAAGTTAGAAAAAATTGAAATTATTTTTGTCCTGTGACTTATATATCGGACAATACATTTGATAAATTTCAAAATTTTATTGCAAACAGTTCGCTCACAAATCAGTAATTAGTAAGCTTAAAAAACACCCTGTTTTCGCACTCTGTTCAAAAAAGTGAAATTAAAATTATTTCTCCCATGCAACAGTAAGCAATAAAAATTTCAAATTGATATCATAGAGTCAAGAAATGTTACTTATTCCAAATGTACAGTTGAAATGTTTTTTCAAGCAACCCCTTTGTCAAAATTTGAAGAAGAAAAAAAAAAAAAAAAAAAAAAAGACCTCGCATTGTATTAATGCTTTGAAGCTGAAAATTATTTTAGGGGTGCAATTTCATATTCTTAAAAGATTTTTTTGCAAGATACAAAATTTATTTTAAAATTAACTAAAATATATGAATTAATGGACCACTTGCAATAAAATGTTTTTAATTGTTGCAGCAAGTAAGTGAAAACAATTTTTACATAAGAAATGCATTACGAATTATTCAAATTATTTTAAAAAGTTCGTTCATTGCAAGTGGTCAATTAATTTATAACCCCTGTATTTACATAAAAAGCAGTACATAAAATGCCTGATGACCGCAACCAGCAGCAGTACATCAAATTTTTTAAAAATTCATATAATATTATGGAAATAAGATATTTACATTATTAGTAAAAGAACATTTAAGGGATTCAAAATTGCACCCCTAAAATAATTTTCTGCTTCAAAGCATTAGACCGCGAGATCCGTGTTTTGCAAATTTTGGCAAAGGGCGGGTTGCTTGCAAAAAATTTTCAACTGTACATTATATAGGAATAAGCCGAATAAGTAACATTTCTTGACTCTATGATATTAATTTGAAATTTTTATTCCTTGTTTTTGCATGGGAAAAGAAAAATAATTTTAATAACACTTTTTTGGACAACATTAAAAAACAGGGTGTTTTAGTTTACTAATTGATCAAATTGATGAATTGTGAACGAACTGCTTGCGATAAAAATATGACATTTGTAAAATATATTGTCAGATTCATAAGCCGCACGACAGAAGTAATTTCAATTTTTTGTAACTTTTTATTTTTTTATTACAAGGATTCAAATTTCGAAAACACGGGAATTTCTAATACGAGCTTTTCATTCTATTCATGCGATATATAACTTTTATATTATTTATATATTTTGACAAATATAGTAAAATTACAGTTTTACACCATTTTGACAAAAACATCAGAACCCACGTGACCAAGAAAAAATAATTTGTTTAAATTAAACATGGCCTCTATGGAACTAGAAAAAATTTGAAGTTAACTTCAAAATAATAATAATAATATATATAGTGCATGTGCTGATATGCTGATATACAGTATAACAAATTTTTTTATACATTTTTAAATATATAAATAATATATTATCCCTCTACAAAATTTTAGATTTTCTTTCTTTGCAAATTAATATAAAGTCAAAAATGATCGCCTCGCATTCTTTATATCACATAAATATACGTGTACCCTACATGCACACAAAATACCATGAAGTCCATGAAAACAAAAATTAAATGCACCGCACAAAAAAAAAAAAAAAAGTGCAAGTTATTTATTATTTGTATGTGTACCAAATTGAAATGAAAATCTTGCCAATTTAATTGTTGCATTATAGTCTATCCTATATTAATCCCCGACTTTTTTTAAAAATTATTTCAGGGTCGTAAATGTTAAGCATGATTTTGTGTGGCTCTCGGAATGATAAAAATATATGTCTCTTTCGTCAAAAACATTTTCGTACTGTCATATACCAATCCCCCTATACCCATGATCAAAATAGCTTTAAAAACGCGTAAATTCAAGGGCGTTTTCTGGGCTAATTATCATATTTACATAATATTATATAACATCATATTTACCTGAAAATTGAAGTGATGTTTTCTTGTTAACCAACGTGAGTGTGTGTTCGAGATTTTTAAAAAAAGTGAAGAAAATTTATTTTAAAGCTCTCTAACCCACCTTCACACCAGTTATGCCAACAACGTAAAAATTTCACCAAAATCAAGATAAGTGATAATTTTAGCTTGCTTCGATCAATTTTAATGTATAAATTATTAAACGTAATGAGAAGTTTAAATATTTAATATAAAGGCACAATTTATTATACTACGTCATGGCAAATCAACATTAATTCAAGTTTAGTATAAATATATTCTAGTTTGATTTAACTTTGAATATTTTGTATGTTGGTCACGCACGCACGCATACTGTTACTCGATCATTTATATCAACTTTGTGCAGGTTAGTTTGATCTATCTCAACAATAACTACAAATACCAAGAAAACAATTCCCAACAAATACATAAATATATCAGTAAACAAAATTCCCGATCATACACTGAAAATTCTGCAAAACAGAAAACTACTAACTGTGCGATACGATTTTTTACACCACTAAACTTGTCGCACTATTTCAATTTTTTTTCCTATTTCATTATATTTAACATTAATAAATCATAATAATAACATTTTATTTTAAAACACAATTAAAAAGTCATTTATTTAAACGCTACGCGTTTAGTGACCTAATTTTAATTATTTTAATTATTTATTACGTAAAAAAAATCTTATAAAATTATATTATTATTAATTAAAAAATAAAATTATTATGAATTAAAATTTATCAACAAAATTTAAAAAATGTATTACCAATTGAAATAATTTATCAAAATGAATCATAAATGAAGAATTAATTATAAAAAAAGAAGAGTGTGTTATAATACTTTTGAAGTAGTAAACCATTTAATGGAATTTCAGAATTATCAACATTGATTATGATTATCTAATTAAGGGAGTAGGGGACCGACGTCGCGGCCATTCTAGACTCAAACTTTTCTCGTCAAAAAAAATCTTAAATTTTGCACAATGATACTTCAGCTTCAGACAATTTCAAATATATAAAAATTTTGGGGGATCACTGTGCAAATTAATTTTATATGATATTTTGAAATTTTAAGCCCATAAGGCCTAATTTTAATTTCAATATTTTTTTCTTTTTTTTCGGGACCGTCAAACATCATGAAATTTTTATCACAGCTAGGTGTGACCCTTAGCTACACAATGACACCAAATTTAGACCCCAAACATTTGTAGTTTTTGAGATATATGTAAGGTCGGTACCCTACTTCCTTAATAAAAGAAGAAGAAAAAAAAACAAAAAAAACAAAAAAAAAAAAAAAACAATAACACCATGAAAACTGTGTTGATACTAATTTAATTTTGTAACTGACTGTATACTTAAACAGTTGGGTTAAATTGAGAGGTTCTGTATCCTGATTTCGCCCAATAAAAGCCATTAATTATTATTATTATTATAAAAATATTTTGGTCAAATACAAAATAACTTTTTTTTTAAGATCATTGGATGGGCTTCAAACCCATTAAATGAGATTCTAATGTTAAATAAATAATAACAATAAAAAAATAAAAAAAATTGACCTGAATTTTCTTTAAATACGGATTTTTTTTTATCATATGGCAGAAATAATCGTGTACGACTTTTTTTTGGTCTTTTATTTGAAAATAAGAGCAAAATTATAATGTATTACGATTTATATTATATTTTTTTCATTTCCTTTTCTTTTCCTATATTGGGTGACTGGGGGGGGGGGGACAATTAACAAATTGGAGACTTTAACAAATCCAATTAGAAAAAGTTTACTCCGACAAAGCTTCATGCACCAGCAGTATCTAGGCACGTATAGTAAAAGTGAAAAATACGTATATTTTTAAGCTGGCATGTATTTATATTTATACTACTCGATCACGTATAGGTTGGTTTCATTCATTCATATATATATATATTATATCAACGTCATAGTCATAAGTGAGTACTAAATAACATTGGACGGTATAGGAAAATGGAACATTTTGCCAGTTTAAAAATACTTCGCAATATTTTTGAAAGCATTGATGCTGTTAAATTAACAGGTTGCATTAGTACCTCAAGTATTCAAGAAAAATAATAATGACCAAAAAATAGCTAATGTTCCAAAGATAATGGCCAAAAACTACGTTTGTCTTATGCTGAGCAATGTTATTCATTGCTCAAGAAGAGCATCGAAAAGCACCCAGAATGATGTCATGAGTATGACATCCCCTATACCAGGGTTTCTCAACCGGTGCTCCGCGGAGCACTAGTGCTCCGCGAGATGGTTTCAGGTGCTCCCCAGAATTAAGAAAGAAGTAAAAAAAAAAAAAAAAAAAAAAAAAGAGAGAGAGAGAAAAAAAGAGGAAAAAAGAAAAGAAAAAAGAGAGAGAAAGAAAAATAAAAAATAAAAAATGTTCATAAATTTTAAACAATACAGTACAAAACGTCACAGTTTTCATGAATACTGTGTTTCTGAATAATACCTGTTAATGTATTATTAATAATTTAATTTTAGTTACATCATTTTAGTTTTGAAAATTATTAAGGTCCCTCTAGTTTAAACTTTCAGTAAATACTGTCAGTAAATACTGAAGGTTGAAACTAAGGACAATATTGTATTTTCTAAGTGGCCTTAATTTTCCAAAATATAAATTCAAGTTAATTTTTCAATTTTTTGACAGAATTGTTTTGATTTTTTTTTTTTAAGAGGAGGCAGTATTTGTGACAAACTACCAAATATTTTCAGAAAAATATTATTTCTTAAAATTACATATTTAAAATCGTAAAATAGTTTAGAAATGTTCAAAATTACGCTTTTGAAAACAATTTATTTTATTAATTTTTCAATTAACCATACAATTTCTGCTCTGAAGTTACAAATTTATTACTTAATTTTTTCCTTGATTCCAATATTGTAAAATTTAAAGCTGTAATTTTAGCTAGAGTTTTTAATGGGGTGAATGTTAATCTTCTTGAAATTATGTTCACTTAAATTGCCTAAAAAACGGTCACGTGGTTTGAAAAAAAATTCGCGCCTGCGGCGGGCTTTTTTGGGGGGCTACGCCCTCTAATCCCCCCAGTGCTCCGCGAGCTCTCCTTACTCCTAAAAGTGCTCCGCAGCTCAAAAAGGTTGAGAAACCCTGCCCTATACATTCGGCGCGTCATAAAGCGCATAATTATTAATTATTATTATATAATAATAAGAAGACTATAAGACCTGAAAAAAATAAATAAACATATTTTAAACATCGTAAAATGTGTGCCAATATTTCCACATGTCTATAGTTAACTGAATCAATTTACGTAATTTATAAATGATTTTAATGATTTTATGATATATCACACTAGTAGATATCATCTACTGTGATGATGATATATCAAAATCAAAAATATAAAAAAGTGATTTTGAAATACTTACATATTTTCGCTTCATTTCAAAACGAACAAACACGAAGATACCCGAAGATATTCGAAGACAAAAAGGCGGTAAAAAAAATAAAAACAGCTGTGAATATTTCAGTTAGAAATGGCTCCAGATGTCAAAAGTTTATCTTGGTCCAGAAATGAACGTCCTGCAAGCACCAGAAGACGAATATCTGACCAGTTTGTCGAACAATCTAAACCTAAATCTCCAAGGAAGCAATCTCCGAGCGGCCCACTTCGAGAAATCAGACAGCAGTTTAGTTTAAGCAAGTTAAAAATGCCGCGAGCCTCACCCACCCGACGAGCTTTGAGATCCGGAGCAGATAAAATCTCAAAGACTTTTCAGCAAATGTGCATCCAAGTAGATGCATTTTCACAGGTGAGCTTATTAGTTGTATTAATTTATATGTATATTAAAATAAAAGCTTCAAGAGCCAGTTCAATATATAATCCTGGTGACTAAAGCTATGTTTTCATTGAACGACTGCAGATGCTATATACATACATACCAAATTTTAAGTTTATAAATTCAAGCATCTAACCAACATCATGGTTTCTGGTTAAGTTCATGATAATAATTTTTATTTCTTATATAAATTTAAGCTGTTTCTTTTGTACTATTCGTTCATATTTATGTCATAAAAAGTTAGTTTCTCCAATATTCTAAGAGTTCAAATTCTATACCCAACTTTTGTTTACGTATGTATGTATGATTATTACAAATATCTTCGCTTCTATTTAACAATTTGCAAATTAATTACCATATTATATTTCCTTATTAAATTATCTTTCATTTGATATCTGATATCATGCAATATTTTGCATTGTTGGTGATTAAAATGCTTAACAACAAATCTTATTTTTGACCCCACCCTTTTTTTTTAATAACATTGCTCGCAGCATAGGACAAACGTAGTTTTTGGCAATATTTTCTTTGGAAAATTAGCTTATTTTTTTTGTTATTATTTTTCTTGTATATGGAAAACTAAATCAACCTGTTAACAGCATCAATGCTCTCAAAAATATTGCTAATTATACTTTTAAACTGTCAAAATGAGCCATTTTTCTATACTGGCCCATGTTATTTAGCGCTCACACTTAATTATGACATCGACTTTAACATGAATGAAACCACCCTAGTATTGGTGGAGTATATGTTATTGAATACCAACCAATTATATTATTGTATTTTGGTATTTATCCCAGGAATTTTGTCCCCTCAAGGCAAAAAAAAAAAAAAAAAAAAAAAACTTTTCCTGAAAACTTTTAAAAATATATACATTCAGACAGTATAGGGTGGTTTCATCATGTTTAACTCGACGCCATAAGGGAGTACTAAATAACATGGGCCAGTATGGGAAAATGACTCATTTTGCCAGTTTAAAAATACGTGGTAATATTTTTGAGGGCATTGATGCTGTAAAAGGTTGAATTAGTTTTTCAAGTATGCATTGCAAGAATAATAATGTAATAATAATAATAACAAAAAAATATCTATTTTTCCAAAGAAAATAACCAAAAGCTACTTTTTATCCTATGTTGAGCAATGTTATTCATTGCTCAAGAAGAGCATATATCGTAAAGCATTCAGAATGACGTCATGCGCACACACCCTATAATATATTAAAATAGCAAAACACATAAAAAAACGTCCACTGCTAATTTAGAACTGTTCTATGATGTGACAGAGGCTACGTGGACCCACAAGACGTCGCAGGATGTTGGAGAACGTTGACACTCCCATCACGACGCCTCAGACCAGGTCCAGGAGAATGCTGGGTAGAACTCCGACCAAAATGTACAGTCCCTTTAATATTGATGCAGTAGCTACTGAGCCAGGGACGCCTCGCAGGTAATTAACACACACTATAGCCTTTTCAGTCCTGCAGACTTTTTTAAAATTATTACCCTGCCGTAAATGTTTACCACGTTTTTGTGCAGCTCTCAGAATGACAAAAATATTTCTCTTTTGTCAAAAAATGTTTTCTTACTTTTGCAGACCCCCTACCCACTCTAGAATGCTCAAAATAGCTTTAACAATTGCGTAAATTAAGGGCGTTTTCTGGTCAAACTTTTGTATTTTCATCTCAATTTGTTTTATTTTGTTTAATTTTTTTCCTTTTATTTTTTATTAAATTATGTAATGTCCACTGTATTGTATACTTTTTTTTTTTATTTTTTTTTATTTATTTTTTTTTTTTTTAGTAAAGACTTACATACCGGTACTTAAACATAGGGAACAGATAAGGTGTAGCTATGCTAAGTTTATGGGTCATCTGACCTAATAAAGGTATACAGTGCACCCACTCTCAACACAGAAAACCCCCCATATTACTCCCCATTCATGCAATCTAAAATATTTTTAATTGCAATTTCAATATTTTTATACTTTTTTTGGTTATTCCATTTATTCTTTACATACATTTTAAATAGTTCCAAAGTAACACACCTATAATTACCAACTATACTATCTATCATATGTGTATACTGGGACTAAAGAGGATAGATCAGTTCCACTCATATTTAGGAGCCATCGTTTTGTTGGTCGGGAATACACAGGCCAGCATAGGATCCCCCCCCCCCCCCCTCCTTTTTTAAATAAAAATAAATAAATAAATAAATAAGTTTATTGATCAGCAATAATACAGCAATATAGATCTTGTCCAAGGAAAAAAACACACATAAAAAACACAAAAATAAATATTTACAGAATCTACAAAATAGTCCCTCCTCTACAACTCACAATTTTGCAACTATGTGCTTGTTTTGAAATATTTGTATAAATAATTCAGCGTCAATCTCATAGAACTCTTTTAAGTTATACAAGACACATTTACACATCAAATCAACAACTATATTCCTCACATTTTCATTATTACAATTTTGGGATATTAAGAATTTTGAAAGATAAATTGATGTACATTGATTTTTAGGACTTTTAGTGGTAAGTGTCAGATTATTAGATTCATTATGTATTAGATTGCTTGATCTGGTCATATGTTGATGAACATCCATGTTTCTTGTAAAGAACCATGCGTGCTTGTAAACAAAGCATATAACTTCAACAACATATAGACCAGTCACTGTTAGTATATGATTTTGGGCAAACAATCCCCTACAGGACTCTCTGAAAGGTTTGTTACACAGAGTTCTGATGGCTTTCTTTTGTAACAAAAGAATCCTGTGTGTATGTGTAGAGCTCCCCCAAAAGACCAAACCAAAGACCAGACCAAAGCTTCAAGTCTCAATCTAAACCTTATTTTTAGCTTCTTATAAGCTACAAAAATATGAGAAAAATGCTTACAGCGGAAATAACCTTTTTATTGATATGGCATATGAGTAAAAATGATGTTTCCTCTATGGTAGACAATGCATTTTAGGCACCACAAACATGGCGGCAAAGCACAAGGATGTGCAAGGTGTCTATAATAACTAAATAGGTAGTAAGGTCACTGCATTCTTCTTAAGTATGATGAGGGCATAACCAAACTTTGTAGGCCTGTGATTGGCGTAGAGTAAAAAAACACTTTTACGTAGATGATTGAAGCCACTTTGGCAGCCATTCTTGTCGGTGGATCGCAACACCTCAGAAAATCACTAATTAAGTAATCTAATACATAATAAATCTAATAATTTTACACTTACTACCAGACTTGGCCAGCGCTCTTTTAAAATGAGCGCGCTCACGCTCATCGCTCACGCTCACGTAAATGAGCGCGCTCACGCTTTCGCTCATGATTTTGCAAATGAGCGCGCTCACGCTCACGCTCATAAATTTTTTGAGCGCGCTCATTTGTCGCTCATATATATATTATACACACACAATATTATACTTAAATGAATTTTTAAACTGGAGCTTTTAATTTATACGTATAGTGATTTATATACAGAAGAGGACTAGGTAGAACATTTAAACAAAATAATAATAAAAACAATAATAACACAAACTTCTCATTAAAACGTAAGCGTCAAGTATATGAGTTTCTATACTTATTTGTTAAGTAATGTAATTAAAATTACATAAAAATAATAATACAATAAATTATATATATCATGCACTTCTGTATAAAATATTATAAAATGCAAACATAATATGGTTGTGTTATCGAGTTTTTTTTACAAAGTTTTAATTAAAAAATAATTTTTATTAATAAATAATAAGTGGATAAAAAAATTTGCTTTTTTTTTATTATTAATGTCAATCAATGATTAGTCATGGAACCACTCTAAAAAAAATTGCACATGTTTGTATGTGCATATTAAATTTTATGATGGAATCAAAATTATATACAAAAATTATTGAAAATATAATAAATGTAAGTACACTTCTTAACCTATATTTACATCACTTTGTTATAAGTTATAATAGTTAAATGATTAACAAATAATAATATATAATATCAGCAGTAAGTCTTGATAATTGTCAACCTTCATTTTAATTAACTTAAAAATTGTCTCCATCTCGAACTTTGTATTGAATCAAACAACAAGTCAAGTATTGTTATTTATTGTAAATAATAGCCAGGTGTTTTGGTTTGGTAAACAATATCACAAGCAGGTAGATTCTACTTGAGAGCTTTTACATTACAACATGAAAACATAAAGGGAAAAAAAAAAAAAAAAAAAAAAAGAGCGAGTGAGTAAGGGATGAGCGTGTCGCTCAACTCATTTAAAATGAGCGCGCTCACGCTCATGCTCATATTTTCAAAAAAGAGCGCGCTCACGCTCAACTCAAAAAAAATGAGCGCGCTCACATGAGCGTCGCTCAAACAAGTCGCTCATGGCCAAGTCTGCTTACTACTAAAAGTCCAAAAAATTAATGTACGGTAGCTACATCAATTTACAATCATCTTTCAAAATTCTTGATACAGTCAACCGGGGTGAAATTGAAACTCCAATCATGTGCAAGCTTTCACTTTTCCCTATCTCGCTAAACACAGAGCACTTTGAAAGCTGGTCTGTGATTGGCTATCAATTTCACCCCAGTTGACTGTACCCCAAAATTGTAATATTAAAAATGTTAGGAATATCGTTGTTGATTTGGTGTGTCTTGTATAATTTAAAAGAGTTCTATGAGATTGACGCTGGATTATTTATAAATATATTTCAGAAAAAGCACAAAGTTGCATAACTAATGTGAGTTGTGACTATTTTGTAGATTCTGTAAATATTTTTATTGAGTGTTTTTTTATGTTTATTCCAGGGGCCCTGCTCAAAAAAAAAAAAAAAAAAAATTAATGTAAAAAAAAAAAAAAAAAATGCTATTTCTGAAGAAAATACAAAGCTTAAAATATGATTTGAAACATATTAACTTTTTTCTTTCACCGTATAATTACTTTAACGTTTCTTTTATATAGGCCTATTTATAAAATTTATTACGTTTTTTTTTTTTTTTTTTTTTTTTCTGAGTGCAACAAATGATGGTTCCAATATAAAAAGTTCATGTTTATTTTTAATTTTATTCAAAAAAACAAAAGCTTTTACATGTCCGTTTTTAAAAAAACAAACACATGTAGTGGGTTTTATTGGGCTTAAAAAAATAATAAAATTTACAGTACCCTACTGTATGTAATCCTCCGATCAATAAATTTATTTATTTATTCTTATTTATTTATTTAGAGTTTGGATTTTTCAAATTAACATTTTTAAAAGCAGTGGTACTGTAAATAATTAACTGTATTAATTATGGCTTAATATTTCAGAGGTCGAAGTGCTACAAAGTTTGGAGAAGAAAACGTCAAACCAACTCGAGAATCTCAAAGTCGTGGTGTCGTTCAGACCAGAGCCATGCTGAGCCAGCCTTCACCTACATGTAAGGCACTTTTACCTTAGAGACAATCAATATTGATTGTATTGATTAAGTAGCCAGTTCAATATAATCCTGGTGACAAGCTGATTACATTGAACTGGCTACTGAAGCTGCTAACATCAATCAATATTGATTTGTATACAAGTTAGCAGCTTCAGTAGCCAGTGCAATGTAATCCTGGTGACAAGCTAATTACATTGAACTGGCTACTGAAGCTGCTAGCATCAATCAATATTGATTTGTATACAAGTTAGCAGCTTCAGTAGCCAGTTCAATGTAATCCTGGTGACGAGCTGATTACAGTGAACTGACTACTGAAGCTGCTAACATCAATCAATATTGATTTGTATACAAGTTAGCAGCTTCAGTAGCCAGTTCAATGTAATCCTGGTGACAAGCTGATTACATTGAACTGGCTACTGAAGCTGCTAACATCAATCAATATTGATTTGTATACAAGTTAGCAGCTTCAGTAGCCAGTTCAATGTAATCCTGGTGACGAGCTGATTACAGTGAACTGGCTACTGAAGCTGCTAACATCAATCAATATTGATTTGTATACAAGTTAGCAGCTTCAGTAGCCAGTTCAATGTAATCCTGGTGACGAGCTGATTACAGTGAACTGGCTACTGAAGCTGCTAACATCAATCAATATTGATATGCACCATCTTTGAGGTGATTAATACACTAGATAACATAGGGCAAATGTAAACCACAGAAAAAAAAATACAAAAATACTCAACTTTTAGCAATTATTGCTATTAAAATTCCTATGTTGTCAATGTATTTTGTGCACCAAGATGGCACCCAGGTGAACCAAATCATATCAAAAAACTGATAAACATATCACAAGCTACTTTAAAGTGTTTTTGTAACACATGTATTTTTATGGACCAGTATATTTACCATTTTATTTTTTAAACTTAAAATATTTTTATATCTGCTGTATGAGGTATGAGGGATAAGATTTATCTGGTCTTACATTAGCCTAGTGCAGAGATATTTTGTTAGCACAGTAAACATCATATTGGATGTTAGCTTTTGGCACAAGAGAATGTGCCTTCGTCAGTCATTTCACACTTGGAGACAAACAGAATATACTTTTGATTTTGTGAAGTTCAATAGCAGACGTTGCAAAAGTGAGAAAACAAACTGACAGCCCAACAATACTATAACAAAGTGCTAGCAGACGACTTTGTGTTCCTGTCTACATTTAACATGCTTTCTTATGGGGCAATGAAGCAGCTTTAACTGGAGCTAGAATTATTTCTCAGACCTGAAATTTTTTCTGTAGCTTACTGAGCTTCAAAGCTTTTGTTTTTCTGGTTTTCAATCAATTTGGTCATACTTTATTTTATTTTTTAACCAAATTAACCATTATTAATTAATTAATCCAGGAAAACAAAAGCTTGTAGGCTCAGTAAGCTACAGAAAAAAAATTCAGCACCGAAAAATAATTCTAACTCACGTTATAGCTGCTTCATTGCCCCATAAGAAAGCATGTTAAATGTAGACAGGAACACAAAGTCGTCTGCTAGCACTTTGTTAGTATTGTTGGGCTGTCAGTTTGTTTATTTGATCACTAAACCTACTTTTGCAATGTCTGCTATTCTGTGAATTTCTTGATTTTGTGAAATGGACCAGCATTGTAAACTACTGCACTTGTAATCTAATGAAACACACACTTAACACAAATTGTTTATTTTTCTCCAAAACAATTGAATTAATCCTTTATTGGACATTTCTAGTCCCAAGTATGAGATAATATAGTACACGCCCCTCTACTATGAGAGTAAAAAAAATGTACCCCGTGCTCTACCTGCTAAGCTTACCTTAGAAAGGGTACAGACTTTTTACTCACACAGTAAGGGGAAAATGTGACGTCACATTTCCCTGGTTACCCTAACGTGGCTCGCTTATCCCACAGGCTAGAAAAGTACAGTAAAAGACTAATTTCTATTCAATTGTTTTTGGAGAAAAATAAAAAAAATACTTATTTTTAGGGTAAAGTGTGTTTGTAACCTCATACATTGCATATCATAGAAAGCTATATTTTTAAGTATTATTTAACCATACTTATGGGTAGTATGTACCCAATAATTTTGTACTCAAGCACGTGAGATTTTATGTCTTTTTTTTATTATTATTATTTTTTTTTATTTTTTTTTATTTTTATTTTTGCTCCGTGCAGTATACGTAATTTTTACATTTTATTTTACTGTATGTATTTATTATTTTTTTATACAATATTTTTATACTTAAATGTCGAAATAAAGCACAATAATAATAATAGAAAGTTGTGGAGGTCTATCACTGGGTCAGGTTAAAAATAAAAACCATCTATATTGTTGGCTTACCCAGAAAGGGACTATAGCATCATCATATGTATGTATGTATAATCAACTTAAGTAAATTTAATGGACAAGTCTCGTACAATATTGATAAAATTTATTATGAAAAGATTTGATAAAACCCACGTAAGCTGCAACTTCTAGTTAAACCTTAATTATCTTTTTTTAATTGTTGCATTAAAATATCTACTTAATCTATGGTTTAAAGGTGTAAAACACCTTGAACAAAAAAGTTGCGTAATATCCTAACAAACCTGACAATCAACGTTGATTTGGCCGAAGTCATTGATTTCTAATTTATTTTCCATTCACCAAATGACACTGGCGATCACTGACGTCACAGCTCGCTTGTTTTATGCGCGCGTGGACTATAAATTGTAAAAAAAAATAGAAATCAATGACTTTGGCCAAATCACAATGATTTTCAGGTTTGTGAGGATATTACACAACTTTTTTTTTTTGTTCAAGGTGTTCTATACCTTTAATCGTTGCAACAATCAAAATAACTTAACTACGGTTTAACTAGTTAGCGTTACAGCGTACGGGTATAGATTAGTAAAACATGTTTAATGTGAGATAGTATGAGCTTACACTAACAGGGGCGTCGTGCTAGAGAAAATACTCTAGCCCAGGCTGAAAATAAAATTGTTCTAATATTTAATTTTGATAAAATGTTGTTTATTACAAATATATGTGAAGTTTAGACAAACTAATGGGGAACAATTTAATGGAACAACCAGAGGATTTTTAAACTTTAGTGTTCTACATTGATTTTTTGTACAAATTTGAAATTATGATGAATTTGATATAAAATTATAGGGGAAAAAAAAAACAAGATTTGTCTTACCATAGTAAAGAGAGTCTTATATTTTGGTGAAAATCTTGGTAGCACAAAATTAATTAACATTTTTATGTTGTTGTGAACAATATGTGTATCTGGTTTTTAGTCACAGGAAGCAAAATGTGTACGTCGTTTCGGAACGTAATGTACAGCTCTGGCCAAAAGTTTAAGAACAATTTGTATTGGCAACCCGCAACCACCCTATGTTATCTTTATGGGAAAATGCTGTGACCGCCGCTGCCCCGTTCTTAAACTTTTAGCCAGAGCTGTACACCCTGGCCAAAATAAGATCACAGATTTTTACAACTGGATGCACTGCTTTTTGTCAAACAATTTTCCACAGATGAACATCAAAATTTTACAGGTGATCAATGTGATATTGAATGTGATAAATTTAACACAAATATTTTGATTAGAATTCAAGAAAAGGGGTGCCTTTTGGTTGATTTGGCCATGGATTATATGGCGCTGGACTTACACATTTTGCTTCCCATGACAACAACAACAAAAATAAATAATAATAATAAGTAAATAATATATATATATATATATATATATATATATATATATATATATATATATATATATATCGTCGTGGTTCCGCTATAATGTCCGATGCCCATTTGACCTTGAAAAATATTTTTTGCTGCAAATGACCTGAAATGGGAAAATCCAAAATTTGGGGTTGATCAGACGATTTTTATTTTTTCAAGGTCATTTGGACATCGGACATTATAGCGGAACCACGACGATATATTATTTATATATATATATATATATATATATATATATATATATATATATATATATATATATATATATATATATATATATAAATTTTGCATACAATGGCAAAAAACAAGATATACATATTGTTCGCAACAACATTGATTTGATAACTTTTGGCACTAAATTACAAGATGAACTTTGTGTGTGTGCGTGCCTTTGTCAGTCTCGGAGAAACTGAATGATTTCCAAATCTCTCTTGTAGGTTATAGTGCTATGACACCTATGCATTTTACTGATTTATGTACATATATTTTTTTTGTCTCTATGCTAGCAAGATTTGTGAACAAGTTATAGGACTCTTCACTATGATAAAGGCTTCTACATTTTTTTTCACCTTCAAAAGTTATCCATATTTTTTGCAAGTATAAAAAAAAAATAGAGGCTATATTTTTTTTTTTTTTTACCCAAAGACAGCTTTACTAGTTTGTAAGTTTTATTTTTGTAAGGTGGATTTAAATTAAGAGACCTAATATTTGGGGCGTGACTTTTGCCCGATTTGTCTTCAGGCCCTTTTTAATTATGTATTACACATTATGTTATGTGGTGTATTATAATTATCATCTTATTTCAACAATGGTGGTGATCAATGAAAAAAGTATTACAATATTTCTTTGTTAAAACATGTAAAAGTATGACAAAGTATTCACCTTGAACACCTTGAACAAAAAAGTTGTGTAATATCATAATAAACCTAAAAATCAACGTTGATTTGGCTGGAGTCATTGGTTTCTAATTTATTTTCCTTTCCCAAAATGCCACTGGCGGTCACTGACGTCACAGCTCGCCCGGTTTATGCACGCGTAAAACAAGCGAGCTGTGACGTCAGTAACCGCCAGTGGCATTTTGTGAATGGAAAATAAATTAGAAATCAATGACTCCGGCCTAATCAATTTTGATTTTCAGGTTTGTTAGAATAATACACAACTTTTTTGTTCGGTGTTCTTCGCCTTTAAATGTTTTCAGATTTAATGCAGTACTTTTCTCAAAAAATTGAAAAAGAAAGAAAAAAAAAGTGTTTTACTCCATAAGCATAATGTTGAATTAGGGGACTCTTAGCTTTTCCTATGCACTATTCCAATTAGCTCCATTGAATGCATTAGTTGATCTTGCTTATAGCCATTAATATAGTTTTCTATGTGATTTAATGATTAGACCATCACCTAGAACATATATGCCCCAAATATTTGGTCACCAGAGGTAACAATTAATTAGTAATGTAATTAATTATAGTTTTTATAAAAGGTAAAAATAAATTTGTAATAAAAATACTCATTTAAATTTTTGTGTTTCTTTATTAACAGTTTTGGCACCTTATAATTTTAACTGTGATCTTTTTTTAATATAGGATACGTTTGGGTATACTCAAAACTCAAATCTAAGTTAGAAAGCATTACAAATAAATGATAATAAATATGAGGGTAGTTGTTAGTATTCAAATAGTGGGCTAGTTTTCAATTACCTCATTTAAAAGTCAATTTTCTCTTTTAATTTTTTATTATTATTGTTTTTTTTATTAATGTTTAAATAATATTTTTCTTTTTATACATTGAACTTTTTAAAAGAAGTTTGAGAAAAAACATAAAATAATACTTGCACTTTCTTCAGTAGCATTTCTAGCATTTTAGCATTTCGGGAAAAAAATTATATTTTCCTTTATTTTGAGTCAAAATTTCATAGCAATAAGAAGTATTTTAAAACATGTATTACATTTCTCCCAATACTACTTCGAGCGGATACAGTGTGATTAACTATGTAAAGTCAACTGTGATTAGCTAGTAGGTTTATAACACGCTCTCTGATTGGTTAAGCACTGCGGATACAAACGAACAAACTGAGAGGCTAACAATGCTAGCAGATGACTTTGTCTTACTGTTTGTATTTAATAACAGTATTGTAATTGAATTGAAAATTATAAAATTGACTTAAAATTTGTTGAAAACAGGAAAAAAAATAAATAAAAATAAAAAAATAAAAGATCACAGAATTATTTTTTTTCAGTCATTTTTTCTATTTATTTTTGCTGAATGCAAAAATATAGAAATTTTCTCTAAATATGCTTTTTTTTTTTTTTAGAAAAAATACAAATTTTATTTTTTCTACTTTAAATTTAGTTGTAACATAAAGTGAATTATTGCAGAAATTTGATTCACTAAATAAATATTACCTAGTAAACAAAAAAATAATAATAATAATAAAAAAAAATACCTCAACAAAAATTAAACAATTAATAATTTCAATAAAAATTAACATTAAATCAAATGAGAATAACATTCGAAAGCACCAAAATTTAAAATTTTGAAGGTGACCTCCCCCACTTTTTTTCTACCTTCAAATTCAAAGTACACTAAACTAATACTTAAAATTTTATTATTCAAATATTGGTGCCCTATTTTAAAACAAGTTTTATGGTCTTGTTTGTAAACCTGGTTAACAACTTGCTACCTTAAAAAAAAAAAAAAAAAAAAAAAAAAGTCAATTTTTTTTTACCTAACTATAATTAAATCTTGCTAAAATGTTCCAAGCCCTAAGCAACAATTTCTTGTCGTTATATTTATTTGACTGTGTGATATACTGTAAATCAGGCTCTACTTCACTGTATGTTACAACTAAATTTAGTACACTTGAGTCCCGACAACTCACGTATGGGTTGTAAATCAGGTCAGTTAAAACATAAAAGTTAAAAATATATTATGTTTTATCATTCACGAACAGTATGTAGTTCCCTCATAATAACATTGCAAATTTAGCGTGTATTTTTGAATGTTAAAATATATTAATATTAAAACTATGAGTACAATTCATCTTCTAAATTTCTAGTGTTCAGTGACCCACAGGTGAGCTGCCCCTACTCAATTGTTTTCTCTCATAGTATCAATTAACAACAATATGGGTAACAATTACCTTTTTTTTTATAACAGTTGAATTAGGAAAACAACAAAGGCAAGTACATTATTTATATTTTTAATATTTTTGTAACTAATTAAATTATTATACTTATTTAGTTCGTATTTTTTGAATTAAGTAACTTCTGATCCCATACCATATTATTAGTAAATTAACATTTTTATTAACAAAAAACTAATTAGGAATTTTTGAACACTTATTTACAAATAGACAGGTTTTAGTAGAATGAGTTCCTAAGTTTTGAATTTAAAGATTGTTTTATTATTACCTATTATTTAAATTTGCTACCACACTGGCCAGCTTCTGTATTATTTCCCTGTCTTAAAAACGTTCCCTTAATGACAATGTTCAAATTTTCACTGCAACAATCGACATGTTAAATGTAGGTAGTGCTGCGATGTAGGGGAAAGTAGAGAACTTTAAGAGAGAAGTGACATCCCAATGTGTTAGGCAGACCCGCAACACTCATTTCTTTAAACTTGGCAACACTGCAGATGAAATTACTATAGCGCGCTCTCTGATTGGCACCTTGAATCAGCCACTTCTGACCTCTAATTGGTTCTTCAAAGAGCAACGTTGCCAAGTTAAAACTGTGGAGTGTTACAGTCTGCCTAAAACATTGGGAAGTCACTTCTCTATTTAAGTTCTCTAGGAGAAAGTTGTAAAAATTTTCCCCTAGATCGAAGCAATCTAGTAATTTTGCATTCTTGCAGCAAAATTTTGAATTATGTACATCATTAAGGGAACGTCTTTCAACAAGAGGTTCCAATTCTGTTTATATATACATGTCTACTACATTACATGGGAATAACATTGAAAATTTAGCGAGATTTTGTTGCAAGGTAAAATATATTATCACAATCATATTGTGTACATACACCAGTTTAAACATCACTTACAAAAACCTGTCTACTTACAAGCAATAAGCAGTTACTTAACTAAAAGACGTAACAATTTTCCGAGGCAAGAATTCAAATGCTAACAGTCGTAACCTAGAGCAAGTCTTATCAAGAACCCTCATATAAAAGGGGGCGTGTCCCCACCAGATTCCATTTCCATGTAACTCTGCGTTACGTTCACACCTAAGTAGCTGCTTGTACAGCCTCTTGTACGTGGGGTTGTTCTGTAGTGTTGTGTCGTAAGGCTGTACACGTGCAAGACCAAGCTGTACCATCTTAGAACCAATGTCTAGACCCTGAAAATAAAATTTTGTTTATTTAGAGATTTTTTCAAACATTGGCACAGCATGGACCACTTGCAATATTCAAATTTCTTGCATGGAGGTTAGGAAAAAGTTAAGAACTATTTAAAAGAATAAGTTGAGCACTCTTTTCAACATGAATTTTACTTCTAATAAATTTGAAAGAAAATGCTAGGAGAAACCCTACACGCTGGTCTTACAATAGTGAGGAGAGTCCCATAGTTCGGTGAAAATCTTGCTAGCACAGATTGGAAAAACACATTGGAAAAATTCGGCAATACACTCCAAGAGAGATGGAGTGTGTTATGCCTTCATCAGTTCTTACAGACTTGGAGAGATCATAGTTTCTCTCTGAGTCTGTATAAGGACTGATGAAGACTCTCTTAGAGTATATTGCCAAAATATTTCCAATGTGTTAGTTTTTTATAGCTGTGCTAGCAAGATGTGTCACCAAACTATGGGACTCTTCACTATGGTAAGGCCAGTGTAGGGTTTCTCCTAGCATTTTCTTTCAAATTTATCATACCTAACCACAATGGTTTATTTTCCTAAATATTTGAACTTGAGTGAGGGTTTCAACAGTTTGGTGATATTTTCTAGAGATTTTACTTACAAAGAGCTGGATCTCTCAATATTTTCCCCCATGTACAGCTCTGGCCACTAGTTTGAGAACGGGGCAGCGGTGGTTGCAGCGTTTTCTCATAAAGATAACATAGTGTGGTTGTGGGTTGTCTATACAAATCGTTCTCAAACTTTTGACCAGAGCTGTACACTGGTATCGAATAACTCTGACCAAAGCGTTAATCTCTCCAAATGTTTAATATATGGGTAAACTTTAACACAAGCAGTCAGATTTATTCAGGAACAGTAAACTCTCACAAGTAAAATCACAAGGGACCCAGAAAATAACAATTTCACAAAATGGAGAGGTTTAACATTACTATGCTTATATTGAAGCCTTCTGCAGACATAACTAAGCATTTTACAAAATTGAACTTCACAAAATCGAGAGTTTACTGTAATTTCCAGCATCCAGTTACCCAGGGTTGGACTAGTACCGGTACTCAAGGAGCCACGTCCGTGAAAGGAGCGTAACACCCTCTAGGTGAGCCACAAAAGGGTGAGTAACACCCTGATTATGCCTCTTTTTGGGCCTTAGGAGCCTCCAAACAAGGGGGGTCAAGTCTGCTGTCGCAGACTTACTCTTATGGCCAGTCCGAGCCTGCAGTTACCTGATGTGTGAGCATAGCTGAGGCTGTCTGAAGGTCACTGGACAGAATAGTGAAGGTCACAGGCTGATGTTCTAATGTGATGTTAAGCCAAGACAAGCCATTCATGGTGGGACTGACTCCAGTAAGTCTAAGTGGTAAGTACGGTCCATGCTTCCCTCGACCTGAAATATAGTTAGTTATGTTATTACTAAAGTCACTTATTATCTTACAAAACACATCACTTTCAATTTTAAACCCTTATCAACTTACTTTGTTATCATTTAGAATACTAGATTGATAATTACCATACCTTAATATCCATAAATTAGACACCAACACGTTGATTTTGTACGTATTTATTTTCCTTTTTGCAGTTATTTCACTTATCTGAATTCACAATGTACCACCGCCAATCACAGCCACCGCTCTGGTCACGGGATAAATTTAAGCCCCTCCCTCAAGTTCTTTACCCCTATCACGGCCCCATCTGTACATCGTGACGTCAGATACGTGATAATTATAACAGTCAAAATAAAAATTAACGAAAATAAATACAAAATCAACATGTTCAAAAATCAAAATATTCAAAATATGTTTATTCATTTCTATCTCCAAACATACATAATATACAAAATATTTGTACATCAGCAGGTTGGTGTCTAATTCATGGATATAATAAGGTATGGTAATTATCAGTCTAGTATTCTAAATGATAAAAAAGTAAGTTGACAAGGGCTTTAAAAAAAAAACACACACAAAAAAAAAACATTATGGCTAGGATTAATAATAAAGAAAGGGGCCTTACCACAGTAGAAGTTCTATGAAGAGGTCGAGGTCTCGCGTGGCACAATATTTTGTTATAAAAAAAAGTTTATTTCATAACTGAGAGCTTTTGTCATATATATTAATGACATTATCAATCAAAGATGAGATTTACTTGAGCACATCACAGTACAGTACAAGACACTGCTCAGTGATTTGCTCAAGTAAATATATTTTTTGATTGATAATGTCATTAATATAAGACGAAAGCTCTCAGTTATGAAATGAACTTTCTATAACAAAATAATGTGCTAAGCGAGACCTCTGCATAGAAATTCCACCATGGTAAGTAAGGCCAGTGCTGCTAATTCTATCATTTTCTTTATTATTGAAAGTAGGTCACTTTAACATACAATTTCCCCCCTTGAACATTGTGGTATGAAAATTTAATTTTTGTCAAATTTAGATACCACTGGTAGTAACATGTAAAACCAGTGTTTTACTACCATTTAATATATATTATACTCCTAATGGTTCAATTTTCTTATAAATTATATAATACACATACATATCATGACATAAGCCAACAACATAGATAGTTTTTATCCTGACCCAGTGATAGACCTCCACAACTTTCTATCCTGACATATTTCTCTTGCTTCCTTCAAACTCATATCTTGTTTCATACACTTTCTTTGGCATCTCATACTACGTACATTCTTAATTTTTAAAATATTTTCCAACCACTTCAGACCATGATGTTTTAGGCAAGCTGCCTCTATCTCTCCTTCCATCCACTCTGCTATGAAATATGTACCTGTTTTGCAATTCTTTCATCACCCATTCTCTATATAATACAAGTTACAGAAATTAAAATATACTGTATTTATAATTACTATAGGCAAATTTTTCTGTAATGTCAGAGGACCACGCTAGTGGGCTGGTACCTTTTGTGGCTTCTTAATAAAAACTATTTATATTATTACTTATTATGAAAGGTGAGTATGGGGACCTAACATTTTATGGGGTGACATTGGTCAAGAGAAGCACTCCAAGTAGCGGCTTCCATCTCGTGTTACATTAGAATACCTCCCTTGTCACAGTGATATCATTAATACAGTTGTATTATTGATAATTAAAAGATTTGATAGAAAAACACATAGATAGGCGAGATATGTTAAGGAAAATACACTATCGCGGTTAGGTATGATAATTTTAAAAGAAAATGCTAGGAGAAACCATACACTGGCCTTACCATAGTGAAGAGAGTCCCATAGTTTGGTGACAATCTTGCTAGCACAGACATAAAAAACTAACACATTGGAAATATTTAGGCAATATACTCCAAGAGAGATGGAGTATGTTAATGTCTTCATCAGTTCTTACAGACTTAGAGTCAGATCATTCATAGTTTCTCCAAGTCTGAAAGAACTGATGAAGACATACCACACTCCATCTCTCTTGGAGTTTATTGCAGACATATTTCCAATGTGTTAGTTTTTTATATCTATGCTAGCAAGATTTCACTGAACTATAAGACTCTCTTCACTATGGTAAGACCCTTGCTGGTTTCTCCTATCTTTTTCTTACAAATTTATCAAACACATAGATAGGTTTGGAAAAATTGGGGAATGTGAGATAGCATGGGCTGACACTTACAGGGACGCAACGTAGAGAAAATATCTTAACCCATGACCAAAAGAAATATCCTCATTAAATTTGATGTTTTCTGTTTTTGGTCCTATGTTACACAAGCTATTTAAGACCACAAAGATGGCGACCTACCTAGAGAAATGAGAGGTGTGTGGTTAACATGAAGCACAGCAGCACCATTTTCAAACTCTGCATTTTTGATGACACCCGACAAAGGCACTTGTTTTTTGATGAAACTACGTGGAATACTGCTGGGTTTGGACAGCTTCTGGAACTGAAAATCAATAAAATTAATATTGATTGATGTTAGCAGCTTCAGTAGCCAGTTCTATGAAATCAGCTCATCACCAGGATTACATTGAACTGGCTACTGAAGCTGCTAACTTGTATACAAATCAATATTGATTGATGTTAGCAGCTTCAGTAGCCAGTTCAATGTAATCAGCTCGTCACTAGGATTACATTGAACTGGCTACTGAAGCTGCTAACTTGTATACAAATCAATATTGATTGATGTTAGCAGCTTCAGTAGCCAGTTCAATGTAATCAGCTCGTCACCAGAATTACAATGAACTGGCAACTGAAGCTACTCACATATATATAAATCAATATTGATTGATGTTAGCAGCTTTTGCAGCCAGTTCAATGTAATCAGCTCATCACCAGAATTACAATGAACTGGCTACTGAAGCTACTCACATATATACAAATCAATATTGATTGATGTTAGCAGCTTTTGTAGCCAGTTTAATGTAATCAGCTCATCACCCGGATTACATTGAACTGGCTATTAAGGCTGCTAACTTGTATACAAATCAATATTGATTGATGCTAGCAGCTTCAGTAGCCAGTGCAATGTAATCAGCTCATCACCAGGATTACATTGAACTGGCTACTGAAGCTGCTAACTTGTATACAAATCAATATTGATTGACACAATCAGTTTCAGTAGCCAGTTCAATGACAAATCAATAACTTACCGGCCTGACAGATCGAATAGCTACACATAATCCCACGACACCAACGCCATACAATCCGTACTGAAAACAAAAGTTATCCCACTTAATATTAATTATCTTGGTGAGTAATTATGTAAGTCTAATTTAATTAACATATCTGTGTTTCTCATAAAATTTTCTATCATTTCATATCTGGTTTGAGTGATCTAGACTCAAATTTGTGGGCTAAAATATGGTTCTAAGTTGATATATAAAAATTGTAGACTTGAGAATTTATTTTTATTTGAGAAGAACTTTAAACATGTTTTATTTAAAGTTGGAAATAATAATAATAATAAAAAAATACTAATTTAATTTTTCCTATGCAAGTCAATGTATTTAACACCACCAAAATGGCCGATATAAAGTGACTTAATTACACACCTGCATGCCAACGATATGTTGATCTAAACTTGAGGCCAATCTCGTCAGCCAATCACTTCCAACCATCGTCTTGTTTAAAATTTCTAATTTAAGTAGTTAATCGTTCTTCATTTATTCTGAAAAATAAAAACATAAAAATCAATATGTATATTTAAAATGAATTTTTATAAATTAAGGAAACTTTTATTTAATATTTTGCTGCTACAGAAGGCTCACATTTTTTAAATTTTAACAGTATTCCTATTTCTTTGTCATTTGAAATTAAAGGCGTAGAACACCTTGAACAAAAAAGTTGCATAATATCATAACAAACCTGAAAATCAACGTTGATTTGGCAGGAGTCATTGATTTCTAATTTATTTTCCATTCACAAAATGCCGCTGCTGGTCACTGACGTCACAGCTCGCCTGGTCCATGCGCAAGTAAACTGGGCAAGCTGTGACGTCAGTGACTGGCAGCGGCATTTTGTGAATGGAAAATAAATTAGAAATCAATGTCTCCGGCCAAATCAATGTTGATTTTCTGGTTTGTTAGGATATTACACAACTTTTTTGTTCAAGGTGTTCTACGCCTTTAAATATATTCACAAACTACACACGTAAACTAATGTATTATAAATATTTTACGACCCTTAAGAAAAAAATAATTGACATGAATATTTTAAGTACAATATGGAGCATTCATATAAAAGTCTATAAGGTGTGTGTACGCATGACATCATTTTGAGTGCTTTTCGATGCTCTTCTTGAGCAATGAATAACATTGCTCAGCATATAGGACAAACATAGTTTTTGGCTATTTTCTTTGGAAATTTAGCTTTTTATTGGTCATTAATATTTTTCTTGCATACTTGAGGTACTTATTCAACCTGTTAACAGCATCAATGCTCTCAAAAATATTGCCAAGTATTTTTAAACTGGTAAAATGAGTCAGTTTCCCATACTGGCCCATGTTGTTTAGTGCTCACTTATGGCGTCGACTTTAACATGAATGCAACCACCCTTACACCCTGGCCAAAATAAGAACAGATTTTTACAACCGGATGCTCCCCTTTTTCTGAAACAGACCAAAAATTTACAGGTGCTCAATGTAATATTGAAGTTAATAAAAGTGTTGAATTTTATTTCTATAACTTGATTAGAATCCGAGAAAAGGGGGTGCATCCGGCTGTAATAACCTCTCTTCTTATTTTGGTAATGGTTTACACGAGTACACAATAACATGGGCCGGCATGGGAAACTGACACATTATTTGGAGTTTAAAAATACTGTATGATATGTATATACAATACAGCTAGTATTTTTGAAAGCAGTGAATGATGCTGTTAATAGATTGAATTAGGTTTTCAATTATGCGACGAGGAAAATAATAATACTAACAAAAGAAATTAAATAATTTTCCAAAAAGAAATAGCCAAAACCCACGTTTGTCTGGTATAAATGCTGATCAAATTGTTATTCATTGCTCTAGATTGGCTTTGAAGCGCATTCAGTATGACGTCATGCGTAGGCTGACCATAATTAAAAGTGTGCAACCTGGGACACTGCAGAGCGCGCGGCCGGTGGTCCCCGCCGGAGGCGAAAATTTTTCAGAAAAGGGGGCGTGGCCTCCGAAATTTCATCAGTTTTGTGTCTTTTTGCAACAGTTTATTTAAAAGTACATGGATTTTTTTCAATGCTTTCTGTCGTCTATTTTTAACCTTTTCCCTGCAAAAAAAAAAAAAAAAAAAAAATGAATAAAAAAAAAACAAATTACGAAACAATTTTTTAATAATTAATAATAGTTATATCACTAATAACATACGTAACCGACATAACGTATGGTACATATGTGATGTGTACGTCTTATTGGAGCCCAAACACCCACTCTCGAAAAAAAAAAATGTAGTAAATAAATAAAAATTTGGCGTAACTATGGTGTATAATTTTAATATGCTACGAAAAATATTACGAAAAAGCATCGACTATCTTTTGACGTTTTTTTTTTTTTTTTTTTTTTTTTTCTCCGCGAGCTTTTAATGGAGGTTATCGGTTTAAAAAATTGTTAAAAATTTTCTATGGCTTAAAACACGTAAAAGTATGTCTAGTATTTCTCATTGAAATTTCTCCAAAATCGGTGGAGTAGTCTTCTCAAAAATCGCAAAAAAACGTGTTTTTCTCCATAAGCGTAATGTTAAATTAGGGGACCCTTAGCTTTCCCCGCAGCACCCCGCGCGCTAAACCGATAACGTCCATTGTATACTTTTTATTAAAATTCCTGCAAAATATAAAACCGGGACATTGACGATTTTTGCAAAATCTTGCCGGGACTTTAGTGTTGAAACCGGGACTGTCCCGGCTAATCCGGGACGGATGGTCAGCCTAGTCATGCGCATACACCCTATACATACAGCTTTTAGAACCTCGGCATCACATTTGTAATCTCAATAATGACCACACAAAATACTGATTTTTATGTGTATGATAAATTATCCCATACCAATACCATTATTAAATTTGAAAATGGATTCTGAACTTTTTTTATACATAGGTTCGATAGTATTTCTTTGAAATTTGTGTATGTAATGAAAATTCAATGAATTAGATCATATATGTATTATGCTGCATATGAAAGAACGTTTAATTAACATTACGAATGTTTTAATTAAATTGCCTAATCTTATTTATTTAGGTAAATATTAATTTTAAAAATAACAAATGTTATGAAATTTGGGGCAAGCTGACATAGGCTGATAAATAGTGACCTATTTACTTAAAAATTTGAAATAAAATTGTTAGAAGAATTATTTTAAATAGCTAAGGATATAATTAATGAGTTTGAAATGTTAAATCTTACAAATACTTACGTGTTTTCGTTAACGTTTGCCCAAAATTAGGGGCAGTTTTATTACAAAAATAAAAAAAACACGCCTCCTTTTTTCAGACAGCTGTTAAAAACAAATGAAAAATGAAAAACGAAATTAAATCCGTGAAGTTTTTGAAGTTGGCTCCGGGCTGTACAAATCAAGCTAAACTAAAAATGCAATTAAAAAGTACATAAGATGTGAAATTAAAAGATATAAAATAGGAAGATGAAAAAAAGGAGATCAGCAAATTCATAATTGTTTGTTATTTTGTTTCTAGACTTTCTACAAACAAATTGTTTGAAACAATTAATATCTGAATTCAATAGCGCTATATAGGGTGTGTGCGCATGACGTCATTCTGAGTGCTTTTCGATGCTCATCTTGAGCAATGATTAACATTGCTCACAGTATAGGGCAAAGGTAGTTTTTGGCTATTTTCTTTGGAAATTAGCTGTTTTTTTGGTTATTATTATTTTTCTTGCATACTTGAGGTACTAATTCATCCTGTTAACAGCATCAATGCTCTCAAAAAAATCGCGAAGTATTTTTAAACTGGCAAAATGTGCCATTTTCCTATACCGGCCAATGTTATTTAGTACTCACTTATGACGTCGACTTTAACATGAATGAAACCACTCTATAGACTGTAACTTTTAGCTCCACAACACGAACAGTTTTGGTGATGAAAATACTGCATGAGTTTTTGAAATCGTCGGTGCAGATTGCAGATCACTGCTCGCTGTTTATTATATTAATATCTCGTGCAGCAAAAGCTATTTAATTTAGGCCTAATATAATATAATAATATGTATAATTACAAAAATGTATATAATGTAAAATATATACTCTGCAATGTATTTCAGGCCTAAACCCCCCCTGTGGTAAAATCCTGGCTATACGCCACTAATATATATATATATATATATATATATATATATATATATATATATATATATATATATATCCGCGGAGCATCCATCAACAGCAGGGCGAGCATGCTTTACAGTTTGTTTCATACATTATAGCAAAAAGACATGTTACTATGGTTTCATATCTTTCTTTCTTTTCTTTTTACTTTTCTTTTTTTTTTTTTTTTTTTTTTTTCTTTTTTTTTATGTATATATCGATCTTGTTGCGAAAAAAAGGCCTATCTCGTTCCCGAACGTTATGTAGATGGCGCTCGAGATAGGCCTTTTGCTTCCACTGACAAAATACGAGATAGGCCTTTTGCTTCCACTGACAAAAAACGAGATAGGCCTTTTTTTCGCCACAAGATCGATATATACTTTTGCAGAGGAGCATGAATAAGTAAATACGATCGAATATGTATAATATAGAAAAAATATCTGATATATATTACACTTATACTTGAATGGAATGATTTTATTTCATATAATTTGTATAATACGTATATTTTCAGGGTGTCGTGTGCGCATGACGTCTTATAATAAATGCGCTTCGATGCCATAATTGAGCAACGAATAACATATTTATATTGTTTAGCATAGGAAAAACGTGTTTTTTTGCTATTTTCTTTTGGTATAAAACGAGGATTTTTTTTTCATGTTTATATATTTTTCTTGCATATGAAACCTATTTCAGCTTTTGTAAACAAATGCTCTCAAAAAAAATTACTAACTGTAAGTATTTTTAAACTGGCAAAATGTGTCATTTTCCCATTATACCGCCATAGTCCATGTTTTTTTGAGTGCTCACATACGGCGTTGACTTTAACATGAGAGTTTCATTCATGTTAAAGTCGACGTCATAAGTGAGTACTAAATAACATTGGCCGGTATAGGAAAATGGCACATTTTGCCAGTTTAAAAATACTTCGCAATTTTTTTGAGAGCATTGATGCTGTTAACAGGTTGAATTAGTGTTATTATTATTAAACAATTAATAATAATCTGGACAATGTACAATAATTAATGTAAATATTGTGATTATGATAATGTGATTGTAATAATATATTTTACCAGTCATAATAAAATTGCGCTATATTTTCAATGTTATTCTGATGAGAAAAATACATGCTAAATTTAAATATGGTAATATAATTATATATATATATACCCTGCTCAAAATTCTTGGACAAGACCTTGCAAGGTCTTGCAAGATGCTTCAAGATTGCAAGATCTTGCACAAAACTTCAAGATCTTGACCTATTTCTTGCAAGAATTTTTTAAAATCTTGCAAGATTTATTTTTGGTTTCAAGAAATAAAATCTTGAAGTCTTGAACTGTTAAAGCTCAAGACTGCCAAAAAAATCTTGCAAGATATCAGCAAAATCTTTCAAGAAAATTTTATTTTGAGGACATTGCCGATCTTGATGAAAATACTTCAAGATTGCAAAATTAATCTTGCAAGATTGTAACAAAATCTTGCAAGTTTTTTTTTATGGGGGGAAAGGGAGATTAACCCCTAAAATGAGTTAAAAGTCTTGAAGCGAGGTACTATTTTTTATATGAAATTTAAAAGTAGCTTCTTAAAAGGAAATTGTAAAATTGAAATAATCTTGCAAGATTTTGGTCAAGATCTTGAACTACCCCTTGGCTGTACCCTAAAACGAAGGGTGCATTTAGTATTTTGTAATTTACTTTTTATTTTTATTCGAAAAATTGCAAATTTCTGAAAATCTTGCAAGAATGGTCAAGATCTTGAACTACCCCTAAGCTGAAACCACCCTAAAATGATAGTTGTTTTTTTTTATTACGACTTGATAATAAATCGATTTTTAGCAAGAAAATGTATAATTGTAATTTTTAGTATAATATATTATATATAAATATCAGTTCTATAATAAAACTAATACATTTATTGGATTCCTCACCCATTTTTACCCCTAAATACAAAATTTCATATTTTTAGGGGTTGAGGGTACTTAGCAGTGTAAGTCCGAAGTAGTTACAATGTTATATAGTTCAAATTGCGAAGAATTTGTAAGTCTTTTACAGAACTGCAGTGCTAGGACCGGCTCCCATGTGATCATCAAAGTTAAGCAACGTCGAGCGTGGTCAGTAGTTGGATGGGTGAAAAAAAAATTAAAGTTCAAGCTATTTATAATAACAACGCAAAAATATTTTTTTAAATTCTTTTGTTACATTTCAGCACCAAAATGTTCAGAAACTAATGCGCTGCTTATTTATATATCAAAATAAGCATTAAAATTTTTTTTGTTCAAGATCTTGCAAGATCTTGGTCCAAGATCTGGCAAGATCTTGGACCAAGACCTTGCAAGATCTTGACACAAGACCTTGCAAGGTCTTGACCAAAAATCTTGTTCAAGATCTTGCAAGATCTTGCAAGGTCTTGACCAAGAATTTTGAGCAGGGTATATATATATATATATTATATATATATATATATATATATATATATATATATTTATAATCATATATATATATCATTCATATGTGTACAGTACAGAGCAGCAAAAATGTTAACAAAGGATATGCCGCTCCAATGAGGTATCTGGACAGTTACTGTCATCACTACAGTAAGGTGTGTCCACTGCCGCAATTCACCGCCTTCTTGTGCAGTCACTTGTCTATAAAACAACCAAACCCGAGTGTAAATTTTTTCAGTATTATCTTAGTATATTCTTGGTAAAGTTACAGTATATAGACGTTTTTTAGGTATCTTTTCAGTATTTATATGGTAGTACTCAGTATTTTTAAAAAATTTAATTTGTATACTGAGGCTCAAACAGTATATTTCTAGTATAAATACGGTAAAATGTTGGTATTACATTCAGTACCTTATATACTGAAATTATACCTATTTTATACTTAAACAGTATAAGGAAAGTATATCTTCAGTATTCGTGTAGTATAAATTAAAAGTTATGTGTGATGAAAGAGGAACCATAGTATATGCATAGTATGTAGTCAGTATATACATTAAACACAGCTATACTGCAACATACCATAGCTTTACTGTCATCATACTAACCTAGCTTTGTACTGTACATGAATGGTAGACATACGGTAACATGTTGGTACTACACTCAGTACCATACTGATATTATACATAATTTATACTATATTACATTATAAGAAAAGTATATAGTCAGTATCTAACGTCCTACTATATGGAAAACAATTACCTGAATAATAAACACAGCTATACTGTAGCATACCATAGCTTTACTGACGTTATACTAACCTAAGCTTGTACTGTACATGGATGGTATACATACTTAACATATGTTGGTACTACACTAATACAATACTGATATTATACCTAATTTATACTATTACAGTATAAGAAAAGTAAATCATCAGTATTTAACGTCGTTTACTATGGAACCATACATGAATATCAACCACTTAAAATTACTATATATAAACCATAATTATACTGAGGCGGCATTATTAGGTAAATGTTCAGTATCTTATTAGTATTTGGACAGTATATTATATAAAAAAAGCTAGCAATATTGCATATTGCAGATGTTTAACAACGGTATATACTCAGTATGATTTATATATGTATATTCTGATGAAATATTTTCTGATGAAAAACCTATAAAAATATTACTTTTATTGAGTCTAAAAATTACACAAAAGTTATTTATATTAATTAACAATTAAACATAACAATAGTTTATTAAAAAATTTATGTATTTTAAAAAAAAGAGCTTTTATTTGTTTAAATCTTGAAATTAAAATATATTTATTATCTGCATTGATCTGAATTATACTCTAAAAATTGTGCGCATAATTATATATATATATATATATATATATATATATATATATATATATCATATATATATCATATTTATAATTTTATATATATGCAGAGGATATTTGTATTTTGTATCTGCATTATATACCAATTAAAGTGCATTATTTTTTCTTAAATTAGGAATTGCAGTGTAATTTTATTTTATTTACACAGACGCATGACGCAAGTAATGTTGTATTCTTAAATAAAGGCCCAATATAATTTATTATTAATAATATGAATAATAATTCATTAATTGGCCTAATATAGATAAATTTAAAATTAAATAATTTAGAAAAATTCAAAACTTCTAATATAAATATTGCTAAAAATATCAGCACTTTAATAAAAGAGACATTATACAAAAAATGATATATTTTATTATCTAAGTATTTTAAATAGTAATAATGTGTAGACCTATAAGCTTGGCCAAAACGCGCAATAATAATATTAATAAAAACTATTCAAAGTACGTTACAAGGTAATATTATATAGACTTTCTGTGATAGACTTTATAAAAAAGTTTTAAATTTTCCATCGCTTTCATCCCCACTCCCTTGGTTTATAAGCACAACCCTGCTTAGTATTTCTTACCGTAGTCTCGTGTCAGAATGGTTAGGTAGGTAGGTTAGTAAGGAAAAATCGTAGGTTCACATCCATGCTCCCCCTACTCGTGATAGTATCTACCCTCAAAATTAATATTTTAAAATTTTAATTTATACTAATCGATTCGTCATGATATTACCTATCCGAAAATGTAAAAATTAATGTTATGCGATGGCCAGTTTAATCACAATCAACGATTAAAAGAAAAAGTAATTAAAATTTATACTGTCAAAATACTTACCTCATACCATTGATATAATGAGAATAAATCACCGCGCAAATAGGACATACTTTTGATATACCTAGCATATACCGAGTGATACCATGCATATAGTGAAGTTATACCATAGATA
Source organism: Ecdyonurus torrentis (assembly GCA_949318235.1). NCBI lineage: Eukaryota > Metazoa > Arthropoda > Insecta > Ephemeroptera > Heptageniidae > Ecdyonurus > Ecdyonurus torrentis. The sequence goes on along the minus strand of OX439134.1, from coordinate 22,288,952 downwards.
TACTGAGCTCATACCATTGATATACTATTCGTACTGTGCTAATACTAAAGTTTTACTGATGTCGGCATTTCTTTGAAATACAATGGTATATGCTCAGTATGCTGTTTAGTATTTTTTTAGTAAAAGTGGCACTAATACTAACCTTTATACCATACACCATACTAAGGTTATACTAACAAAATATACTAAAATAATACTGAAATAATACTGATTAAATTTTAACTCGGGAAAGATGCATGCCTCCTGGATGGGCAGTCTCGTGCACACCTTCTCTCTCTTTTTGTTCTCGCTGCCTGTATCGAGAAAATATCATACTCAAACAAACTGAAGACAGCAAAAAATCAACTCCACCTCTCTCGCTCTCCTAGTTGATCGTGTTGTGCGCTCACACTCACGCACTGTTTTTCCTATAATATAGTATTGGTATGAATTTTAGACAGAGAGAACGAGAGAGAGAGAGAGAGAGAGAGAGAGAGAGAGAGAGAGAGAGAGAGAGAGAGAGAGAGAAGGGTGTGGAGTTGTTATTTTGCTGTCTTCAGTTTGTTTGTGTATGATATTTTCTCGATACAGGCAGCGAGAACAAAAAGAGAGAGAAGGTGTGCACGAGACTGCCCATCCGGGAGGCATGCATCTTTTGGTTATTTCATAGACAAGTGACTGCACAAGAAGGCGGTGAATTGCGGCAGTGGACACACCTTGCTGTAGTGATGACAATTTCTGTCCAGATACCTCATTGGAGCGGCATATCCTTTGTTAACATTTTTGCTGCTCTGTACTGTACAGTAGGGAGCAGATAAAATGTTAACAAAGGAAATATAGCTCCACAAAATTACAATAGAAAGGTGTGTCTATATACTTCTGCATTCTCCGCCTTCTCAGGCTAGTTGTCATTGCAGTGGTCAACGACATAAATATAAGCACACCTCCTTGACTATGCACATCTTTTCTCTCTCTCTCTCTCTCTCTCTCTCTCTCTCTCTCTCTCTCTCTCTCTCTCTCTCTCTCTCAGAATTAGAGTATTATGCTTGCCTGCTGCCGACCAGCCGTCTGGAGCACGCACCACGTCTCTCTCTCTCTCTCTCACTCTCAGAATAAATAATACGCTTGCCTGCTTGTCCAACGTGCACCATCTCTCTCTTTCTATGATATCGCTTACTATTGTATTTTTTCTGGAGAAAAAGCAAACAAGTTTAGAGGAAGCATATTATAATAAATATTTTGTTTGAACGAGAAATTAGAGAGAGAACAACACACACGGCAGGTCTAGCAGGCAGGTTTAATATTTTGGTTCTTAAAGAAAGCAAGAGAGATATATATATATATATATATGCACCAGACGCGTGTTCGGCGAGCAAGCAAGCATAATACTTTGATTCTGAGAGAGAGAGAGAGAGAGAGAGAGAGAGAGAGAGAGAGAGAGAGAGAGAGAGAGAGAGAGAGAGAGAGAGATGCACCAGACGGGTGTTTGGTGACTGGTGAGCAAGCAAGCACTGATTCTTAAAAAAGAGAGAGAAATATAGAAGAGAGAGAGAAGGTGTGCATAGTCAAGTAGGTGTGCGTATATTTATGTCATTGGTCACTGCAATCACAACCAGTCTGAGAAGGCGGAGAAATGCAGCAGCAGACACACTTTGCTATTGTAATTTCGTGGACCAATAGTATCTCTTTAACAATTTTAAAGCTCTGTACTGTACATAGAGAAATAATGTGAGATGATGATGCTATATGGGTTGGGTGCAGTGCTGCAGTGAAATATATACACTCTATAGGCCAGCTCTAGGCTCCTTGCTGTTGACATACGAAGTTCATGAGCATGGTGCAGAGTCCGTGGAGAACCACGAGTAGCTAGCACTGTCGAAGTACATGGAGTTATGTTGAGGTGCAGGCTCAGTTCCCCAGTTAGTGTAGGTCATCACTTGACCTGTGTTGGACCACGACCACTGCTGACCATCGTCACGTGACCCACTGGTCCAATACTGTTTGCTCAAGTATCCTGCAAATATTTATATATACATCGTTACAACAAATGTCACAACATACATTGTATTAATTTAGTGGAAATATCACATCGTTCCATCGTGTATTATTGTATGCATATATTGCAATCACAGCTAGATGACGTGAGAGAATTAAGTCTAACACTCTTTATTTCCTATCCTTTTAATTATAGCAAACTATATAAAAGACTGCTTTATTATTATTTTTCTATACATGCACCAGGGTCAGAAATATTTCAATGAGGAACACTATATATTTGCATGAGCAAGTTAGGCATGTCAGTTTAAAACACTAATCAATTATGTGACGATAGCATTGACACTGCAAATAGGTTTAATTAGTATCTCAAGTATGTGAAAATTTTTTTTAACTAATTTTGCAAAGAAAATAGTCAATAACGAAGTTTGTCCTATGCTATGTTATTCATTACTCCAGTATGGCGTCCAAGCGCACTAAATATGACGTCATGAGGACACACCCTATATACCGACGCTGTGATTTTTTGTTTTCAGTTCACTTACAACCCCCAGACCCTTTTTTCAACCCAAAAACCCTTGAAACTAAAAAAAAAAACAAAAAAAAATGTTTGCAATATAATGTGGCTATATAAAATACAATAGTACAGTTTAGATATGAAAGTTGTAACCTGCATTCTTGATGGCTTGGTCAACTCTCCTCTCCTTGTCTGCTGATGAAAAGTCCAGTAACTCAAACCCTAGGAAGTCGCAGTACTGACAGTGAGCCCGCGTCGCTCTGCGATAACTACCGAGCAAGCACACAAGAAAAAAAAATA